>JAPDFR010000007.1:1249878-1874817 GCA_030435815.1 Sarocladium strictum | reverse complement strand
ATACTTACCACCAATCGTTATCGCTGTCCGTCTTCTTCAATACCGTGATCACCTCTCCTTTCTTGAACCCAAGATCACCAGGCTGGTCCGCCTCGAAGGTGAAAATCGCAACTGCCTCGTTCTTTCCCAAACTAGCCTGCTTGTTGCCGGTAAAGTTAGGCTTCGGTGCCGTTGGCCGCCCTGGTCCAGACCTTTGGCTGCCGCCCCCTGGACTGTCGCGGTAGGTGTAGTCATCATCCGTGCCCCTCCCGGAGTTGAAAGTGTTGGACCTAGAGGGCCCATTCCCAAATCCTGGACGGTCATATACATCGTCCTGCCACGTGGTTGCGCGACGTGGGCTGTTGAAGCCGTCATTGTCGCCCCTAAAGGAGCCGCTGCCGGCACGATCCCGCTGTGTGCCCTCGCCGTAAGCACTGCCCCGACGACCTTCCCAAACAACATCATCGTGGCGGTCGTCGTAGACAGGCACATCGTTGTACATGGAATCGCCAGAGCTTGAGGCTCCGCCACGCATCCCGCTGAAGATGCGGGACTCGAGGACATTCATCAGAGGAGCGGCTTGGGGAGGTGGCTGCACTGAGCCGGTAAGGAGCTGCTGAGCCGTATAGCGTGTGCCGTACAGCTTCTCGTTTGCATCGCGACGCTCAATGATGGCCGACCCCTCAAGCGAGACACCAGCGAACAGACCCTTCGTCTTTGAGTAACTGAAGATTCCGGCCACACTCTTCAAGCTCGCTGCCCCCGCTGCTTCAGCATTACGCCCAACCGGGCCAGCTGCCAGACTAACATTGCCACCGAGTGTAAGCGAACCAGCTTGAGCGAAAGTCTTGACGGCGTTCGTATCGTTCAAGATAAAGACGAAGTCTGTGAGCTCGAAACCAATCTGGCCACCGAAACCAGCACCCGCGGTGGCGATGGCGCTAGGAGCAGACCAGGTACCGTCCGGGAGACGAGCGACGACGAGACCGGAGCCGAAGCGACCTGAACCGAGGAAACCGGCCTTCAGAACGGTGATGATGGCAAGGCCCTTGGCTTGGGCGAGGACGGAGGGAGGGATAACTTTGTCGGGACCGAATGCTTGTCGGGGGTTGATAAATGAGCTGAGAATCTTGCCGCACTTCTTGCACTCAGCTGCGGCAGAGGAGTATAGTGTCAGTTTCGTGTGTATTCACGCGAGAAGCGAAGCCAGGCTGACGACGTCAGGCTGAGGGGCAGATAGGGTGGAACTAACACGCCATAGACGACGGAAGAGGGTTGTTGATGCCCATTGTGATGATGGGAACTGCTTCGCGCAGTCAAGCCTTGGATGTATGTAATGTGGGCGAGAAAGAAGTCGAATCTGCCTGAGGGAAGAACAAAAAGAAGAGGAGGGCGAAGTGCAGTTGCGGCGGCGGCGGCGGAGGAGGTTGGAGGGCTTTGGACGACGGCGCCAAGTGCAGGAGTGGAAGGCGGGGTGGGATTTGGGACTTGGGGAAAATGGCACGCACGCTGGGTCTTGGGATTGTCTGTCCGAGTCGGTACTAAGCTATCGCGAGGAAGGTCTGCACAGCCCAGATGACGTTGTAAGAATCTGTGATGAAGGAAGTGGTAATATCTAGAGCCAAGATGTCTAAGGAAGGGCGGTATTAAATGCCGTTCGGGTTGCAGAGCGCATGAGGCTGGAAAGTTTGGGTGGGCAGCGAAGTCGGATCTCACGGTTAACTTACTTGATGCTTACACCAAGGGGGAAGGGCCGCGCACCACAGACGCCACTCCTTAACGTTAGCGGTAGTTTATGCAAAATGTATTTATGCAGCTTCAGACCAAGAGCCCATTGCGGGTAAGCTACAGTAGGTACAAGGGAGCCCGCTCCACGTTTTCTTGTGCAGTCCAATCGACGCCGAAGCATTCCAAGCTGACGGACTGCCTGTGCTCACCAAGGTATCTTAAGGTACGGAATACTCCGCATCAGCAACTGCTTCAAGGGGTTGAGCCACCTATACTCAGCCACACTCATCAGCCACATGACCCCAGATACCTTAATTCATGTGGCTGTGCGCGCACCTTAGACTACGGTACCAGTGTCACTGACGTCCACGCCCGTTTCAGGCCGCGGGCGACCTCTGCAATCCGGGTCGTCATTCTTCGCCTTCGCCTTCGTCCATTCGCAACATCCCACCCGCCGCCGCACACGAATACATCTGAAAGGTCTACCGTCCTCGTCGTAACCCTGATCGACCGCTCCCGCCCGTCGTTCCGCGGACATCACACGCGCATTACCGAATCACCCACCCACCCAAGGCGGACGAGCTGCCTCTTCCCGCCACCTCCCGACGAAGCCAGCCAGGAGAACCAGTCAACCTACCAAAAGCCACAACCAACCACGACCACAACAGCCCACCATGGCAGAGGCCTATGAGCGCGAACGACAGAACAATGCCCGTCTAGACGAGCTCTCCGCAAAAGTCTCCGCCCTGCGCGGCGTGACAGTCGACATCTACGATAATGCCCGTGCCCAAGATGTCATCCACGATACCGTACGTCTGTTCCCTTCCTCCTTGTCACTCTACTCCCCCACCTCTAGCGGCAGATTGCAATGAATTCCATCATCTCGACCAAAGCGAGGATCAGGCTAACACACCCTGGGGCCCCGGCTATAGAACGAAACCTTCTCCAACATGACCACCTCCATCAAAGGCTCCGCAGGGCGCTTGACACGAATGGCTGCCTCAGGGAACAAGGTCGCGGTGATGAAGCTGGCAGGAATCATTATTGTTGCCTTCTTAATCCTGTATTATGGGCTGAAGATCATCTTCTGATTTATAAGTTTAGTTGGCTCCGAGTGATCTGAGGGAGCATCACCCACGAAAAGGGGTGGCAAAGCAGAACATGAACACGGGAGGTTCATTTGGCGTTACTTGTTTCGGACGAGCGTAATGCAGGCGTTTTCAGCCTTCATGTTGGCTTTTGTATTCATGACGTGAGGAGTGCTTGAAGGAACATAGTCGGCTCAGGGGTGAGCTGGATCCTTCTGATACAGTATACATAATCATCAAACACTTTCCGCACCATCATGCTAGTGTCATCATTGATTTTCATTCTTCATTCCTCTTCTACATGAGATCAAACATGCTAAACGCCCCAGACATGCCATCCGCCGGGAATCTGTCTCAACTCCTGCGCATGTTCTACTGCATTCATATCACCCTGTGTAGGAAGCACCGTCCGACTCTTTGCTTTTTCTTTGCCCGTTCTCGTCGCATGTGTATTCAACTCCACACATTAGAGAAAAGATCGTCATCAGCTGCGCTGAACGCTCCAGCAGCTGGCTTGTTCCCGCCGGTGCCAGGCTGTCCTGTGCTGGAGGACCAGCCTCCGAACTCCTCATCAGCCTGAACTTTTGGCGCGGGGCTGAATCCTCCAGCGGTACCCGGTACAATTGGAGTGCTGGCAAAGGAGGAGCTGGAGGGTGCACCCCAGCCACCACCGAAGTCGTTGGATGCTAAAGTTGTGCTGGTCTGGGCTGGGGCCGGAGCCGGGGCCGGGGCCGGAGCAACGCTGGAGGTCGAGACGGTGTCGGAACCCCATGCGTTGCCGCCCCATATGTCTGCGCCAGAGATAGCAGGAGCTGCGAAAGACGAGGTAGCAACCGGCGCAGGAGCAGGGTTGATAGGAGGCGAGATCTGTGCGGGCTTGGGCTGAGGGGAGGAGAGATTGAAAACGGAAGTGGAAGCGGGAGGGCTGGTAGTAGTTGGTGGGGGGGAGGAGACAGTCTGCGGTGGCGGAGCAGAGTCAAGGCTCAGCAGATCAGCGGAGAAGGACTGAGAGGGAGGAGGGCTGGTTGTGGAAGCAGCAGGTTGAGAGGAGAAGCCGCCAAAATCGCCAAATCCGGAGTTAGAGGGCTTCTTCTGATGTACTGGCTGAGCCGGCTTGGTGTCAAAGAAGCTGCCTCCGCCGAGGTTCCCGAAGGCATTGTTATTGCTTGGAAGGGGAGGCGAACGGTTGCGTGTCGCACTACCAAAGCTGGCAAAAGGATCTGCTGGAGCAGGCTTGGAACTTGTGGTGTTGTTCATGCTGAGGTTACTGAATGCATCATTGAATCCGCCGAAAGATGCCTGCTGCTGTTGATGCGTGGGTGCGGTAGGAGAGCCCATGCTACCGAAAGAACCTGTAGAAGCGGTGCTCTGCTGCTGCTGAACCTGTGGCCTAGGTGCTGATGCGTAAAGTGACAGGATAGACTGCTTGAGGTCAGGTCTCGACTGTCCTCCCGAGTTAGTTGCGCTGGCAGCAGAAGAAGGCCGAGGAGGAGCAGTAGATTCGCCCAGGAAGTCAAGTCCAAGCAGAGAGTCCTTGTTGGTCTGCTTCGGAGGCGCAGCTTCAGCCTTTGGTGGAGGCAACTTCCCAGGTGCTGGTCCTGCTGTGCTAGACCGCTGAGGAATAGGGTCATCGCCACCAATGAGATCGCCTATTGGCGCAGGCTGTCGTCTCTGCTGTTGCGGTGCGGCAGCCGAGCTAGTCACCCTGGTGGAGGTTTTCCTCTCAATAGCCTGTTTCTCCTTCACGATGTTGAGCGGGACGTCGTCATCGCCTTCGACATCGAGGGTCGAAGGATCGGGCATAGGCCCATCCATAACCCATCTCTTCAACTCGTACTTCGTTCGGATGAAGTTCTCGATCTTCGATTCGGACGGTGCGTGGCCAGGAGCAAGCTTCGCCTCCCAGTACTTATTGGCGCGGGCATTGCCCCAGCTCAGGATGCTCGCCATCTGCTCTTCGGTCCAGGAGTCGAGGTCCACGGATTTGACACGGCTGATGTGAGTGCCCATGCCACGGTGGATGCCTGAGCAGCGAATGCATACGAAGACTCCCAGGTTCCAGCTGGCCCATCTTGGATCTGTGATTGTGTCAGTCGGAGGGTTGGCATGGGTGACTGCAGCGACAACGTACGCTTGTTCCTCTTGCAGTCAGCGCAGACCTTGTTGGGTTCGAGTTTGAGCAGGCTTTTGAGTGTAGCCTGGTTTTGGGCCGCCCGATCGGCAGCCGGGTTGGGCGCTCGCCTAGACATGGTAACAGTCTGGTGTGCGGTGCGGATCGCGACTGTACAGTGCAGCTGGTAAGGCGGTAGCTTCTGGGCTTATTGTGCTGACGAGACGAAGTCAGGAAGGACTCCAGACAAAGAGGCACTTCCGAGGCTGGTGATGTGTCGTGTGTCGGGGTGGTGGCGCGTGGTCGCAGATTGAGGTTGAAGCCACGATGGGAGGTGAGGAGCTGGGCCTGAGCGTGGGAAAGGGATAAAGAACGCCATGACTCTTCTCCACTGCCCGTAGCCCCTCGATTCCAAGGTCTTCAGTGGAGGGGGGACGTGCTAAAACGCCACAGACGACATCGGCACTAGCCACAACAATGGCTTGGTTGGTGCCTGGACAACTAACAAGAGTACGGCATCTGCGTTCAGATGGTTCTAAAGATGTTCAAGTGGGAAAACTGCATCATTCAATGAGACTACCTGAGAAACTTGGATTAAGCACCGTCGTGTCGTTGAAATCCTTCACTGCATGATCCTGGCGCGGAACAGAGGAAGCGCTCAATATTGAAACTGAAACGCCGTCTCACCAGCATTGTACCCCTGTCAATCCTAGAACTGAACAAGCTGTTCCGTGCTGCCTGTCTTCTTGATTGAGCATCTGTGGACCATAAGGTTCATCGAAAATAAGCATAGTATCGATTTGGTGAGGTAGTCAAATCAAGGTTATGGGGATATTGTCTTCTCCTTCTCACTGGTTGAGGGACTGAGATCAAAGTCGAGACGCAGAAAGGAAGCCAATGCAGAAGCAAGTGACTGGCATGAACCTTGGAATCGATGGGAAGGCAGTCAAATGAGCCATGAAATGCAACTGATGGCGTCGTCTCCCCAATCTACCTACTGATAATATTGACGTAGCAGTAAGGTCGGGAGCAATAGCAGTGGTCCCGAAAGCGACAACGTCAAGACCAAAGAGTCCTTCTTGAGGCGCGGCAGCAGGCCGATCAACTGGAGTGACTCCAGTACTGTACACAAGGACCAATGTTCACTTTAACCCTTGAACAGGTCAGCCCTTGATACATTGGTCCTTTTTCTTACTTGCACGATACCAAAATGAGGAGGCGAAACCAATCCAAGTATGGATAGTGAGCCTTCCCAGCGTCTGGATGGGGATTCGCTTCCTACTTTCGACCATTGATAGTCTGATTCGTCCTTGGCGAGACTATTTTCAGTCTTGTCGGTTCCCTCGCCTCCAACATGAATCTGCTGTGAGTTTTCTGCGGTTGACAGCCTCTAAATATTTGGTGGCGTTGGAGGCGTTGGAAGTGGTGTGGCGTGCAAGACAATGTAACAAATGCAATCCGGTAGAGGCTGCCATAAGGTTTGGGGTTGGGGTCCAAGGACCAAAGTTGGGGTCAGAAATCCCAGGTCGCCCTTTCGGCTCAGCTGGGCCTCTGTCCATGATAACTGTATCTTGCTCATGGTTTAATATCGAAACACTCCTATTTCGCGACCATGTCCTCAAATACGTTGTGTAGATCGATGCGGGGGTCTTCTCAGCCAACTGGTGAACTCATCCTAATCCCACATCCAACACACAGAAAAGCCAAAGCTGGACGCTGGATGAATTGGAGGTCATTCAACGGCTGATCGCCATTGTACTATCATGGGTCACACACGCGTTGACAGTCGTGTCAGCCACAGCCGAGGACCCAACTCCAGTGAACCCCTCCACACTCCGCCCTCCACTGTTCTATGTAGACTTGAAGTTATAAGCTCACCTTATCAAGGCCGACATCATCGAAGTCGTGCAATCTGTAACCTGCAAGAGATTCATCAACGCTGCTGTTTTGGAGACTGCTACAAGCTAGTCATTCAGAGCGCATTTCTATCATCCCATTGACTCTCGTTGGGACGAATCGGACAATGGCAGATTGGAAAGCTGCTGCCGCTGAGAAGCGACAATCCCTCGTCAACCTGATTCCGACCGAATGGGTGATCCCTGCTCCGCCTCCTCCAGATGCACAAAGGGATGTCACTGGTGATTATGTTCGTCAATACCTGACGGAGGATGAAGTCAGTATCACTGAATCGGAAGTACCGACTATTCTGCGTCACATTCACCAAGGCCAGTGGAAGGCGCGCGACGTGGCTGCGGCTTTCTGCCACCGAGCTGCGCTGGCACATCAGTTGGTAAGTCAAATCATCCAATCTTCTCGCTTACGCACGAGGTGAAAAGCCAAGTGTTTAGTTGCTGACGTATTCAATATCAGACTAACTGCCTACACGAGATCTTCTTCGACGCGGCTCTACATGATGCTCATGCTCTAGACGATCACTTCGCAGCGACCGGCAAGCTCAAGGGACCTCTTCATGGCCTGCCGATTAGTCTTAAGGACCAATTCCATGTGAAAGGTGTAGAAACAACCATGGGTTACGTTGGATGGATCGGGACCTTCCAGGGAGAAAAAGGCACGGGGAAGGAGAAAGTCTTTGAAAGCGAACTCGTGCAAGAGCTGAGAGACCTCGGCGCTATTTTCTACTGCAAGACGAGCGTGCCACACACGCTCATGTCTGGCGAAACGATCAACAACATCATCGGCTACGTCCCCAACCCGAAGAACAGACTTCTTTCCGCAGGCGGTAGCTCTGGCGGCGAGGGCGCTCTTTTGGGACTTCGGGGAAGCTGTCTCGGCGTTGGGACCGATATTGGGGGCAGTGTCAGGTTTCCGTCTGCTTTCAACGGCCTGTATGGACTGCGGCCCTCAAGCGGAAGGCTGCCGTATGAGGGAATGGCCAACAGCATGGATGGTCAGAATACTGTGCTGAGTGTCCTTGGGCCCATGGCTCACTCTGTCGATGCGGTCAAGCTCTTCACAGAGTCTGTCCTCAGCAAGCAACCATGGCTGCATGACCCTTTGGTGGTAGAGATTCCATGGCGGGAGTCTGTCTTCCAGAGCACCCTCAACAACTCAAAACCTATGGTATTCGGTGTTCTTGCCAATGACGGCCAGGTATCGGTGCAGCCACCTGTCGAGCGTGCCTTGAGGAGAGTTGCCGACGTGGTCAAGTCGCTTGGCCACACTCTCATTGAATGGGATCCCCCATCCCATGAGCGTGCTACAGAATTAGCGGTATGTCTGCCCTGATTGCGCCTAAGAATGCTTTTCCTGCATCTTGGCTGACAATGCTCTCCAGTACGGTGCTTACATACTTGACGGTGGCCGTGACATATTTGAGTCTTTTGCACTATCGAATGAGCCCATGTCCAACCAGGTTGCTCAGATGTACGGCCGCGAACCAAAGCCTGAAAGTACCGCCTCCCAAGTAGCGGCCCTCAACGTGAAGAAGCGCGCGTATCAGAAGGAGTACATGGAGTACTGGAACAGCACATCCAAGCTTAATGACCTACAGGAGCCGGTGACAGCTGTGATTGCACCCATTTCTGCATTTGCCGCGCCGACGCCCGAGAAGTTTCACTATTACGGTAAGAGAGCAGATCTGTACACCAGCCATGAAGAAGACGAAAGAGTTCGACTGACATGCCTAGGGTACGCGACCTTTGTCAATGTGTTGGACTACTCGTCTGTAGTGATACCAGTCACACACTGCGACAAGGATATTGATGTCTTTGACGATCGCTACGTGCCAATGAATTCCATAGATGAACAGACCTGGAAAGATTGTTGGTTCCCCCCAAACATGAGGGCCTCTCAATGAGTCATATTTTCTGAGGACTCGAATCCCTGCTAATGTTGGACTACAGATGATGCAGACACTTACCACGGTGCACCGGTAGGCGTGCAGTTAGTTGGCAGGAGATTGAGGAGGAAAAGATACTTGCGCTGGCAGCAATGATTGGCAGAGCTTTGTAAGCCGGCACCAGATGTGCAATCTAGCACTTCCTTTTACTTATAGCCACAGCACATCATAACAATTGTGTACAATGTCTGTGTGGCAATATGTGATATAATGATCAGGTGTGCATTACTAAGGAAGGAGTGTGCTTATTCCAGAGGTGGAACGCTTCTAAAGACAACATAACCTACCTACCTAGTCCATTAATGTTTATGCCGTTTAGAATAGACCATCATGATTATCTATGCAAATTGCACGTCCTACGACTTACTTCTTGTACGACTGTTACTGGCAACTTTGGGAGCAATCCTCGTGAGACACAGCTAGCCTTTTCACTGGGTACCTTTGTATATTGTGAGGTCGATTATAAAGTCTCGAATCTGCAGGACCGTCATTGTCCTGTTCTGGTGAGCTATCAAGCATGAAGCTTCGCTGTCCTGAGTGGGAGGCCGAGGCTGCCTTGTGTATCACAATGTGGAGCCTACTGTTAATTGAGCAGTTGTCCTTGGAGGAGAGACGAATCTTGGTTGATAGTTTTCAAGGGATAAGTCTCAATGTCGAACCCTAAAGTTCAGAGCCCGAAGTCTCACCTGTCGCTGATCAGTACGGTGAGTTTTTCTTGCAGACGAAAGATAGTTTTAATGTGATCCAGAACGACACCTCTACCTAGAGTGCTATTCGTTTCGGAAGCATTCTCTGTTCGAGGCAATCCTTTCCCATGTTTGGCTGCGCCATAGAGCTTTGAAACGTTGGTTCAATGAGACGTTCGAGGGTTCTTGTCCCTGGCTACGGAGTACTAGGGTGATCCCTTGATCACGTAAACTCAAGTTAGGTGATCATGAGCTCCCGCGATCCGGTAGAAATACATATATATGGAAAAGGTTCATCAGTTATGAAATGATACTCATTTAAAAATAATACTATTGTGAGTAATACACTTTTGGTTGCTAGACGGCGCTAGTCGCCATACGCATTGTCGCTGATCACGCCGACCATCGGCGCTGTGGCAGTGTCGAATGCTCACGTTTCGTCATTTGCCTCATCCAGACAGAGTATTTGTCAACGCCTATTCCATCTGCTGTCCTGCGCCCCCGCCCCCAATTTTCAACTTCTGCATATAACTGGCGATTCATTCCCCGTCGTACACCTCAATGCGCTTCCACAGACCACTCTTCTCGACTCTGTTTTCCAGTTTCACCCATTTCGCTACTCGAGCTCGATCTCCACATCAAGCTGCTCTCAGCGCATCCATTACATCACGACCTCTGCGTGCATCCATGTCCGGCATCCCTTTCCTGGGCGCACTGTTCGGATCGAAATCTTCCTCTTCCAATATGACATACCCTGATCAGCGCTCAAATGACGAGTGGCAGGCTATTCTGAACAAGGGTGAGCTCTCCAGTCTCGACAACCGTCCGACTGAAACTGCGTCAGTGTTCTAATGCGATCTTACAGAGCAGTTCCGCATCCTCCGAGAGAAGGGCACCGAGCCCCCGGGCTCCGGTAAATATGACAAGCACTACCCTTCCGAGGGTGTCTACGCTTGCGCAGGGTGCAGCGCACCGCTCTACAAGGCCAACCACAAGTTCAAGTCTGGCTGCGGCTGGCCGGCATACTTCGACTCCATCCCAGGCGCCGTGACCCGCCACGAGGATCGCACCTTTGGCATGGCGCGCACAGAGATCGTCTGCTCGAACTGCGGAGGACACCTGGGTCACGTCTTCAAGGGAGAAGGATTCGATACGCCGACCGATGAAAGGCACTGTGTCAACAGTGTGAGTTTGAACTTCACACCAGAGGACAAGACGGGCGGCGACAAGGCCTAGGAAAGATCTCCCGTGTGCTTGGCTGGTTTTATGATGATGTCGACGATGATGATGATAAGGTGTTTGGGTTGTCAAGGTCTATCATGGCCGATGTAGTTGTAGGGTGCAAGCGTTTTGGATGGCGGTGTATACTCAAAGAATGGATTGATTCAAGCAATCGCAAGCGCTGGTGTACTCGCGAAGAAGGCCTGTGGAAGCAGCTGGACATGTTGCGATATCATGCGCAGCAAGTTGAGCGACACTTGGAGGATCTACTCAGGCCAGACACGTGGCCAAAAACACCCTCTGAAAGCCACCAAATCGCGGATCGAGGATCATCAGACATCAGACATTCGATTCATGTAGCTTTCCGCATCTCCTCTGAAGCAACAGCATTCACGTGCGCCCCCAAATTCCAGCGCCACCCCCCAGCAACGCCCGTGACATGTGAAAGCCCAGCGCATCATCGGCACCCGCCTAGCGTCGGACCCCAGTGCCCGGACGCCCCTCCAACCCGCATGTCCCACATGCCTCGGCCTGGGGAAAGCTGACATCAACTGCTTCTGTCCTCCTGTGCCCCAGATTACTTTTTCTTCCCTTGTCATCCCCCTCCCCCCAAAGCATCCGAGGCTCGCAAGACTTCTGAATTACCGACAAGACACTTGTCATATATATCCTCACGGCTCACTTTGTTCCCTTGACAAACATCCTTCTGAACCTGACTTCATAGACAAGTGCTGTTCAATCTAGGCCATACCCTTGCTTCACATCTCTTCCTTCACACAGCCAAACCCAGACAAGATGGGTGGTGAGTATACTGAGACTTTGACTGTCTACACGGCGTGCTAACATCTTCCGCAGCTATCGACAGAATCTCACAGGTTGCCGGCCAGCTCTCTGGCAACCCAACCGCTGGCGGTCGTGATAAGATCCTCCAGAAGAACCCCGATGATGTACGCTGCCCTCGCTTCGAACCCTGTCTTCAAGACGTGTTGCTAATTATATTCCTTCTGCTGCATAGGTCGTTGTCACAGCGTGCTGCCGTAGCGCATTCACAAAAGGCGGCAAGGGTGGCTTCAAGGACACCGCCGCCCAGGACCTCATGGCCGGCATCTTCAAGGCCCTCATCGACCGCTCCAAGATCAACCCTGCCCTCGTCGAGGATATCGCCGTCGGTACTGTCCTCGCTCCCGGTGGTGGTGCTACTGAAATGCGCGCCGCTGCGCTCGTTGCGGGCTTTCCAGAGAGCGCTGCTGTCAGAACACTGAACAGGCAGTGTTCCTCGGGTCTGCAGGCTTGTGTGGACATCGCCAACCAGATCAAGGCTGGCATGATTGATGTTGGTGTGGGTGCTGGTGTCGAGAGCATGAGCACACAGTACGGGTATGTTTCTGCTCCATTTGATTCTCGATCTTGAAATGGATCGCCATGCTGACACACCTTGTAGACCTCAGGCTGTTGCTGAGTTCTCCGATCTCCTCGAAAATCACACCGAAGCCGCAAACTGCAAGGTCCCCATGGGCAAGCTCTCCGAAGACATGGCTAAGGACCTTGGCGTCTCCCGCGCCTCCCAGGACGCCTTCGCCGCCTCCTCCTACCAGAAGGCTGTTAAGGCCCAGAAGGCCGGTCTCTTCGACCAGGAGATCGCTCCTCTCAAAGCCAAGTTCGAGGACCCCAAGTCTGGCGAGGTCAAGGAGATTACAGTCGCTCGTGATGACGGCATTCGCGATGGCATCACCGCCGAGTCACTCGGCAAGATTCGCCCTGCGTTCGCCAAGGATGGTAGCATCCACGCCGGCAACGCTAGCCAGATCTCCGACGGTGCTGCTGCCGTCCTCCTCATGCGTCGCTCTACCGCTGAGAAGCTCGGACAGACCATCATCGGCAAGTACGTCTGCGCTTCCATCGTCGGCGTCAAGCCCCTCCTCATGGGCCAGGGTCCCTGGAAGGCCATCCCCAAGGCTCTGGACTTGGCCGGCATTTCAAAAGATGATGTCGACATCTACGAGATCAACGAAGCTTTCGCTAGCCAATGCTTGTGGTGCGCCAACGAGCTTGGAATCCCTCATGAGAAGATCAACCCCAAGGGTGGTGCTATTGCATTTGGCCACCCACTGGGATGCACCGGAGCGAGACAGGTTTCTACACTGTTGTATGAGCTGAAGAGGACGGGCAAGAAGGTCGGTAACACATCCATGTGTATCGGTACTGGTATGGGCATGAGCGCTGTTTGGGTTGCGGAGTAAAAGGTGGATGTGTCCAGGATGAAATTGTATGTATGATTAAAGATATAGCATGGCTCTATGGCCTCGCCAGATGATGAATATGGCTGGATGCATTTCTCTCAATCCCTTGCTCCTGTTCTCATTCCATGATATGATGACAATATCTGCCACTCATAGGTCCGGCACCTCCGTACCGATTCCCTTCTCCCTCGCTAATTTCACGATTTCCATCCCCACCACCATATCCATGACCCCTAACCCGACACTCCTATAGACCACCGTGCCGTCCCTCATCCACCTCGCCAAGTGGTCCTCCTTTTGCTTTTTCTCCTCTCCTCCAACCGAGACTTTTCTGAACGGCTTCGGGAAGTTGCTCTTCCGGCTGGGACTCGAGGACGTAGGGGAACGGGGCAGGTCGGTAGTGCTGCTGCGTGGACTGCGGCTTGAGCTTCTGGTGGTGTTGGAGCTGGGGTAGATGGTAGACATAGAGGGTACGGAGGGTGTGCGTTTGTGGGAGGATAGGGAGAGGGAATCAATGTCAGAAGACATTTGACTGTCGCTTGTCGTGGCGCTGTGTTCGGCTTCCGCGGCTTCCTCTTCCATCTTGAGGCGATGAAGCATCGCCAGCTCGCCGAGTCTGTTCTCCATGTCAGCATCGCATTCTAGCAATAAGCTCAAGCACATGAAGGGCTGATGAACGTACTCGACCATGTGTGTAGGCTCAATCCTCGCAACCACAAGCTCCGTGGCATATTTCATCGCCCCAGAAAGCGTATCAACCACGATAACGCCTCCCTCATCGGCGTGCTTGTGGAAATGCCGATGGTGTCCCACATGCTGCTTGGTCACCAACTTCACCAATTCATCCGGCAACTCCCTCCTCTGTCCCTCTACACCCCCCACCGCACAAATTAGCCTCCCCTTCTTCCTCCCTTCATGGCTTGTTAAGATACTGGGATCAAACAATCCTCCGTGCTCATTCTCATCACTATCTTCCACCCCCGGCGTGCAACAGTAAATGACATCCGCATCCCTCAAATTCTCCTTGACCAACCTCCCAAACTCGACAAAGCCAGGCGTCAGTACCGAGAACTTGGCGTGTCCCCAACCTTCGCGATCTTTCACTCCTTGCGGGATCAGCGTGAACCTCTTAAGAATGCTGGCGGCGGAGGAAGAGAAGCGGTGGTTGATGATATTGACGTGGCGGATGGTCGGCCCGCGGAGCATCAGAGCTAGACGGATGTGCCAGTAGGCCTGGGAGCCGGCGCCAAATACTGTGATGGTTTTGACGCTGGATCGCTTGTAGAGAAGGCAGGAAGATGAGAGAGCGGTTCGGAATGAGGTCAGAGTGGGTGTAGCGAGAAGGGCGAAGGGAGAGCCGGATGGTGAGAAAAGAGTGAGAGTGCCAGTTGGCGCATTGTGAGTAACAGAGTCTGAGCTCGATTTTGCAGGGCTCAAAGGGACGACTGTGAAATATGTCAGGATGTTCCGCCTTTGATGAATGCATGAGAGATGAAATTCAGTGTCATCTCAGAACAGTCTCACCTTTACTCGCCATACCGTCCGGACCACAGGCCGACGAAAATCTCGTCATGATCCCCGTCTCCGGATGCAGTGTCTGTCCCTGTCTCGGCTCTTGGAAGACATCTCCTTCAACTTCCTGCGACCCGCCCGAGTACTGGTGGAGTGCCGAAGCGAGGACTTTTCTAAGGTCTTCGAGCTCATCGACGGCAAGATTCTCAAGCAGGCTGTCGACCTGGGCGTCCGACAGAACAGTTAAAGGCATGATGGTGTTTATGCCAAGTCTCGAGGTTGTTATCAGAATGGGTTGAGAGGGGTGAGTCGGGTGAAGAGGAGAAGGATGTCGGATGAGGAGGGTCTGTTCCTGGGGGTTGGACAAGGATCCAACCACTTAAGCTAAATCGGGAAGATGCGAGAGGAACATCCAAGAAGGAGATGCCGTTCCTGGAAGAGAAAGAGACATATTCACAATCTGGACAGCACAATAAGACTAACGTGAGGATTATATTCTTGCACAGGGACTATGACCATGTCTAAGCCTAGTTGCTTACTGAGCCCATGAACTTGAGGTTGGTAGCACGAAGTCCCATGTATCGTAGCGAGCAATAGGTACCTCTCATGCTCTAACACACAATCCGGGCTCTGCTTTGAGCAGTCGACACTCGACTTGCGAAGCTCACAAAAAGGTCGCTGTATACTGTCACAGATAACATCTGCTTCAATGGAAGCAACCCTTGACAGAACGTCATTGCTTGTCTTGGCTTCGTGCTTGGCAGATTTGGACTCGAAACTGCCTCAATCCAATGGTTATTGGACCCATGTTGTAGGAAACCTGACCTGGTTAGCATCACGCCCCGACCTAGCAGAGATTCCGATTAGCACTTCCGGAAAAGCTCATTCGAAAAATATGTATTGACAGAAGAGGCAGTCAAATCTTTCATCTTTCGTACCCGGACTTTTGGGTTCAACCGTTCTGAAAGTGTCCACGTCGATGATTTTAGGGTAGCTGCCAGCGCCAAATGCTTCGCCTGAACCTAATGTCTCCATCTCACGTCCCTTAGAGCCACGTACAACGTTGCGTAAGGCCCTTGCTCCACTGGATAAGGTAAGTACTGTGAGGATGGCAGCCTGAACCCTGGCCAGCGCCTAGCTAATCGTCGTCGCGTTCAGGAATACCAAAAACACATGCAAGAACCCTTGATCTGATTCCGTCAATGAGTTACGGCGGTACTCCGTGTCGATCCATTGTCTGACAGGCACATTGCAGCGTTTGACACTTGTTTCAACAGCGCACGACTGGTGCTTCACCACCAATCACAAGCCCGTATTCGTCTTCCCTCAGTGCTCTACTGGTCGGACGTGGGCGACAGAACGGTGGATCCAAGCCTCGACCTGGTCCCCACCGAAGGGACCCTGTTACTGCGCAACTTTATCCACTGCCAGTGGTGGCTGTTGCTGACAAGAGCTTCTGGCGTATGTCGCTTGTTGATCTGACGACCTTCCGATTCCCAAAGCTACCACCTCATCCAGTCGAAGCTCAACCAAGACCACTATCGTCGCTACTTTTCCTGCACTAGCATCGCAACGACTTATTATCGTATTGCACCAACTTCGTTTATCGGACGCAGAATACTCTACCTTTCACTGGCCGATCGATTCTCGTTGATACGATCCGCCGCTGCTTCTGAGAGCTCTCCCAAAACCTCCACGTCACCCCAACCGCAGCCATGACTCTCAAGGAGGAGTTCCAGACCAGGAACTTCAGTACGTTGTCGCACCCTCATTACCATCGAAAGCTTGGTCGCTATACTGACATCTGCCTTCCCCACAGGTATCTATGGACAATGGTGAGATTCACCCTGCGTGCTATTCCCCTTCCACGATGGATCGACAAGACACCAAGCTCTTGCGACAAAACTTCCCTCGAGACAGCCTCAATGCCCTCGAACTGCACAGGCAGCTCAGACTGGAAGAAGCAATGAAATTTGCATTGATGGGATCATGACGACAAACATGCAACTTGCAGAACTCGGAACTAACTTTGCACAGGCTCGGCATCCTGTCCATGATCCTCTGTCTTGCGACTGGCATCAGCGCCATCTTCTCCTTCAGGGTACTCCTCATTATCCTTGGCGTCGTCGCAATGTACGTGATGCCTATACATGTATCCCTCTTTGGAGCCAATTCCTAACGTTCAATTGTTCCAGTGTCTTCGCATTCCTCATCCTTTTTATCGAAGTCCCGCTTCTCCTCCGAATCTGCCCAACCTCCTCCAAGTTCGACAGTGCCATCCGCCGAGTCTCCACAAACTATATGCGCGCCGCCGCGTATGCCGTCATGTCAGTCGTCATCTTTCTGAGCCTGCTCAATAGCGCTAGCGCTCTGATTGCCGCCGCCGTCTTCCTCGCTCTGGCAGCGCTCTGCTACCTCCTTGCGGCTGTCAAGGGCCAGGCCTTCGTTGGCAGCAAGACCCTCGGTGGACAGGGTGTTGCGCAGATGATAGTCTAAGCACATGGACGAACTCGTGCGGCTGAGGAGCACAATGGTTCATGTGAAGTATGGATATCCTTGGAGAAGATGGATGGAGCAGACGACACGGAGAGCTATGGCGTAAGTCAGGGAGGAGGTGCGATGAGACGAGGCGACTGCGAAAAACAGAATGGATCACAATGATTCAACACTTTCACTATAGAGATTACGACATAGGCGCCTGCGAGCAGGAGCCAGGACGAACTCAACGGGACCAACCACTTCACACGATTTGTCTGTACGAGTTTTACGTCGGTATCAGCACAACCACCAACAACCAAGGTCTACACGCAGACCTTTTCCCTCACAGCCATGACAAACTGTTGGAGGATGATAAGGCGTCTTGGACTTTTGTACTGAAGCCTAAGAGGCAGAGAGGGAAAGTAAGGTGTTCTTGTTTCGAAATTCATGCGAGTTTAGTTTTGGAAGTTTTATGCAGTAGCTGAAAGTCAAGTTTATTGAAGCTGCTTTTACTGAAGCCCTGGGGCGAGCGCAACACCGTCTTTGTCAATGGGGGATGTCCAGTCCCTTCAGGAAAGGCGGTTGAATAGTCTGAAGAAAATATGATGTACGAGTGTCCTGTGATATGTTGTTCCCTGGCCCGTCACCCAAGAATTTCCGTGGGACAGTATCGATCTCTGAAGCAACCAATGTGGCTGCGCGGCTGGAACGCTGTTTAAGTTGTGGCGGAGATATTCCATGCCGCGTTGCAGGGACGCACGGCGTTTCCGACGGGGCCCGCGGCGAAGTAGGCGACGTCATGATCGATGGTAATATGCACGCAATGGTTTAAGGAAACCTTGACTACGCAAGAGGAGCAAAGCTTGGGCTGAATGTTGAAATGGGAGCAAACGGTGACCAACGGACGATACGGACGATCTGAGTGCTTATAACAGCGTAAATGGTGTTCTTATCACCGCCCTTGTTGATGAAGAACTCAGACAGGACTCAAGATCAAGCCGGAGGATGATGACACCCCATCCTGGACCATCGACCTGCCGGAAACTTGGAGGCATATGCGAAGTAAAACAAGATGAAAGAGCGCTTTGGCTATGGACATGAAGGCACAGGAACGACCAGGCTTTGACGATTCGAGTCTCGTTGTCCTTTGTAGTCACAATGTGCCACCTTTAAGGAAGAGGGCGTGAGAAGGTATGTCACCGAACTTGATCCAACGGTGTCATGAGTTAGATCACGACGTGTTCGGAAATGTCGAACTGTGCAACTCTAAGGGCTCTCTAAGCGTGCACAATCTCTAATTACCAAATGTTCGCCATCTACTTACAGCTCAAGTCCAACGGGGCGAGGCTCTTGTTTTGTGCACAGAACGCGCCTTGAAAGAAGACAACTTTGTTAAATCTCAGGGTCATAAATCAGATAAAGACGTACCAACGGCTTCAGTAGTGCGAGCATGTAAGGTAACGAACGTCCTGATCATAATTTTAACAGTCACTAAAATATTGACATGGCCAATCACAGAGGAAGTACCGGTCTTTCCATGGCTTTCTTCTTCTCCATTCTAAATCTGCTTCAAATACCTACCATCAAGGTACAATTCGTCACCCGTACTAAAGCACCACGAGCAGAGCCCTGGGAGGACGAATGCCAATCATGTACAGGGCACACAAAGAGCTGTGATTGTCGTTAATGATATGTGTGAAGTATATCGTGGGAGGAGAGATTCTAAGGTGAGCAATGGTGATCAAAGCTTGGGCAAGAGCAGCAGTCATAGCCAGGCCTGGGCGTGGGTCTCGTGGCAGACTACAAGGACAACTAGTTGTAATTAGGTAGTTGGCAGGTCAATTTTCGATGCCCCGTGATGCGACAAGATTTTTGCCCCAGGTGGAATCGCGGCCGAACGGCATGCAGGTGTGTGGACTATGGGCGTGAGCTACTCTACGATTAGCCCTGGCAAGAACGGACCAGAAGCAAAGCACCCAAGACGCTGTCAGTAGAAAACCCCGGATTTTTCGCTTAATTGAGGCGTTCCATCGTGATGCCCACCCAGGACGCAGGTCAGCCAGCTCCAGGCAGGTCTAGATGAGCTTTCAGGGGCGAGCTTTGGGGCAAAGCTATTTTTGCAACTCACATCAGACGAGCTCTGGTCAGCAGACTTTGCAATTTGCTGACTCGCTTTCTTGTTTGCGGAAGGCTGCTCGGAACCGAAGCGCAGGCGACACACTCCCTATTCTGGTAGGAAAACCCACTGGATGGCTTGGATTGAATTGGAGCTTGTGACTGGGCGGCGGCTGTTGTTCGATGACACTGATCGGTGGTGCAGGTAATAACGTCATGGGCTTAACAGGTTAGGAGCAGAACGCCCGGCGATGAATTCTAACAAACACGCGAGCTATGTGCTCTATGATGCCAGAACGATCGTGAACGATCACCAAAGCTTCGCCCTGTTTTCTTCCCCCACGTTCTTCTTATTCCTGTTGATGTGTCAAGATCTCGACAGTGGCGCTCATTGCGAGTGACGGCATCATGGTCCAGCTTGGGGCAACAGTGCAAAGTCTGCATACCAGCCCAAGCCCTGTATGTGTCTTCAGGTATCGCCGGCGTATCTGTTACTTGTTTTTGCCCATGTTTCTTCAGCAGCTGCATGACGAAAGGGTGCTTCCTGGAAGAGTATCGGCCGAAGCTGCAGATAAACTATCGTCATTCACCTGGATGACCACACAGCAGCACCTCTCGGTAGCGGTCACGCACAGCTGATCAGCGAGCCATCGACGAAGGATCGATCCAGGTGGAGCGGACTGTGTTGGAGTGGGTGTGGTGGGGTGATGGATGTGGTGACCAGCCGTGACGAATATTAGGAATGATGTTGTCAACTCTCTTTGACTTTGGTTTCTTTGAATAACTTTTCATGGCTCATTTTGTCGCAATCTAACGTGATCGTGAGCAACCAACTGCAGTGGTTGTTATGCAGCTAGTGCACAGTTATCAGTGTTCTTGACCGCTCAATGCTGCAGGTGATGATACATCGCGGGATTGAGGGCGGCCAGTGATACGCGAGGGGCGCCAGTCATAGCAGCATCCAGAAGGGTGATGACCTTCGCCAGCACCGGATTGGCTCTGCGACCGCTGGAACATGCAAAGCTACAGGGGCATCAGCAGTGCCGGTTGCAGCCACCGACCATCCGGGGACTGGACTAGTGGGGCGGTGCGGGGATCAAGTCCGCACTGTGTGGTCAGGCACCGCGGCCATGGTCAGTGGGCTGCCGCGTACCTGTGCAACATTGAAGCCGGTAGACATAGAAGCAGAAACACGATGGGAGCTTCAATCAAACCAGAGGAAATTCGCAAAGCATCAAGGTCCTCTCCCTTATCCTTTTGAGTTCAAATGAAGTTTCGAGATCTCATCAGGCGCCACAGCCCCATAATCCCTCCCAACGCTGCCTTCCACGGAGACAACATCCGTGGATCCCCTCCACCGCCTCGAGCGCCTCACAGTACAGTACGCAGACTGTGCGACCTCTTTCTAGCCTCAGAGTTCTCCAAGCCTCAACGATCCCAACGGTACGTACCGGTCTCCAGACGCTCGAACCCCTGCAGATGGAGCACGACGCGGCCTCAAACTTGCAAAGGTTGACCCGTCACGAGGTTCGTCGAGAACGTGCTTCACTTTGCCCGAGTGTCACTGGTACTGGCTTGTGACGGTACAAGTATCCGGGAGGCCAACTGCCCCCCTTGATTGACAAATTTCGAGTGACTCGCTATTTCCCACGATAGCTTCCTCTTCTTTATTTCACGATCCTCCGTCTCTACTTCTATCCCAACTTATTGCCGTGACACATTGCGTCCATCACATCATCGCAATCGTCATTCTCAAGAGTTGACTGGGTCCCGCTTGTCGATTCCATGCTCCGTCATCCTTTTGCCTCAGTTGGCAGCTTCTTCGAATCGTCATAGGTTCAACTTTCATCAAACCAGCCCAAGAACCATTTTCTGGACCTCAATCACATCTTGTAAGTACCTTTTGCCATTCCATCTCCTGTCCTCAGCACAACTCCCATTTCCGGCGCATCTCCCATCAAGGAACCCCTCGACACTTGCATCTCCGGAACACAAGCCTGTCAGAAGAAGCTCAGAAACGCGAGACAACCATCCAACCCAACAGCAATCAGACCCTTCTTGCAGAATCACCACCCTTTCCCAACGGGCTGCAACGCCAAAGCCCTTGGGCGCCCTCTTGCTGCAACACAACTCTCGTCTGTACTCGACCGCTTCTTCTTATCGGTTTCCACACCAATCGAGCCTTGGAACAGCCACAGGCCTCGAATACTGCCAGCATTTGTCTATCGCTTCTGGCCCCTCCTTCACAAGCTTGCGCCGCGCGCCCTCTAGCCCTGTGCATGCATAACATTTCCCGTGACTGGGTTATCGTGCATTGAAGCTTTACCCGGTCTGGTTTCTGGCTGGAATCTTATCACAAGTGCCCGATCTGCCTGTCCGTCACAGCACGCCCATGCCAGGGAAGCTTATCGCTTGGCCGCCTGACTTTACACCGCGAAAAGCCGCTTGTTTGCACGACCTCGAGACCAATCGCGTTACTAACGTCTTCTCTTTATCTTCAGCCAGAGCTTGTTTTGGGTCTTTTCACCAACAGTAGGTCACGCTTTGAACCCTGACTCATTGGCGCGACGCTTTGGGTACTTATCGTCGGTCGCTTACACCCGGTTGCAGGAACACGAGGCCCCCCTTGCAGCTTTGTCCCGATCGCCCTGCCAGTCGATTTTCCATCAGACGTTGGCCTCAATTTTCTTTCTCCTGAACCTTGAGCTATGAGCAGCGCCGTCACGATGCCACAAACACCCGCCGTACCCCCTCGTCCCGCTAGAAGCGGTGACAGCACAGCGGCAGCCAGCATGCCGAAGGTGCCGCCACGTCCCGCATCTAAGCGCAACGACCGCTCTGTCTCTCCCAACCCTGCTCGCTTCGCGCCCTCGCCTTTCACCGAGGGCATCATCGCAAAGCCACCTAAGAGCAGCCCTTACTATAGCCACAATCAGCAGCCAAACGATCCGATCGAGCGCGCCGGCAGCGTTGGCATGCCCTCTGTTGGAGAGGAGGGTCTTGAATATGACAATGTCGCTGGGGAGCTTGAAGCTGAACAGCTTACCAAGACAAGGTCGCTGTCTCCCGAACAGACGCGCACTATTGGGGAAGACATCAAGCTACATGCCCCCAAGCCCTCTCATCCCGCTCACAGCGCCAAGCAACGTGTCCAGGCCGTGACACGCACCGACTCTGACAAGGCTGCTCAGTACGGCCTTGGTCGCCCACGTAGCCGTCCCAGCAGCTTCCATGAGGACCGTGTCGAGCGTGCGTCATCGCGCCAGGGCGTCAAGGAGAAGCCCAGCACCAGCTTCTCAACACACAGCGATGCTGGTAATGGCACTGATGACGAGCACGGCATACCTCAATTCGGTCACCGTGTGCCCATGAACCCCCATTTGGGTGACGTTCAAGCTCCTTCACCTGCTTCTGGCAATGACAGCCCTGGGCGTCACCACCATCGCAAGGGTTCATCACGCAGCCTCCCCCCCGGCAGCTACGGTCTGCATGGCCATGGTGTTGCCCCTCAAGACAAGCTCGAAAAGGCGTACTACCAGAAACACCCCGAACTCTTGGTGAAGGAACAGCATCACCAAGTTCATGAGCGTCAGAATGATTTCGCTATGAGCAGTAGTGATCTGAACAAGCTCGTTCGTGAGACTCGGGAACGTGGTAATGGTACGTTTACCGTGACACAAAGCCCTTCTCTACCAGGTAGACTGACCATTGAGACAGGCGAGACGGCTGAATATCGAGCCACTCCTACCGATGAAGTTGCTTTTCTGGCCACTGAGGAGTATGCGTCTCGCATCTCCTCTCCGCGACCTGCTTCAGCCGCCGCGAAGGACAACTCGATTGCCTCTCCTTTGAAGCAGTCATTCCAACCCGACCCTCTTACTCCTCACGAAGAGAAGCCTATCCATATCGATGATGCCAGGCATCCCGAATATCGTTCATACGGAGATGAAGACACCGCGATCGATGATGAAGAGCACGAGTACACAGCCCCGATTCTTGCTTCTGACGAAGTTCGGAAGGATCCCAGTGCGTACACGCAACGTCCAGCTGTTGCCCCTGTGTCAGAACGTCGCGGAAGCTCCTACGAAGGCGAGGACCCCCCGAGCCGGCCTACCAGCCGCCCTAGTAGCTTGTACCACACCCTCTCTCACGAATACCGCAACCCCACCCCCCTCGAGGATGTCGAGGAGTACGAGCCTCTCTTCACTGAGGAGGAGGCCAAAGCCAAGGAGAAGGAGATTCAGCAGAAGAAGGCAGAGGCAAAGCATCGCCAGCATCACTTCCCCAGCAAGGACATTTGGGAAGATGCACCGAGCAGCGTGCACTTCACAGCCGAGGTCTCCACCCCTGATGTTCCAGATGCGAAGCGCAGGAGATCATCGGCTTTCGATGCCGAGCGTCCTCAGACTCCAGCCCACGTCTTTGCTCAGCAGCAGGAGCAAATCGCTGAGCTAGAGGCAGCCACGCACAAGCGTCCAGAAGACTGGAATATTCGTGACGAAGAGAAGGCGTACCGTGCCGAAAACCGAAACACACTTAAGCAACGCAACAACAGTCTTGGCCGGGTTTCATCGCCTGCCCATGCTTTCGCGCAGCGGCAGGAGGACCTTGCTGAGAAGGAGGCCAAATCTGGTGTCCGCCCTGAGGACTGGAGCGGGCGCGATGGCCTCTCATGGAAAGACGCCCGTCCACAGTTTGCGACTTACCGCACTGGGAGCAGTGGAAAGTTCCCCAGCCGTGACGTGTGGGAAGATACACCTGAGAGTGCTATGCACGTGACTACAATCTCCGGATCACCTCCGAAGCCAGATATTCCAGCTCGCCCCGCAAAGAAAGTATCCGGGTCATCAGCAGATCGTCCCGCCGTGCCCGACCGGCCGAAGCCGAGACAGGATTCCGGAGATGATGCTGGTAAGGCCCGTCCTCCAGTTTCGGAAAAGCCAAAGCCTCAGGTGCCTGCTCGTCCTGTCAAATCAACGTCTGGAGACAGTGCCGATGTTGCTGCGAAGCCAAAGCCCCCAGTTCCCAATCGACCTGTCGGCGGAAAGATCGCTGCACTCCAGGCAGGCTTTATGAATGACCTCAATAAGCGCCTGAAGATTGGTCCTCAGATTCCTCTTAAGAAAGAGGAGCAAGAGGAAGAGGCCGCTGCTCCCTCCACTGAGACGGAGAAGGCCCCGCTTTCTGATGCGCGAAAGAGCCGGGCAAGGGGTCCGCAGAGGCGTGCTCCGGCCAAAAGCCCCGCACCGGCGGCTGAGGCGCCGAAGCAGGCCATACCGACCTTTACTTTCACGATGGCGGAGTCGACTTGGTCAATTGACCCTGATGAGGGCAATGTCAGTGTCACCAATGCCTCGGAACAGCAGCTTACAGCGGAACCCCAGACAGCTGAGGAGGTGCCATCTGTGGAGGAGAAGGTTTCTGAACCTGAAGCAGAACGGATTCCGGTCACTTCAGAACCTCAAGAAATCGAGACTCAATCGGAGGAAACAGAATCTGCGCCCAAGGAGGAAGAGTCTAAAGCCAATCAAGAGTCCGCCGAGGAGACAAGTTCAGCTCCCCTGGCTGAGGCAGAGGCACCCCCGACAGAGATGAAGACCCTCGTTGCGAACACGGCTGGTGAGAGCGTGCTTGAAACGGAGGTAGAAAAGAAGCAGGGTGGAAATGAGGTCCAGCCGGTATCCGTTGAGGATACGCCCAAGGACCTTTGAGTGCTCAAGATGCGGATTGGTTGAATGGAGAAAGTTTACCAGATGCGGTGAGAGTTCACAGGGAAAGTGTGTATTTAGTTAGAGCATGTCTTTACTGGTAGTGTGCGTATTGTGGTCACTCTGCTTGCAGTAGTTCCAGAGAATAATGCAATTGCATGATATTCCGATCAAGATGCTGACCCTTTTCCTCCATCGTGCCATGCATGTCCTATCCCAAACAGCGTCGATCAGCAGTGAATTCGATTCTAGCATCAAACATCAGCATGGTTTCCCCACCTTGTCGAATCATTACTAGCGGCCTGGACGTGTCATGGACGTTAATGCTGTATTGCCGTTCCACACTGAAGTGACCTGAGGTGTTGACATCATGCAACAAGAAGTCTCCACACCAGCTCCTCTCCCCACGAACATTGCATCTCCATCTTGGCCCATCCCACCACGTCCAACCCCAAGACGCAACACGATCAAGTCCTCACGACCCAGCGCGCCGTTGCCCCCGGGCACTCAAATCGACCTCAAAATGGCATCCTCGGAGTCTTATCCCTCCTCCGACGCACCCGTCACCTCTGCTAACCGCCCCATGAAGCCTGCCGAACTCCTCTCCTCCGCCCGCCAGCAAGTCGACTCTCTCGCCCCCAACATTGATCTCTCCACAGCCCTGCTCGCCCGTTTCCCTTGGAATCATGGGCCAAACCTCGTCAAGCACACTTCCGTCGCGATGCTGGCCTCTGCCCGCGCCTCCATGACTCGACCCATCACCGACCGCGAGGCCATAGCTGTGATGCGGGCCACCCGCGCCAAGGTCTCCGCCGAAGGCCAGGCGCATTGGCTCTCTGTTGTACTTGCTGGAGCACTCTGGGTGAAGGGTATCAAAACTTGCAGATTCCCGTTTTGGACACCGAAGAAGCCGCCGTTCGGGGGTGGCCCGTTCACGCAGACTATGAGGATGGTGGCATATAGTATGGTTTGCATGTTTGCGATGAGGCCGGTGGAGCAGGCCATTGGGGCAGGGTTCGCGATGTCCAGTGTAAAGGAAGATAGGGAGGTCATGGATGGCTTGATGAAGGCAGTCATGGAGGGTCGAAGAAGTATGCAAGGACAGCAGATGGGTGGGATGGGTATGCAAGGCATGCTAGGACAACAGCAGCAGTCGCAGCAACAAGAGGCACAATCCGCCACATATACGACCCGCTGGCCAGCAGATGACTCGACGCAGTCTCAGCAGCAAGGCTCAGGCTCTTATGGATCCCGCTGGCCCGAAGATCCATCCACGCAATACAACCAAGAACAAACCCAAACCTCATATCAATCCTCAGCAACAACTCCTGAACAACAAGCATCAGACCGCTGGGCCTCTTCTTCCATCCTCGACGACGCATCTCCCATAGCACCCGAAGAGTCCGTCCAGAACCAGCAACCTTCCACCACCTCCTGGGCTCGTCTCCGTCAGCAAGCCCGCGCCGATCAGCCTCAACAACAACAAGGCTCATGGCAACAAGTCCGCAAGTCTGGAGTTGACCAGAAGCAGACTGGCTGGGAAGCCGACGATGGTCAGAGAAGTGGACAGCCTCGGGATAGTTACACCTACTCTGCGGCAGATGTTGAGAGGGACACTGCCAAGACCCAGGCGCAGAAGGAGTTCGACGCCATGTTGGAGAGAGAGAGGAGAGGTGACGCGGTAGCTGAGCGGAAGTGGTAACGCGTGATATCCGTACCGTACGACCGGAAGCTTGGACCAAAGGGATAACTTGTTTGATGTTCGGAGAGTTGGATGTGTATTAACATTGATCTTTACTAGTCCTTGGTCGACTGACTTATAGCCGTTTCACTCAGGATCCTTCATATGTATCTACCTTGTGCCTTAAGTGCCAAACTATAAGGCGATTACTGAGTACTACAATCCTTTGGTTTCCTTCATGCGTGGACACTCGCCCCTACCTTCATGACCACGAACGACACTTGACGACCACAGAGAGCAAGCGTAGCAATCAACTCCACAAAAGCTCCTTATTTCCGAACCATAAAATAGTCTAATTCCAAGCCTGTGAGGGTGCAGGGGCATGAGGGGAAAGCGACACTTGTAGTTGATTGCTGCTGTTGGTTCCCATCATGTAACCTTCCACAGGTCCACAGGTCAATTCAACTCGCACAGCAATCAAGCATGCATCTATTCTGCAGTAATCGTGCAATTATGCGGCCAAGAAAGACCTAAGCGACGACCTACCTGATTCTAGACCACGGCTGCAATGCAGGGAACCAACAGACGATGGGTCTCTGAACGACCAACATGACCACGACGAATGACCAACACACCATCTAGGTGCCTGCGTCCAAGGTCCCGTCCGCAGTATTCCTCTCAGAGATGCGTTTGGCTGCGCCTCATCGCAAACCCATAAGTTATGCTTCACCCTCGATGCTTGCGAATCTTTCCCAAGAGACAAGGTGTGTATTCGATCAGTTCGCCTCGAATCAAACTCTCGCTTCTCCCTCTCAGCCCCTACATACCTGGTTCATGATGAAGCTCTCCACCATCGCCCTCGCCGTGGCCTCGACCGCAGTTGGCGCAGACGCGAATGACTACGCGCGAACCTGCAAGAGCTGGAAAGTCACCGGCGTGAACAACGTCGTCCTGCGCGCGTGCTGTCTCGACGCGCGAGGCTACTGGAAGATCTCCGAGCTGCACCTGAAGCACTGCCTCGCGAACCACGACGGCTTGGTCAAGTACCGGGAGGGGAACTTCCACAAGTCGTGTGACAGCTGCAGCGTGCAGAGCAAGCCCAACTCGGCGTACACCTGTCGTTGTTATATCCAAGGGGAGGAGCAGGGTTGGTATTATGACACGTTCAATAAGCTGGTGAGTGATTCCACGATCATGTGGTCCCTTCTCTTTTGGCAATATGAACTGGGAAGTCTTTTTTTTTTGCGGGATTCATTTGTTCTCTGACTATTGCGCCAGGACGACATCATCTTCAACAGGGACGGCAAACTTGGCTGCTTTAGCTCTGTTGGTGGTGACAAAGGCACGGATAGCGGCTGTCGTGGGTATGGCGCACAGCTTCTTATGGCCAACGGTGCAACTGGAAATGGAACAATTGAGGAAGAGGAAGCATTGTCGCAGCCGGAGACTCAGTGTTGTAGCGTAGCTCCTGATCGGTAACGAAGCATCAGCAAAGGTCATCTTCATGTTCACGGAATAGTTCATCATTGGCATTGTCACTACCTCCCCCGCTGCGTCCCTTGTGCGTTTGAGCGACACTCTGCCAGTGTTTGGGTACAGATTTTGCAAGGTCACAGGACACTCCGGAGTTGGATTGCTCTAGAGTCTACAAGAAGCACGAGGTGAAAGGCCACAAGATCAGGGTCCTTCAAGACTCGCCATGTTTGGTATCGCATTCCCCGTTAAACCAAGTGAGCAGAAATTACGGCAGCCTCTCTTCCAAATGAGTGCTTGGATGTACCATGAGAATGAGATATCCCTCTCTGGCTGTAGAACAGACTCATCAACAGCTGTCACTGACGGCGAGCAGAAGCACGATTCTCAGCCTCTCAACAGCCCAGCACTTGCAGACAATTTTCGAGCTCCCTCTGTTCGCCCTGTTTCATCTTCTGCAGGACCTCCAGCTCGTAAGTCAAAGTTTTCGCTTGGAAGAAGACAGGAGGACTGATGGCCTGCGTGGCCAAGTACCGAGTCTGTATGTGCTCTAAAGCGGGCACGTCTCTGGGACGCACCACCCCAGCCTTTGAGAACTCCTCGTCCGTCACAAGGGTGACATCCCAGTCAATGAAACTCTTCGCTCGACCGCCAAGCGTGGTTGCAGCGTCGTTTAGGCCGTGGAGGAGGAATTGACGATGCACCGTTATGTCTTCGCTGCTCTTGTCGGCTGGGAGGAGAAGATGCCCAAGTGAGAAGAGAGACCACATGTACTCCTCGCCTTGGCAACCAATATGCGCAAGGTCAAAGTCAACTATGCCAGTAATTCGGTTGGTCTGTGGATCAAAGAGAAGATTATGTACGTCTGTAGCTATTAGAAACCTTTCCTTTCTATCTCATAAATGGACGCACGCAAAAACATCCATCTATGGGATAGTGGGCGGGCAAGACTCACCAAAGTCCCCATGTACAAGGGTCGGTCGGAGGTCCTTCTCCCATTCACGTACACCACTGAAGATGTCCTCAAGCTTCGCGATGCGTGAAGGGATATCTGTCCCTTCCCAGCCCTTGATGACTTCGCATTGTTGGGCCCGGACCCTCTGAGTCTTCAAGTACTGAGCGTATAAACCTGAGTGCGTTGGACTTGGACCTCCACCAGGGAATGGTGTCCCACCGACCACAATAGTGCCGTCGTCAGCGAAACCCAGACCTCCATAGCCCTTGGCTGTGCTTGGCAGGGTGAAGTCCTGAATGCGCTTGAGAATCTGTGCGATCTGTTTGATAATGGAGCGCTTCGGCTCAGATTCGAGAGCGTCAAACTTATCACGGAGATTCTCGCCAGGCAGCAATTCGGTCAGTAACCACCCTTGTCCCTTACTGTTGGACGCCCACCCATACAATGTTGGCACAAGTGATGCATCAAGTGGTCGAAGGGCTTCCTTGAAGAGACACATCGCCGCAGCCTCACTCTGAACTTGGACATCCCTATTCAAATCGGTGTTTAGGCTCGTCAGGCGCATGACTAGCTCAGATGCATCGTCTGGAAGTGGACTGACTCCATGTTGACGTGTCTTGTTGGACGGCTGCTGTAGTTCGGACGGTCGGAGCTTCTCGACCTTGAGATGATAGACATACGTATTGTAGAATCTACAAAGGGTGTCTTTGCAGCAGCTGCACTGCTTTGTCCCTCTCTGCACGGGTTGCAAATTGAGCACCTGTGCGACTCAGTCACGATTCAGTCAGGAATTTGGTCTTTCTGGAATGCAATGTTGGCGAGAACTGACCTCTCTGCCAAACTCAGAGGAGATGATGTTGCGAATTAACTCCTCGCGCTTGTCCTCACCGCTGTGAACAGAGTTGTCGTTGTTGATGGCCATGTCTTGTTAGATGGTAGGCAATTGACCTTGAGCCTTCGGACGTTCATGGAGTCTTCTTGTAAGTATGGCCAAATTTTGGCTTCCATGACCCTATATATTATGACTCTGAGGACTGAAGCCAGACGATAAGGGTTTAGACTAGCTTATGACTGTACGGAGTAGTGATGAGCTGAAGCCGATCGCTGCAAGCCATAGCCGCATGTGACGGGGATCTTTGTCGCGGATCAGCTTACATGCTTAGAAAGTCCCTGACACATTGGCCAATAGTACCATAACGGATGTCAGTATGTGTGCCCCGTGAACTAGAGGCATGTACTCCGTACAACTACAGTAACAACATCTTGCCCCGCCTTCACGGTCCGGCTATTCCATGCCGAGCACGGCCACTGTTGGCTGAGCCCGCCTGAGCTACCAAGCGGCTCCGCTTGCCGGTTTGTCCGGTGCCTAACTACGGCGTTCCCCTTCCATATTCGAGCCGCTCAACCGAAAGAACAAAAACCTTCAAGCTTATCAGCGGGGAATGGAAACTAGCTGGAGATACCTACCTAGACTGCAGACTGCACTCGCGGAGTCCAGAGTTAACATATTGCATGGCTGGCTTGAGGGTGTGGTACGAACGTGACATATGTGAGGCGAAGCGAAACGACTAGGAATGGGCAGTCAGTGCAAGCCATAAAGCCTAATTTTGGTTCCAATACCACCTTCCTGTTCTAATCCATTTATCTGGACTGCTGTTGGTTACAGGATATTCATTCATAGGCCGTAGAGTCATTTGTTTTAAGCCTATCTTGGACAGAGGCATGCAGATACTCGGGTATGTAATCGGAGCGGTAGCACATTATGTGCTGATGTGCCGCTTTAATAAGGTACTAAGCTACCGTATGGAAGCTTGTTGGCCGTGCATCCGAAAGATGTTGACCAACAGCGCAGCTAAGATTAGAAATGAAGAAACAACCCAACCAACAAGTCCGAATAGTCACAAAAGTTCGTGATGCTAACTAACAAACTCGCTGACGACGTTGGGAGGGAAAGCCCTTGAAGCAACTAGATGATGTTGGTTCATCACTCGCCAAGATACCTCATCGCTTTCTCACTTCACCAAGCTCTGCATTGTAAGCCCTTGGGCTGATTCTTCGCTGCCCTTGATTGTTGCAGCGAATAGCAGCACTCTTGTGTCAGTATAGTACAGCACTCGTCAGTTGCCGTCAGACCTCGAACGACGATAGACTGGGAGGTTACTATCTCCAAAGATATTCTACATACGTAGGTTTGACACGGGACGCCAACATGTGTCTGATGAGAGTGATCATGGGCAAGCTTTTGGGATGACCCTTCTTACATCGAGGGAGAGTCTTGTTACTGTTTCTAAACATAGGGGCTAGAGCCTCAGATAGTGAGGCAATCCGCGAGGATATATACCTTCCAAGTGGTACTATAATACGCGCTAATAAATACGTTATGCTGAGCAGGTCTGAAAAACGATCTACCTTTATAACAGTATTATCATATGTATAAATAAGCAAAGTAACTCTAAAACTAAGGAGGTCTTTAAAGATATATATGTTTGTAGTGTTACTGTAATGGGTGCTAAGAAGCGCTCCAATGCCGAGACGATATGTTCTACTTATGAGATACTTCTCGACCAACAGAATCTCGCTCTTGGCGCTTATATAAGGGTAAACATTGGTCATCAAAGTACTGGAAAGCGGCTGATCACGCCACAGGAGGCTCTACAGGCCGGAACAAGCTTCACCTCAAAGATACCGGGAGGATTTGATCACTCACAGCCAATTCTGGACTCATAATCAACAGAGGAATAAGCCAGATTTTATGATAAAGGCGGTCAATCTAACGGCTGAGGAGTCATCCAGAGCACCTGTACACAAGCTTTATTGTCCGGCGAATATCCGCATGATTTCAGCATGGCGCACGAAGACCTAGTGTGCCATGAGGCTCTGACATTGCCTTCTGATAACAAATAGTTAGCGTCCGTAAGCTGATTCATTTACTGATAAATTGAATGTTGGTTTAGATCTTGTTTTACTGCTAGTTGAATTCTATCGACCTGCATGGCTGGTAAAAATAGTTCGTTCGTCGTCGTACGCATCTTTGATATAAGTAAACCCATTGCTGTGCGGCACGCCTATGTGTACAACGATTCGAGGTGAAAACCGAAAACGCTACAGTTTCCCGGCGTATATAAGTACACAATTCTTTGATTTTGGAATCATTCTAGTGTATGCATACTGCCACCACGAGAGTGAGCACAGCTTATGGCCAAGAGTACCTAGTAGGCAGTAATGCAACACAACCTAATACACCTCCACCACAGAGCTTCTGAAGCCTTGACCTTTTCCACCCGGATTCAATTAATTACTGGTACTTAAGACGGCACTTGGAAAGAAGTCGTCCAAATGCTCATCGTCGCAGTTATATGCGACGCGGAGTGACCGGCAGCGAGGCCGAACGAAGCCGAAGTCAATCACCTGAAGGCGTGTTATGCCTCCGCCACTTTGACGCAACAGAAGATCTTCCCGCTGTGAGAGCGTGTCACAAGATCATCGCGTTCGGGCACCTCCACAGGGCTGTAGTGTCTTCCTGCCGACCGGGCTGCAGAGATCGCCGTTGATATAGTCCTCAACTGGTGGAAGCAAAACCCCGACTCCACGATAACCGACATCATTCGCAACGTCTTTACAGATGAGGACTGCATAAACTACCAAGAAGTCGTTCAGCATCTCCCCCAAGTTGTCCAGGCTTCAGCTGTGAGGGGCTGGAAGTGCCCCGAGTCCTATGCCCGTCGCTGAGGACTGTTCGCCAATGGCTGAACTCAGCAAACCGTGTTCTGGTAAGTGCATGAGCTGGCTTGCCAGTAGCAACAGGACTAGATTATACACCCAAAAGTCTCACTTCGCGATGCTTCCCTTCATACGAAAAGCGTGGGCTGTCAAATTTTCACAACGTGTTTTGGCTATGACGGGTGGCAATCAGAAGAATACCGTTGGAGATAGTCCTTTTTCGCATTTGAACGTGGCTAAGAACTGGCCACGCTTGGAACTCTGTGATATTCTGCCGACATGGCTTGTTCAACAGGGTGCCAAGACACAAGTTCGTACCTCGACCGCTGACGGCTTCTTCATCGCCCATGGCTGGTCTAAGGAGAGCCAATCTACACCACAAGAAATCCTATACGCTTCTCAATTGACTTGAAGACCTGTCACCCTGACGCGATAAGTCTGTCTGCATCACTTCGAGAGTCTGCGACGCCCTCCGTGGACCGCCATGCTCAGCAACTCACAGATGCAAGCAAAGGTGTAACGATGCCAGTTCTGCGGAAGCCTAGATGTCCATCGGTGCTCGGGCCGCGTCATGGTTTCATAAAGCCCCCATTCGAAGAAGACGAAAAGAATTGGAGAACTTCCCGAAATTATATGGAGGAAGATGCAGAACGCGCGGTCATTCTGGAGCTGGGGTGTGGGAGAGTCTAATCCTGGGGCCTTGAGGCGGCCGAACGGAAGGGCTGGTCTTTGAATCGAAGGGGTAGAACTAAACTGAGAGGACTAGGACCCGGCCCGTGTGCAATAGTCCTTTTCGATTTGGAGAGCTCAGGGTCAGCCATAGCCATCAGCGTGGACCTCCAGGTCTCCATGAAGGAGTTGCTACGTCACGAGACTACAATAGCCTAAACTACGCCGTCCACCTGGTCCGGGGATGGAAGGATAGGTCGGCTCAGCATATCTATGTGGAGCGGTTGTGCAGGGAGACAACTACAACTAGGAGTTAGTCTATAGTCGAACACTATCTTCGAAGATGTGGTTCCCTGATGCAGTTCTCGAGGCGCACCAAAGAAATGTCGAGCGGGTAAGGTAGCATGTAATTCATAAAGGCTGCAACCGGTAACCAGATGCTTCGAAGTCAGTGTCCAAGCTACTTACGGACGGGCAAATACTTGGTCGTCCTGCTCTGCCGGAGACAAGTCTTTCTCAATCCCCTAGTCTCTATATGGCGTGGCATGTCCCCCCTTCTGCACCCCGGACATCTATCCATCCGGCATGAACAATGATTGGAGGAGATTCTGAAAGAGAGTTCACCAAGTGTAGCATCGTCCCCGATGTTGTGTTAAACGCGCCAACAGCACGAGGGACTGCTTTGCGGGGGAACTCCACACGTGGCCGATCACTCGGCACAGATTGCCGGCCTGTGAGCTCACTAGCCCAGGAGAAGCCTGAATCATGCCGATTCTGAGGCGGGCGCATGAATTATGAGAGGTATCGAGATGCCGAGCTTGACGGTAGACATCGTATTAGATGGAGGGCTATGGGATGATGATTGTTCCGGGTATAGTGACGATAGGCGGACCAATGATCATAACTACTTAGTAGAACTCGAAGGCATAGTCGTGAAGCATAACTACTAGACTCCGCACATAGGTAGAATCTATATAAGTGCCGGACGTCTTGGCGTTGTTGAAGGGTACTATCAGGATTGAGATATCCCAACTTGTCTTGAATCTGCGCTCATCAAATCCAATCTTGAAATCCGAATCCTTGATCACAAGACTGAGCTTCTCAAAATGGCTGCCCCTTCAAAGCTCAACTGTGCTTTAGTCCTTGCCTTCTGCTCTGCAGCGCTTGCCGGACCGTGCGACATCTACGCTTCTGGCGGCACGCCATGCGTCGCAGCTCACAGCACGACGAGAGCACTTTACAATTCCTTCAGTGGCCCTCTGTACCAAGTCAGGCGCTCTGATGGCTCGACGACGAACATCAGCCCGGTTTCGGCTGGTGGAGTGGCGAATGCTGCAGCTCAAGACTCCTTCTGTGGAAGCAGCACTTGTGTGATCAGCATCATCTACGATCAGTCCGGGAAGGGGAACCACCTCACGCAGGCTCCTCCAGGCGGCTTTGCAGGCCCAGCTTCGGGTGGCTACGACAACCTCGCCAGTGCCACTGCTGCACCAGTCCACCTGAATGGAAAGAAGGCGTACGGTGTCTTTGTCGCACCCGGCACCGGGTACCGCAACAACAACGCCAAGGGCACCGCCACTGGTGATGAGCCGGAAGGGCTGTACGCCGTCCTCGATGGAACGCACTACAACGGAGGATGCTGCTTCGACTACGGCAATGCCGAGACCAGCAGCAAGGACACCGGGGCCGGACACATGGAGGCCATCTACTTTGGCAACTGCAACGCCTGGGGCACGGGGGCCGGCAACGGGCCCTGGATCATGGCCGACCTGGAGAACGGCCTCTTCTCCGGCTACAACCCAAAGAACAACCCGGCCGACCCGACCATCACGCACCGCTTCACGACCGCCGTCCTCAAGGGCAGCTCGAACCTGTGGGCGCTCCGTGGGGGAGACGCGACGTCCGGCTCGCTCTCGACCTTCTACAGTGGCCAGAGGCCAGCGAACGGATACAACCCCATGCGCAAGGAGGGTTCCATCATCCTGGGCATTGGTGGTGACAACAGCCACGGCGCGCAGGGGACCTTCTACGAGGGTGTCATGACCTCTGGATACCCTTCCGACTCGATCGAGAACCAGGTGCAGGCCAACATCGTTGCGGCCAAGTACACCACCTAGGGAGGGAGGATGAAAAGAAGAACACATCAAGTTGAAGAGACAAGTCTATAACTGGACTGGGCTTTGAGAGAGCCTGGAATTGAGGGCGTGGTTTTGTACATGGAAGAGACTGACCCAAAGCAAATGGAGTTCCTGTAAGTGATGTCCTAAGGTGTCTTCGTATACAATAAAACTCTTGTACGTGCAGTGACATGCTTGACGACCATTGTCGCTCCATGTTGAGTGAAGGGGAAGCCTTGTCAATACTAAACACTTGTGCAGCCCATTCTCCCCATTGTCGCGATAGTGTGTTGTTCTCACCCGCGACTCTCGGATGGCAATCAATATTAGTAAGTAGTCAAGCAGTCAGCCGCGGACCATGAGCATCTCTCGTGCATATATCGTGCAGAAGTTGTGCACACCATGTGCTGAGAATAAAAGGAAGACCTCCGTTGGGAGACGGAGGGCGGTGCAGCTGAGGGTGTGGCTGCGGCAGTCTCGTCAACACGGGGATTGATATGCAAGGCGAGGACCTGACACTCTGGGAGACTTCTTTGGAGTAATCGTCGTGGCACTGAACTCTGAAGGGCTCAAGTAGATAAATACAAGATGGAAAAAAAAAAAAAGAATTTACTGAACGCACCATTGAGTCGTAGGCACCTTTGGAGTATTAGTACACTGCCCAGAGATCATCAACACCCAGTATGATAGTCACCAACCGAGACCAGATCGCCGGGGATATCGCCACGAATCTTATCATCCGAGGCAGAACATGATTTCCCTTGGAGACTTGACCAGTCTCCCCTGTAAGGTATCGATAGTACTCAGAGGCTGTCAGTGATCCCTGATGGGTGTAAACTCGGCGCAGATAGCAAGACGCCGTGATCCGTTCCACCGCTGGTACTTTCTACAGTGTACAAACCCCCAAAGACCCGCTTCCTGTCGCTCGTGAGTCCAATCGGGCGGGTTGCAATCCAGGCGACTAACCGTCTCTGACTTACACGCACCACTGCAGGGCGCATGTGTTGTCGCAACAAGGACAAGGTCACATCAGCACGTCATAGCTTGATAGGGCATGTGTTGACCTGGAGTGTGTTTGACATTTGACCTGGAGTGGGATGAACCTTTCAAATCTTCTCGAGACGCAGGATCGCGGAAGATCTGAGCACTCGACAGAATGAGAGTCATCGTCGTGGGAGGTGGCATTGCAGGCCTAGCCACAGCCACAGGCCTTGCCCGCGCAGGCCATGAGGTGAAAGTAAGTTAGGACCAGTCGCCGTCACGGGAAGAGAGAGACACGATACTGAGCGCAGCCCGCATCGCAGGTGTTTGAGCGGTCCACCTTCAGTCGCGAAGTCGGTGCCGCCATCAACGTGTGCCCCAACGCATCGCGTCTTCTCCTGCAGTGGGGGTTGGACCCTCGAAGGTCTCGCATGGTCACTGCCAAGGAACAGAGATTCATCGCCGGATCCTCGCTGCAGACTGTGCTCCAGGTCGACTGCTCCAACTTCGGCGAGACGTACGGCGCTCCGTCGTTCCTCGCCCACCGAGTGGACCTTCACAGCGAACTGCGCCGACTGGCAACGCAGTCGAGGAATCCAGCCCAGCTCGTCCTGGGTGCCGCCGTGGAGGCATTCGATCCCGATGGCTCGGTGACGCTGGCGGATGGATCTGTTCACTGCGCTGACTTGATCGTTGCCGCGGACGGGGTGCATTCCACGGCTGTAAGTGCTGTCGATGACCACGTTGCGCCTGCGTCCTCCACGGGACAGGCTGCCTTTCGATTCCTGATCCCTACGCAAACTCTGGCGTCAGATCCAGAGACTGCTCCTCTCCTCGAGGACGGTGTTGTCAGGATTCTCACCGGTCCAGATGGCCGTCGTCTGGTCTGGTATCCTTGCTCAGAGTACGTCGTAAGAATGCCGGGGAAAGCAACCCGTCAGGGAATGGGGACTCGGACGACTGGAGACTGACAGTGCTGCAGCGGAACGATACAGAACTTTGTGGGCATTCATCCTGCCGACAATGGAGAGGAGAGAGAAGGTGAGCGACGTTGAAGCAGGACAGGACAGGCTCTTGACTTGACGCGCACTCATGTGTACTGATGTATCATCAGCTTGGGATTTGAGCGCGACCCCGAGCGACGTTATTGCCCAGTATAGCGACTTCCATCCGACCATTCTATCGATCCTCAGCCAAGCCCGCGACATCAAGAGGTGGCCCTTGCTCTATCGCGAGCCCATGTCGAGCTGGACCAAAGGCAGGCTTGTTCTAGTCGGCGACGCAGCTCATCCCATGTTGCCGCGTAAGCCCAATTCACAATGACCACGAGGGAGCTGAGTTGAGTTGGCTCGACTGACACAGAAAGTAGATCAAGGACAGGGAGGCGCCCAAGCGATCGAGGACGCGGGTGCTCTGTACTCCGTCTTCAAAGACATCGTGGGGCAGCCCAGCGAGCAGGACGTTCAAAGCCGGCTGAGACTGTTCGAGAGGATTCGTCTGAACCGTGCGTCTGCGATCCAGGTCTTCTCCAACGCCGGGCAGGATGAGGCTGAGAAGGTTCGGCAGCGGGCCGAGCGCTTCATGGTCCAAGGACAGCGTGCTCCCGCGACACCTGCGGAGTACATGCAGCACAACTTTGGGTATGATGTTCTGAAGGAGTCGGAGGCTTGGATCGAGCGGGCGCGGGCTATTAGATCTTTGGGAGTCTGATCAATGTTAGGTACTGCGGTTGGAAAGGTTTGTCTCGAAAGAGCAACCAATCTCGTGGCTTATATGTCCATCATCTTGCAGTAGTGATGGACGGTGTGAATGGCCGACAATATAATCTTCTAAACATGTTTCGACAGATCTGACGTCCCCCCCGTGTCTGGGAATCCTTCCAAGTATCGTTTTATCCATGTTTGACGCTGGCCACGATTCATCACTACGCCGCCAACGTTTCGTCAGTGCCGTCGGCTTGAAGACCGGAGTGTTACGATTTCGGGTCCTCCCCCGGCATTGAATGCGTTCACGGACAGCCTCATAACATTGCTACCCGAGCAAAGGGCCATCGAGCTTCGGTGAGAAGACTCGAGGCAGGATAGGCGGCCAGCTCAGGCAGCAGAGTTGGCAAAATATACTAGTAGTAGTAGGGTACTGGGCAGGACACAATAGCGGCAGTAAAGAATGAGCGATGCAGGTCAGACGGACGGCTGAAGACGCAGCTTCTGCGGGTCAAGTTCAAGGCAGTGGAATGTGGGTAAGACAATAATCATTGACATGAGGTTTCAAGTGCAGAGCAAGCAACCAACCTGAAGGTGAAGTGTATAAGTGATGATCGCTCCCTGAAGCCTGAGTGGCAGGTATGAAAGGGGACACAACAGTGACCCCCAGTGCTGCTTTCTGAGTTCGGGGCCTACTGTGAGCTGACGAGATTATAGTGCTCACAGCGACCCGTCTGCGTCTCTCTTGAGACCTTGAACAAGGATTGTAAGCGAATCAGCCTTTTGCTGAGAGACAATAGGCATATCTTCAGTGAAGGGCAGGTGTTGTTCGCTGATGATGGCCCCTGTTAGCCAGGGCTGGGATTCTAGACTACCTTAGAATTCACAAACAAGGACCGGTTGTCATATTGCCCGTTCGCCAAGTCGGACACCACTCAAGGATGTTCAATAGACTGTTAGCTTGGTTCTTTACTGTTGATCTGGCAAGGATCTGAAACTCCTGCAGCTTGCAGTGACTGATCCTCACTGCCCTCTTGAAGTAAAGCGCGGTTCATACCTGAGGTAGTAAGCTGAGATCGGTCATCCCTGAGAGGTGTGTTCTTCTGTGTCGGTTTCCCAGGGTCCGGGCTTCCCCTGCTTCAAGGATGGTTGCGCCGTCAAGGCCATGTCAGAAGCTTTTGTGTAGTTCCTTAGATGCCAGCTAGGGAAAGGGTTCCATACTCTGGGGGCATGTAACAATAGCTTCAGTCGCACTATCAAGTCGATTGAAGTAAATTACAATACATGCTCTGTTGTGGCTACATAACACAAGGCCATCGTCAGACAACCGAACCTCCTTGGTATATTGTCCAGCTCTGTCTTGTGTGGGAAATCCAGTTGCCCAGTCCGCGTCAAAGACACACAGTTGGGATGTTTACGTGAAGAGGGCTAGACTATGGGGAACTTATTCGGGTTTATCTTCAATGGCCAGGACAAGATCTGTGACCCAACATCGGGGGGTTGTCAGATGCCTAGTATGCGGCAGATAGGCACACATATGGCAGACTACATCACACGGCAGGCTCTGTCTTCTTACTGAGTTTCTCCGTTGTGCCTTTGTTCTTCCTTTCACATGATCTTCTATGCATTCTGTTTGACTTGGGTACCTGATGTTGCTCACCCGCTCGCCAAAGCTTCATACCCTATCAATATAACACTCTCTCCTAGTGCGCTCCTGTAGCCTAGACTGTCTTCCCTCTCAACAAGTACCAAATACAACGTTCCCTTGCGTTGCAACCTCGTCCTGTCCAGGAGCATACATAGACTTGTCCAGCAGATTATGCACACAATGCCTCGCGTGTTCGTAACTCCGAACCATATGATCGCCGCGAAGTCCATTCGTATAAGCGTATGCCAGACGTAACAGCATCCACGCGCAGTGCACGGAGTGCTCTCGCCTCGTGGTCCAGTACCGGGTGTCTTCGGACAGGTGGTCGGCCATGGCTGCCAGCTCGTCCACGCTGATTTCCCGACCGCCATGCTTTGCTGAGTAGTACCGCCAGTGGTTCATGTCGGTTTTGTGGTTGCCATCATCGGCTGAAGAAGTATTGATGTTCATCAAGGCCGTGTCGAGAGAGGCAAACTCGGCGAGGCCGTGGCGGGGGCAGGCTTCTGGTAGCCAGGCTTTGGCGAGGAGATCGAAATGACAACCCAAGCCTTTCGCTTCTGCCACCGATTCTCCGCAAGTCAACAAACGGTTGTCTTTGAGATACGTGTTGTACTTGGCTGGTGATTGGAGGTTTCTCGCGTACAATGTCGCTAACACAATCGTAGATACAGAGAGCAAGACTGTCGTGAGCTGAAAGAACCGATAAGCCAGCCAAGGTTTCGGTGATTCGTCAAAAGTCCCTATATCTGCCGCTGGTGATGCGACCTTCAGCCTGTGATATCCATCTGCGAAATGGGATCTTTGAAAGACAGATTTGATATTCGCCAACAGTCTCCTGTCTGCCTTGAAGTCCATTGTTCGTAGTGTCTCTACACCATTTACTACTGACCTGCAGTTTCCTAGAAAGCGCAAAATCATGGAATTTGAGGCACACTGGTAGAGTGATTTCAGAAGTTTCCCCGATTGAGATCATGTGCAAAGGACACGAGCAGCTTCAAAGCTCGGGTGATGTTGACGACGCTTCGCATGCTTACAGCTTCCGAGGTCCGATATCCGACGGGCCTGCAGCTGACCCCGTGTCGGACCGCGTTCCGGTCATTGCACGGTTCGGGGAAATTTAAAGGAGATTTCGGACCGAGAATACCAATTCAGAAGATGGGCTTACTGGTAGGTTGGATAGTGTGAATCAGGGTCATGCATACATTGGCACTGGCCTACGCTGTGGCATACTAGACCATGATCCGAGACTCCGATGCTGTGCTCGACGGCGATTGTAAAGCGCAGGATGATCTATCGTTTGAACGAAACCTTGTGACTCAATCTCCTCTGGAACCGTCAACTTTGCATTGCTTCACTGTCTTCGACTTGTTGGCTTTCCTGTCCTTGACCCTAGCTATGGACGCTTTACGACGAAGGCTTGACGAGCACAGAGATCCTGCAGACCACGAGCTGCAGGTCCCGCTTCAAGGTTTCGAGAAGTCAGGAACGCAGTATCAAGATTCCAAGTCATCAGACGAGAGCGGGAGACCACCGCAAGGAGACCTGGAAGAATACTTCCAAGCACGACCTCGACAGAACTGGATTCTGGTTGTCGTGATCTTGCTCCTAGCGACGACTCTTGCACTTCTTTCAACGTTCCACATTGTACTTCTTCAAAGGCTTTCACAGCCTGGAGAGATCGGCTCGCACCGTCAGGAAACGCAGCATCTCGCCAAGACGCATGCAGATTGCGGCGCGTCTGTAGCAGAGGCCAAATCCAAAGGCTGCACATGGGATGAACTCACGAAAGCATGGATTCCATCCCAGTGTCCTCAATTCGGCCTCGACGAATACAAAACCGAAGGCATGCTCGCCAATCCTCACGACAACGCCACATCCTGGCCCTACTACGCAGATCAAGACGGTGAGGTCGAAGTCAATCTTCTCGTTCTGGCGGAAGACGAGGACCGAGATCCCCTCGAGCCCGTGTGGACGACTAGTCGCCAGCATTTGACGCATTGCGCGTGGAGTTTGAAGAGGGTGCTCTGGTCATATGAGAACGGGGAGGGGCATTATGACAAGATATCCAGGTTGCATCATGTGAACCATTGCATCGATACGCTGCTGAGGAGAGCGGTGAGACTGGACGATGGGGTGGATTTGATCACGACTACGGTCAAGGTTCATTTTGGGTGGTGCGACTTTTAAGGCATGGAACTGTGTTCTGTTGAGGATATTTGCTGAGAGTTGAGAGGATCACGGAGCCATACGTTATCATTGGCAAGATTAAAGAACTGTAACTTCGTGATATCTCGTTTGCTCGTCATTCATCGATACCCATCAGATCTCTCACTCCATCGACAATGTGCTGAAGCTTCCCATCCACATCAGCATCCGGCGCTATACGAACGACCATTTCTTCGTCCAAGTTCCCCCATCCTCTAGGCCTTGCTGCTGGAAGTCCAGAACCCTTCCCGAGAGATGTCATCATCGTCGGGTCAAGTGGCTGAAGAATGGGTAGATCTTCTTCTTCTTCCTCTTCCTCGTATAGAGGAACAAAGATGACTCCTATGAGGTAATCCCTCAAGGCCGTCCTGATGGCAACCTTGTGCCATGGCTCCAACTCGGGATGGGTCAAGACCATGAGCGCAGGGTTGGCGCGACGCAGACGCTCCTCCTCGGATATTGTGAAGAATGTGTTTGTGACCGAAGACGGCGCATCACCGCTTGCATGGCTTCCGGGGACAAAGTCTTCTCGATTGCTGGACCCGACGGATGGAGGTCTCGCATTGGAGGCGACTGAGGACACGGAGCTGGCTGATCCCCTACGGCTCGTCGCAGTCGATGACGACTCACCACCAAAGCCTGAGAAGTCCTCTGTTGCAGGCCGCGACTCCTCTGGGAAGAGGAGGCCGGTTCTCGTCATCTTCTTGAGCCACATGCGCTGGTATCGGGCTTCGTTGGGACCGGCGTCAGCACCGGCACCGACACCGGCGACCTTGGCCGAGGATGAATGAACGCTATCCCCGTTGTACGAAGGACAGGAGAGCGCGCGAGCGACGGAGTGGGCGAGCTGCACTTTTCCGGGAACCGAGATGGGCCCGGCGATGAGGATGATGTACTTTGATGGCTTCTGGGCGGGTTCTGCAGAGTCGGATGCTTTGTCTGGAAGGCGATGGATCAATACCTGGGGCGTCGGCGGCCTTGGGGGAAGTGTTAGGTTGTCCATATTAGTATTTAAGACTTCTTCTTCTATCTGATCTCTTCAGGAAAAGAAGATCTGCTTCAAGTCGATCTCAATCACATAGACTGCTTCAGACGTGATCAAGTTGAATGGGGGAGGGATGGTCGCCTTCGGTTGACCTCCGTACAATCGTGAACAATGAATGTGAAGCCGCAGAAAGAGCAAATGACAGTTGGACGGTCGCATTAGACGGTGGGGCCCGTGAGAGGTGACAATTCGTACGCGTGCATCTCCCAGTCGCTCAAGCTGCAGGTCTGGTCTTGCGTGCCGTTCGATCCGTAAGCAGGATGACGGGAGGGAAGACATGCGGTGCTGGCCATGACTGAGCGCAAGGCATCTCATTAATAATGAATTACACACTCGAATGTAATCAAGATCATGATTCTATACGCAGGGGATTCCTTCATAGACGCAAGAGAATAACTCGGAGCGTCAGTCTTTTACAACACCCTCTGCTGTGACTAGCTGGAAGTATTGGCCAACCAAGTCTGACCTCTCACAGCCCCGATCCAACCAAGCCAAGGCAGCCCCAAGGATGCCGAGATATGGTGTGCCCTTGCTGCGTGCCGCTTTGTCTCCAGAGGTTATGTAGAACAGCAGCATACAAAGGGAGACGGGCATGAACTGGTAGAGGTCCTGTCTGGGATCCGTATTGTGCATGACACGCCCGGAAGATGAGAAATAGCATGTCGCTTGAATGATTGCCATCGCCGACTCCAGTGCAGCTTCAATGCAACGACTCTGTATTTCCGAGGCTGGATTGGAGTCTTGACCTTCTTGACAGACTGTGTCGTCGTGCAATCTGGCATCGAGGACAGCAATCCAAGGGCAATGAGTCAGAAAGGCGGCCTTGTGGTATAGACAGAAAGCACGGATAGCACCGAGTCTCTCCTCTTCCGTACACAGCGCCAACAATGCACCGCTTCGACTTTGTTCAATCAGATCTTGGGCAGATGGGCAAGCTAGCAAGTCCTGCAGACGATGCTCAACGCAGCGTAGGTGCTTCTCCAGGTCACCCAATGACCCTTGCATGATGGTCTGGATAGCCGCAGGTCTGTACTGAGAGCGGATGATTGAGTGCAAAAAGGAGAATAGTGAATACTCTTGATCGAGGCTACTCTTATCTCCATCCAAAGCCTCTTGCTGGCATCCTATCCATTCCGGATCCAGAAGCTATGGGTGAGCTGTAAGTGGCCTGTCAGGCTCCTGAGGGGGGCGCTACTCACAGGTGGAATGCCTTGACTCAAGGAAATATCTGCTTCGAAACAATACAGAAATTGTACCGCTCGCTCTGTGTGCTTCAAGTCTACTTGGGACACATCAGGCTGCCTATCTGACGCTGGCCGGACTGAGATACTGCGGGCACATTGCACTGCCGCAAGAACAATATCGCCAGTGCTCTCTCGAACGGCAATTGTCGAGGCAATAATCTAAGAAAGTCAGATGTTGAATTCTGCTGATGGCGGAGAGTAAGAGGGTGTCCTCGTACAAGGAGCAAAAGGACCTTGCGCCGTGTGAGTAAGATAGAACCGCATCAGAGCGATCTCGGTCACTCACTTGTAGTTTCAATAGCTCAGGAGCCTCTTTGCATACCCCCTTGAACTCGCAGACCGCTGCCCGAAGTCTGTGACGTGTCTCTGCGCTTGGCTGAAGTCCGTCATCCGAGTTCAGGAGGTGATATCCTAACGCCGACAACGCTTGAACGAAGGATGAGGCCAGTTTCTCGGGTCGCTCCTGAATCGATTTCTGAATAATAGCATCGGCGTAGTCGAAGCTCAGGAACCGGTTCACACTACGTTGCAAACATGGTCAGGCTGCTTTTGTTCCATTATGGGTGACGTGTTGTGAGATCATCTGTACTCACGGGTACCGATCCAAACAGGCTGTAGAGAACTGGTCAACTACTAGTGTCAATATTATGTCCGGGGCTGGTCTCACCATGACACTGGATCTGTAAAGTATCCAAGTCTTCAGGCTCTAACTGAGTATCGACCGAAAGATCCCCTCCGGCATCTTCTTGGACAAGCTGACCAAGAGCTTCTCTCAAAGATCGCAGGAACGTGTCTAGCCGCAAACTTGTGGGCTGAGGTACTTTCTGAGCAATTAATTCCCTTAAACCATAGAGGGTCTCAAGTGAACAGTCGAAGCGCGGCCCTGGTTGACTCTGCTGGGGTGATGTCTCGTTTGCATCGGTATGCTTTCGGCATGACTCCATGTCAGTCTCAGTTAGCTGCAGATCTCTCGGTTCTAAATTCAAAGCCTGTAGCTTGAGATCTACCGACCTGCACTCCGCTTGTTGCAGCCGGAAACCCAGTGACGTTAAACGCAGGGAGATCCTCAAAGTTGGCCAATTGATGAAATGGCGAGCTGTACTCCCCGAACTCGCTGCTATTCGCAAAAAGTGCCGAAGCTGAGTTCTCCAGGTCCAGGTCAGAGAATGCATATTCTTCTGTAGATGTGCTATGCGGGACTTCAACGTTGCTATGAGAAGCTGGCAACTCCCATTCGGGCAACCTCGGGATACTGTCGTATCCTCGCCAAATGGCTGCAGGTTGCCACGACTGCGGTTCTGAGGCCCCTTCTGCGTTGATACGAGGCAAATTCCAGCGGCCGGAAGCTGTGGTGTCCGATGTTGTGCGTCGACGAGACAACAGCTGTGAGTAGACGCATTCCTCGCCGGCTTTCTGGAATCGACATTTTGAGCATGAAGCGTCTTCTTCTTCCGCGTGAATGCAACACTCACATTGCAGTTAAAACATGGCTTTGATCCATCGCCTTCACATCATTATGTATCAACTTTTCCATCCTGATTTGGGGGCTCGGCTTCAAATTCAGAAGCATAGCTCAGCCTACAAGCTTTCGCCAGGCGACGACTTACACCGCACTTTTCGCAGTCGGCAGCTCATACAGGCGCCTTTACGTCTTGTTATCCGCATCATCTCTTGAGTCATAAAGAATAATTCGATTCCAGGGCAGAAAGAAGCGCTTTCATTTTTTAAATACTCCTGCGCGGTGATATCAAACCATCAGGACAGAGCGCTCACTATCAAGGCAATGGGACGGAGATTTTGACATCATCAAGCCGAGGCGAATGCATTCACACTTATGGACCCTCTTTAGACCGCCTTATTGATTACGTCCAATAAGGCTGTTTGAATTCCTGACTCTGCATGAGAGATGAGCTATCCGGAGCAGCCGTTGCTCGACACGCACGGGGACTGAAGCTGACAAGCAACATCGCCACCTGGCTGACATATAGACCAGGGGCAACTTTCCAGATGAGAAAAGGACTTTCTGAGTACAGCTTATGCAGGTCAACTGTTGCCGTCAGATGGGCCTCATCGATGCAACATAGCACGGCATGGGAGAACAGATTCATAAGCTCAGAGCCGGACAGCCGATGTCCAACGCGCATCGAACCAACCAACCACACCAGAACCATACCACGAAGTTCTGTGGTGTAAGCGCGCGAGTCGTGTTCAACATCCGCCACTTGTTGCTCGAGATTAGTGTTCTGACTAAGAGGCATCGCACCAGAGAATGCTGATGCGGATGACTTATACATAAGGTATGTTACCTTACTACTTGAAGTTCCTAATCTGATGCATACACACAAACAAACAAACTATCTATCCGCATCCAACGTCACCCCCGAAACAACGCCGACTTCTGGATGCAGTATGACCTCCTGGCAGTGGAAAATGTGCTTCTCCGTATCTGACCGACCCTCGATCGTCTTCCCGTTGAAGCGCGACCGATGCTCCAGCCGCCAGAACATGAAGCAGTGGTTGACATGCCACTGGCCGCTCATGTGAAAGGTTGCGCCGGGATCGTCCCCGAGCTCGGCCACCTCCTCGACAGTGAGGGGGATGGTATGCTTCGCGTCGGCCCAATAGAGCCACGTCCCGTTCGGCCCGTCTCCTAGTCGCTCGAACTCGGCTGTGAGTTCATCGTCACGGCAGTGATCTGGTAGCCAGGCGGCACACAGCGAGTCGTATTTGCAACCTCGCTGACGTGCTTCCGCCACAGTCTCTCCGCAGTAACATGATGTGCGGTTGCCTGATGGGCTTGAGATGCCTTTACTAGACGGGTGAAGGTCTATGCTGGAGATGTAGGAAACGAGTCCTAATAGAGCGAGTGCTATCAAGATAATGTCCTTCAATACCAGCAGCCATACCTTTGCTCGACTTGGAAAGGCTGTGTTGAGCTCTATATCGGAGTTGTCTGCCTCGCTATCGGTCTCGCTGACTCTATAACGGCTATTAGAGAGGTAACAGCTTGTGACGATTCCACTCGGCTACTCACATTTTGTATTCTCGATTCCCTAATCGATCCATGCCTTGGGTCGGTAAGCCGTCTCAACAACGTCCAATGTCGGCCAAGATAATGTTGAATGTAGCCTGAGAAAGGTCCTTCTATGACAGAGTGAAGAATTGAAGAGACACGAACGACTGAGATAGAAATCATTTGCATCTCGATGTCATACAACTGAACATCGATGGAACCTTCACCCGAAGTCGCCCTACGGTTCACGGTCCGCGGCATGCTACCTGACCAATGAACATCAGTCCATCTGCGGCATAGCCGGTTATGTACGTTGTTTCGTATAAGCCCTGCAATGACACAGCTGGCGATAATCTTGCTTACTAGGCTCGTTCCGAGGTCCGGCAACCGACGCAGCTTACTGACCTCGCCTCCCATGCAGTCCTTGGGCCGCAAGTGTCGGTCCGAACTTCTATCGGAGTAGAACACTACTTTCTGATGATTCAGGGACACCGGTAAGCAGCGGTCACTGTACGGCCAATACCAACAGTCGCTCACCATAACGGATGCCGGGCCTCAAGCCTCCCGTGATGGTTGCGCTGTTCACTTTCACCCACAGTCGATAGACTTATTTCCCTTCTCGTAACACACAAAAGCGCAGATTCCCCCCCCCCCTCTCGGAGTATCAACAGGACAATATTTTGCATATACACTTCTCTCTTCACTTGACAATAATCCCAACTTATTCTACCGACGGTGATATTCCCCTTGAGATCATCATGAAGCTTATCGCTGTTTACGCCGCCCTTTTCACGGCTCTAGCCGTTGGCGCGCCGACTCCTCACGGCGTTGATGCTCCCCTTGGGACCGAGACGAAGAGACAAGGTTCTCTGCCGCCAATCTACGAGGAAGACGTCTACAAGAGGGGCGAGAACCGTGTTCTGCCACCCATCTACGAAGAGGACGTTTACAGAAGGGGCGAGAACCGCGTCCTGCCTCCGATCTACGAAGAGGATGTCTACAAGAACTAGCCTTGTCATTTAGCTGGTTCTTGAGTTTGTTTGAGGATATGGATGTCTCGGAGTCATCATCAGGATCTGATCGAGACGGCATAGAGGATATGATAAGATGGGAGAGAGGTTTCAGTGGGAATAGCCATGACGAGATTCAGTTTGATCAACAAACTCAGTATAGCAATTCTTGCCAATTGGGGCTTCGAGTTGCATATATCTGAACATACAATCCTTTAATCAATAACACAACAGTCTTTTCACCATAAACATTCACCCAGGAAAGTGAAAAAGCGACGCAGTTGGCTGGTAAAGGGTGCCCTCACCTTTTAAGGCTCTAGTGATGAAAGCAATGAATGACAATTGGTACGTGGGATTTCGAAGTATTCATCGCTACTGAGTGATGTATAGCTCAACGAGGTGTAGTTAGCAGTGGCGAGACGTTGACGTTTCTTTGCTCGGCAATTAGCACATGGAAAGGTTCGTCAGAATGAGACTTTCGTCCAAGCTGGATCTTTACGAGGAGCATGTACTTCATGACCGAGTCTTGTCACATGCAATAATTTACTTGGATTGGCTAGCATTAAGGAGCTTTAGACAGTGACTTGACCATTACGCTCAGTTTTGCAGCGATCGAGGCTCTCACGGTGTGAAGTTCTTGAAATTGGGACCTTCAATTCTTTCTTTCTTCTGCGTTTCAACTCCTTTCCTCTCATCATCTCCGACATCATGTCAGCTTCAGGTCCAGCTCAACCTGCGGCACGCCCTTGAAGCCGCTGGGCATAGAGTACGTGAAGTTCCAGAACTCAAAGTCCCGGATGGGAGAGTCAGCACCACCGTAGCCACCGGCGAAGCTGAGGCCGTACGTCGTGTTGACATTGCCGGAGACGGTCACGTTCAGGCCCTGCACATCGTCCCAGCCTGAGATGGTGCGCTTGTTCTTGAAGGTGGCCACGACGAAGGTGAAGATGGAGCTGGCGCTGCCCTGGGGGTACTTCAGCGACAGCTTCCCAGGGCTGACCTTGGCATCGAGAGCCAGCTCGGTAGGGTAGAGCTAGCACGAGCGTCAGCATTTCCGGTCTCCTAGAAGATACCAGTCTTTTCTTGCGTGGCTGCACTTACCGAGATGAAGGCGATCTCGTCGCCAGTGTTCCACTGCACCACGGCAGGGTTGAAGGACGTCTGGGACTGGGAAGGGCCACCGATGGCGATCTCCTTGTACGACTCGGCGCCGATGGTCAGGTCCTCGGAGAGCCATGTGGTGATATTGCGGGAGACGGTGTCGAAGGGCGGGTAGTAGGCGCTGGCGGTGAAGGTGTGCTCGCCCTGGAACTTGGTGATCTTGGACTTGATCTTCTTGGGGATCAGACTCTGGTGCGTCTTGTCGAGGGCGGCGAAGAGGGGAGCCCAGGCGTAATCGGCCATGTGAGACATGACATACGGCTAAATGAAGCATGGACGTGGTCAGAAAAGAGGGATGGAAGAAGCAGAACTTTTAAGAGAGGGAGCCGCATACCTTGTCGATGAGAGAGGAGCTCTCCTTGCCCGTCAGGGTCCAGAACCACAGCGCCATCAGACTGAGGTAGCGGTTCATGTCGTACCCATACGAGCGGTCCCACGGGCCGGCCATGTTCTTCATACCGGGGTGCCAGAGCTGTGAGACGGCATCCCACGTAGCAGAGACCATGCGAGGTCCGTTCTTCGTCATGACAGAGTCCTTGGGGAGGTACTTGCTCCAGAGAATAAGGCCGAAGAGGGAGACTCCGGTGTAGGTGCCGGAGTTGAACTCAGATAGGGTGTCGTGCCTGTTGAAGAGGTCGATGATCTCCTGCGCGTACTTCTCGCCACTCCTGGTCATGTTGCGGTCGTTGAGGCGGCGCCCAGTCCATCCGGAGACGAAGGCACGCATGATGGACTTTTGTCATGAAGATTTGTTCAGTATGGAGCTTTTCTTTTGACACTTGCGATCAAAGTGTCTTTGGGTACATGACTTACCGGGTTGCTGTACGAAGGGTAGAGGTTGTCCTTGGTGTTGTCGATGTTGCCGAAGCGGTACTCATCGCCCTTAGTCGCATTATGCAACGACTCAAGGATCAAACTCTGCGTGTCTTTGCTGAGCAGATGCGGGAACTCTTCCATGGCCATGACCAACGTCGTGCCGACAAAGCCACGCCAATTGGGATCCCACGAGCCGTAGATCTTGGGAGGGTAGGCCGGCGAGCCGACGTAGGGCTCCTCCGGCTCCTGCTGGTAGTCGCCGTACCACTGATCGGCGGGGACCTTGTACTGCGCATTGATCGTGTTCTGGATGATCTTCTCAGCCTCGGCGACGTCGTGGCCCTGGTTGCGAGCCAGGAGGCCGAATGCGTACCAGACCGAGCTGCGAGTCTCGTGGCGCAGGGCGACGGCGGCAGAGAAGTCGTAGAGGTAGCCCGCAGACGAGTCGTAGTAGTTGTCCATCCAGTCCATGGACTCGGTGAAGAGTTGCCGGGCGTTGGGTGCCATGGACTTGACGTAGTTGCTGGTGGCCGATGCTTGGCCAATTGCCAGCGCCGCGCTGGCAGCGCACGCGATAGAGATGACGCGCATCTTGGATGTCTACGTATGGACAGGATATCGTACCGACAACTCTGACTGAAGTGTTGCAAGGAGGCCACGACAGGGAAGGACAAGCTCCGAGCAACAGAGGACAGCCGACGTCACTGTAGTTATACTCCGCTGTCGGGAGGGGGGGTTCCTCGTCTAGATCCTAGCTAGACGCAGTGTTCCCCTGTCCATCCATGTGCCAGTATCGTGGTTCCTGGTAGTAGACGGAGCCAGCCGGAGAAGGACATTGCATCGCGCACACGACCATGCGATGCTATCGCCGGTCCGGGTAGGATATCAACGGGTCGACAAGCCAGTTCAGGAAACTGATAGTCATGTGAATGCGGGGAGCAGCATGGAAATGATACTACTGTGGAGATCTGTTTATCTGCCCCTGGCAATGCGTCACTAGTCATATCAGGGCCTATAGCAACTGATCCAATGGACGACGGAGCAGCATCGGAGCCGGGGTAGGCCGGGTGTAACACCGGAGGTCGCCGGTCGTCTCCGGGCCGGGTTGGCCGACCGGATTAGGCAACTTCTCTTCAAGACGGTGAGCATGAACGTGAGCCTGTCTAAACATTGCAATCTGAGTGATGGAGGCTTGGGATGCACAAGTTTCGAACATAGAACATTGATCTGTCTTTTATGATGGTACTTGATGGCGATCAACTGGCGACCACGGCGCGCGACAGTGGCAAGCAACATGGATGTAGTGCAAAGCGCACGGTATTGGTGAGCGATACTAGACCATGGCATGGACAACCTTATCCAAGTTGTATTGGAGAGAGATCTTGGCCTATGCAAATCCATATACAACTCATGACGTCTCCTCCATGGACCCCCAGCGTCGACCCGAGCGTGCCGTGTCGTGCCGTGTCATGGGGAGAGATATGCTCCCATACTAGACCACAGTTAGCGAGTCCTGGGCACAACACGGTAGAGCCAACCGACCTGAAGATCACGTAGCAAGCACACATGAGAGCGCCCTTCAGCCCAGCCGTGCGCAGCGTCGACCCGCTCTCGTTGAGGATGAGCAGATTCACCAGGAGGACCGAGCCCAGCAGGGTGGCCATCTCGAAGAAGCTGAAGGTGAGCCCCAGGTTCTTCCGCAGCGCCCAGCCCGCGAGCACGGTCAGGGGCGTCACGCAGAGCGAGATCTGGATGGACGAGCCGACGGCCACGGCGATGGCCAGGTCGAGCTTGCCCCGCACCCCGACCGTCACCACCGTCACGTACTCGGCGATGTTGCCGACGATGGGCAGGATGACCAGCCCGATGAAGGGCTTCGACAGCACGCCGCTCTCGTGCGTCACCTGGTCGATGGTGCTGACCAGGAACTCGCCGCAGGCCGACATGAGCAGCGACGAGACCACGAGCACAAACACGCAGGCGACCTTGGCTCCCCGCGTGCCGTTGCCCGCGGACGGCCGGCTGTGCACAAAGGTCTCCATCTCCGCCCGGTTCTCCATGAGGAACTGCAGCGTCGCGACCGGTCTCGTGTCGCCGCTCATCGAGGACTCGCGGCTGAACCCGCGGCTGGATCCCCGCGACAGCGAGCGCGAGAACCGGTTGAAGCGCCTTGACGGGTGGTAAGAAGAGTTGGAGAAGGCGCTCACGTTGCGCCTGTGGCCACTGGAGTCCCGGCCTCGATGGAAGCTGAGCTCGGATTGTGCATCGTAATCAGCCGCGTCGGCGTAGCCTTGTTCGCTGGACAGGTCGTTTCCTTTCGCGTGGCTGAAAGACGACGGGTGGTTGCTTCCAGCCTCGTCAGCAAAGCGTATGGTTCGTGGATGCAGCGGCTGAGGGCTGATGATGTTGGAGTAGTTTGGCAAGACGGGTTCGTGAGGTACTTCGGCAGCCTCGACTGTGCCTTCTTCCAGGTCGGAAACGTCGCTGTCTTCCGGCCGTGAATGCACCTCGTGTGCGAAGTACAGCATGTAGATCATCAAGACGATCAACGCGGATACCCTGCTCATCTGCAGGGCAGGACCTTGATTCCCGTCTGGTGCCTCGATGGTATATGTGAAAGCTGTCTACTCCAATTCAGCAAAGAATTTCAACCAACTCGGCGGTAAGTATGGGGATACTCACGGGCATCAACACCACAAAGACAGAGACGAACAGGAGACAGGCAAGGAGTTGTGTCTCCGAGCTGTTGTAGACAGGATCCGTGTTGACGGCAGTCCCTGCCACCAGGGCCGAGCCGAGGATCAAGAGCAGGTTGACGATGATGGAGCCAAAGATAGACGCCTGTACAATGTATACCTGGTCGTTGACAAGCGCGATGCTGATAGGGATTCTTGCTTAGTTTCCCAACTTCGGTTTTCGCAAAGAGTTTTCGCCCCTGGTCGAAGCAGACTTACATGCTTCACGTCGGTGTTAACATATACAAGGGGCAAGAAGATCTGTATAAAGCATGGTGAACTCACAACAGAATGAGCTCAACCAGGTTGCCGAAGCTAATGTTCAGAAGAGCTCCTACCGCATCACCGGCCGTAAGCGCAATCCTCTCGGTTGCATCAGTCAGTAGAGCGGACAGCGGGATGATGGCAATAGCATTGCAAGTAAACACCAACAAAGGGTTCATGCCCGCCATGTGTGTGGCGACCCCGATGAAGACGAAGACCAGCAACGAGTTCATCCAGGAGGCCAACAGCATCTCTTTGACGGTTTTCCAGGCGGTACCGTCCGGCTGCGCCTTGTCGAAGAGCAGTTCATCGTCACCGCCGTCATCATCATCATCAGTTTCATGAACCTCGCGATATTCCATCAACGGTTGCGCGCTGCCGGTCACGCGGGTTTCCGTACAACGGCGAAGAGTATCCGATATGGAGTGGAGGAAGTCCTTGACTGTTCCATAGTTGGCTGGAAAGAGTTGGGAACGTTGCTCATTAGCGTTTTCTGGCCTCTTCAAGATGACGACTTTTGTGTTGTTTCTTTTTTTTTTCTTTTTGGAGCAAAGCATTTTGGATGAGCCGATGCTTACCGTTTGTGTGTAAACCGTGTAAACCGTCTATAGGGGGTTCGTGGGGACCGGATGACATAGTAGTATGAAATGTGAGTCTGTATAAAGTTGAGGCTGTGCACGAAGCAGTCGAGCTTGTATGTAAGTCGTTCAATATTCGACAGGGTCAGAAACAAGAAAGGATGGGGGTCGTGGTCAAGCCTTTGTCGAGGCTGTTGATAGGACCAGGGCCTGTTGACTTAAGAGATGAAGACTCCAATCCAACCCCCCAATTTCCCACGATGCGTGAGGGCCAACCGGTCATGATGTTCCCCTCGTCCCCTCACCTGTCGCCTTTTCTTGTCAGGGAAGTGATTGACGCCCGTTGAGCGTTGCGGGATTTTTTGGTGTTGACTGTTCACGCGATCGTTTGCTTGATCCGACGTTGTAGCTCACTAACAGAATCTCGCGATGTTGATGAGGCAGTCTGCTTTCTCGGGAGATCTCCACACTCCCACCATCAAAGCTCCGCCACTAAGCGTAAGGTAAGCCGGGAGGGGAGGAAGAGGGATCTCGCTTCGCGCATTTTGGGGTTAGATCCAGTTGTCGCATAGCTTGCTACAGTACGTACAGTACTACCTTGCAGGCCGAGGTCGAGAGCCGGGTTCGTCTGCAGGGCCGTGATGATAATTTAAGCGGTTCGGCAGACACCCCGAGGGTGGATACTATTTGCTCCGGCTCCTCGACTCACAGCTCGTTACCGCCATTGATGCCCCGTCAGGACGAGGGCCAAGCTTTTTCGCCGAGGCGGGTGGGAGGGGTGGCGCCTTACACGGTTGCGCGCGTGCCAAGGGTCCTCGCATGGACATGAGAGTCGACCATACCATGGAATTAGGTGCGGTATTTGATTCATCGTCATCGTCATTCGGGAGGTTTCCGAGTTAGTGCCACGTGCCTGTTGTTGTCTCTGTTGCGAGGGCACATACACCGAGGGTGTCCGTTGGAAAGCACGCTGACGATCAGGGCTGCACTAACAGCACCAGGAGGCCGCCCGTGCAAAGGTCCCTCCGACTCTCTCTCTCTGACTCTGTCTCTCGCTCCCTCACTCCCTCTCTTCACTGCCCTCTGTCCCTGATAGCAATTCTGCATCGCTTGGCGATCATTGCCAATCCGACGAAACGACCCTCGTTGCTGCGAGAGTGGCACGATCACATCGTCGTCCCCTCCCCCGTTGGAAACGTTTTCGTGGTGCGCTTTTGCCGCGTTCCCTCCTCTCGTAGTAGACTATAGAGTTTCGATCTGCCCTACTCTGGAACCGCCTGTGTTAGTCCCAAGGTGCCGAACTACCGCTGCGTGAGCTCACGGTGACGATGATGGCGACTCCACAGCAGCACCACATTTAGAAGCTCTGGACTAATACAATTCCTGAAGGTCCATCTCAGGGCTGTGTGGGCACTGTTGGAAAACTTGGAGGTCATCATTCCATTGGCGACACACGCTTGGAGGAGGGTCTTCCGCCTTTCCGCCCGAGTCCTACTGGCCAAACCTCTTCAACCCCCCATTACACGAGGATGGAGCAGATCCAAACCCCTTCCTCGTCTCCCCCAGCTCAGGTCCCGTTTTCTGTGCCGCTCTCATTTTTCGCACAAGTTCCAAGGGACAAACTTTGTAGGCGGATTGCCAGTTTCGACCAGCCGATAATTGGCTCATACTGAAGACGAGGGCACATGCTGCTCGCTGTGCATGGCAGCAGACTGACTGACTGACTGATTGACTCGACTGACTCCGCCTGGTGGCGCGCAACCCTGGATGAAATGCCTCCCATAGCTCCAAGAGTATATATACCAACCGCGCTGGCTGCTCGTCGCGTATAAGCTTGCGTCACCCTGTCCTGTCCTGGCCTGCTCTTCTCTTTGCCTTTCTCTGATCCCAGACCTTCCCACATAAGCTTGTCTTCTGGCTCAATCTCCCTTTCCGTCTCATCCCCATCCCCTTGTTGCAAGCTTTCCTCAAGACTCTTGTTCTTGAAAACCCTCCCAAAAAGAACAAATGGCTGAAGGAAACGAGGAGACGGCCCAGCCTGCCGATCCCAAGATAGGCGAGCGCATCCGCTGGGGCAATGATGAAGAGAGCGGTCGCATCCCTCACCGCCTCGAAGGGAGACGGTCCAGGAGCCGTTCTCGCTCGGCCGACTCTCTCGCCATCCAGAGAGTTCGCACTCGCTCTCGCTCTCGCAGCCGTGCCAACCCGTCGCACGTTCTGCCCACGGCCTACCGTACTGTGTAAGCAGACCGACAACGGATTGTTCTCGTCGTGGGGTTTGTTCGATCTGATAATAATTTCCTGGCGCTCAGATCTTTCAACATCGAGGAGTCCAAGGGCAAAGAGCAAGCTGAGCGTGTCAAAGCCAAAGATGCTGCCACCAAAGGTTCGTACCCGACTCTTGTGCTCCAGGGGTTTCTCCTGCTCCCCGCGCAGTAGACCTGGCATCCGTTCTGACAGGGTTTGGCAAATAGAGCTCATCGACTTGGAATGGCACACCATCTCCGTCGCTGATGTCGAGCAGAGACTGACCACCTCGATCCGTGATGGCTTGTCTGCCCAGCAGTCGGAGAGAAGGCTCAAGGAGTACGGCAGGAATGCACCCTCTCCGCCCAAGACACACTGGTTCAGGACCGTCTTCCTGTACTTCTTCGGAGGATTTGGAGGTATCCTTCTTATTGGCAGTATCCTCGTCTTCGTCTCGTGGAAGCCTCTGGGTCAGCCTCCCGCCGTTGCCAACTTGGTGAGTCCCAGCCAGCTAGAGCTTGCTCAACGCCCCTTTTGTTCCAACAGTCTGCTTACAAGGGACCAACGCTCATCTTCTAGGCCCTTGCCATCGTTCTCCTCTGCGTGTTCTTCATTCAGGCTGTGTTCAACATGTTCCAGGACTGGTCCACGTCTCGCACCATGTCCTCCATCAAGAACATGCTGCCGGAGGAGGGCAACGTCATTCGTGACGGCCAGCTCGTTCACCTCAACGCGGCCGAGATCGTCCCTGGAGACGTGGTCGAGATCAGGGCCGGCAACAGGCTCCCGGCGGACATTCGTCTTATCCAGGCCTCGTCTGATGTCAAGTTCGACCGCTCAGTCCTCACGGGAGAATCCAAGCCGATTGCTGGCACTGTCGACCACACCGACACCAACTATCTCGAGACGCATAACATCGGCCTTCAGGGCACACACTGCATTCTTGGCTCATGCAAGGGCATCGTCGTTGCAACCGGTGACAAGACCGTCTTTGGTCGCATCGCCACACTGACCAATGAGCCCAAGGTGAAGATGACCACCTTGGAGAAGGAGGTCTTCAACTTCGTCATCGTCATCGCGAGCATCATGTTGGTTATGATCGTTGCTGTATGCGCCATCTGGTAAGTAAGCCTCGTTCTACAACTCTCTCAGGCATCATCGACTGACCAGATCCCTAGGGCTGGCTTCCTGAAAAAGGACCATCCCGACTACATCAACGTCCCGACTTTGATCGTCAACTGTGTCAGCGTTGCCATCGCCTTCATTCCTGAGGGTCTTCCCATCGCCATCACTGCCGGCCTCACAATCACTGCCAATCTCATGAAGAAGAATCAAGTCTTGTGCAAGTCCTTGAAGACGGTAGAAACCCTAGGCGCCGTTTCCGTCATCTGCTCCGACAAGACCGGAACTCTGACTACTGTTCGTCACCCTCCGCATTCCAACCTCCCATGGGGACCTCTTTGGTTGATACATGGATCTAACCTCCTCCTTCTTTAGGGCATCATGACGGTGTCGGGCTGTGTCATTGCCAACTCGAAGATGTCGTCCGAGGACGCCTGCAAGAAGTTCACGCAGGCAGCGGGCGCAACACACCCCATGGCCCAGCTCCGAGCCATGGCGGCGCTCTGCAACGCCTCGGAGTTTGATGTCGCAACCGCAGACGCACCTCTGGCACAGAGGAGGATATTCGGCGACGCGACTGACCAAGCCATCCTCCGCTTTGCCGAGTTGGTCGACACGGGCAGTGTCTCCTATCTGCGGGCGTGCTGGCGGAAGACGTATGAGCTCGCCTTCAACAGCAAGAACAAGTTCATGGTTCGTTGCTTCGCCATCTCGAAGCCTGAGGCCATCCCAACTGTCCTGTCAAAGGGATCTCTGTTCGAGCCAACTGATGTGTACGTTCTCCTTCCTGACTCCAGCATGCTTCGAGCATAAACACTGACATGAAGCCCCAGCCTGATGACCGTCAAGGGTGCCCCTGATGTCCTCCTGGGCAAGTGTTCGCACTACCTTGCAGAACACGACGAGGTCATGCCTCTCAACGCGAGTATGCGAGCCACGATTGAACAGCACAAGGACGCATACTCTTCTGAGGGCAAGCGGTGCTTAGTCCTGGCTCGAAAGATCATCAAGGGTGCCAACGTGCCCAACGGGACTGAGACTCCAGAGTTCGAGGCTGCCATGGCCAAGGAACATCGGGATGGATTGACCCTTGTCGGCCTGGTTGCTATCGCCGATCCTCTACGAGAGGAGATCCCCGATGTCGTCGGCACCCTGCGTGGCGCGCATATTCGAATTGCCATGGTAAGCTGTGCTTGCAAGCGGCTGTAGGCTCCACAGAAGTTCCTCTGCTAACGGTTGCTCTTTAGGTCACCGGTGATTTCGCTTTGACAGCACTAGCCATCGCTCGCGAAGCCCGCATCGTGACCGCAGCCGTTGTTGACGATGTCAAGGCGTTGGATCGGGACTTCAACGACGAGGATTCCAAGGGCCAGGTCACCGAAAAGGTGCAGGCCATGGCTCAAAGCAAGGCTCTCGTCATCAGTGGCCCGGAGCTCTTGACCCTGAACGACAACCAGTGGCAGCAGCTCACAACCTACGAGGAAATCGTCTTCGCACGCACCACCCCTGAGCAGAAGCTCCGCATTGTTCGAGAGTTCCAAAGGAGTGATGTCGTCGCCATGACTGGAGACGGCGTCAACGACGCCCCATCTCTGAAAGCTGCAGACGTCGGTATCTCCATGGGCAGTGGCTCGGACGTTGCCATGGAGGCAGCCGACATGGTTCTTCTCGACTCATTTTCTTCGATTGTCGTGGCAGTTCAATATGGACGCACTGTCTTCGACAACCTTAAAAAGGTATTGCTTGACCCGAAGCCTAGCAACATCCTTGTACATAATCGGCTGACACGACATTCTAGGTCATTGCTTACCTGCTACCAGCCGGATCCTTTTCCGAGTTCTGGCCAGTCATGGCCTTTGTGGCATTCGGCTTGCCCCAGGCGCTATCATCCTTCCTCATGATCATCATCTGGTAAGAAGACCCTATACAGCCTTTTCTGGGCTTGAATTGCAAAAGAAAAAGAAGAAAGAAACTGACAACACGCACCAGCTGCTTCACCGACTGCGCGGCAGCCACCATGTTGACGTACGAGAAGCCCGAGGCGGACGTGCTCACACGCCCCCCGCGCAACGTCAAGAAGGACCGTCTGGTCAACTGGCAGCTCATCTTCCAGACCTACGGCATCGTCGGCATGCTCCAGACCACGGCGTCCTTCGCCATGGCGTTCTGGTACCTCGAGCGCCAGGGGATCCCCTTCAGCCAGCTCTGGTTCTCCTTCGGCAAGATCCCGGACGGCATCGACGCGGACTACTTCCTGCAGAAGACAAACGAGGCGTCGTCCGTCTACTTCGTCAACCTGGTCGTCATGCAGTGGTTCAACCTCATGGCCACCCGCACCCGCTACCTCAGCATCTTCCAGCACCCGCCGCTGTTCAACCGCGAGACCCAGAACTGGTACCTGTTCCCGGCCATCGTCTTCTCCCTTGTCATGGCCGTCTTCTGGCTCTACATCCCCCCGCTGCAGCCCGTCTTGGGCACCACGGGTGTGCCGGTCGAGCATTGGTTCTTGCCCATGGCCTTTGGCGCTGCTCAGCTTCTCCTCGATGAAGGCAGAAAGTATTGTGTTCGCAGGTGGCCCAAGGGATTGCTCGCTAGGATGGCTTGGTAGATTGGTAGATAATTAGCTAGATGTGTTGGAGGCGAAGGGCCGGAAAAGAGAACTTGGACTGACCCTTCTGCTCCAGGACAAATATACTTATTGAATGAACTACAGTCCCCTTTCTTTGGACATGAATACTTGATAAGAGATTCTGGAAGTGAAGTTGATTGCCGTAATTGAACGCACGCCCCTCTGGAGTGCGCAACTGTGATGTACCTGAGACAACTTGCTATGCAACCAGTTGGTGTCTGAATTTGAAGCCTCCATACGAAGTCTATCTGTGGACTCGTCAGTCGAATCTGCAGGCAGTGACCATCTCGTCCATCCCTTTTTGGTGAGTAAAGAGCCTTTTCTTTTCGCTTGTTAATTCTTCCCACAGAACAGAAGCGGGAGAGCAAGAGAGGGTTGGTATGCTAGTTGTAGACAGTCGCGATAGGTTTTGGAGTAAAGATGTCGACGGAACGCGATGCGTGTTTCAGCTCAACGGTCAGAGCTGCCTGAGTGCCCGGAGTGGGTTGCCCTGGTCACATGTCAAGCGGTGCATCAGATCAGTGATTGTATCACACAAGTCACACAGAGAATTGAGCGCCAGGCATACCACCAACTCCCAGCTCTGCTTATACGATTTGGGGCAGTTCGAGCCCAAAAGACTTTCTACGTGGCAAGCGATCGAAACAAAGTTTTCTTAAGCCGTCGCTATCCTGCTCAATCAGCTTCTCGATGACTTTTCTCAGGGGCTTGGGTCATCAACTGGCCATGACCGCAAGGGCGATGTCGTGATCAGCAGGCGACAGGGCTGCATGCAAGGGTCAGACACGACAACAAGGTTCCCATCCCAACAAAGGATTTGCCATACACCGTAAGAGTCCAGCGAAAACAAGCTTGAAATTTTAGAGTATGGCTAATGAGTGGGAAGCATTCGATGAGCGGGGGCAGGGTGACCGAAGCCAGGTTGGCAGAATAGCCAGGCCCAACAGCCTCTTCACCAAGACTTTTGAGACCGCATGATAATATGTCCCGAGCATTCGTCAAAAGTCCCCCAAAAACGTGATTCATACCAAGCCTGACGAAAAGCTTGGCTCCAGGTCTCAAAGCAGTGTCCCCAGAGAACGACCTACAGCGCGAATCCGATCGCCTCTCGTCCGTCATTGGCTGCAGGCCTTGGCGATGCAAAAGCACGGCAGATCGCGTCATTCGCATTTAGAGCCAAAGCAGCAATTCTCTTGCCATATTCAACGTTGGGCTTGGTCTTGGCGCGCTTGGCTGACGCTCCACACTGACCCCACGGCCCTTGGGATGACTTTGGATCGAAGCTAGAGCAATCTTAAAGGCTTCGAGAATCATTCTGATGGACCCGCCCTGTAGCAGGTGAATGCCTGGTTTACGCGGAGTGACCCGTTGTCAGCCGGATGAAAAGGACCCCCCAGAGGGCGGTTTCTGTAGGTTGGAGACATGGTCTTCAGGGGCGAAGCATAATTGCGGCATGTGAATGGCCCGTGATGAGGGCTTGGGTTTCAAGGATGCTGTCGAGAAGAAGTCCATCCTCCCCCATCTGTAGTGTCTTGGACACCCCAGCTGCCTTTCTCGGCTGTTCACCAAGGTGTCATCCAACCAAGGCATCACCTGCGTTAATCCTTGGGACTTGTGGACTGGCATGTGTCTCAAGAAAACTTATAAATCCTTGACGTCCGTGTGGTCCTTGGTCTGCTCACAGTCAGCTCTTGATTGCTTGAGTCTTGCATAGCCCTTTCTCTTGCTTCACCTCTCCCGATTGGTCCGCAGCCCTTGGAACGAGAATCGGTGACGAAGAGCTGCAAGCGTTGCTCCAGCCAGAGGAACTCCTCAACATGTCTGCTTTCGCCAACCGCGATGATCTGGCCGGTGTGCCTGGTGGCATCAGCGACAACAAGGGCCACTTTACGGCGTCGGGGGCTGAGAACAACAGCGATGGAGGTGAGGAATACGAGGACACTCTGTGACGTCGTCCTACAAGCTCTCCAACACGGGACTGACGTCTCTCTTAGCAGTTGTCGAACAGAAGCGTGAAGCCAAGCGCCAGATCGGTGTCCTCTCAGCAACCTTTCTCATCTTCAACCGCATGGTCGGTACCGGCATCTTCGCCACGCCTGGTGCCATCCTGGGCCTTTCTGGGTCCGTTGGTCTCGCCCTGTTCATGTGGGTGATCGGCATGATCATCGCCCTGGCCGGGACCTTGGTCTACATGGAGTTCGGCACCGCCCTTCCCCGGAACGGCGGCGAGAAGAACTATCTCGAGTACGTGTACCGACACCCTCGCTTCCTTGCCACTGGTGTTTACGCCGGGTACGCTGTGCTTCTGGGCTGGGCTGCCTCCAACAGCATCGCGTTCGGCGAGTACATCCTCAACGCCGCCCAGGTCGAGGTCGACCGTTGGAACCAGCGCGGCGTCGGCATCGCCTGCGTCACCACGGCTTTCCTCATCCACGGCACCGCCTTGAAATGGGGCCTGCGTCTCCAGAACTTCCTCGGCGTTATCAAGCTGATCATCATCTTCATCATCATCATCTGTGGCTTTGTCGCCCTGGGCGGCCACCTGAAGATTGACAACGACTTCAACAACTTCAGCAACGCCTTCGAGGGGACAACGGGCAGCTCCTATGGAGTCGTCATGTCGATCTACAACGTCATCTGGAGCTACATCGGATACAGCAACGCCAACTACGCCCTGAGCGAGACGCGCAACCCCGTTCGGACCCTCAGGATCGCTGCCCCTTTGGCTGTCGTCTCCATCGGCGTCATCTACATGCTCGTCAACATTGCTTACTTCGCCGGTGTTCCCAAAGACGAGATGCTGACCTCGGGACGTCTCGTTGCCGCCTCCCTCTTCCGCAACGTCATGGGTGGCAGCGCTGAGCGTGCTCTGTCGGTCTTTGTAGCTCTCTCAGCCTTCGGTAATGTCCTGTCTGTCATCTTCTCGCAGGGCCGTATTGTCCAGGAGCTCGGCCGTGAGGGCATTCTACCCTTTTCCCGGGTCTGGGCCTCCAACAGACCTTTCAATGCCCCTCTCGCCGGACTGTTTGTCCACTGGTTCGTCTGTATCATTGTCATCCTGGCTCCTCCCCCAGGCGATGCATACAACTTCGTCCTCAAGTAAGTCAAACTTAATGCTCTGGGGCATGCTCTATATGACAAATTCTAACAGGGTGCAGCATCATCACATATCCTCTATCTTGGATCAATCTCTTCGTTGCCGGCGCCTTGCTGTGGCTCTACCTCAACCGCAGCAAGTATCAGTGGTCTCCTCCGTTCTCCGCCTCGCTCCCTGTTGTCATCCTGTTTCTCGTCAGCAATATTTACCTCGTCATCGCCCCCATGATCCCTCCGGAGGGTTCCAGTGTCTATGAGAGCCTGCCCTACTGGATTCATGTTGTTGTTGGCCTCGGAATTCTCATTGCTGGCGGCGTGTACTGGGTCATCTGGGCTGTTGTGATGCCGCGCGTCGGTGGTTATGAGCTACTTCGCACGACGGTCGTGGACGACATTGATGGATGGGAGAGGAACGTCTTCACGCGCGTGCCCAGGGGGAGCAAGGTTACCACAAATGAGGCGCCAATCTCTTGAGTGCTGATCTCACGACAACGGCGTAACTGTGTTCCAGTCACTAGATGGCCGTGCAGACAGAAGCATCCTTGACATGGAAGATTACTTAGAATTATGCCTTAATATCCAAACGACTTTCCTGAATATGACGTATATAATGTGGCTCCCCTGCCCTCTCGTCCAGGCCTTCAGAGCCTCGCTTGCAGATATTGACATCCCCCCCTTCCCCCATTTCTTTGATTGCTACACATTGCAGCATGTTCTCGTCGCTAAAGAAGCCTCAGCACGACCAGGTCCAGGGTCAGGGTCAGGGTCAGGGCCTAGCCATGACACATCGAGACTCTCCTGAACAAGACCTACAAACCGCGGCTATAGTGTGACGATGCGATAATTTACATGTCCTTAGGAACCGATGTCTGAGCCACGGTCACTAATGAAGGATTTTGTCCAGAGAAGCCCGGACATCTTCTACATCAAAGCGGAGACCGAGAGGTTGAGAGCCAGGTCAGGAAGACATGCTACTAGGTCGGATCATGTGCCTCGAGGATGAAGACCTTGATGGCATGGCAAAGCATCATAGGTGTCAAAGAGGCCAACTTTAGAAGATGTTAATTATGGAATCCTGCTTGTCTTTGGATGCAATGGCCTGACCATGTAAACAGAGTAAGGCTTCGTTCGCGAACTATTGCGAGAGCTCCTGAAGACGATATCTTCATGTGGCCTCTTGCTTCATCCTAATTTTAGGCGAGAGCTTGACCCATGAGTGACCAGCATTAGAGCAAAACATAAAGAAATAGATCATGCACTCTCCATAAGAAATTCAAAACGGTTTGTTCCTCCTGTGGAACATGCTAAGTTCCTACTTGCTTCCTCGTCTCTAACCTCATCAAGCAGTCGAAGACCGAGTCCAGGGTGAGACAGACTTGGGGGCTTCGATAGCTGGGCTATAAAGCTTCGGTGTAGTTCTAGTCCGATCTGCGATAGCCCTCGTCGTGTTATTTCGTTACTAAAATTTCTGCTTTCTCGGCTTATTCTTTTCAAGCAGAGCGTTTGGCCAAAGGAATCACTTTGTCTTAAGCCATGTCATCCTGTTAGATCCGGCGAGGTTCGAGCCTGTTTCCGGATTGACTGGCGTCCCCATGGCTTTTCCTCTGGCTGTAACGATGTTCTTGTTATTGAGCAAGACTAAGCAATATGTTTCAGTGAAACCGACTTACTATAGTGCTATGCAAGTTGCGATTGCAGAGTTGAAACATTGGCGCGATGCTGGTCTGGAGAAGAAACCCGTCGGGTACTCCCTGTTGCGGGCAGGAGCATATCACGTATCGGGGCAACTATTACATTTCCCCTCGCACCCCTCAGGCTTGAGAGGGAACCATCACTCCTACACATCACATCGGTTTGCTTGCTTTGCATCTCGAACTTTGTGCAATTGATCACTGACTCATATTCTGCTCCTTTGACCGTGACACACAACATTCCCTCCACAGCTTCAAAGATGACCAAGAGCTGCATACAACCCTCTGCGGCGTAGGTCAACAAAGTGCAAGTCGAATACAGTGTTTCGGCCGATGATTAGCAGGGTTAATCAGTTCTCAGCATTATGCGACAATGTCTACGGTCAAACTTACTTTCTGCAGCAAGTCTGAATACCTAGAGGCGATTTCAGTCCTCCGCGAAACATGGCTGAAACTTCTCAGTCGCTATCATGCTTCACAGTTCTATCATAACGGAAACACGTGATCCAGCTGCTTCCTTCGGTGTTCAATGGGAGCAGTGCAAGCTCAGAATGGCAAGAAGTGAGCGACAGGGACCGGGACAGACTACGTGAGCTTTTGGATGAATCTGAGGAGCAGATTCGGGAATGCACTTGCATCATGGACGGCCTTCAGTTGGTCAACCAGATGGTAAGGTAGTTATTGCCTTCGGCTTTCCGACAGTTTCTGACCATCTATCTACAGGAGCTCAGTGCTATTAGGAGAAGCGACGGCACAGACAGACCTGTGGATCACGCGACTCAGCTTGGAAGTTGCCCGACTGTCCAGCGCGATGGCAGCTTGATGAAGTCCATCGCGATTGCACTGACCGGTATAACCTGCAGTATATTCTATTGCTGTGTTCTGCGACAGCGGCAGAAAGCCCTACTGGATTTTGAACAACTTCTTAAGGACTAAAAGAGATTGCTGTATTCTATGCGACAACAGACTATCCACACCGATTACATCAACACAAATGCATTCTCTCTGAACAGCCCGAAGTTGTAATGAAGACAGTGTTACCTCAGGACCTTTACCCTTTCGATGGTACTCATCGTGGCTATTGCTTATCTCGAGGCAAATGCGTGGGTAAAAGACAGCCGCAGTGTCGCAGCGCTGTCTACACTGCTTGCACTTCTTGCACTGCTTTAGTTGAAGGTATCCAGGAACAGTCTCGAACTTGGGTGAAGCAACGATTAACATGGACCTGCGCCGCAAGCTGAGTTGGACGGTCAGATCAGTCGAGCACCTCTGGAGATGAGCACCGGGTCTCCGGCGATGTACGGACCGGGTTGACCGGGATCACCCCAGCACGAGCCCTAGGTAAGAGGCCGCCTTGGAACGATTCAGCTTGTCCCATTGAACCCTCACAATCAATGGTGGGCACAGCAAATGATAACGACTTTCCGAGCTCGGTCTTGGAGAAGAAAAAAATGGAGTCCGCATTATCACTAAGCCATGTGCCGAAGGTAACAGTGTCGTTGAATGGACACACGACGATGAGATGACCGGGGCAATTCGGAGTTTCGAATTGGGCCATACGACAGGATGACCAGATAAGCCTCGGTACAGCATGGATATCATGAAAGTACTTTAAGGCTGACGCTGCTGTTCCTCGGTCAGATATCCCCTTGCTTGGATGAACTGAGTGCATCTCGTGCGAGGACATTGCAATCCTTTGACCATTGCCTTCTTCGCACCCTATCGTGACCAAGTTGCCTGGACCACAGAGTATCGCCATCATGAGCGGTTCAAAGGAAGAGTCAATCACACAGAGTCCTAAGCGCAGCCTGGACGTCGCTGACTCCAAAGTCGGCGGTGATGCTGACGAGATCCGACTCGCCCAAATGGGTATGTTGAGAACGCAATGTTCCCATCACGACCAGTTGAGTTCATGTCGCTAATTTATGGTCTGCCATACAGGTCATAAGCAGGAGTTGAACCGCCACTTCAGCACCCTCAGTCTCATCGGTCTGGCTTCCACCACGACCATCTCATGGACTGGCCTCGGTCTCGGTCTCATCACTGAGATCGGCGCTGGTGGCCCTGGAGCCGTCATCTACGGCTTCATCCTGGTCACGGTGCTGCAGTGCTTCCTGGGCGCGTCGCTTGCAGAGTTTGTGTCCTCCTACCCGACCGAGGGTGGCATGTACCACTGGATCGCTGCTGTTGCGCCGAGAAGGGCCACTGGTATTCTGAGCTTCTTGACAGGATGGTTCAGCGTCCTGGGCTGTAAGTCCCAATTCCCCTGGTGATGATATCAGGAGGCACACCGTTTCGGGCTGACTTGTACCTATCAGGGATCTTCACCACGGCCTCGACCAACATCATCTACGCACAGATCCTCATGGCCTTGATCGCGCTGTACATCGAGGACCTGGAGATCAAGGCATGGCAGACCTTCATCTGCTACCAAGGGCTGAACCTGATCACCGCCAGTGTTGTCATGTTTGGCAACAAGGTCATCCCAGCGTTGAACAAGTTCTCCCTGTTCTACCTCCAGATCGGGTGGCTGGCCGTCTTGATCACTGTCGTTGCCTGTGCCCCCAAGCACCGGGATGCCGAGTTCGTGTTCAGGACCTGGATCAACACAACTGGCTGGGAGAACAACGCCATCTGCTTCATCACCGGCCTCGTCAACCCGCTGTACTCTCTTGGTGGGCTGGACGGTGTCACGCACATCACCGAAGAGATGCCCAACGTGAGTGACCCAACTCTGCACAGGTCGAGAGAGACCTCATTTGACTGATTTGATACGAACAGCCTTCTCGCAATGCCCCTCTTGCCATCGCCATCACCCTTTCACTTGCTTTCGTCACCGGCATCACGTATCTCATCAGCCTCATGTTCTCCATCCAGGACTTTGACTCCTTGACCACCGGCAACACGGGCATGCCGCTGGCTGAGCTGTTCCGACAAGTAACAGCCAAGACGGGAGGCGCTTTCGGTTTGCTCTTCATACTCTTCATCGCGCTTGGCCCATGCGTGATCAGCTCCCAGCTCAGCACAGGCCGTGTCTTCTGGGCCTTCTCTCGTGACGGCGCCATGCCCTTCTCCAAAGTGTAAGTCATCAGTTCCCCAAAGCAGCAGGCGTCAATCGTGCTGGCTACCTAGATACTGACACTGTCAACAGGTGGTCCAAGGTTCACCATTCTCTGCGCATCCCGTTCAACTCCCAACTCGCCGTCACCGTCATCATCGCCGCTCTGGGCTGCCTCTACCTCGGCTCCTCCACGGCCTTCAACTCCCTCCTCGGCACGGCCGTCACCATCAACAACATATCCTACATGATCCCGATCCTGACCAACCTGCTCACCGGTCGCAAGAACATGCACAAGGGCGTCTTCCACATGGGGCCCAAGATTGGGCCATTCGTCAACGCTGTGACGGTGTGCTGGCTGACCTTTGCCATTGTTTTCTTCTCTTTCCCGTATGTGAAGCCGGTGACGGTGGAGAATATGAACTACACTTGCGTTGTGGTCGGCGGCTTGGCCATTCTCATCGGGGCTTGGTGGTTCAAGGCTGGGAAGAAGTACACGGAGACTATGATGAAGGCCAAGGAGGAATGATGACTCCGATTCTCTTCGTCCTGTGTTTCCATCACATATCATAGGCTTCTCTAGGCTTACACATGCATGAGCGAGCGCTTGCCTGAGTACACGATTAGTAACAACCCTTCCTCAAGGACACAAAGTCGAACTTAAAGATAGCTCAGGAATTCAATGAATCCTAAAGTGGGGGTTTACCTGCATCATCTTGCTCGTGACAGACCCCGTTCTACAGCTTCAAACCTCTCAGAGCACCACTATCCCTGCCATCTCCAGAGCCAGATGGCAATACGTACAACACCACCTCACAGTCTTCAAAGCCCAAGACAAACCTTGTTTCAACGTCCTCTATGGGTCTTTTAAGTTATTGGACGCGCCGGCCCGCTCTATCTGTCACCGGTCCTCCTCTGCTCTAAACGGAATCTCCGGTTAGTTCCCGCCGAATGGCATTTAACTTCGAGCTTATGCACGGCATCACTCACGGAGCTGTCAAATCTTACGATACGCAAAAGCATGGTACACAAGCTGATGCGCCATTTTGAACCCTTTTACGACTGTACCTCTGGTGACGTGAAAACCACGTCACTTCGTCTTGCCTGCCATCACGTGAGGTAGACCTAAGTCCCAATTCGCGCATGTTACCCCTCTTGTAGAATACAGACCACCAGTGAACTTCCAACTTGTGACGTGAAGCTTCTCTCTTCTATCAACCATACTGATCCCATTGCAACTTCAATCATCACTTACAACTCTTTTCAAAATCATCAACTCAAGTCAACGCAATAATCTCGGTACGAAGATACAGTGTCGAGGAACATGGAGTCTTTTGCCATGGAGTCAATTCATGATCAAGGTGTGCTATACAAGACTGCATCCGGGTGTTCGGCTTGCTCCGTCGTGTTCTCCCAAATCCCCAGCCTCAACGGCCGCGGGATGAGACATGATGGGCAGTCGATCTGAGAAATACCGGCGAACTTGATCTGGATAATACCAGCGAAAGGACATGCGTCTTTGAACTCCCCCCAAAACCCCTCGTGTCTGGCTCTTGTGGTGAACTAACCCCCGCTGCAGCGTGGCTCTTGAACCTTCATCATGTCGACTGATAAGATCACCTTCCTCGCGAACTGGTGAGAGGTCAATGAAGCACGTCACAAACAGGGGCTAATTCAATGTCAAAGGCACGCCACTCCCTACCATGCCCCAGTCTACCTGGCGCAGGCCAAGGGCTTCTTCAAGGACGAGGACATCAAGGTCGCTCTTCTTGAGCCCAATGACCCCAGCGTGAGTAGGGACCAAGTGGTGTGGTGTGCACCGTGCTGAACTGTTCAGGATGTAACCGAGATCATCGGCACCGGCAAGGTCGACCTTGGCTTCAAGGCCATGATCCATACCCTTGCTGTACGTTCTTCTCCTCTCCGTGACATCTCCCGCCACTTACACCACAGTAGGCCAAAGCTCGTGGTTTTCCCGTCGTCTCAATCGGCAGCCTTCTCGACGAACCATTCACTGGCGTTGTGTACCTGAAGGACTCGGGCATCACGACCGACTTCCGCTCGCTCAAGGGCAAGCGCATCGGCTACGTCGGCGAGTTCGGCAAGATCCAGATCGACGAGCTCACCTCCCATTACGGCATGACACCTGACGAGTATACCGCTGTCCGCTGCGGAATGAACGTCTCCAAGGCCATCATCCGCGGCGAGATCGACGCCGGCATCGGCCTGGAGAATGTCCAGATGGTCGAGCTCGAAGAGTGGCTCGCTTCCCAGGGCCGTCCCAAGTCAGACGTGCAGATGCTCCGAATCGACGAGCTCGCCGAGCTGGGCTGCTGCTGCTTCTGTTCCATCCTGTACATCGGCAACGAGAAGTTCTTGGCCGAGAACCCGGATCGCGTCCGCCGCTTCCTGCGTGCGGTGAAGCGCGCGACCGACTTCGTGCTCGCCGAGCCCGAGGCTGCTTGGGCTGAGTACGTCGACTTCAAGCCCGCGATGGGTACAGAGCTGAACCGCAAGATCTTCGAGCGCAGCTTCGCCTACTTCTCTCCGGACCTGAAGAATGTGCGTCGCGACTGGGAGAAGGTGACCAAGTATGGCAAGAGACTTGGTGTTTTGGCTGAGGACTTTGAGCCCAACTACACCAACGGGTATCTCGGCTGGGCTCTCGAGCCCGAGTCCAGCGACCCTACCGGAGACCAGAAGCGCATGGTAGATCTCCAGAAAGAGGTCGCTTGCTGTGGTGGTTTCCGCCGGCTGCCCATTGAGATTGGCACGGTCAAGGTCTAATGTTCAAGACCTGAACCGCATGTTCCTGGCCAAGCACTAGCAGGGATAGTCACTCATTATCGTTTTCACTCCCTTGCACGCCTTCGGGCTTGGTCACAGGATTATTGTATCAGGGACACACACTCATTTCTCCTCTCAGTCTCTACATAAACCTCAAAACCTACATAGGATATGAATGCCAACACATGCATCGGCACATTCCAACTACCATCTCCTGGCCTTTTCTCTTATCCTACCCCATCCCAAGATGAGCCTTCTCCAGTTTGGGGTTGGAGCACGAGCTCGTAGGACGATCTTGGCAAAGAATGCTAAGCAGTAGTCGTAGTTCATCAAGTGGCTAAAGGTATAAATGATCAACATCTAACGCATAAAAGTTGCATGTATTTGCTTATGTATGCCGCTGAACCCGACTTATGAATAGCAGGTCATGGCATAACCACGTTATCTACAGCACACGTCTATATAAGACTCTCATACTTATCCAAGCCAGATTTCGACTTCGGTTGCTGCTGCTGTCCCAGGGTATTGTTCATGCCACCCATTCCACTCCCCATCGTCCCCATGGGTTGTTGCTGTCCCATCATCCCTCCTCCTGTAGACCATCCACCTGACTGAGTTGGAGGCGCTATGCTGAAGCCCGAAGGTGTAGCAGCACTCTGTGGTGCGATTGAATTCCCTGAGGGCGGTGGCGGTAGCGAGAATGACGAGCTCTGTGATGATCCGAGGGTGGGACGCTGGCCGAGCGACAAGTTCGACATGCTTGGACTCATGCTGCTGTTGCCACCCTGCTGAGGCGAACCAAAGCCAGTGTAATTGGCCCCCGAGGATGTGGATGCCCAAGGGTTTGAGGTGGTCGAGCTGCCCCAGTTCACCGCGGACGAGCTTGGTTGCATGGGCTGTTGAGTTTGCGCACTCGTCATAGTAGATCCCACTGACGTCGGCTGCAGCGGTTGGCTGAATTGCGTCGAGCTTGGTGTCAACGACTCGAACCGACCAAGATCAGGAGTCACAGTACGGAAGCTGGATTGATGCTGAACCTTTTGCGCAGGCGGGCTCGTTGGGTTGCTGGGCGGAGGTGTTGACCATGAGAAAGCCGGGGCTTGTGGAGTGCTAGCTCCAGATCTTCTCGCGGGCCCGGATGACATCGTGGATGGTTGTTCATCCCAGCTTGGGAATGTGGGACTGGTGACACTGCTTCCGCTTGGTCTTCCCTTGACCAAGGCCTCGAAATCGTCCTCTGTGGCACCATTCGCATCGAAGCCAGTTCCTGTGACACCACCAAAGGACAAGAAGTCGTCGTTTGCTGCACTTGATGAGCCGTTGGTATTGCCAGAAAGCTCCTGCAGCTTCCGTGTCTGCTCGTCCTCAACTCTGCGTGACAGATTCTTGATGAGCTCCATGAAGGTCTGGAACTGCTTCAGATTCAGCAACGGGCCAAGGCTCATGCTCCATAAGATAGGGAGGATGTCCATTGCAACAAAGTCGGCATCTGCAGCCTCGCCCACAATCCGCAGCACGTTCAATGCAGCAATCATAACGGCCGGCTCTTTAGTTTTGATGGCCCTGATGAGGGGAACGATCTTCTCTTGCATGGTATACTTATCCAATGCCGACGAAGATGATGTCTTCTTGTTATCACTGATCAGGCCATTCAGACCATCATCAGCTGCTGCATTGCTGGATCCACCACAAAGAATGACAAAGGCCTGCAGCCCGCGGACTTTGATGGCCAGACTACTTGTTTTGCTGAAGACGTGAGCAATGACTGGAAACAGCTCGTTTTTAATGGTGCTGAAGTCGAGGACTGGGAGCACGACAGGAAGGCTCCTCATAGCGGCATCCACTATTGTGGGTGTCGGGCACTCGAAAGCAGCCACCAGAATTGGCAGCATGTCTACGCCTTGTCAGTGTTGAGTTATCTTTAGGGTTGATTTGGAAAGCACGCACCATCCTTGAACTCCTTTCCGGAGCAGTTGTCTGCAGCTGCTGACAGATTCTCGAGAAACACCATAAGGCCCGCGTCTCGCGCAGGATCCTTCTCTTGTGATTGTTTGTTGTTCACAACAAATATCTCCTTCAATGCCGGCCTGATCCTATCCCCAAACGCTCTCCTAGCTGAAGGCAGTAAGCTAACAATCTTGAACATATTCTGTAGGATCAGCGAGAGCAGTTCTCGATCTTTCAGCTCATCGAGGAGGGCAGGCAGGACCTTCTTCTCCATGATCGACTTCGGGAACGAGGGTAAGACTTTGATTAGGCCCCTGAGGAACTGCGATTTCTCGTTGGGTGTCTTCGCGGGAAATGTGTCGAGGAAACGTATGGTAGACACCAGAATGTTATTGAAGAATTCGCTATCCTGGAACTCCTTCGCTGTCATACGCTGGGCAGGTCTCCGGGTGATCAGCCGCGGCAAGACTTGGCTTGATAGCTCTCTTGGGAGTGGGCGGGAAGATAGGTAGTTGTTGTTCGAGTTGGGTACGCTTGATGATGACGCAAAAACCCGCTTATAGGATGATATGCTGCCGTTTGTCTCTAGAGGTGACTTATGTGGCGAGTTGTAGAGTGCGACACACAGCAGGCCAAGAGAGAATATGTCGGCGGAGGATGTGAGGTTATGGTCCATTACGAAGTCGGGAGAGGTGTAGTCGAGATTGAGCTGGACGAATTTTGGTAGGCGAGGATCTAGATTCAAGACCTCATTAAGGCTGATTGGCGTTATCGACGTCGGCTTGGTTGATCCTTCCACCGGACTACAGAAAGACAGTCCGCTGATTTTCCAATCGGACTGAGTATGTTAGCTGTCGATGGCCGAGTGAGGCAGACGTCTGAGGAACCAACCTTGGCGTTGATTAAGATGGCATCAGGAGTGAGATTGCCATGGACTAGGCTAGCGTTCTCGTGAAGGAATTCAAGCGCTTTGCTGATCTGAAGAAGGCCCTTCTGGATCTCCAGCTCGTCGATCTCTAGCTCTCGTCTCCGCCTAGTGCCATCTGCATCCTCTGTAACATATCGACTCGACCGACCTCCCGGTCCACCAGATCTCTCCTGGTCATCCTTCTCCTGCATCAAACTTGCCAAGCTTGCTGTAACAGCTTCCGTGACGAATTGTAGGCCGCCACCTCTCGTCTCCTCAACCGGTTCAACCAGCTCAAGAATACTAGGATGCCTCAGCTTTGCCAGACTTGACGCCTCCTTCTTCAACCTCTCAACAACCTCCTCCACAGTGCGTTTGAATGCCGCAGCACCGGACCGGCCGAGTGAGTTCCCATGGCTGTCGAGAGACTTCTTGTCAAATACGAAGACGCTGTACTGCTTGCCAGTGGACTTCTTCTTTGCGTCGTATATCTTCCAAGGACCTGCTGTAGATGTCGGATTCGGGGATATCGAGTAGTTCGCGGTGATGTTTGTCGCGGATATAGATTTCAGCGCCGAGGAGAACATTGTGGTGGCTTGAGCGCTGGATCATATCATCTCGAAGTTGTCGGGTCGTTGAGGCTTTGGGCAGCCGATTTCGCGGGGTGACGAGGGTCCTACCCAACTCTAGATGTTAGATGGAAATCGATGTCGGAATCTTTCCGATGCAAATATTCCTTGTCGCTGTTAAGCAAAGAGTCCGAAGCAAGTGTCGTCGTTGCAATTGTCCAGTAGAGCAGCACCGGGTATCAAGGCTTGGGCGTCGTTTCAATGCCGCCGTCTGGGAGTCGTAGCTGAGCAAGACCAAGTGTTATCAAGCCTTATCTCATCCGGGGAGAGCACAAAGCCACAAGTGGCTGGTATTGCTGCCCTCGGACAGCTGGGCTGTGGCGCACGGGATCGATCCCGACCATCGCTGCAGCGAGCCTAAGACCGCCCTGAAGCGTGCCGGCCTCTAGCGGGTATCAGCGGGTGTACCTCCACTGAATGAGCCATAGTTCAGGGACCGTCGGTCGATTCTCCTCCGATATCGTCAGGGTCGCAGATTTAATAGCGGGAAACTCCAACTTCTACACAACGACCATCATCTTGAGTCACCGCAATTGCTGAAGCGGCAGAGGGGCTCGTCTGTCTGATCGTACGGATTCTTTTCGCGTGTTATCTGACTGCCTCAATTGGCGTATATAAGCCTGCTGTTTCACTCCCTTCCTCTTATCGGCAATCTCCCGCATCTGCTTTCACGCGCAACGTATCGCGATGAGGCCCTTCCTGAGTGCGTCCGCCCTGCGCGGCGCATCGAGAGCTCCTAGACTCGTTTCAGCATGCCGGACTGCTCGACTTTTCAGCGTCAAGGCTGAAGCTGCGTCACAAGCAAAGGAGAGAGATATCGACCCCCGAAAGCTTCAGATCACCAAGACCACGAACCCCAAGGGTTTGAGCAAACCTGAAGACCTCGTCTTTGGACGCGAATTCACCGGCAAGTTGCCATTCATGACTCCAGGTGACATGTTTGATCCAATTGCTAACATTCCCGATCACAGACCATATGCTCACCGTCGAATGGAACAAGGAATCCGGCTGGTTGGCTCCCAAGATCGTCCCCTATCAAAACCTCTCCCTCGACCCTGCTACTTGCGTCTTCCACTATGCTTTCGAGTGCTTTGAGGGCATGAAGGCCTATAAGGACAAGAACGGCAAGATCCGCCTCTTCCGGCCCGACAAGAACATGGCCCGTCTCAACAAGTCCGCCGCCCGCATCACCCTCCCTACGTTCGAGCCCAAGCACATGATCGACCTGATCTCCAAGTTTGTCGAGCTGGACGGCCATTTCATCCCCAACCAGCGCGGCTACTCGCTTTACCTTCGTCCTACCATGATTGGTACTCAGAAGACCCTCGGTGTCTCTGCTCCTCAGTCAGCTCTGCTCTTCGTGATTGCTTCTCCCGTCGGACTGTACTACCCTACCGGTCTCAAGGCCGTTGCTCTTGAGGCCACGGACTACGCTGTCCGTGCTTGGCCCGGTGGTGTCGGTGACAAGAAGCTCGGTGCCAACTATGCGCCTTGCATTCTCCCCCAGCTTGAGGCTGCTGGTCGTGGCTACCAGCAAAACCTTTGGCTCTTCGGTGACGAGGAATACGTCACCGAGGTCGGCACCATGAACATGTTTGTCGCCATCAAGGACAAGGCCACCGGCCAGAAGGAGCTTGTTACGGCTCCTCTCGACGGTACTATCCTCGAGGGTGTCACTCGCGACTCCGTCCTCGCCCTTGCGCGCGAGCGTCTCGTTCCTGAAGGCTGGAAGATCAGTGAGCGCAAGTACACAATGAAGGAGCTCGACGAGGCGGCAAACGAGGGACGTCTCCTTGAGGCCTTCGGTGCTGGTACTGCGGCTATTGTGAGCCCCGTAAGGAAGATTGCATGGAAGGGCAAGGAGGTCATGTGCGGCCTTGCTGAGAACGAGGAGTCGGGTGAGATTGCTATGAGGATGAAGAACTGGATTGAGGGTATCCAGTATGGTGAGGAGGAGCATGAGTGGAGCGTCGTGATCAACTAAGCTATATAGAGATGCTTGAGCGTGTCAAAACCAGAGTGTTACTTGTCTCCCTGTCTATCAATCCCTTGTCAATCTCGTGTGAACGACTAGGATGACGGGGTCGGGGTGACTCAACGACCACCTACCTCATCCCATGCACACCTACAACAGAGAAACACTCAAGTGCATGGAAAAATGGATTGCAAGTCTAGACATCGGCCAACGAAGGCCCCAACCCTGTAAGGGAATCAAGGAAAACATGTACATGTCGGCTCCCCCTCACTCCCCATCATCGAAGCCACCGATTCCGGCTCCTCCCTTCAATCAAAAACAATAACCGCAAAAAGTCCAATCTACTTCTTCTCGGGGTCAGGCAGGATACCCTCGGCTTCCAATCTCCTCCTGGCCTCCTCGAGGGCCCATGTGGAAACACTGTGCAAAAGACACGTTAGCAAGCGCCTTCTCGTCAAAGTGCCTCAGCACCTTCAAATCCATTTCCAGCATCTGAACCAACGTCTCCTTTTGTGTTCTCTCTCGGGCATGCCTCCCAATCTCTCGTTGCAAAGCTTTAAATCGGGGTAGACTCACGTCGTATCAGGCTTGAACGCAAGCGCAATCCCCGTCGCGACCAGGCTGCCGCAGAAGACATACATGGGCCACTCCCATCCTTCCGGCTCAGGCTTCTCACCAGGCTTGATTCCCCAGAGCCAGCCACCGGGCGGATCGAATTGGCTCTCGTTGCCGTGGCCGCCACCCTGACGACGGGTCGTGACCGAGAAGGTTCGGGAGGCTGAAGGCTGGGGCGCGCGGACGCAACGCACCGCGCGGGCGGTGTGACGAATGAGGGCCATAATCCGGCTGTTCGAGAACTTCGATATGTGTATGATTATTGGTTTCCGAGGTTGGGTAGGCTGTGCCCCGGTGGTGGTGGTGGTACTGGACGAGGCGAGACGTTGGTGAGGCACTGGTTGAAGCTGGAGGCGGCGGATTGGTGTTGAGTCGGGACCCGTACAGACCGGTGACCACATCACGTGATTGCGAGCCAGTACGTAACTCGCATGGCCCCCACCCGCATTTCACCCAATGGATGGATTGTGCTTCAACAGTATCACGTTCTTTCAGCCATTGATCCGACAGACTATTTCCACTCGGCCGATCTTGCAGGGGTTGACATCGTCACGGGTTCTGTTATGCACTCCGGCTTCTTGTGAGGGTATTTTCTCGCTCAGACGAACGTTGGATATTGGGGACTAATGGTATTTACCATAAACTTAGTGTGCCTACTGCTGAATTCCCGATACACTCAGTACTCGACAACGACAGAGATGACGTTATGCCCAGACCAGGCGCCATTGATTCTTGCTGTACCACGTATGTACTGTGCTAACTCATGTCGGTCCGGCTTCAGGCGAACCAAATCGAATTCAACCAAGAGCCCGTAATCCTAAGTATCTTCAGGTATTCTGAAAACCTGTATGCCAGAAACGCCCCCATCATATATATGCCAACCATACCCATATGCCAATATCCTAATACGCCCCATTCGTCATCTCGTTAAGTATATCTCTTGTAATCAATTTCTCCTTCAGAAGTACCCTCTCTCCAATCTTCGCCCTTCTCGGACTCGGCCTCTTATTCTCCTTCCCGCTGCCTCCACAGACCTTCCTCGGCGATGTTTTGTTCCGGGGTCTCTGGGTTTGCGCCGTAGTGATCTGTGTGCCCATCTCTTCAAAACAGTGGCTATCGAGTGCATCCGAGGGGAGGTTGTAAATCCAATTCCGCTCCTCCATCAGCTCGATGAAGCGACTAAGCATGTTATCTTTACCACTGTTCTTCAGAGTTGACATGCTACCCACAACCAACAGTTTCGTCTTAGCTCGTGTGAAGGCTACATTGATTCTGCGCCAGTCCTTCAGCAGGTCGCCAATGTTGCAAGCATCGTTACTTCGCACCAGGCTGAGTACGATGGCTTCTTTGTCGCGGCCTTGGAATCGATCTGTCGTATGCATCTCGACACCTACGTATCCACGCAACCTCTCTTTGAGTAAGAACAGCTGTGCTCTATAGTGTGTCATGACGCCGATCTCCTCAGACGGCACGCCGACTGTGAGGAGGCTCTCGACAAGCTGTGACACGATGCGGACCTCGGCGGAGTTGACAATACGTTTGCCTTGAGCCTCCTCTCGGACTTGGGGCAGAACGGTATCAGTGTTGATAAAGCGCACTCGCGCTTCCGGGTTAAGCAATTCGTTTAGCCAGCAGCCAGGTGCAGATGGACCAAGGCAGAAAGATCGAGGCGTTTCAGGACGTGCCAGGCTTGAAGAGTCATAGTGTCGTTGCCGAAGGGCACCAATATCGGGGATTTCCATCTTCTTCTTTCGCAAACTTTCCGTGCCGCACCGCAGTCTGCCATTATAGATCAGGGTATTGCTCAGAGTCATAATATCCTCGCACATGCGGTATTGGTGTTCCAAGTTGACCACGGACTGGGGGTGGCTGTCGGATAGTAGTTTGAACAGGCTAACATCCAGACCTCCTGCGCGTGCCTCCTCATTCTTCACCACAGGTGGCAGTTGGTTGTGATCTCCTACTAGCACAAACGTGTTGGCCATCCTAATCGGTCCTGCGCAGATTGGTAACGTGATTTGCGAGGCCTCATCGACGATACAGTAGTCAAATGCTCGCTCGAAGAAGACGGGGTGGTTTATGCCGAGGCAGGTCGTCGCAACTATTGGCGTCCCGTGCCATGCATCTTTTATCTCATCAAATGTCTTCATCGGCTGTCCTGCCAGCTTCACAAAGTCTTGAACTTCTGGGTGAACTTTAGCCGGCGCACCCAGTCGCAAAATTGGGGTCTTATCCGACTTCAGTTTCAATAGGATATTGTCAACAGCTGTGTGCGTGTGAGAAGTGAGCAGCACCGTCTTTCCCTGAGATACAAGTGCTCGAATGATGTGTGCAATAGTGGTTGTCTTGCCCGTGCCTGGCATGCCGAGAACGAGAGCATAGTCCTTTGCACTCATCACCTTCTCGATAGCCCTTCTCTGGTCGATGTTAAGGCTCTCGCCACCGGAAACAGAATACTGAGTTGACATCGTCTTGAAAGTCGGGGCCTTGAGATCGACGATCAGCTGCCGCACCTTGGTTGCGCTGGGCGTTTCGTTGGACATCATTTGGACCAGGTTGTTCCGCACTGTAGCCATTCCATTGCTGAACTCGTCCTGGTCGACTCGGTACCTGATAGGCGCCTCCTTGATTTTGCCTTGAGTCTGATCTGCTGAAGATCCTTCCGGTGCCACTTCCATGATGCTGGCAAAGACTTGATTGTCAACCTCATCAAAACCTGGCTGTCGGATTCGAGCATTATGCAACCTTCGGTCCACTGCCACGCTGATTCTCTGCTTTCGCACCTTCGTGACATATCCAATTGCAAGGGCAAAATGACCTTCCTCATCAGAAACAACAATCGGCTCGCCGACTGAGAGCTCAGACTCCAGGAATGAGAACCCAGGCTGGTGAACTCGCTTCACGAAAGTATAATGAAAGCGGTTGATTCGAGGGTTGTCCGTATCCTCCGATGCGGAACCCTCTTCGATGATCACATCAGCGAAACATCTCGACTTCTTTTCTCGCTCTACACTTGTCATCGTCCAGAGCTCACGCTTTGTCTTCTGGCTCTCCTTCTCTTCTTTGGTGAGCAGGTTCTCCCACTTGATGAAAAACTCTTGATGTCGGGGCGTGAGGTGTTTGACAAGTTCATCGAATTTCTCCTTCATTCCACTCGTCTCTCCATCTCCGTCATCGGCAAGCCGATGATAGACGAAGCAGGCTGATTTGGCATAACATTTTCCACACATATGTTTATTCCTCAACATCGGTGGAAGCTGCACACTACGCTCGCGAATGTAGCAAGCCAGTTGGTTTCTTTGCATGATCATGTGTCGGAGTTCATGCCGAATGGCAGGGATACGCATAGTCTTTGACGTCTCCATGTAATAGAGGATACCATAGGTGATGTCAATGTCGTAACGATCGGAAAGAAGGAGTGTGTATAGTGCTGTTTGGGCGACATGATTGCTGTTTGCGTGCTTGCCGGTCTTGACCTCGAAGGGCACGGTTAACGTCCGCGTGTTGTTGCCGTCCCTCATAGCAATCTCAACCGTCGCGTCGATGTTTCCCTTTAATCCGTATTGTGGCGACCAGACATGTTCCTCAACATCGAGAAGCTTGGTTACAGCCATGTTCGCCATCTTCCCGTTTCGATCCTCCACAAGAGCTTCATTTTTGGGCTGTGATGAGACGAAAGAACGTGCCCAGTAAGATAGCTCAGTCATCTTAGACTGCAGGTGCTCTCTCGCGATAGCCATGCCAACCTTGATGGTATAGAGGTCCTCAACATGTTTCTCCATGATACGGTCAATGACTCTGGTCAAGTATGGAAGGTCCCATTGGTTTGCCAGCATCGCTTCCTGGAAAATCTCATGCAGGATTGTTCCATACACGAGAGGCGGTCCTGGTTGGCTTGTTGCCTTGACTCGGTCCTGCAGAACAGCCCGCCTCATACATCCGAAGGAGTCAGCTACGACTGTAGACGAAATGAGTTGATCCGGATGGAGAATGATAAGGTTATTGGCGTCATCAATGACACATTGACCCTTTGGCGAGAAATCACCAATAATGTGGACATAAGACTCAGCATGTGCCGGTGTGTCGAACCATGAACCTCTCAGATGAACTGTCCGCGTGTCTTTCGAGCCATCAGCTTGAATGAGGAGAATCTGCATCGGTTAGTTGATTTGGTATAATGTAAAACTGGTGGTAACTTACCTTCTCTGGTCGAGGAGCACCTCCATCGGAGAACTCACTTTCCAGCACGCTCGTGATCAGGTACCGCTGGATGGTCTTTTTCTGGTTGCTCTACGTCCTTTAGCTTGGTATCCTTTCGGGGGAGGTCGAGATCAACGTACTGCTGGCACCGCAGTTGTTGTCTTCTTCAAAGATTGTGTGGCCGCAAACTCCATCGCATCGAGGTCCATGTCAGCATCAAAGTCGTCTCCAAATTCGTCATCGGATATTTCTGGGCCAGGGCCAGCTGACTCTCCAGCCTTTGGGACAACAGCGGTTTTCAATTGAGCGGGGCCTGGTTCCATCTTGTCAGCGGTTTCGAAGACTGCCTCATCCAGATCTAAGTCGTCGAAGTCTACAGAACTTCCTGGGGGTCGCCGCTGTTGATGTTCGGGCAACTGATGATCGCTCTGTTCCGTTTGCCTCGGTGGCTTTGTAGGCAGGGCTGATGGTGTTCCCATCGAAGCTTCCAACTCCATGAATGTGTCGTCGTCGAAATCATCGAAATCATCATCTCCATAATCAGAAGAGGGGGCTGGGTTTGGTGCTGGCTCGGGCTTCTGTTGCACAGAAATAGGGTCAGGTGTTGCTTTCTGCAGCGACACTCGTGATTCTGAACGAGACTCTGTCACTTGCTGACGCGGACTTGGCCCATGTATGCTGCTCGTGACCGAGTCTAACAGCGCAGACACAAGTGACGACTTCGATGCAGCTTCGAGCTCCCTCTGCGAATTGGACACATGTCCCGCCGACCTTGACTTCTCAATCTTCCTTCTCTTCGTCCAAGTCAGTCCCGCGCTGATCGCTCGCCTCAAACTCCCCGGTCCAGTGCCGGGTGTAAGCTTTTTTGTTGGGGTCGGTGATGATGAGATCATGAGCTGTGCTAACGCGGGATTCGTGACGCCAGGCTCTGCCGCGATGCTTTCTGATCCATTGAGCGAGTATCTATCCCATAGCTCCAGAGTTGGATCCGCGTTCGGAGTTCTGAGCGCTTGAGCTAGCTTTTGGACGTTGACGGCGGGTGTTTTGGGGTGTTCGGCGGCAGGAGAAGAAATTGGTGAAGAGCTTCGTGCACGCTTCTTGCCCCGGGATAGCATTGGCGAGAGGGCAGCGAGATAGTGAGGGTCCTGTCGGTTGTCCCACAGCAATCGATCGTTCGGTGAAGGATTTGCTGGCTCGTCTTCGGTCGAAAGACTTGGTTCGAGAAGGTCTTTCCAGCTAAGCCGGCCCTGGGGGGTCATTGCATTTTCGTCCGACGGCTGTGCTGCGATAACTGTCTTCTCCTCCACTATTGACTCATCCTTGGCTTGATACTGGAATTTGTTGAGTTTGGTCTTGGTGGTCTCGGAGACAGGCTGCAACGGTCGCCGCTGAGGGTTCGGGTGGCTCATAGACCGGTGCCACGGTTGGCGGTTCTGGTTCATGTCAGTACTTACTTCCGATGAAATGCACCAGAGCTTCATGAGATCAGCGCACCCTGTGGCCGACATTCTCAGAATACGACTTCTGGAACGTCATGGTGGCGGATTGTTGGTGAAATGCTGAGTTGCAACTTGCAAGTTCCAAGTTCCAAGGGCCGCATCTTGAGAGACGCGCTTTTGGTTGACTTGGAGACGTTCAACGCGTCCGCCCCGTGAGAAGTGGTTGCTCCACTTTTAGCCGAGACGCACTTTAGGCCCTGTCATGTTGCATCTCGACATTCGCCCGCTCTTCGTCACATTTTCCTAGCGGCCTTGAGGCTTATGTTCTCGGCATTTCGCGTCAGTTCCTACATCCGTTCTGAATCTGACTTCGTGTGCTCGTTGTGGATTTTGCCGCTCTTATCAAACCTCGCTACTCATATACCCAGCAGCATCACAAACACTCATTCAACAGCAAATACCCCTCCTGTTGCCGATATTCGCATCCTTTACCACATTAAAAGGTTGACGAAGTCGCTGACAGTGGTGAGGGACAGCCTGGCAAGTCTTTGGGTTATGCCTCTCTTTATGACGTCTGTGAGAAGCAGTCATCTCAGGCAAGGTTGGGCATGCTGTAATTTACGCCCGTGAGCCCCGAATGGTCGAAGTGCTGGCAACAGCACCGAACTAGAGTGGCCATGATTCCGAGGTTGTAAGTCCCAGGCCAACGAATGCCAGGGCTACCAAACAATACCATAAATCGATGCCGACACGAGGCGGTCCCAGGCCGGATGGCAGATACAATTGCCCGCATTGCCCATTACTCGGCCGTGGATGAGAGACGAGGCCATTTGAAGTCATCTCCAGTAATATCTCTCATTTCCTCTGCAGGCATCTCCAGGGTCTGAACTTCCACAACGGTGGGGGAGAGATACTGCCAGGCGATGAAAAGAATAGTCCGGAAAAGCCACCATCTCCGACTCAATCTGCCGCTGGCATCACGCCTCGAGAGGAAAGAGGCGTAAGCTCAAGTTGCGGCTCAACTAGATGCTCACGTCTCACTTCTTGATCGGGAACAGGCCGAGACCTTGCCCGGCTTCTTACCCTTCGACTCCGGGATGAACGACCTGTCAACTACACTGGGAGAGGTTTAGGGCGCACAGAACTTTGTCACGCTTCCGTGGTTCGGGCTGCTAGACTGGCTCCAAGTAGGTATTTAGAAATGTTTACAGTACGTACCTTGGAGAAAGCCCCTTTGCCAAGACGTGGCTGATGAAGGCTGAGCTAAAGCACCTGGCGGTGTGATAACGCACCCATAAGACCTACTAACTCGGTACGCACCGTCATGGCCAATATTCTCCCATGCTGTGCCTCCACACGAAGAACTGCATTCAGCTTCATTGTGATATTCAAGAGGTAAAAATCTGAGGAAATTCAATCCCAACAAGTCAATTACTGCAGACTTACTTCGCTGACTAACATTCGGATCCTATCCGGCTGTCATGGGCCACCCTTGGCCCACAATGCCCTGAAAGCTGTCGATCCTCACCAGTACAATTCCCATCTAAAACCACGCATCTTCTAAACATCAAGGATTGACCACTGGCCGCCACGATGCAGCCACCACCTGGCGATGATTCGCCCCATGATACCATCGCAAACACACTCAGCCTGGCCGCCTGCGTGCTTCCCATCTTATCCTTTCCCTTCCTGCCGTCCCGCGTCCCGATCTCACCATTCACCGAGACACCACCCTCCAGCAAACGCCAAATGTTGGGACCCATCTACTGCCTCTTCTATACCTCTCTCATCGGCATAATCCTGTTTTGGTATATCTGGTATTTTCTCCAATGTCTTCTCGTCTCGGACTCAACGTCACCTGGAAAAGTGGTCAACCCAAGCAAGCTCGTCACCTACATTGCTCACGCCGGGCTCACGGTGTCCATTCCTCCACTGGTCAAATGGGATGTCTGGAACGTCTGGAATACACGCATCGGGTATAGAGAGCCAGTTCCGGAAGACTTCATCGTTCCAGCTGGTCTGTCCTGTGCACCGCCTTGGGTGGAGTTCTCGAAAAGATTCATCGTGCCGTACGTCGGCTCGTGGTGGAATGACTACATGATCGATGCAATCGTCGCAGCGGTCCTTGCTATCCCTGTGAGGGTGCCTGTGACCAAATTATTATGCCAGATTGCGAGACGAGATGTGAGTTGGTGGTTCTGGTTGAAGCGGAATCAGGGAATCAAAGATAAGAGTGAGGACGGGCCCGAGGTTGAAGATGACCCGTGGTGGAGCTGGGTCGTCTATCGAGTGGTCATTTTCTTGACCCCGTTGTTATGGCTTGGAGCGTTGATCCGGGTCGTGTATCTGGTCATTTCATGACATATATTCGACGGGGGTAAATCCTAGATCAATGTAAGTGATCGAAGAAGTAGAGTCCAGAATTGCGAAGAGTGCCATGCACGGCTCTATATCTCTGATGTCTTCTTCGAGCTGTTGAGCAAGACAAGTCGCGCGTGCCCGCTATTGTTGGCAAGGAGTCTTCAGGAGAAAGAGAAAAGCCTGAATTGCCTGTCCTCTCTCATGCTGACGAGAGACCGCCTTCTTGGCAGAAGCATTGTTTGGTAGTGTGGCCTCTCTGACAACCGTGATTCTCCAGACGAAAACATGATGATGAGCAAGACCATGTTATTCGTATGGTAAAATTGAAAAGTCTCCAAGCTGTCCTCTCAGGAAATTTCTCAAAGGTTTTCTTCTCATGTCGAGGGAACAAGCACGGTTGAATGCATCCTGTTGAAGGGGCCGTCAAGTCTCACCTCACCCACGCCACTGTTCATGCCACCACCCACCAACACCAACACCACTACCGTAGACACGCTTCCTGATTAACTTTCATCCTCTCAACCTTCAACTCACCTTGACCTTACCCGACCAAAACTACCCCCATCACCTCCCATCCTTGACCATACATCATTTCATTCTCAACTCATTCGAAGTTTTTTTCTACCATCACCTGTCAGTCCCCCCTTCGAAGCTCATCATGCCTCCCGGTCGCCGCCCCCCAAGAGCTACACCCAACCCCAACGCCTTCGAAGACCTCCCTCCGTCACCCACCGCCTCTGCCCTCAAAGCAGCCTCCGTCTCCGTCTCCCTTGCTGAACTTGAGCAACGCGTTGATGATGTCCGTGATACTTGGGAAACCGATTCACTCTTCGAGGACGTCATCGACAGCCTCACCACTGCTGGACCCATCACCAGCACATCGACCATTGAAACAGGCACGTCTTCGCCAAACTCTGCACCATCAGAAATATGCACTCCAGAGGAATCTGCTCGCTTGCTGCGTGAACTTCGCGAAAACGGACCTGCCGTGTTCATTGAACGCAACATAGACTCGGGCCGCTATACCGCCCGCAAGCTCCTCACGGCGTTCTCGATCCGCCCGCCTCCCTTCCTTGACAACTCCTCAGATGAGGATCACTACCCACTGCTCACCCTCGCCATCACCCGCGAGCTCTCCAAGCGTGCCAAGCTCACCAAATGGAACACTGTTGACGACGTTGTCGCCCTTATCAAAGCCTGCAAGAACATCATGGTCATCACTGGCGCCGGCATCTCAACCTCCCTAGGCATCCCAGACTTCAGATCAAAAGGCACAGGGTTGTACTCCAAGCTCGAGCACCTCGGTCTAGGTGACCCCCAAGAAGTCTTCGACATCGATGTCTTCAAAGATGACCCTTCCATCTTCTACTCTGTCGCAAAAGACATCATCCCCTCCACGGACCGCTATACGCCTACCCACCGCTTCATAGCCATGCTCCACGAGCGCTCCAAGCTTCTCACAAATTACTCCCAAAACATTGACAACCTCGAGGTCAAAGCCGGCGTGCCCTCTTCCAAGCTCGTTCAATGCCATGGATCCTTCGGTTCAGCCAGCTGCATAAAATGCGGCTGGCAATGCGCAGGTGAAACCATCTTCCCGGAGATCCGCGCGGGCAAAATCCCCCGCTGTCCAAAATGTACCCAGAACCTTCGTCCTACAGGTACACTGAAGAGGAAGCGGTCCGGCAACGCGGCAGATCGTCCTAGACGTCGCAGGACAGAGGAGTACGATGACGACGACGATGATGAAGAAGACTACACTATTCCCTCGTCCGGTGTCATGAAACCCGACATCACCTTCTTCGGCGAAGCCCTGCCCCCAACATTCTCCCAACGCCTTACCACTCATGACCGCGACCTGGTTGACCTAGTCATCGTGATCGGTACCTCTCTCAAAGTCACCCCTGTCTCCGAGATCTCGCGCTTCCTCCCACCACACATCCCTCAGATCTACATCTCCCGCCAGGCCGTCTCCCACATAAATTTCGATATCGACCTTCTCGGAGATTGCGACGTTGTGATATCGGAGCTGTGTAGGAGGCTGGGTTGGGAGCTGAAGCATGAGATGGTGCCAGAGGATGAGGTCGTGGATGTGAAGCCCGTAGAGGGATTCCCGAGCCGACATACTTTTGAGGCGAGGAAGTGAGAGGCGGCACAATTTTATGACTTACGTCGCGTTATGTTATGATGTTGGATTAAATGGAGATACAAGGAAATAGAACGGTGTATCATCGTCTGTTTTCGATGACTGCATGCATGGAGCTGTGCTGCTTTACAAGAGCTTTTTCTGTCAGCTCCATTGCTGAGGACCGTTGTTAGATTAAGGATAGTGATGGACAAGGAGTGAGTTGTAAATCACGGTGAGAAGACCGTCACGCGGGGCACAGTGTTTAATTTATCATTTCTTTTTCTCATTCGATCAAGCGTTCCAAAACAGCACTATGAGCACTTCGAGCCGAACAAGGGTTGCCCTTCTTTCCAGATGGCCCAGGGCCACCAGCGGCATCAATCCTCCCCCCCCGTTTTCTTAAGATCAAGGAATAGAGAATAATGGTATTCGTGTCCTGCGACTTATTCGCATCCGAGCTTTCTAGTGAACCAACCAAAGATAAACAGAGGTGTCAGGTTCGGTTCTTTTCTTCGGCGCGTGCGCAATAAAAGAGTTTTGTGTACGAGAAGATGCGGAATGCTTGCCAGCCAATAAGCAAGACACCCAGAGATTGTTCTCTCAAACGGAACTGATGCACACCATAGAGTATAGGAGAAAGAGAAGATAGCTAACAATGAAGAGGTATTGCGCGTGTGTGAGACCATCCGTAACCTGAAAGCAAGAAAACCGTTCCCAAGGAAATGCTAAGACGTCGCACTAAGGGAAAAAATGAGGATGTTCTGGGTGTTTGGAGCGTGTGCTGCAATGTCCCATGGCATACGAGCCTTTGAAATACGCTCGCACCGTGGGAAGATACACGCCCTCAGTTGAGGTCATACTTTATCAGAAGAGTGAGAGGGGGGCGGAAACTAATCCTTCCTTTGCTGCTCACTGTTCTGCCCGTCTGTAGGCCTCTCAGATGATCTGCGTGGGCCCATCCAGGCTCCATCGCTGGCATCTTGATCCCTGCCGACAGGAGACCATCCTGCGGCGACACCAGCAGCAACGAGTCCAGCCATCACAGTTGGAGCACCGAGCGCCGAGTTTGACCTCGACCGATTGGAGCGAGACCTGGTCCGCGATTCGGGAGTGTGAGGCAAGTCGCCAAAGCTGTCGCCACGAGGCGGTGTACGCGGTCCCTGGAACGAGTTGTCGCGGGAGTGAGATGGGCTCCTGGATCGCTGAAGTTCGAAAGCTTCCTTGGGGTGAGCGATGGCGAACTTCAAATTGTTCAGGCGGCCACCCTTCATGCGCTTGATGAAGTGGAGCTCGCCACGCACATCAGCCAGTGGCTCGGGGTACATGGCCATATCTTCATCGGAGATGGTGAGGCCAGGAACCTTACGAGCACGACGCTTGAGGAACGCAGGAACCAGAGCGATCAAGACGCTGTCGGGAATCAAGCGGATGATGACACCAACGGGAATAGACAGGAATCCAAGAACAATGGCAATTCCCCACATGGCAGCGGTTTGTGAACCGCTCTCAATGGAGAAAGCAGCTCCGCCGACGAAAATGATCAGGATCTGGCCGCCAATCATAATGGAGCTAATGCCAATGAAGAACCAGTTCTGTGTAAGACCCTCGAAGATATTGAACTTGTTGTCCAGGCGACGATTGTTCCATTGGTTGAAGATCTGCATCCAAACGAAGGTGTTGAACACCAAAGTTGCGATAGCACCCTTCGATGGGTCCGGGTTGATAGGGAGAATACCAGGGCTGCCGTAGTACAGCAGGAAGGTGATGGCGAGCTGATAAAGGGCTTGTCCCAAGATCATCTTCCACATGGTCGCTGAAATGATGCCCACGCCCTTCGGTTCAGGCTTGCGGTCTAGAATGCTGTCTTGTGGAGGATCGGTGGCAAGCGCGAGTGCTGCAAGGGTATCCATAATGAGGTTGACCCAGAGCAACTGCACAGCACTGAGCACAGAAGTCTCTTCGTCGCTGGAAACAGCAGTGACGAAGGTAAGCACGACGGCCGTTACGTTGACAGTTAACTGAAATTGGAGGAAGCGCTTGACAGCATCATTGACAGCACGACCCCACTTGAGCGCCTTGACGATACTGGTGAAGTTGTCGTCCATGAGAATGATTGCAGATGCCTCCTTGGCGACCTCAGTACCAGCAATGCCCATGGAGAAACCAACATCGGCAGTCTTGAGTGCAGGGGCGTCATTGGTTCCATCACCCGTGACAGCAACGATATTGCCCATCTCTTTCAGACGTTTGACGAGAACACGCTTATCTTCAGGGCTGGAACGAGCAAGGACGTGCAGGCGCGGAATGATGTCGTTCTGCTCGAATTTGTTCAAGTTGCGGAAAACAGGGCCCTCCATAACGATGCTGTTGGGCTGAAGAATACCGCATTCCTTGGCGATAGCCTGGGCAGTCAACTTGTTGTCTCCGGTGACCATGCGAACAGTGACGCCTGCCTTCTGGCAAAGCTGAACAGCGTCGAAAACACCGTCACGAAGAGGATCCTGGATACCGACCATACCGATGAAGGACATCTCACGGAAGAGGTCCTCAAACATGATTTGATCCTTACCACCGTCACTGCGGCGAAGACCTTTTGGAGGCCACGACTCGAACTCGCGAGAGGCAATGCCAATGGTACGCAGGGAACGGTTGGCATATGTTTCGATCAGATGGGTGATGGTGTCCTTGTTGTCCTCAGTGAGCGGTGCAAGAGATTCATCCTTGGCAGGATCACGCAGAATTTGCGAGCATTGGCCAAGGACAATTTCAGAAGCACCCTTGATGTACATGCGAGCCCGTCCATTGGGAAGTTGAACAACGATACCCATACACTTGCGGCCAGAGTCGAAGGGGATGAGTTGCAGTGTAGTGGCGCTCTCGCGGAGTTCGGCGACAGGTCCCATACCAAGATGATCGCGAGCGAAGAGAAGAAGAGCTGTCTCCGTCTTAGAACCAATAAAGGTCTTCTGACCATCGACATCGCCCTCGAACGCGGTTGAGTTTAGTGCGATAGACTTGAGGAGAAGGTCCTTGATAGCTGGGCTAAGCATCTTGACAAATTCCGAGGCAGAGATGCCATCACTGGCATCGCCGCTGGCATCATCGTCGTCAGGGTTCTTGGCACCGCCGAACCGATGGCTGGTGCCGAGGGTTCCTGCAACCACTTGCATCTTGTTTTGCGTGAGCGTACCGGTCTTGTCTGAACAGATCGTAGTGGCATTGCCCATAACCTCACAGGCCTTGAGGTGGCGCACCAGGTTGGCATCCTTAAGCATCCGAGTCGTTGCAAAAGCGAGAGCAAGAGTGACCGCGAGTGGCAAACCTTCAGGCACGGCAACGACAATGATCGTTACCACCACAATGAAGATGTTGAGGAACCTCTGTCCTTTGCCGGCCGGTGTCTCATCCATGCTGGGAAGCTGAACCAGGAATTTGATGAAGAGAACGATAAAGAGCAAGAGAGCGGCCGCACCACCAAGCTTGGCGATGTAGGTAGCGATGACGTTGAGCTTAGCCTGAAGGGGAGTCATCTCAGGGTCCTCGTTGAGAGCCATAAGTGTCCTGCCATAAGAAGAGTAGACGCCCGTGGAGGTACACATGAAAGTGCCGACGCCCTCCATGATGCGTGAACCAGACTGGATAAAGGGATCCATCTTCTTGAGGTCATCATGATTGACGATGGCATTGTAGACGTCGTCCGCATCACGCTTGCGGATAATGTCAGATTCACCTGTTGCCTGAGACTCGTCGCACTTGACGTTGAAGCCCTCGATGAGAACACCGTCGACGGGGACCAAGTCACCAGGCTCGAGATGAATCACATCTCCGACAAGAATATCGTAAACTGAAATTTCCATGGTCTTTCCCGAGCGTACGACCTTGACATCACGATCTTGCTTCTTCTTGTTGAGCCGGGCGAACTGGCGCTCCTTGCTGTAATCGTTCAGCGAGCCGACAATAACAACGATAGCGATGGCAACAATAATGGCAACGCCCTCGACCCATTCCACTTTTGGAGTCCCTGCCTCGTGCTCTCCTCCGAAAGTTTGATAAAGACCGACTGCCAAGCTGATGGCGGCAGCAATAGAGAGAAGGATGAGGATCTTATCGTTGTAGGTGATCCACATGAGCTGAAGTAAGCTCTTGCCCTTCTTCGCAGGTAGACGATTGTCCTTGTACACGCGTAAACGGTCGCTAAAATTGGCACCATCTGAATTCGTGGCTCCTGTCCTGGGAGGCTGACCTCCGTCATCCCGGAGCTTATCACTGCCCACGGCGTCCCGGAAGGTAACCTGACCGTCAAGGGTTGTCTCTTCGAGATTCAAGCCAGCCTTACGGTCAGCGCGGAGGCCCTTCTCCAACCCCCGAAGGCCACCGAGCTGGTAGAAAGCCCCGAGGTTCTTGGGGTTGAACATCTTGCCTAATTCACCAGGCGTGAAGGCGAACGGGTTGTCTTCGACCTTGAAGTCAGCTTCGGTTCCCGCGTCGGGCTTGAGAGCGGTCTCGTCGTTCATGATCTTCTCGTTGGGTTGTGTGCTGGTCTTCCACCTCTCTGCTTGTGTTGAGTTGGACGCGACCACGGTGGTCTCCCCGTGGGAGGAAGATATTGAGCCCCTAGCATCCTCTGAATCAACTGAGTTCTGTCTCGATCTTAGGTTGTTTGGAACCGCGAGGAAGCCTCCATTGGTGTCAGTGCCCCTGGCTTGTACCGGACTGGAGACGTTGTGAGGACTGGTTGGTCGACTGTGGTCGCGGTTATCAAGTGCTGTGTCGGCGCGTAGTTGTGGTCTTGAATTGACGGGGGAGAACCCCGACGGTTCGACGACTGTAGTCGGGCTGATAGCCTCGTCCTGTGGTGACACAGGCGTATTTGCGGTGTTCGCCTGATCGGTCGGCGCATCTTGAGGCATGATGGGAGTTAGGCCGCTGGGGCTGACGGCTGTCGTGTCGATTGTGATGGTAGGACTAGGAGAAGGATTCGGCGTTAGAGGTCCTGCATGCCCAGAAATTGAATGTGGCTTTCTGTAGGAACACGACAACTCGATCGGAGACGGATGGCAGGAGGGGATATAGACAACTTGAACTTACGCTCGTGGTCTCCTGCTCAGGTGAGCAGCAGCCGGTGGCTCCTCGCCTCCGTTTGAACCAGCCATTGCAAATGCTGGCGCAGCTGAGCTCCGCAGACCGGATTGCGCGTAGTCAGTGAGGCTATGTTCTTGGGGCGACGGTAGGACGAGAAAAGTTCCCTGAAGAGGTGGAGGCGAAGAGGGAGGTGAGGTCGGTAGCTTGTGAAGTACTACCGGGGAGAACTGTTGATCCTTTGGGTAGAGCGGCGCCCAAGGCAGAGACTAGAGGTAATCAAGTGGTCGATGTGCATGCGGAGACGTTCGAGCAGACAAGGGGGTCCGAGATCTCGAATTCGAAATCTATCAAGGTCTTTGTTGAGTTGACGGTGTGGCGAGTGTATCCCGGGGGTGAGAGTAGGAATGCTATGCTAGCGAAGAGGGCAGTGCAAAGCAGAAGCGGGCTGCCTCAAAGTCAAACCCAGATTGCAGCACAAGTCAGGCGCATGTCCCGAAAGGCTTTGCTTAGGGTGACAATAGGCGTGCGCAAGAAAGAAAGTTGAAGAAAAGCAGTATCGAAGAACTGATGGGCGAGGACCAGGGAGATGCGCTGCTCGGTTGGCGTATCAACAAGGCGATACCCACGAGAGATGCTAAGAAACCAGGCTGAGAAGCTAAAACTGCAGGCTGCAGGTTCCGTTCAAAGCCGTAATCTTCTGGACAGCCTCTGCGTCTCGTCAAAGAGGGCAAAGAGAGTTTTGAGAGGCAGTAAGAGAAGGAAAACGAAGTAGTTGTAGTAGCAGAGGCAGGGAGAGAGCCCTCCTCGAGGCAGGAAACGCGCCCCGATCGGGAGAGATCAAGCTCAGGGTAATAGAAAGTGGGCCTCTAGTTTGGCGAACCTTGTAGCGCGGTATGTGGTAATAAGTGAATGTTTTAAGGTAAAGTAAGGGTACAGAGTAAGTGTATATCTGCGCTTGGGGCACAGGTTAAAAAGTCCAGGAGAAGCAGGACAGAACGAGCTTTGCATCGACCTGTCCAACTCTACGAGAACATGGCGAGGAGACGTTCCGAGCGAGAGAAGGCAAGAGGCAAAGCCCGCTTCCTCCACCTCAAGGATCTCTCTGGTCATCCTCCTCTCCCTCTCAGTTCTCGCACATTCAAGGCGTCTATGTCCAAGATGGATTCTCGCCAAGCGGAGCTGCTGGGGTAGTTTTGGGGCTGTGCATTTAGGTGCTTCTGATTGGCTGCGGTGGGCCACCACCGACGTCCTTTTGGAGATGGAGCTAGGGAAGGTGCGATGTAGCTTGTCACTGTGACGATGGTGCAACGGTACTTGCCCTGAACGGGATGGGTGGAAGGGAGCCCGCAGCCAGCCAGGGGTTACCCCCCTGTGGACTCGAATGGCTGATCCACCCTACCAACCGCCACACCGTGTTCAGGCAATCTTCCATCAGTACTCCCGGCTCCGTACACAGTGGCCCAGCGTTGGGTCGAGAGCCCCTGTCAGTCAGTTGGCGAGGACAGCGCCTACTGCAACTTCCCGCCAAGACTCCGATGCCACCACTGAGGAAGGCGCCTAGAAGCAGCATGCAGTCCCCGCCGTCAGCACCTAAAGTCCCCCCCACCCCTTGCTCACGCTGGCAACGCCTGGGAAACAGAACTGCTACGAGCGGCCCCCTGTTGCTGGGCGCATACTGTAGCAGGGTTTTACTTCTCTCCCACTTGTCTTCTCACCTCAGGCCCAGATACAATATAGTACCAAGCAAAGCCAACGCACAAGTACCGAGTGAGGCATGCGCTACATCACCTCGCAGACGCCTCAGTGTTCATTGCAACGTTCGATTGGACCCGGACAACGCATGGAGGACTAGACCAGATTGAACTTTCCAGATGCTCAAAGCCCGGTCCTGGCTTGACATGACAGCTTCATTTACCAACCTGGATCAAATAAAGCCACCTACATGGACGGCGTACAAGTTGTGGTTCAAGCATCAAAAGTCCTCAAATGCTGGATCCTACTCGGTGGAGCAGTCGGCGCGGCTCAGATATATCTCCCTTCGTCATTCCATGCGTGTCGTGTTTTGATCGCTGCTTGACTCGAGTCGTTAAGGTGGTTGATACCAGAGTAAATGCCTGTGCACATGCAGCACCTTTCCCGTCGTTACAGTAGACCAGTGGACCAACATGTGTCAGTGGGGCTTGACATCTGGGGTTAGGTCAACGATCGCGACCAGCGACCACACCACAAGCAGGCCACACCACCTCTAGCCATGTCACGATCCGCAAATCGGTGGCTTCGTCTCTGGACGCATTGTCAGGCTGCGTATTCAATCATCTCATCTCACCTCACCCCGCATCCGCCGCTTCAATAGTCTTGCCAGGCGGGCTTGTTGGTGGCAATTCAGGCAGTCCCTGGCCTCCGACTAGCAGTGGCTGTGCAAGAAGCTACCCGCAGGCTAGCAACAAAATAGGTGAAGTCAGGATCTTCTGCAAAGTGCTGAACTTATCAGCTGCTGATGCTACTAGAACGGCAGCCGAGAGAAGCAGGTGAAGCACAGCTCAAACAAAGCTTGGGTGCATTCGAAACGAAATTTCTTTGGCCCCTGGACTTTTCACATGGGAGAGGACTAATACCAACCGGCCCGCCAGAGCTGCCCGTTTTCGTGTTGCAGATCCACGGACACGTCGAGCCGTTATAGGCAGGTATCGACGGTATTCGCCAGGTACATACTGTACGCCGATGGATCTTTTATTTGGCTTAATCCTGCATTATCAAGACTCGGGGCAATTTCTTGCAGGATAATTGTCCCCTATCAGTGTTATCACAAAGTAAATCTCTCACGAGGGGACGTTTCGATAGGAAAGAGTCTGCGCTCACATCCTCGATTCCAGACAGTGTACGCAATGTCCGCTGTGATGTTGGTTGGCGCCCGCGGGTCCAACCATTTGAGCGGAATTGACGCGTTGTTTTACTCAGGAAAACGAGTTTTACACAAGAAAGCCCTCAATCTTAATGCAACGACATGCCATTCGGCGACCGCACTAAGACATGACCGCCGCAGATAGTCCCTCTTCATTTCGTCATTGACTCAAGGAAAGCAAGGAATCTGCCACCAACCAAAGGCCAAGCTTTTTGGCCCGTGAACTTAAGCTTTCTCGGCATGCGACTGGTGGTGGCCATTCCTCTGAGAGTGTGTGATGTGGCCCCCATTCGTACCCATCGCTCAATAGTGGCTATCCTGCGATATGTGCGACATGTCGGATTACACTGAGCACTTGAGGGATGTTTTACTTATTGTCGAAGCGACTCTCGATCCATGTCTCGAGACACGCAGTATGGAATCATCTAACCTGCCGCACAGTCAAATTACGTTCTTCCCAGTCGACGCAACCCGACTCGACCTTTTGGGCAGCTATCGCATCCTTGCCTTACCCTACATGAGCATATTCATCATCTTTACAATAACCTTCACAGCCAATCAGCATATCTCTCTGCTCATTCAGCGAGATGGAAAACCCCATCCAACCAAGAGTCAAGACGCCCGAGTCTTGCACGCATCTTCCTACACATGCGACCAACCATCATGCCTACAGCCAAACCCTCTCCGCTCCTTGCCCCTATGTTGTGCTCAGCCTCGCTCAATAAAGACCAATGAATCTCCCATCAACAAAGTTACCCTCTCTGACCGCTGAGATGATTACGCGTGTTGATTCATAGTCTGGAGACAAATGAGGATCGGCCAAGGAATTCTCCTTCATGACTACATCCGAGAGATACCGTAACGTTACTGGCCAAAATCCAATGGTCCTGGAGGAGATTGCCGTATGTACATACACACTGGCTCGGATACTGCCGGATCCGCAGCAATGTGTCAACCCCGGTAACGCCCGACACCGTACAGTAAGGTAGTAATGCGATGTGCCATTCCTCCGCAAGCAATAACACATCTTCACCAAACAGGGCTGATGCAAACACAGTCAGGCTACCGTTCCATTTGCTTACATTTTGAGTCATGAAATCATCATTCTCATGGTTTTCCAAACATACCCCATCCTCGTCAGCACCGAGAAATTCAAGACAAGTCAGCTGTCTACCGCACTCTCACTCAGCCACTTGGATCCGCACGCCCGGTGACGAAGCACCTTTCGCCTCCTTCAAGGCTCATTCCCACCACGAGGCCGCGTCCGAACAGTTTAAGCTTAGGTGTGCATGTAAATTACTGCAGCGGTATGAGACCGCGTGTAGGAAGTGGCTGAGGAGTCTCGTCTCAACATCAGCATAGCGCGATGAAACCCAGGTTCTCGGATACGCATTTTACCGTTCTGTAATGCTATGCCGTGGTAGGCGACCAAATGACCGATTGCTTCGCCACGGGGGAGGCCTCGCGGATCCATTAGATTCAGACTTCGAGTCGAGACGGAGACAGTGCCTAGCATGTTGGTGACGCCTTGACCAGCGTGCAAGGCATGCCCTGATTGAGATTATGTCAAAAAGCGGTCATGTAAACAGGGCGAAGTTTCTAAATTGCCCATTAAGACATCGCCCCGATCGCTACACGAGCCCAAAGGGATATCTCATCTCGGATTTGCCCTTGATCAAAAGGCCTGGGTCCCTCGCCTCCACAGACTTGAAGGTGGCTGTGCTCAATAGCTCGCCCATCTCCTTCTGCATTCAGCATCAACTCCTTGCACCTGAACCTCCACCTCCTCATCCTGGAAACAGGTGCGACGAGTCTACGGAGTAATAAATGACGAAATAGGTGATGCGAGTCGTCCTGCTTGCCCGTTGGTCCGCGGGCGTGGGGAGCGCGCCAAATCATGGTTTTAAAGAAGCTTAAATTATTCAGCTCGAAACTTTACTTAGGCTGGTCTACCCTCCCATGTTCATCCCTGGAAACGGATAGAAGAAAGGACATTTGAGGCTTACCATCCTTAATCTGCCCTGTTTTCGGAACTTCTTTAGCCTAGTTCCCATTGTTTTCATGCAGCAGGGTGGGCTCCAACTACCTGCACGCATGACGCCAAACGTAAACTTCCCGCGGGCGTCAATGATGACCGAGAGACTGCACGTCGCAGATCCTGAAGTCTGTGCCCCTTTTCAATACTCCATTTCACAATACTCAATATACAGTCCCAAATGTCTCGAATGAATCGTATTTGGTCGAGACAGTTAGCTCCAGATCAAGAACAACATGACCTTCCGGGCGTAATTGCTACCAAATCAATCCAAATTTTCCCCAGAAAGCCTCATTCCCTTGCGGGAGGCCTCCTGGATTCTCATATATATTAAGTATGTACCAACAGGCAGGCCTGACCCCAATTGCTTCTTCGGACAGCAATTCTTGAAGAAGGGTAAAATAAGTGTCAGGCCACAGAGTCTTGTTGGTCATCATTAGTCCTGCGATGTATCGTATCGAAGCCACCTGGCCATTGCGCACGGGCGTACGGAGTATCATAGCGGTTGGCGCGGAGCTTCACCGACGCGTTAGTTGCCCAGGGTGAGCGATTAGTCTAGGTGCCATGACGAGATTGGCGGCCTAATAAACTATAAGTCAATGGCAAGGGCTTGGATCTCTGTGGTACGAATCATGATAACATCTCTAGGGTATACCTTCACTAAAGTGAGACGGACGCGAAATGTCCGTCTTGCTTGGTGATCCCAACTTCCATGCAGGCAGACAGCGCGAAATGACAACGAATCTGCAATGAAAAACATGAATCTAGGGTTTCCACAGGTACTCTGTCGAGCCTTTATTTCCTTCCAAGATCAATCTCCTTGACCTTCGCCCAGTCTTTACCCTCTTCCGTATTCTCCTGTCCATCCAACCACCCCTTAACCCCCTTTCTCACAACTCCCCTCCAGAACCCAGCAACAACCTCCTTTAATTCTCCTCCCGTCTGTTTGAAGTCCGGAAAAGCATTCACTTCCAGTAACCACACACTCTCTGCCTCATCCACCATAAAATCCACCCCATAAACCTCGAACGCATTCGGCATTGTCTGGAAGTGCACAGGCATAGCCCTCGCTGCTCCTTCAAAAAGCTCTCCCGTGATCTTTTCAATCTGCTCTTGGATTGAAGTGAGTAGAGAGGGGGTGAGAGGAAGGGAGGAGAGAAGCTGGACAGAGTTGGCGTTGGCTGAGTCTTGCAGACAGGTGTTCGTGAGGAAGGTTTCGATATCCGTGGAGGAGGTCCAGGGTGCGACGTATGACTTCGCGGCGAAGAGGGCGAGCATAGGCTTGTAAACGTGGACGGATAGACTTCCAGTGCAGAGAACGTAGGTTCGGATGTGAAACTTGTGGTTGTCGACGAGGAGAGGTGGGTGGATGTATGGTTGGGCGACGAAATGTCGGAGGTGAGATGTCGTGATGTAGTCCCGCTTCGCATCTTCTTGTGCTGTATTGTCCTCCTCTTCATCATCACTGTCCGGTCTTTCTTCCTCCCAAACGTCGAAGATCTCCTGTAACTCATCCAACGTACTGAAGAGTTTGATACCCTGCCCACGATCACTCATACCCGGCTTCAGAATCCACCACTCCCTCTCCTCTGCACTCTCCTTCTCCGCATTCCTCTCCATACTCTCCCGAAGATCGAAAGCCTCAATCAGAGCATCGTCTAGGAACTCTGCGTAATCCACTTCAAAAGCTTCACTGCGCTTGACGTGCTCTCGAAGGATCGACTCCGGGTTCTTCGCAATCCAATGATCGACCGTCGTGGTAAGGAAATGCTTCCTTATGAGAGCCTTGCGAATCATGTAGCTGTTGATAAGATATGATGATTTCGAGGCGGCGAGTTCGAAGTCGAGCGTCTCATATTGTGTAATTTGGATGAGTCTGTTGTTCGCTTCGGAACACAGCTTGGCGAGAGCGTCAGACTCGGGGAGCTTCTCAACCACCTTCACCTGTCCATCAGGGAAGACTTCCCTGAAAGCACCAAGGATCAAAGGCTGAACATACTCGTCCTCATACTGCACTACAGCTGTAACGCTCTGCTGATCATCCATAGCACTGGCGGCGGCATCGCCTGAAGGAGCCGTCTTGGCTTGAGAACTAGTAACCAAAATGACACGTCAAGATCTATTGCTTCAGTAGGATGCGGGCAAATATATACATGGATAGTCTGTTCTCATCCATGCTCTTCACCTTCATTTGCCTTTCGCCAGGGCTCTCGCTCTTGATGATTCCAAATGACAAAATAACAAGACGAGGGTCTCACTTACAGCTCAAGCTCCTTCATCTGGTTGATGCCTTGCGACTGCAAAAAGCATGCCTTCATGGGTGTGATACTACGCTCTGGTTAGTAAGGGGTGACAGATGGTCCAAGTAATGACAGCTTACCTTGTATGTCCCTCCTTCACAGCCCATCCATCGTTACCAGGCGCAGCCTCCTCCACGCTCTGGTACACATCAGTGAACCTTGGCGCCCACTTGAAGTGCTTGTGCTTGTGGCCTCTCGTTTCTTGCTGTGGCCTCTCCTGACCATCGATCTCACCTCCGGGTCCTTCTCTGATCTTCTCCTCTTCTCTCGCCTCATCCTCTACACTCCCATCAATCTCCTGGAAGCAACTTCCCTGACTCCAATAGTTCTGCAGCATCTCAGTCCAGAGAGTTTTGTTCTGCTCGACACCTTCGACTAGCGGGACATTGACGCTGTATAGATCCGCACTGCCATCTGTGGGCCATTGTTTCCAAAGCGCCTCAATGACCTTGACGCTGTGTCGGCATGCAGCCTCAATGACGACAGGATCGTGGTTTCGCGTGAAGAACGCAAAACTAAGCGCAATAGCCCGCTGACGACACACAGCCGCTTCCAAAGCAGCACCTAGTGTCCCTGAACTCAGAGCAAACACCGCGGTAGTATTCCTTCCATAATTTGGCCCACTCACGACAAGATCAATTGGACCCTTATCTTGGAAGAAATGATGCAGTCCAATCTGTACACATGAAGCCGGGGTTCCGTCAATAAGAACCCACTCTTCAACGTCGCCTGTCGTGGATGGTCTGTGATGCGTGCTGCCCTCAGAGTCCTCGCCATGGATGTTGGGTGAGGGGCGATAGTAGTAAGGCTTGAGCGTCTGACCGATCATATGGGCCTTGCCAATCCAGGAGCGCTGAGTGTGAGGGAGACACACCGAGACGACATGACCGGCATCTTGGAGGTGCTTGACGAGACAATGAACGTAGGGAGAAGACTGCGGCGACGGCGGGCCATCGTCATTGGTAATGAGGATATGCATCCTGATTGTTGAATGCAAATCCTTGTCTAGCAGGATGGTCTCAGACTCTCTGAAACAACAATTATGTCGTGATGTTTGGAGGATGCAGTGTTGAGATGATCTGACGACTTTTCTTTGACAATCAAGGTCTCCCTGGTTGTTGGGCACAAATCTCGACATTCGACGAATGCAAGCGAGGGGCAAACGCCAAAGTGTGGTGGGGCATCGCGACGAACATAAGGTAGTAGGTACCCACGGGAAACCGCGGAATAAATGTTGCGTGACTAAGAACAGCCTTGCGTGCTTGCATCACCGCTTTCTTGTCATGTGCTGGGTTCCGCAATTGCGAGATGTGTTTACAAGACAAGATCGGTATTCGCCCATTGATGTTACAGGTCTTCGTACAAGACGTGCAGCACAGAGACTGGGTTAACGAGGCACCGGATTTGCAACAACATCAGGAACCAGAGGTATCACCAAATGAACTGAGAAATGAGAGAGATGAGTGTCATTCCATGCCGATCAAGGCCATGTCACAATCTATGCGAAGTACCAGGTATCCTCCAAAAGTCCACTGTCAGTCATGCAGGTTTTCTCCCTGGGGTTTGTCCATTCCGTACCAACGCCGGTCCCTAACAAATCTCTCCCAACCCCTTGATGGGAAAAAGACTATGAAGAATGTATGTCATAAAAAAAAAGACAAGAAGGCGGCCCGCGGCCACAACGCGTCCATCAGCATAGACGCAGCTGACAATAAAAGTATTAAAAACTTGTGCACTTAAAGCCTCGCTCCATATCCATAAACAATCCTGCTCGTACTTTCGACAAAGCCCTTACGCCTTGGTTCGCTTAGCTGGAGCAAACATTGGCTCTGCCTCGCGCTTCTTGCCGCTTTCCTTGTGATCCTTTGTCCGAGGCCAGGTGTCGAAGGGGCTGCGACGCTCCTTCTTCTTGATGGGCGTTGCGTCCTCGAAAAGCTTGTTGGTTGAGCGCGTAGTCCGCTTGGTGTCGGGTGGTGACATCGGTGCGAACTTGGGAGCTTGTGGTGTCTCCGTTTCCTTAGACGACATCTTGACGGGTGTTTGTGGGACAGTGAGCTCCTGATCATCGGCCTCTCGGCCATCCTCGATGTCAGTGGTCGCCTCCTCGTCCACATCGTCGACGGATGGTTGTGACGCCTTCTGCACGGGGAATAGGAGTCTTGGCTTGATGCTGGATCGGCTGAGCGAGCTAGATGTCTCGTTGTCCGCATGGGTTTCGGAGATATCCATCTCGGGGGCAAATTTGCGGAAGAAGCGCTTGCCACGGCTATGGTTCGTTAGTATTATGTTGTGGTGAATATTGGGCAACTCTGACTTACAAGACATAGACCATGCCATCCTGACGCTCAGTGGCCTCCTCCACTGTCTGAGGCTTCTCTCCAGGAACGCTAACATTCCTGCGTTTGCTTCGTCGTTTTGTTGGCTCGGACACAGACTCGCCATAGAAAGGGTTGTCTGCACTATGGTCACGCTCTGGTACACGCTCTTTGGAGTCAGTGAAGATCTCGATCGAGTCGTCATCGGCGGCTTCGGCGGTGAAGCTCTCCAACGTCATGCCGGAGTATTTCTTGGGCATTCGCTTCTTGTTGTTCGGCATGACGTCCTCTTCGGACTGGAATAAGTTGCGGGCGAAGGACTGGAGGCCCTGGACGCTCTGCTTGGTTGGGGGCTTGGAAGGGGTCTTGGACGGGGTCGGAAGCATGCCATGCTCGTGAGAAAAGGTTGTTGAAGATGTCTTGCGTGGCGTGGAGCGGTCAAAGCCCAGTGATGTAGCGGCATTTATTGTGCTCTCTGCAGTCAAGGTTCCCGACACACGACGAGCTGCGTCTGATGTGGGAGGTTGACGCCGCTTGCGCGGTGAGGCCATCGGCGACATTATAGATGACGACAATGCGTTCTTTGCAGCCGAGGTGATGGTCTTAATAGGCTGAGGTGATGCGGCCTGTCGACGGGGTGCTTGAGGTGAAGGTGTGCGGTTGGCGAGGCGGGCCGACTTGCGAGGAGCATAGGGCTGCCAGTCATCATGAAAGCCCAAACGCGGTGCAGGCGGTGTACGGATACCAGATGGCGGCGGCGATGGGGTGCGAGAGCCTCGCATGGCGGATGCCATTGTCGGTGATAAGCTGACGGTAGGCTGATGTGCAATGTGATTATACTTGCTCAGGTGAATGGCGAGCAGGTGCTCTCTGAGTCGCGTCGAGAGCTTCGAAGGGTTGGCTCGAGCTGGATAGCTTGAGCTCGAAAGGCCGTTTGGACTGACAACGTTGCTTCCAGCAACGCAACGGAATCGCAACAGTGGGAAGTAACTCAGAAGAAACCGACACTGCGATCGTATGAATTAAAAGTATCCAAGGGATGCGCAAATGATGGTAATGACGATATCAGGGTGATGTGTCGAGAGGTAAAGGGTAGGTGCACAATGCGAAGCGTTTGCGAGAAAGGCGTTGCGAGGAAAAGACCAGTCAATGAGAAGGGGGGCTGGGGTTGAGGCGGCTGGGGGATGGGCAGCAGTGGCTGTTGCTGGAATGGGCGGATGGGCAGGGGGCCACACGATACAAGTGACGCCAGCCATCCCACTTTTCCAGGGCAACACAACGACGCGTCTTAAGGGAGTCAATTACCGGCTTAGAGCACTGATCGTTAAGTGACCTAGCGGTAAGGCGCGTGGCACACGCGTAGATCTCGTGTTGCAAGGGCTACACAGCTGGCGCCGCCTAACGTCCCTGGCCCCGCACCGACAACTCTAGGGAGGGCTGTATACCCAACAGGGATGCCTAGAGACGACAGAAACGTCAGATTTATTGACCTGCCCTTGAAAACACATCCCGCATGGCCCAACGTGCCGCATAACACGGACAACACAAACATCACCACGGAAGACCCCCCTCCCTGCAGTGATATCATCCATTCCCCGGTGCCGTTCAAGGGTCCATGCTCCAATCGCCATCCCCTCCTTCCAACCGCCCCGCCATCCCCCGCGAAGCACACTACTCCTCCTGTATCAGACATACCTAGTAACGGTCAGCGGCGTCATCAGCATGGCCGACGACTCCATTGATACCACAGAGACGGACATCTGGGCATCGCCGGATAAGGATGCTCCCTCCCGACCCAAGACGCCACGCACACCTAAGACACCTCGAACACCAACTGCTCAACCTCCCACCGAACACGTCGATCCTGAGGCTGCTCTTCGAAGAGAGCTTGACGGCGTACGTCATATCAATGAAGTCATCGAGGGTGTGATCCAGACACTGGAGCGAGCTGGGGGCAATATGGATGTGAGTTTGCCACGGTCTCACAAAGTTCTGTAGTCTCACAAAATCTCCCAGACTGTTTCGCAAACCGTTAACAATGCATCGACCCTTCTGAACAACTGGACGAGAATATTATCACAGACCGAGCACAACCAAAGACTTATTCTGCATCCAGGATGGAAGGGCGCAACAGAGGATCTCGCAGAACAAGAAGCTGAGGCGCTACGAAAGCAGCAAGCAGCCGAAAGGAGAGCGTTAGAAGAAGAACAGCGTCGCGAAGAGCTCCGAAAGCGGAAGGAAGAGGAGGAGGAACAACGTAGACTGGGAGTGCCAGCCCCTGGGCGGAGTACCAGAGGTGCTGTAGGAACACGAGGAACACGTACAAGGACAAGGGCTGAAGCTACAAGAGGAGCGAGCAGCTCTCGCTATGGCTTAAGCAGTATGGGCTATGGTACTGCAAGTAGTCGAGGTAGCTCTGGCATCGGCAGGGGGACTGGAACAGGAACAAGTAGAGGCCGCGCGAGAGGAACTCGAGGAACGAGCTGAAGCAGCCAAGCAACACGCAGAAAAACAAGGACAAGGAAGAAAGACCACCGAGATACCCTGACCGAAAAGCATTTGGCCCAAAGAAGGCCGTCTTTTTATTGTTTCTTCTGGAAGAAAGCGCTAAGCTTCATCATCCCACTCGTGTTCACCTTCTTCAACTGCCTTACTCCGTGACTCTCACTGGCCTTCTTCTTCTTCTCTTCCTCATGCTTCCTCTTCTTCTCTGCACGCGCTTCATCTTCCTCCTCATCACGCGCTCGTTTTCTCGAGAAGTCACCCTGTGATCTCGCCGCGGCGGCTTCAGCCCGAAGCGTAGCGAGTTGTGACAGGTACTCGTCGAGCGGCTTGAAATCAACGTCGGCGGTGAGTTTAGTTTGAAGTTGTGAATCTAGAGATGGGGAGATGTAACTCGAGCAGATGAAGTTGAAGGCGATCTTGAGCCTCTGAAGGTTCTGGATTTCATGGGAGGCAGATGTAGCAGTGACGACAGTATCGCCTTCAGGCTGCGTCTCGGTGAAAGAAGTGGCAGCCGTGGAGACTTGCGAGACAGATGATGCGTCCGTGGCTGTTGTTGTTTGCGACTCGTTTGACTCTGTGAGGGGTGTTGAGACAACAGACTCGTCTGCTTGAGACTGGTCATCCGACGTAGGCGGAGCAACACGTCTTTGAAGAAGGATTGGTGCCTCGAGTGCTTTCTTCACAAACTTTTCCTCCATACTCAACGGTAGTCCTCCATCGCACATCCTCCTCGCCTTGCTCAGTATCGTGGCGAAAAGCTTCTTCTCGCTCATACGATACATGCTCTCATCACCTGCATCAACCGTATCGCACACCTCCCCTAATCTGCTCTCGAACAGCTTTCTCATGCTCGGCGTTCTCAAGACCTCTGAAAGATGTGAGAACTCTTCGGGTAATTTATCAAAGTAGTCATCGCTGGAAAGAAACAGGCGCTTTTTCTCATCGGAACCCTTTGCTGTTGAGCTATCGGAAAGTGATGGGAGCAAGAGGAACAACGGATCGGTAGCTGTGGCGAGAAAGAGGTCGGCGCTGCTGATAACATTGGCGCTGGGTTTCGCGCCTTCTGAACCACATGCCTTCGTTTCAATCAGCCAGCTGCAAGGTGAGGTCTTCGGCGCGGCGATCTTCGTGAACTCGTAGACACCAGTTTCGGGGCAGACGAGATAGCGGGAGGGCGTGCTGTATCTGGGATGAGGGAGAGTGACGATGCGCGCATGAGCACTGGCTTTGGTCGGGAGGATGAAGACATTGGGGATGTTCCCTATTCGTGATCTGAGTGTGATCTTCGCTGTTGAAGTCTTCGGCGTGTCGTCTTTGGCATTAGCGGCCGACGGCTTGGATCTTGTCCTTGCCATTGCGCCGGGTAGAGGATCTGATACGAGGGTACGTCGCAAATGTTCAGCCTATCATCAACCCTCTGCGACAAGATATTTCGATCGAAAAATAAGAAAGATCTCAATCGTGCCTTGGTGATGATTTCAATGCTGCTCAGTTGTCAGGTCGTCGTCCTCGTCCAAGGGTCGTCGAGAGCGAATGTGGGCCCCTAGAAGCACTTAAACGCGGTCTTGCGACGCGCCTGTGTACGCGTTGCTTTCCGGTCTGGACCATACTGAACAAGCACCGAAACTTGTCCAAGACAATCCTAGCCTTTCTTAACAGGCCGCGATGTGTTATCACATGACTTGAGCTACCTGGCCTTAACGATTTTATATTGATTCATTTCTTCCCTCTGGCTTGCTCTGTTCTGGCAGCAGGGGGCGCTTGTACTGCGCATGAACCACCCGAAATTACACAACAACGAATTCTTGCTCTGATTCACTTTACGCGTTCCTACGCAGAACTTCCCGGAGGCAAGGAACATGTCACAACTATCCTAGCCCACTACCCAGCAAACGTCAGAAACTGACGCCGAAGGCGGGAACCGCCTATCATGTCAGGCGCAGGATACCTTCGCAAGGCTAGGGCGGCTGTGTCGTCGCCAAGCCCAGCAGAGCCCTTGAGCTTCAACGAGAGGCTGGCCTCCGTCAGAACACAAGAAGTTGAGAGGGCACAGCGAAAGGAATACATCCAGAAATCGAGGAGCAATGCATTTGGCCTCGGCCAGCGGGAAATAGACAAGTACAAGAGCGAGGCGGTCGATCTGCCACCTGAGCTATTGTCTACTCCGACATATTCAAGGGAAGAGATTCTAGCGAAGCAGCCTCCAACGACAGCGCTGGCAGCACTGAAACGCAGCAACACGGCGCCGAACCTTCGATCACCAGGCAAGAAAGCGAGAAATTCTGCTGCAAACAAAAAGGAAGAGGAGGGCGCGTCGTTCGAGGCATACTCAGGTTTCCACTTATCACGCCGAATCCTGCCACACAACATTCTCACGCGACAGTTGTCTGGGAAATCAACATATGGACTTCAGGACCTCCTCAAACACGTCAAAGCACCGGAGTGGGAACTGCCAGATGTGGAGGACGATGTGGTCGTCTTCGGGATCGTTGCAAAGAAGTCGGAGCCTCGGCTTCACAACCAGGCAGTGCAGAAGAAGAACAACGATGGACCCCGCAAGTACATGGTTATCACACTCGTGGATCTGAAGTGGGAACTGGACATGTTCTTGTTCAATGGCGGTTTTGAGCGGTACTGGAAGCTCACCGAGGGCACCGTCATCGCTTTACTGAATCCAATCATCATGCCGCCTCGAAAGGGCCAGGAGGCCACAGGCCGCTTCACTCTTTGCCTCAACTCCGACGCCGATACAGTTATTGAGATCGGTCTCGCCCGCGATTTGGGCTTCTGCCAATCCGTCAAGAAGGACGGCGAGCTCTGCATGGCGTGGACCAACAAGAAGCGCACACAATTTTGCGAGTTCCATACCAACGAAGCCGTCAACAAGCAGCGCAGTTCGCGCGTTGAGATGAACAATAGCAGTTTCGGCGCACGAAAGAATAACTCGAGAGAGATTTATGGCTACCACCAGCAGAAGAGACAAGAGAAGATCGATAAACGTGACGGCAAGTATGATCATGACACTACGACGAGATATTTCATAAGCAGAAGTATGAGTACTGCAGACCTCATTGACGGAAAGGATCTCACCGTGGTGGACAAGAAGGAGCGCGCTGAGTACGTGAAGCGGAAGTTGAGGGAGAAGGAGCGCGAGAACGACATCATGGCACGGTTGGGCAAAACTGGAGGAGGAGCTGGAAAGGAGTATATGAAGGCCGCCGCATCTCGTCGAACACTTACAGATGATTCGAAGGAACTTGAAAGCGGCGGTACAAGGCCATCCACCCAGATTTCCATCGGCTACGCAAGAGATCCAACCGCTCCCATACCAACGATCGGAGCACGGAGTCGAGAGCAAGCCGTGCAGTTGGGGCCGATGAAGCGAAAGCGAGCAGATAGTGCCTTGAGCGGCCTCTCGACTTCATCACGGCTATCCCGCGTCACTCCATCCACCTCTTCCACTTCCAAACCCACCTCTGCACTTGGATGGGGCGGGAATCTAAAGGATAAGCTGTCGCGAATGAAAGAAGGAGAGAAGCTACGGAAAGAGGAGGAGAGCAAGCGACAACAGAACGAGAGAACCACGTCCCCGGTCCGAAAGAAGACCAGGTTCGTTACTGAGAACGGGATACGCGAGGCAGGACGAGAGAGCCTGGGGAACAAGCTGGCTGGCAGACAGCTGGTTTTTGACGATGACGACGACGACGAACTTGTTATTGTTTGAAGCTGCGAATGGATTCATTTGTATTTCGTGTCAGGCGTTAAAGTAGGCCCTACGATGACAGGGTTTCCAGAGGCGCGCAATAGAAGCCACAACAGCTCGGGAAGATCATGGCCAGATTGTGGTGGCATTGCATAGAGGCCTCCGAGAAGAGGCAAGTTCAAAGGAATGATGATGGAACAGAATCATCGTGTCGTGGGCGAAATGGCCAGATATCTCGTCGTCTGACGTTGTGCAGCACAGTCGGTGAACCAGTTGAGCGAGTAGAAGAACGACACGAAATGCGGCTCGGGGTTGCCCAAATTTCAACCCCGCACGTGAGCTTTGGCTGGGCATCAATGAAGTCAACGATGTCCCAAACTCGCACGAAGATGGTGTGTTGGCGTGCAGCGTGCAGCGTGCAGCTTGCAGCCATCCATTCTCATGAGTGCTTCCCCAAGGGCCAGAAGGCTGTTCGTCAGAGTGTGGAGAATCCGGGGTCAGTTGGGGTTGACTGAGACCCCACCGATTCGTACAAAGTGGGCGATACGACGTGTTTCGAGGCCAGAGGGAAGAAAGAGTCCCCTCATCTTTGAATGTGAATGCTCAGCTGAGGTGGTTCCAGCGGAGCCGGGTTTAGACGGGACCAGCTTTTGTAATTCCTTCACCCCCCGGGGCGCCTTGACGACTTCAGGACGTCTCGACTGCAGTTATGCAGCGAGAGGCCTAGTGCCAAGAAAGTGTGCCAGCGCTGACGAGTCCTTGTAAGATAACAACGATGTGGGCTTGACACAGGACAGGCTACAGCAAGCCTTCCACTGGAAGAAACGCAGAAAGTCAGGTGTTTAGTACTCCGTAGTGCAGCCCAGACTTGTGATACAACAATCACATTGGAGACATCTAGCAATCAGTTTAGCGCTAAAGTATGGCTATTGGAACAAGGATACGGGTGTGGGGGTCGTGGGAAGATCTCCAGTGTCAGATAGCATATATCGTGGGGTCTCTCTCCATCCCATTCACAGTCACAAGACTCCGCACAGGGGATTGAAAGCAGTTCTGTACATTTAGACTGGCGTGAGGTAGTCGATGAAACATGTATTTTTGAGCGTGTGTTCTCACTCGCAATGACCCCGGTTCGAGATAGTGCTGATCGCCCCAATTACAGATCCCTTTACCAGTGACCCGCGAAGTCTTTTGACTGTCGATGGGCTGGCATACGAATGGGACTGTGTCACAGCAGAGACCTCTGTGGGACTTCAAGATGCTTGTAGATATGCGAGCGAAGAAATTTGTACCGACACATTGCTTCACCATCCGCCGTGCGTGGACACAAGTTCCCGCGGGCCAATGCGTAACCGTGCCGGATGGCCAGGGATCGATGGGAGCATTCTAAGCTGTTATCATGCAGTGAGGCCACTTTACTTCTCCCGGTGAGTGCTCGGACTCAGGCGGATGTCGCCTCTGTCAGGACCGTTATCTGAATCTTGAATGTCAGCTGTGCGCTTTGTAGATTTTGTCAGGCAACTCAAGTGGCCTTGCTATGGTTGCTCCATGCCAACGTGGAATCCATGCGACGAAGGAACTTATGCTAGTGTTACGAAGAACACCGAGATCGGGGGCAAGCGAGCAGGTCGGTTCTGCACCGGCGAGCCAAGAGGCGAGTTGTGTTCAGTGTCACGCGCTGGCAGATGACTTCGACAAGGTGCACGTCCCCCAACAGTGTCCAATCGCGAGCGACAGCACAGATGAAAGCAGCATTGAGTGCATCGTGTTGGGGGGTGGGCTTTGTGGAGGCGAGAAAAGGCGGAAGAAGAGAGCAGCATGCAGGCTTGGACTGTTGTTGGAGATGAGGCGCAGAAACCCCCACGGACAAGAAAAGATCCAAAAGCCACCGGGGATATTGCCAAGCATGCTACCGTGCGCGATGTCAGTTCACACAGTGCTGCCTGTGCAGTGCCATGAGCTTTTCCTTCATTTGTTGACGACAGCAAAAATGGATGAGAAGACCAGAAGTTGGACAGATGAGGAGGGCTTTCGAAGGATGAAAAGCAGGTTTTGAGCGAAGTTGTGAGCGCTGATATCACCCTGATCACATGTACCTAGACGCAACTACAGTGCCCGCATCTCAGCTTCCCGTCCTCAACACTTCGCCTTCCACTAAATCCGACCTCTTTTGACACATGCACCACATGAAGACTCTTCTCTGCGTTGGCTTTCGGGACATTGAGACCGCCTCGGTCCGGACATTTTTACTCCAACACACACCGTGGGAACACTGCAAGATGGCACTTGTCTGGATTCGACAACGCTGCCCTTGATCGACACCCACCGACTCGCGATGCACCTGTTGATCATGTGCGCATCCAGCTGCATCTTTCAACGCCCGCTTCGCGGTCAACGACGCGTTGCTCTGCATGCCGCAGCCCCTGGTAACAGCTGTGCAGATGCAAGGGCAACATGAAAGAGACAAGCCGAAATCTGACCAACCCGTGCAACACTATATCAGCTGATCACTCCGTGTCAGATCATGACTTGTCTGCCAAAGAATGGTCACCTAACTCGAGCTTGATACCGGGACCGTACGCGGCTTGGGTTATGGTCTCCGCACTTTCCACTGGGTGTCACCGCCTCGCCTCACGTTCGTCGATGTGTGAATTGGTGTCGAGCCGTGCTATCCTCATCGACTCTGCGAAAGCTAAAGCTCATTTCTATGCGTGCTAACAAGGACTCAAAGCAGCTGGAATCGTCTTTCGTCGGAGCTAATGTGGTATCTATGCCGTAAGCTGGCCCATGGCTCTTCCCCGTGCCTGTTGCCACGGCGAGTCTACGCCTGCATATCAACGAGCGCTTGGTTGGTCGAGCCTTGTCCGCATCGATGGTTGTATAACATCGGAATTAACTTGAGCCTCACCGCCTCTGTGGGCCACACTTTGCTCCCATCTTGCCCTCCCTGACCATATACAGGACTGACAAGTCCCAAAATGTGCCGGCGAGTGGCGCAGGGTCCTTCGCTACCTCGTGGGGGAACAACAGCCAACTTCTCCAAATCAATCGAAACGCCTCCAACGTCATGAGGGACAATGTGATCCCAGTGGTGGTCATCATGAAGCTCGAGATGGCATTGGATACCGGCAACAGGGCGGTTAGGGAGGGAAGCCTCCAAGGATCAAGATGCATCACCTTGATTGGAGTCCGGCAGAGGGGATCGATGGCGCCCTCTCACGCTAACCCCCACACTCAAGCTGCAATCCTTGCCAGTCATCGCATGATCCCTGGAGCGGCTACGCCGAGTTCAGTGCCCCCGACCTCCCCCAACGGCCCTCCATCACGCACTTAGACAGGCAAAGCCTCCAGTCAGACACACGGATTGACCGCGCACTGTGCTTGGACCTTCTCCTTCTCCGAGGGCGATCCCTCCTTGTTGTCTCATCGCGCTGCAAGCAGCCGGGCTGTTGTGAGTCGCCCCGGTTCCTGACACATCGGAGCACGCCTATGCCTACACCCCTCTCACACACCCAAGCTCAAGCGGTAGAGGCTCAGCTACCAGGCCTGTGGGTGGTTGTCATTACATCGTAATGGTGTCTGCCCTGCTGATTGGGAACGAACGACATCTCCTCGATAAAGTACCCATGCTCATGGTTAAGCGTGCTCCGACGCCACTCGGTCACCTGCTCCTGAACTATGGAGCTAGGAAGCGACGGGGTGGAAGGATTGACGGGGCAGAGCTGAGGCTATAATAATCTCGACATCCCTCGCCAGTCAATGTGCAGCTCCTGTCGTCCATCCTCAGCTCATCTTCATATTGTGCGCGTTTCTAGGCCTGTCTGCGGCTTAATTGACCTTCTTCGGAGTTGCAAAAGTTCAACCATACTTTGACCGGTATCACTTCCTCGCAGAGCAACGATTACCCTTACAGCCGTGTTCATCACCCTCTTTCGACAAACAGCAAAGTCTGAATCTGAATTCTCCTAAAATGGCACCACACAATGATGCTCCATCACCCGCTGGAAGCTACACAGCTGGGTTCAGGTTGCCATTTCGCCAAAACGAAGCGCTTCGACTTGCAGCTTTCAACCCTACGGACTCAGATTCTTCATTGAGCAGCTCTTTCAATAGCAATGCCTTAGACGAAGACTTTCATATGGCCCGGCCACTGGTACCTGGTGTTTACGTACCTACCATGTGCTTCTTCGATGAGAATGAGGATGTCGATGTCGCCAGTATTGCAAGGCATGCTGTGCGGCTTGCTCGAGCTGGCGTGACCGGTCTGGCGACACAAGGTTCCAATGGTGAAGCTGTCCATCTCACCCATTCTGAGCGAAATCTCGTCACTACCACCACTCGTGGAGCGCTCAATGACGCTGGCTATTCTCACATGCCACTGGTTGTCGGCTGCGGCAGCCAGAGCACGCGTGAAACCATTCAGCTCTGCCAGGAAGCATACGACGCTGGGGGCGACTACGCGCTCGTACTCCCGCCATCTTACTATGCCGGGCTGTTCGCTCCAGGATCGACAACTGTTAAGGAATACTTTACGGCGATCGCAGATAAATCACCTATCCCAATCATCATCTACAACTTTCCTGGTGCCGCTGGTGGCTTGGATTTGTCCTCTGACACAATCATCGAGCTGTCAACTCACCCTAACATTGTTGGAGTGAAGCTTACCTGTGGCAACACCGGCAAGCTCAACCGCATAGCTACAGCAACTCGCCGAAAGTCTAAGAACTACGATGCTGCTCGCCCAGAGTTCCTCGTACTCGCTGGTTCCGCCGACTTCACTGTCCAGTCATTGGCAGGAGGTGGCCATGGCATCCTTGCTGGTCTGGCCAACATTGCACCCAAGGCTTGTGTGCGAACCATGGAACTCTACAAGGAGGGAAAGCTTGGAGAAGCAGCTGAGATGCAGGAGACTGTGTCCAATGGTGACTGGGCTGCAATTCAGGGTGGTGTAGTTGGCGTCAAGGCCGGATTGCAGGCATGGATGGGATATGGAGGCTACGCTCGCAGCCCACTCCCGAAGCCTTCAGCAGAAGAGTCCTTGAAGTGGAAGGAAGGCTTCAGGGACCTCTTCGCTCTGGAAAAGTCGCTTTGAACTTACTTCCGTAATGCCTTGAAGCTTCATTATTTCTCTGCCTTCGGTCGGTTAAGCTGGAAGTGTTGGGGTCGATAGGCTACATGCCAGCCGTCCCCCGTCTGTCAAGTTTGAAAGGAAAAGTTGCATTTTGTGGGCGAATTTTGGAGTCTACTTGTCTCTGAACGGAGATTTCCTGCTTCATGAGTTGTTGTTGGGCGCGTGATTCCTGATAGTGGTGGGGAACACTTTGGGTTTCTTTTTATCAGCGGCGTGTCTTGTGTTCAAAAGCGCTGAGATTCCAGTTCCATTAGTATCGGGTGTACTAGATGCAGTGTGTGCAAAATGAAATTTCTTCGTCTGGCTGCATTCTTTTCCAGTTGTCCAGCCACCTCAAATGTGGGCTACGATCACGCTGAGGCGACGGGAGCCACACGACAGAATTACAAGGACATCAGCAGGGCGAGTATCCTTCGCTCTGGACTTTGTCGAACAAAAGCCATATTTGACCGCCGTTTTCATGCGCCCGGGGCGAACAAATGACGGGCACACTGCATGTTCGGAAGTGAAGCCCAGATGGAGCCACGACTGAAACATACGTTTGTCTTCGTGATACGTCGGCGGCGGCTCGTAGGAACATCTTTTATCAGCAGGGAATTGCATTTGCGTCGGTGAAGCCGGAGATAATAAGGGGCGCTGATCTGATGATAACTTTTTTCGTTGTTCGCCCGCGTTGTTGTTGAATCACGGCATATACGACATGTACGGACGCAGTGATCGATGCTTGACACACAAGCAAGTTATTCGCCGAGGGCTACGTGAAGATCGACTGACTTGTCATTCTCAATCAAGTCAACGGGGGAACTTCTTGCTTGCACAGAGAATCACTGCATTAGCTTCATGATCTGTTTCGCTCGTCGTATCGTGCCTGTGGTGTTATGCACCGTTCGCTCCCCGAGGTGGTGAACATAACAGCGCAGAGGTTGTGCCTGGCAGGACTGGTTCGTCTCGATGTTTTCAGACACGTCGTTGTGTTGAATATCTGTGACCCAACAACAAGGCGCCACTTCAGTAAGGTGGCCGTCGATGCAGATGGCACAGTGACACAGCGTCTGCCATCGGGCGCGAGCGGCAACCGACGCGTCAACGACAAGGATGCACCTTACATCGATGAGGCGAATGATGGGATGATCATTATCTTCTGTACCTAACGGTTCTTTATGTGCCTAAGGGTGGGATCTTGCTGGACTCTGGCTTGCTCGCATCCGGATATGGTTGCGAGGGCGACGAACAATAGGGCAGGCTTGATGCAGAAATCTGCTTTAGGGGTCTTGCGAAATATCGCAGGCGAAGGCAGGAGTGCATTCGGCCCGCTTAAGCTTAAATCCAAGTTAGCGAAACGGGGGGTATTTGGGAAGGTGAGATGTTGTCTTCGCATTGCAGCCCAGAGGGGGCTCGTGCTGTGTTTCCCCTGTCGAAATGAAGTCCACGCATACTCTTGCTTGTCCTCGTCACACCTCTATGCATTTAAGTTGTGCCTTCTTTCGGTTGCGTGCATCAGGTCGTAAGGTAGTCGGTGCTCGTTGATGGGCTATACTGACGACTGTGGCTCAGATACGAGGCAGAGAGAGAGGGGGGGAGAGAGATCACTAAGAAACAGCTTCGGTAGACACGAAGGCTGGGCTCCGAGTTTGAGCAGCGTACACTACCTTTCACCCCCGTTGCCAGAGAGCCGAGAAGCCGAGAATTCCATACAACAAGGGCGAGGCAATCTGCACCACCCTGGCCTCTCGGATGTCCCGAGCGGCTGGGAGCCGGCCACATCTCGTGTAAAGGATTGGAAGGGCAGGCAAGGGCTGCTGACTCCCTCGGCTCTATTGGCCACGTGAAGAGCTGCAATGGGAGACAGATGCTCTTTACCATCTGGCTCCGAGAAAACGCCCTTCCATCACCAACTGCTCTGATATCTGCGCGTGATTTGTCCCGCAGCCTGAGCATGTCCCATCCGACGCACTTCGATTCCTTCATTTGCGACGAGACAGGTTGACATCAGCGAAACCGCACTTGAAGAAAAGGAATGCGTCGCAAACGCAATAAGAACCAACAAACCCGTCTACAGTCCCGAATCTACCGCTGTACCATGCGTCTCAGCTTGGCCGTGGCGTTGCTTGGAGCCACAACCAGTACATTGCCGCGGGTGATTGCGGCAAAGCATCATGCCGTCACAGGCGTGTATGTCGACCCACGTTCGGGTTCTGTACCTACGAGACAAAATATCAATGACCTAGAGGCGGCCGGTGGGCCTCAGTGGTAAGTCATCAAAATGTTCTGATTCGAGACTGTCTTCGAGTTTCAGCTCACAAGAAATGATGAGAAAATAGGGATCTATATATCCGATCCTTGGCTGCAATGCAGATGCAAGACTCAGAAGATCCTCTATCATACTTCCAGATTGCAGGTAAGGAAAAGACTGAGAGACTGAATTTTCATCAGCTTACTTACTAGGCAAGGTATCCATGGCAAGCCGTTCATCGATTGGGATGACAGTGGCCCGCGATCAAGTAATGACTGGGCAGGATACTGTCCCCACAATGTATGTTTGGCTTCACATCGTTCATTCTGAACTCCGCTTACTGTCTGCAGGAAAGGTTGTTCGTATCATGGCATCGTCCTTTCGTTCTCCTGTTTGAGGTAAGCTGACTTGACTGCTTCACAACGGGTCAGCCCTAACGCGACCAGCAAACTCTTGTCCAACATGCAAAACGAATTGCTAAGGAGTATCCTGAGATGTACCGATATGCGTACCTTCGGGCCGCCGAAACTTTGCGTGCTCCTTACTGGGACTGGGGTTTCGACTCTAATGTGCCAAATGCGACCACAGTGGACACCATGGTTGTGAATATGCCATTTGGCGAGCAACTCGTACCAACCACTATCCCGAACCCTCTCTCAACCTATCACTTCCCAAAAGCAGCGCTTGATGGCAGATGGGGTGCTTTCGATATTGAGAATCGATCACAGATTTACCGTTGCGATGAATGGCCTAAGAGTTACCCTAGCTCAGCGGATTCGTTGATGGCTGACAGGCCATACAAGTCGTGGGTGGTAAGATTCGGTGTTCCAAGCAGACCAGGCTCAGAGCTGATACCGCTTAGTATGATGTCTTCACCCTTTCGAGAGACTTCTCTGAATTCGCCTCAACTGGCGATGAAGGGTTGAGTCTAGAGCAAGTCCACAATGGCGTCCACTGGGACGCCGGCTGTGGTGGCCAATTTCTTGCTGCCGAGTTCTCAGCGTTTGATCCCCTCTTGTAGGTTGTGTTGATCGATCGTGTAATAGAAGACGCTAACGGAACTTCAGCTGGCTTCACCACTGTAATATCGACAGGCTTTGGGCGTACTGGCAGGCGATCAAACCTAGACACAAAATCTTTCGCAGGCCGTACAAAGGTGGTTCGCGCTTTTCCACACCGTCAGAGACTATCATCACACCCGATTCGCCCCTGAAACCATTCCGTGATTCCAACGGGAGGTTCCATACCACAAAGTCTGTCGCCGACATCAAGGACCTCGGATATTCCTATTATGGCCTGGAGTACTGGACCAAGACGGAAAGACAGATGTCAAAGGCAGCCACACAGCTGGTCAATAGACTGTATGGCGATAACGACTCGGCGGGAGCCAAGCTGATGACCCAGGGGAGCGAGGGACGGAGGTATCTGGCAAGCATCCATTTGAATTTGGCCCAAATCGAGCGCCCAGCTTCGGTCAACATATTTGTGGCAGGGGAAAAGGCTGGTAGCATGGTGGTTATGGCACAGCCTAGCCGAGGCATGGCCTACGGCACCGTTCCTCTAGACAACGCCCTCGCGGCTGCTGGCATCACTGGAACAGATGCCGATAGTGCTGTCGACTCAATCCAAACGTCCATAACAGTGACGATCACCAAGGTATTTATTATGTCGACACATTTTCTGTTGGTATCGGACGTTCGCTGATCATGTCTTTTTTTTCAGTTGAGTGGAGATCCGATACCACTGAGTCAAACACCAGGGCTCAAGATCGACATTGAAGACGTAAACGTGATCGCAGGACGAACGAGAGACGAGTTGCCGATTCTTGGTATGACACAAAGGCGAGCAGCTTGGTTCCCCGAAGGTAGGGATAACTCTAGGGAGTGAAGTTATACTTCTGTGCTTCATGTCTGATCATTCGTAACCTGAGACTTGCATATGGTTTTGGGGGATAATGATGTATAGAATATGGTGATGAACTCAGATTCCTCATTGGCGCGCTGCGCATATGATCCTGTTGTAATCAAACCGCGTGTCAGCTTTCCATGTTTTCAAATTCAAGTCCAGAAGCTGACTGAGGTCGAAATTGCCATGAGTGGTGACTCGCAGATCCATTCCACTTGATGGCGTCAACACGTCCTGGAATCGTGCTCGAGTTGGATATGCTCGTTATGATATGGATAACGTGATCTACCAAAGAGCATCGCACGTGGTGTTGGTCCCAGAGGTGGGACGCACTGACGCTCCACCATAAGCCTCAATCTGGTCGATGTTGGATTTGGGTGGGACAGTGATGATATCCACATGGCGCCAGTTGCGCACACCGTTACGCCTCCCGCGCTGAGAAGGCTTATGGAACATATGTGGTGATGTAATGCGATCTAAATGCCACCTTCTCGGGTGAAAGTAAGTTCGTCACGTCAGCCGAGAGGCGATCTAGCCCAGAGTCGATGGGATAAACCGGGATACGTCTCTTCTACATACTACTTGCCTGAAGACCTTCGAAGTCTCCCCCCACGGACGGCAAAAGCTTGGGCACAACCTGCAGATGCAATGCGAGCCTGCGTCCCCGTTGGAGGCCACCATCAGCGCCAGCCAAAGCCTGGGGCAACCAATGCGAGATGCCGAAGCTCAGCCAGTTGGGTTCCAGGTGTGTCTGTATATGGCAGGTATGCCATCAGCTGTTCTGCGTCTCAAGCGCAATATCCAGTATGTGCATTGCAGGTCACCTCTCGCCTTGACCGATGACCCGTGATGTGTGGTGGGCCGATGGCGGTGAAAGACAAACGTAGCCAGCTTGTTCCGATCATTCTCGTCCAGCGATCAAGAAAACACACAGAGCGGATACGACATAATCATTGGTGATGGGGGCGTTGTGTTTGGCGGAAAATTGCACTCTCTACATATTGGGCTGACAGGCCCTGATGAGACAGCAGGCAGCACCGTCCTCACGTGCCTCGCTGCCTATCCCAACTGCCTTACAGGGCATCGCCCACCATCCCAAAATCCAGTACCAATACCTGATCAATTTATCCATCTGATCTCCTCTCCATTGTCATTGTCATTGTCGGTTTCGGTTGGGCAACAGCGGCTACGCGAACACAATGACAATGAATATGTCACTTATGGGAACATCGGACGAGTTCCCTATGATCCGTCGCCACTCTCAGTCTGTCGGAACGCCCAATGCATTTGATCAAGCTCGGGCAAGGAGTTGCCAGAAAATGACTCGGCGCCAGCGCCATTACGTTAAAGGTATCGGGCCCCATGCACGGCGATGCTTTTCCATTTGGTAATAGATCTTCCCTGCATAGATGTCATCCGGCGTACCCCATACTTGTTCTTTGCCCCTGATCCCTCCTCTCAAGGTGTGTTGCGCATGTATCACTGACATCTGCATCCCCAGACAAGCAAACCACCCTTGGCACACCAGAGGTGCTAGCCAACCCCAGGCTTTCATTCAACTCGGATTTTTGTCATCGTATTTATGTATTCCAATGAATCGTCCCAGCTGATAGGTATGTGCTCCAGAGATAAGGATGCAAGCTAAGATTGTCGGTCGGTCTTTGTTGTCTGTCGTTGGGTTCCACGTCCGTGTCGTGCAGCCTTATTCAGTGGAAATAGTGTCCCAATGGCGATGATGCGCATGGACCCTGAACGTGGTGCCCCGACTTGGGGACTTTGTTTTTCGACTCAACTGCGCTGTCCACGAGGACTCGGGCCAAGACCTGACTGCTGCCAAGAGATTCCCTAGCGACAGTGCTGCTTGACCGTTTCCGGGCCTGGCACCGCTGAGAGCGAGTCCCCCAAGCTGCGGAACGTAGAGTTGCGTGCTCGAGTCTAACGGTAGCTCCAGCTTCGTTATTTGCTGACACTGACGTGTTGCGGGCTGGATGGCGGGAAAGCGTAACGGCAGGCGAGCACCTTTTCACATGTTGTGCGCGCCATCAGCCAAAGTATGGACACTAGGTTATTGTCGCATTCCGATGAAGCAGCCAACTGAATGGACGTGACGATGTCAACTTTGGCGGCGACATCTTCCATCCAGGCCTTGACGACGAGGCCACTTGAGTATTATAGGCGATTCTGCTCAGAATTGGCGTAGCTCGCACGGCCCGTTGAACGCAGCCGAACCGCACAGGAAGAGCCAAACCCACGCTGTCCCTGGCTGCCGGATCATCGGTAGTCGCCGTTCTTGGTGGCTCATCGAGGCTCGCAGAGGTTCCTTGACCCAGTTCTCCCTGGGGACCGGACGTGGTTCCCTCATTCAAAACGGCGCCAGCGTGCTCTCAGTTCCAGATTCCGGCTTCTCCTCGTTTCTTTTGCACCTCTTTGCACTATTGCGGCCACATCGACTGAGTTCGACACAAGAAACGGAAGTGTGTTCTCAAATACCAGAATAGCCATGACACCTCGGGAAGCATATCTGAGCCAACGTCGATCCAACCCAATTTATTACATACCAAGGTCAAGTCAGGATACCCAGGACCTTTGGGGAAGATAAGGCACTCGTCCTATCTCGACACCCATCCTGGCTGAGGCCCTCAACTTTCCGGAGAAGCACGACCGCCTATTACTGGTCTATCCCACGCTATTGCGAGAGCCCAGCCGAGCTCACACGTCACCGCGACTTGGCTTCTCGTCAACAGACGGCTTGCAACAGCAAGGACAACGGGCGTAAACCGCGCAGACGTCGTCCACTCTCCGCGAGTCGCTTTATCTATTCGAGAACGCTGATTTGGTGAATCTGGTCCCTCTAACTAGTACTGGTCACATCGGCGCAGAGCCCGGCGACCTTATCAGAGTCCGTAGCAAGTTACGGGGGGGTCCTCGCCCCATTTGGTGCTATTTGTCCTAGTCGTGCGGCCGCGAAATCCCACATAGGACCAACCAGACCTCACGCCCCCCTGGCCATCCACTTACACCTACGCCTGCAGTGCAACGACGCCTTATCTTGGTTATCCTAGCCTCCGGGGGTCTCTTATCGCGCATACCTCTCCCATCTACCAGCGCGGAAGCACAACGCTTCCCTACTGCTCCAAACTCCCACCACTTGACCAGGCTCCTATCTGTCGCGCCGCATACTTCGTACGTGGCCGTATTAGCGATCGCTGAATATTGCGTGGCTCTCAGTGGGCGCGCCCAGGCTGCGTGACCTTGTTTGGTGGAGCATCCGCACCTGTCTCGAGGTGAGAGGCTGCAATCTTCACGCAAGACGAGCGCTGCCAGTTGGCTTCGCACAACCCGGGCTTCGCCCATCGCGGCCCCGTCTTCTGGAACCCGCGTGGCGTGTCACCTGCATTAGACACTGAGAGGCCGATCCGGTCTGTCTACCGTCTTGAGGTCATCGCAAAGGTGGAGTGAACTGCAGGCGTTTTGCATACCATATATCGGTCTTATCTCGCCCCCCCAAAGCATGGCCAACCACCCTGTCCAGCGCACGGCTCCTATCGCCATTGCGCCTAAGCCTCCTCGGCCAGAACCAGCAGTCGGCCGCACAGATAGCTTTCAGCGGCTCGAGCTGGGCAGCCTGCTCGGCAGATCTCCTGCTATTGGGTCCGTGTCTCGCTCAGCTTCGGCATCCCTCAACGGTGCTTCAGTTCCGCCTTGTCACGCATGTCGCCACGCAGGAACCCGCTGCACCATGAGTAGTAGCGACGACGACGAAGGCTGCGTCCCCTGTCAAGTCAATGGCTGCGAGTGCTCTCTTGTAACATCCACTAGCCCCCAATCTCGGAAGAGGAAGTTGAATGGGGAGCACACAGATGATTTCATAGGCAAGCGGTCAGTTCCCTCCCTCCCGATTAGTGCTTATCCCCTGATATGATACGTCTGGCTCTCGACTGCCCTGGCCACACTTATATGTACTCCACTCCCCCAGATCTCGCTTCCCACGGACGGGCGTCACCTTCAGAGACATGTATTGGCGGGCACCGGATGGCGTAATGGAATACCAAAGCTGACACATGCCTCATTTCTACAGCTCCCCTGGTGTCTCCTCTCGGAGACGACACCCGAACTCCAGTCTGTCCAGCACTGCCGCCAGCAGCTCATTTCTCGAGGACATGGCCAACGTTGGCGGCCCTACCATGCTGAAGAGGACGCTGGGGCTGCAGGACGATCGTTATAGCCAATATATCGGCCCAACAACCGACTTCGAGCCGTCTCTCATCAACCTTTCCTCCTTCGACCCTCACGACGAGAGCCTGCTCTCTCGCGGAACGTTGCGCCGAGTCGGCGATAACGACACTTTCCTCATGTTGCCTGACTACAACACACCCGGTCATGAGCACGTTACGCAGGATTTGGACGCCATCGAGGCAGTGGTCGCTCCTCACGGCAGAAAGCTGATCGATCTCTACTTCCGTGTGGTACACCCGGGTTTCCCCATCATTCAAAAGCATGTTTTTATCGAGAAGTATGAGCGGTCTTATCGCGAGTTCACGCCTCCAATCCTCGCGGCAGTGTATATTTTGGCAATCAACTGGTGGCATCTTTCGGAAGAGTTGTCGCATTCTCCAAAGCCAAATGTGCGGGAATTAGAGAGGATAATCCGGTCCACTCTCGCCGATGCTATGTATCGGCCGAAGCTATCGACCGTGCAGGCCGGGCTTCTCTTGTCCCAACGTCCAGAAGGCGACCAGTGGGCACCGACAGCACAGCTTGTTGCCATCGCCCAAGAGCTTGGGCTTCATCTTGACTGCTCAACTTGGAAAATTCCCCCCTGGGAGAGAGGTCTGCGCAAGCGCTTGGCATGGGCGTTGTACATGCAAGACAAATGGGGAGCATTGGTGCATGGTCGACCGTCGCATATCTTCTCGACAAACTGGGCAGTAAAATCGCTAACGGCGAATGATTTCCCGGACGTTGAATGGGACGAGAACGACATCGAAGAGAAGCAGGATATCGAGAGAGGAAGGCTGCTATTTACGCGGGTCGTGCAGCTGACAGAGATCCTCGCGGAGATTCTCGACACATTCTACACGCTGAATGCCATGCAAAATGTGACTGAGGCTGGAGCGCAAGGAACTCAGTTGGTGTTGTCAATGGCCAAGCCCATCCAACTAAAGTTGAAGGAGTGGTACAGTGGGCTTCCACAGAGCATACGACTTGACTCTTCCTATGGCGCTGGGAACATTCAGAATCGCCTGTCGAGTGTTGGCTACCTTCACCTGGCCTATTTCGCCACGGAAATTACGCTCCATCGCCGCATTATCCGATCGCTCGCGTCTACAGCATCAAATGTCGATCCATACGTGCAGCACATATGTCGTAGCGCTGCGAAGGCACGTTTGATTTCGGCCATGGATTTCGTGAACCGCCTGACGCCAAACCATCTCCGCGCCTTCTGGTATTTCGCTTCGAAGACTAACTTTGCCCTCATTGGCACATTTGGATCCCTGCTATGGGCTACATCTCCTGGAAAGGAGGAAGCTGACTGGTATCGTCGAAGACTTGGAGAGTATAGGTGGACCCTCTCGGTTAGCTCAAAGCCAGGCGAAAGCAAAGGCTTGACGGAGTTCGCAATGACGATGCTGGACATCTCGACTGGCCTTCTAAAACAGCTCCCCGAGAAGCCGTCGATGAGTCGTAGCGAAAGCACAACCGACTTCGCCCCGCTTTCGAACCCCGGATCATACTCAGGGCCAGGCAGCGTTATTGGGCACTTCAGTAACGTACCGAGCAGAGATGTTAGCAACGCCCAGAGCCCGCAGAGTGCGGATTATGACGATAGTAGTGATGAAGAGATGGATGACAGCTACGCGACGAGGATGTAGAGAGCACAGAGTTTCAGCGATTGGTGGTGCGAGACAGATCTTGGGTGAGCATCAAGTTGCTTTCATGACAAGGGGCGGGGCCCGTACGACTGTTTCTTATGATTTCACGAAAATGTGGTTTCTTTTAGCATGCGGTCGATACCCTCCGACAGCCAGCTGGGCGTTGGAAGAATGAGATTTGGCTGTGGCGCATCTGGGGACGCTGGGTGGTTCGTGTGCTTAGTCTGACTCGTTTGGTTCGACATTGGAGGATTAGATACATTTGCAATGACGGGATAGACTGGCTGAATGATATTGGTTTGACTTTGTTCCCTTCTATACGTCCCAATTCTGTGAACCACCTTGAAGCACACACGAAGACCGAACACGTACTAAAATATGCTTAAAGCTCTGATCAAGGATTCACTGATGGTGCGTCCCGAGTCTGCCACAACTCGATGGATCAGAGGGCCACTGACGATTGAGGACTGCACCCGGGTCCTGCCGAATGATTATGAATTGAGTTGCAACATGTTAGTTTTGGGCCGCGTTTGCTAAGCGTCTTCTTTCCCTCGAAGTGCACAGGAACGGAGAATTACGCACCGCCACACGGAGTAGACGCGGAGCGAGCCACACTTGGACCCCCGTTTCAGTTCGTGGCCCCACGTCGCATCCTGGTCCGAGACACATCTTCCTCTTGAAACAGAGGCAACTCTCAGCAGTGTTCCTTCATCCATCCTCTCCAGGCATTATCAAATGCTGGCCATTTGACAGCCCGTCGCTCCTTTCAGTCGCTTCTCGTCTTTTTGTTGGGCTTCAGAACATATTTACATCACCACATAATGGCTCCGAAGAAGTCAGCGGAGACGGTGCCCTCGGCGCGCGCTCCAACGCAAGCAGAGGGCTTGAACCGCCAGCGGTTCGAAAAGGAGTTGCAAGATCTCGCCAGGAAGGCCAAAGAGGATGCAAACAGCTCGAAAACGGTCGAGCAGAGCAAGGTCTTCATGCGAAGCGCGTTGTTCATCGGGATCCTCGGTATCTACGCCGTCGTGTCCCAGAAGGCCATGTCCCCTGTCTATGGAGAGATTCCCGCATCGCTGAACCACACGAAGTTGCTGATGTGTGGATGCTTCATCGGTTGGGCTGGGAACTTGTTTCTGAGGAATTACATGTCTATCAAGGCCGTGCAGATGTTGCCGTTTGTGGCGGCTTATATCCCCGTCATTCAGTTCTACCTCTATGGCTACAGTGAACGGCTGGGAATCTTCTGGGGGCCCATTGTCACTGAGTCGTTGACTCTGGTACCTCTCTGCATTCTGACGGCATCTGCCGTCGCTGATTTGATGGAGCATGCGGATCTGAGCAGCCTTCCCGACTTCGTGGCTGACGCTGCGCCTGGACTCGGCTCATGGGGTTTCTTCAAGCTCATGAGGCATGTCGCGGGCCACTATCTCCGCATCCACGCTGGCCGAGGGTTTCTTTACACACGCATGGGGATCGAAGCTGCGCTGAGTTGCGTCTACACAGCAGCCGCGCCATCGAAGTTTTGGTTCTTCATCATGCCAGCGATGATGCACCTTGCGTCTTTGAACAGCCATGTCATGACCCCGGCGACCACCTCGCATCTAAACAGCACACTGCAGTCAGAAGGCTGGCTGCTGCTTGACCGGAAGGAGTCTTTGACGGGTTACATTTCCGTTATCGAAAGCCTTGAGAACGGGTTCCGCGTTCTGCGATGCGATCATAGCCTGCTCGGTGGTGAATGGGTGGCGTTTCAAGGTCAAGCCATTCGGGAGCCGATTTATGGTGTTTTCGTGATGCTGGAAGGCGTCAGACTTGTCAAGAGGGAGAACCGAGTGCCTGACAAAGACGCAAAGGCTTTGGTGATGTATGACTGCCGCCCCCCTGACTCTGACCCGACCAACTACTGACAAGATATAGCGGACTGGGCATTGGCACCACACCCACAGCACTTGTTGCCCATGGTATTGACACGACAGTTGTTGAGATTGATCCCGTTGTTCACGAGTTTGCCGACAAGTACTTTGGCCTTCAGGAGAACAACTTACCCGTGCTGCAGGATGCGGTCAAGTACACGGCGCAACTTCTCAACCAATCCATGACCTATGATTACATCGTCCACGATGTCTTCACGGGCGGTGCAGAGCCTGTCAACCTTTTCACGCTGGAGTTCCTTCAGGGACTCAACTCTCTTCTCAAGCCGGATGGCGTAATTGCAATCGTACGTTCCTGCTCACTCGCTAGATATCTTCCTGGCACCGTACTAACAGATGCACCAGAACTATGCCGGCGACCTCTCACAGCCAGCTCCCAAGATCATTGTCAACACCATCAACGAGGTTTTCCCCACCTGCCGCATCTTCCGCGAAAGCCCACCTGACCCTAGCGTCCTTGAGGCGGCTAACATGGACTTCACCAACATGGTCATCTTCTGCAAGAAGACTGACACACCACTGACTTTCCGCCACGCTGTCGTCGAAGACTTCTTGCACAGCCGGGCACGTCAGATGTACTTGGAGCCGAAGCATGAAATCATGCAGTCAGAGCTGTACGGCGAGGATGTCGGCATCCTGATGCGAAACAACACCGAGGTGCTAACGAAGTGGCATGAGTCGAGCGCCGTGGGACACTGGGCTGTGATGAGGACGGTTCTTCCACCGAAGATCTGGGAGATGTGGTAAACTGGGACAGAGACAAAAGTTATTATTATATCTTATCGCATCTAGTTGTTCTTGGTATATTCAGTTCCCCTTGTTCTCTGCCGCTTTCACGCAGTGCTCCTTGTTCTCCTTGTTCGATTCCTCAATGAACTCAGTCGCGTAACCTGGGAACTCAACCCTGTTATAAGAGCTGGCGATGGGGTCTCCGTAGGTCTGGTGAATAGGGATAACACCTGTCCAGGTGCTGTTGAGAGCGGTCTCGTTCTCCAGGTCATGCTTGTCGTCGGATGCCTGTCCATCCCTGAACTTGGCACTGCCCGATTCGATCTTCACCTTGAGCACACTGGTGCTCTGCATCTCCGCTCCGAGCGGTGGCAGCCTGGTGTTGTTCCAACGTCCGGGCAGGAAGCCATCGGTGATGAGCTCCAGGGCGTAGAGCTTCTCATCCTGATCCTCCACGATGGTGGCGTGACCGAAGAGGACGGCAGAGCGGTAGTTGTAGCTGTGGTTGAAGGCGGAGAGAGCCAGGACATAGCCGTCGACGAAAGACACAGCGACGCAGACTGGAAGACCTTTACCCGAGCGGGCGACCTTCATCACACGTGAAGAGACATATCCATGGATATAAAGGTCGAGAGGGTCAGAGATTGAGGCGGAGGGACGGTCGAATGAGCCCATCTGACCGATCATGGGCAGGATGGTAGGAAAGGCAGAATCGGGGGGTGTGAAGGATATGTGCAGAAGTGGAGACGCATTCACGAGGCTGTGGATGGTTTTGAGGGCGTAAATAGCTGCAGCAGGGGAGTCAGTCAGATGGTGATGATACAAGGACTGAGCGGGTTTGATGGACCAACCTCTTTCATTGTGCCGTTTGACGGTGTTGTTGGCATCCTTGGGATACTCCAGCTCGTAGCGACCCATGACGAGGGATGTTGTGGGTGAATCTTGACTTGAAAGTGGAAGTTGGATGTCTGTTGTTGTGTCCCGGTTACCTTTCCAGCCAATATCCTCGCCCCAACAGCTGGTGGTTTTATAGTAGATTCGAAGTCGAGAACACCTGTGAAGCCACAGAAGATAAGGCTACCTACCTTAGGTACCTAGGTAATTAGTCAATATTGGTCTTGAGTCACCCAGAGACGCGCAACAGCGGCATCGGGTGGCTCAACAGCTGTCGCTTACGAAAGAGACATGCGTGATTGGGTCCGGCGGACGAGTCACTTGGACTGGTTCGTCTTAGTCGCGAAGCCACTGCATCGCGGCACAGAATCGAAGGCGCGGGGTGTTTCCTCATTAGTAAACTCCGTAGTTACATGCTAGATGTAAGCCGGCAGCGACAATCGCATGATCTTGACAATAGGATTGTGGATTTCTCAAAGAGTCATCCAGTTGGCGGAGACGTAGAAAAAATGAGGTTCTTGGCCGGAGGGTCAGATTTGACTGTGGTGAGTTGATTGAGGTTGCCGTGGACGTCTTGAAGGTCGCGTTGGACTACTATTACAGGTTAGGCGATGCGGAGGATCCTGTAGCACCAACAGGGTACATCAATACATGTGATCTTCGTCTTACCTAAGGTACCTTAGGACGGTATCCACAGCGCTTCTCACTACCACCACCACCTTCACTTCACCACCTTAGACCAAGCCGGCCTCAGCCGTCACCGACGCACGCACCATAACCAACCTGGCAGTCCCGTCCCCGAACCAGACGAATGCATCTCTCTTCCTTGCCTGCCCTGCAGAATTACAGACCATGTCTTTTCACCGTCTGCACTTCTTGGCTGGCCCCCACAAAACAAGCCATCGCAAGCCGGTCCCCTTCCTGCCTTCATGGGTGCCAGTGCAATGCCCTGCAAAGTCGTCTGATGCCCCACCAACTTGAAGAACATGCTCTGGTACGATACGATCTTGCAGGCCCTTGACCCAAGCGATCTTTAGCACTCCTGCTACCGTGCTTTACCGTTTTTAGCACCCGTGCCTTGCATACGCCAACCGCTTGGACGCAGGCATCCTGGCCATATTCGCGACATGGGGGGTTTCATATGAAACTGCACCAAGACCACCAGGGGCTTGTCATCCAGCACCACAACCCACCACACCGCAATCACCCTGCTTGAGCCTTGCAGCTCTGTGTACATGTGCTGCGATGCCTGCAATTCCAAACCGGTGATGGTGCCCTGCTGGGCCGGGCTGTCACTGTGACCCGCTCATTCCCTGATTCGGCGTTCTCGAACACGTCTTGGTTTGAGAACGAACGGCTGCTCCCATCGCTATGGGACGGCTACCTAGGCACCAGCCCCAGTCATCGTTCATCCAACGGCACAGACGCGAAATACAGACGGACGGGTAGGGCAAGGCGCTTCTTGCAGACCTGCTACGCTCATGGATCTCTGCTCTTGTCTCTTCTCCTACCCTTCCTCCCCCCTTCCCACCCATCGATTCCTGGTATCGCCGTCGCTGGCGACTGACGACCAACTTCGAACATCAACAACTCCATTAGCCCGACTTCACGATGCCGTCTTGATTCGAGTCGCCTGTTCTAAACCCTACGACGGACTCTCCCGCACTCCTTCTCACAGACCGTCTCCTGGGACCACGATGATGAATCGGCCTTCGTTACACTAATCTTCGCTCTCTTTCTTCGCCCTCACGCCCATTGACTGGGTCTCTTCGCTTCTTCACGGCCGGCTCGTACGAGTTGTTCCCATTCGACACTTTCTTTTCTTTTCTTTTCCTTTCTATCGTATTCCTTTCTAGTCTCAACTTCCAAAAATGCCTTCGCCCGATACCGCGCAGGCGCTTGTCGCCGTCTTCGCATTGTCAGTAAACCGCCTTCCTATATCGTACCTTGCGCCCTTGGAGAAATATGCAGTTTGAAAGGGTTACGGTGAAATAAATGATAATACTAACTGGACCACACAGTGGCAATATTTTCAATGCCGCGACGGCATCTCTTTTTCAGTTGATAAAGGACCATGGCTGGCAGTCCTTCCGAGATGGACCGAGGCTGGTCCTCATCGTGTTCCTCGTGGGTGCAGCCCTCTGGGCCCAAGTCGACTTCATCGCCATCATGATGGATGGTAGCGCCATGCCAAGTTGCCAGATAGCGACGAGTTTCGCCTCCGCCTTCGACCAAATTGCCCGCGTTTCGCTACTTCAGTTCCTCCTCTGGGTTACCCAAAATGGAAACAAGACAACAGCCCAGACTCTTCTATTCCAAGGCTTTGTCTTTGTTCGATTCCTGCTGGGTGGTGTTGTTGTTGGTGTTGCAAGGCCGCAGTTCGGCTCCGAATTTTGTGTCAGCACCTCGCTCGTCATGCCCTTGAGTATCGCAGTTATTGTTACCGACTGTGCCATGGCTTTCTTCCTCCTTGTCAAGGTATTCACCCAGGGCTCCTTCAAGGCCGTAACGGAAGGTAGCCACTCCGTTGTGCGACGCAAGGTTTTGGTTCTCGTTATCATTGCGTTTGCTATCTGGACTGCAGTCAGCGCTCCTATGCTTCTTGGATACGAGTCCATGCCCCTCATTACGAGGACGTTTTTCCCGGCTATCGGACTCGGCATAGTCCTCGGAGTAATCTCTTTCAACCAAGCCCAACTATCATTCGTTCCTCAGCGCGCTGCTTCTGAGGAACAAGGTGGCCCATTTCCGGGAGACGCGACTCGTCAAGCTCGTGATCCCGGAACTCAGGATAGTGGCTACAGCACCGATAATTATGCCCCACCAAACCGCTACGAGGAGATCAAGGGCGAAACTGTGGTTAGCATCAACGCCTTTGGCCAGAACCCGAGGCCCGTCCGCGCATACAACCAGACTAAGGCACCCTCTCTCAGCCAAATTGGCCGGCCCCATCTTCAGCAGGGCCCGGACGGCATTAGTTTCGATGCCCAATCGACCTTCGCACCCAGTAGACAGGCGCCAGCCCCCAATCAAGGACAGAAGGACTCCAAGGTCCAAAGGTCTCTCTCTAAGAAGGGCGGCAAGATCCAAATCTCCGCCCCAGTGCTCGTTGCGCACGCTGAGACCGGTCAGAATCCCTTGGACAGGATCGCCACGATCGACTTGGCCACTGCTGCCCGCCATGAGAAGGAACGGCGTGAATTGCCAGCACAGCCATTGGCTTCGAATCTGTTGGCAGGTCATTATGGCAGCAAAGGACCACTATCACCCAACTCTATGATGAAGAACCCTGGAAGCGTCAAGAGAAAGCAAATTGCTCCCAGCACTTCTGATCAGTCTGTTACTGCCGAGCCTCTGCTGGACCCTGCCGAGATGGTTACTACAACTTCTTCCCAGCTATCTCCGGGTGTTGAGGAGCTGCGCCGTCGCTCTCCTCGTCATGCTCCTGAGGGCCCTCTCTCCAACAATGGCGCATCGTCACCTCGTGTTCCTGCCAAGTCACCGGCCAGAAGGAGTCAGCATGTTATGTCTGCTCTCACAGCAAGCGACTCAAAAACTCGCCCCAGCTCAACATTGCCCCTGACTCCGCCACCTAAATCGCCCAAGCGCCCTCAACCTCCGCTCAGTCCTTTTGGTCGGGCCATTGACTCCGAAGCACAGACTTCTACACTGTCTGTCGAACGAGGCACAGTGAAGGTTGTGATTAAGCCCACACCGAAAGCTGGTAACCTAGAATCGCCTCCAGTGCCTCCAAAGGATACTGTTGCTGCCACTGTCCGGCCCATGAACGGCCTGCCAAGAAACCCTCGTATGGCTGCAGCAAAACGTTTCATTCCTCAACAGAAGACCCCGAAGGAGCAGACTGTCATGCTTATCAAGGACATTGAATATGACGACCCTGATACTGTTCGCGACATTGTTCAAGGCGCAGCTACAAAGCCTGCAGCAAAGCGTGTTGCCTCAGTTGTGAACAGACCGCGACCTATTCCGCGCCAATCTACCTTGGACCGTCAAATTTTCCCTGCGGAAGGATCTCCTTCGCCAAATAGCAGACATGCTCACAAGAGGTCCCTTTCCGGAGGCTCAGCCATCAGCCGCAAGTCCATTCTACAGTCTAGGCCTACTAGCCCTAGCCAGCTGCCCCCGTTACCGCCTGTGCCACAGACTGCAGGCCAGCCTGGCCGTCCGCTGCCCAATAACACACGGAGTATGACTTTCGATGAGAAGATGGTAATCTTCTATCCAGACGCATCAGCGGGCGATCAGCCGGTCAAGGAGATGCGACGTCGATCCTCCTCCGTCCCTGAGCTGCCTGAGCTGCCTGCTGCCTTTAGAGAGAGATCACGGTCGAGATCACAGAGCCGTGATCTGAGGGACAGCATTCATCACACTGACAAGTCGAGCCGATCCTCTATCCGTACTGCAAGTCTCCTTGACTTCCCGGAGGTTCCTACACAGCATCCCAAGGTGCCGCCTGTCTCTAAATTCAGCGTTGACACCACTGTCGGAGAAGGTATGATTTGGGCTATGTCAACGAAGGCTAAGTTTGACGGATACAAACGTCAATCTTCCCCTGTCCTACCTGCTGAGGCACTCAGGAGCCCTTCCAATGGCAGTGAGCTCAAGTCGCATGATGATGACACCACCACTCTCTGGGGTTCAATCCACTCTCCCGTCAAGTGCACAGTCATACAAAAGGCCATGGCTGTTGAAGTACCGCCTGTTCCCAAGATTCGCCCATGTCCTAAAACGGAGGACGAGGCAGAGAAGCGGACCACCAAGGATGCTTCTGAAAGGGGGCACGAATCTCATGTCCTGATGACTGTGGTGCTCGACACATCCAATCAGGGCAGCCCCTTTTCAAAGCCACCCTCATCGGAAGCAGTTGAGCGTGTCTTGGAAGCTGACCCTCGCCCGGTGTCCTGGCACCGCCGCATTGGTGACGAATGTCCCATGTTTTCTGGCAGGCAGGACAGCGTGAAAAGGCGCAAGAACCCACCTCCTGCACCATTGCCTCTGAACAGAACCACCGACCGTCGACCTCGCCTGGTTCCAGCTCCCGAGCCTTCACCCTTGGAGGCTCCTGAACAAGCACTTCGAGCAATTCAAGAGCAGTTGCGCAAGTTTGAGGACCCCAACCGGGACTCAACTGGCAGTCAGCAACTTCAACGCATGACATTGCTGGCCAATCTTGAGGCAGAGATGGGGATGCACGAGAATCAGTGGCAAAAGATGCAGTCTCGCTTGGATCGTGACTCTTTCTCGACTACTGCAGGTTCACCCCGTAAGCGTGAGTCCCGGCCAGACAGCCTAGCTGTCTCCATCGTTGCTCAAGCCGATGACCACTCTCAGAGGCCCGAGCGAAGGACTTCCCGTCCCAGCATTCGCCTCAGCAAGAACAAGCGTACCGCTTCCATCGCCAGCAGCCGCTCCAATAGCAGCCTAGACAACGAGCACGAATGGGATGAGGATCTGGCTGAGGCACAGGCTGAGTACCTCAAGCATCGTTTCCAGCTGGTCTCCCACTTGAGCGAGAGGACCACATCTATGCTTGTGGCATCGCCGAAGAAAGCATCCCAGCCTGAGCTGCCTATCACTAGCTCCTCTCCTGACGAGAGAGTGTCGGAACAGACCACAGTCAAGCTGTGGCAGCCATCAAAAAGCCAATCTTCCACATTCACTGACTCGACCCCTTCACTTTGGATTGGTGTTCCTTCATCAGTCAACGCCTCTTTCCCTATCGCTCAACAGCCGGAGACCCTTCGACGCACCTTGAATCGTGCTTTTGAGCCTCTAGCCGTAGAGAGCGACCGCCTCTGGGAGAAGAAGCAGAAGCGTGGAAGCTTTGGCCCTCAGAAGGGTCTCTGGGCTTCGAAGCAGGTTGTCCGTCCGATTTCGACAACCTCTGTTTCTGATATGAAGCCTCAGCCAGGCCCCGCTCCTTCCAAGACACTGGCAAGGAAGCCATCCCGCCGTAGCAAGCGCGTGACTCTTCTGCCTGACATCCTCGAGAACCCCGAGCCTATGCCCGATAAGCGCGGCACTCTCGCCATTTACCAATTCCCATGGGGTGAGAAATCCGACAGCGCTAGCATCCGTCCTCGACCCCAGATGTTGATGGCTATGCCTGGAACCATGACTAGCGGTCGCTCTACGCAGCAGCCACTGCAGCAGCAGCAGCAGCAGCTCGTTCCTCAGTTGACCAACCCCTTCGCGTTCGATGCAGACAACTACTCTGCATCATACTTCGATGATGAGGATGAGGGAGACAACTTTCCTGAGGCACAGGCGCTGTCCGACGAGGAGGACCGCTATGATGAGCAGGAGGATGACAGCGATGACTTTGACGAGACAACTCTCTGGGAGATTGCCAGCCTGCTTAAGAGCAACCAAGTTCCCTCTCGCCAAAGCTTGCTTCCTGAGGACTGGCGTCTTCACGTAGAGTCCTCTCAAGTCAACTACTCTGATCCTGCCAAGATTTCCCAGGGAGGCAGCAACCGCTCTGCTTTTGAGCAGGACGTTGTGCCTGATGCACAGAGCGATGCTTCCTCTCTGTACGAAGAAGAGACCGAAGCCTCACCCGCACTTTGGACAGGCCAGAAGACCTACGCGCCTAACAACGGCAGCATTACTCTGCCCAACCCTGAGGAGCAGGAGTGGCACGAGTATGCAGCAACCATGCCCGCGCCGGTCCGTGCCCCAACTAGGAGTGCCCAGCCCGACACTGTGTCTAGCGAGTCTCTCTGGATGGCCGAGCCTGAGACTACCATCCCCGTCAACGATGACTCCATGTGGCAGCCCAAGATGGCTGAGCATGTCGTGGCAGCCCTTTGGACTCCAAAGCCTCAGGTAAATGAGACGCCAAAGGGCCTCGACAACCCGACTGAGGAGACCTGGGCCGCTTACCAGATCGATCTCACGAATGTTGTTCGCGCTGCCACACGTTCTTCGGGGCCCTCGACTATTGAGAGCACCTCTCTCTGGCAGGCAAACAACTCCGTACCCGTTGCAGGCAATCTCTGGGTGCAGCAAACCTCAGTTCCACAGCAACCTAAGGGTGTCGCCAACCCATCTCGGGATTCCTGGGCCGTCTACAACGTAAACATGAAGGATACCGTCCGTGCTCCCACTCGGCCCTCTCAGACCTCAACAATCGAGAGCGACTCGATGTGGAGGCTCACCTCGTCTGTGAAGCAGGCTTCAGCCGATGGCCTGTGGATGAGCCAGGCATTCAAGTCACCACCAACTCAGCTCTGGTCTGCTCCCGCCCCCGAGAAGCTCCAGCCCGCTACTGGCCTCGCTCAACCGTCTACCCCCTCTTGGGCCAACTACACAGCCACCGGTTTATCTCCCGTGCGCGCCAAGCCTCGTCTCGAGAATGTCGTGGATCTCACCCTTGAGCTCACCTCCTCAGATCTCTGGGGTGCCGCCCACGCCTCGCCCGTTCGGGAGGATTGGATCAGCCTTTCCACCGTGCGTGCTCGCAGCCCTTCAACGTCCTCGGTCGAGTCTGCCGCTTCAGATGCCTCATCCATCAAGTCAACTACCACCAAGGCCTCCACCGTCGGCAGCATCTTCTCCGCCTTCTGGCGCAGGAAGCGGGGCGTGAGTGACGCAACGACGGAGGAGTCTGTGCCTGAGGTCCCAGAGGTGCCTGTCCTTCCCATCGTTGAAGAGACTCAGCCCGAACCCGCTGTCGTGCAAATTGCTGAGCAGCCTGCTGCCAAGGCACCGTCAGCTCTCCCTCTCAGGCGTCAGTACCGTCCCAACATTGCTTTCCGAGCCGACTGGGATGCTGCCCTTCAGGAAGCCATCCTTGCCAGCAATCCCTCGCCCCCCAGACTCTCCCGCCCAACCGTCCAACCCTCCGACTGGGCCGACGCCCTCGCCGCCGCTCTTGCTCAACACTCCTCAAGCTTCCAGGAAGCCTCGCCTACCACCCAGCTCTGGACTTCCGCCCCTCTCAAGTCTCCACTTCCAACCACAGCCTCTCTCTGGGTTTCACACCTCAGCCGCGCCCCCCGCGCCGCCTTCCCAGCAGATTGCTCCGTCCTTCCCACTCCTTCCCGAAGAGGCCGCTCCGGCAGTCTACTCCAGGACGGTGTCGTCAGCAGCGCAGACGCTGGGCTTGAAGTGCCCGAGGGATTGACTGAGCAAAGCCTCTGGAGGAGATCTGTTGCTATGCAGAAGGCTGAGGCCCGGACAAGGGATTGGCTAGTTGGTGGTTCAGATTAAGCTTCCCTTCAAACTATGTGCAGCAAAGGAACTCGGAACAGGATCACAGTTCGGAAGGGGCGATGGAGGCGGTAGCATTGTTGACGGAATGTCTTTCATGTGTTGATGGAGAAGCAAAACCACGACGTTCATTATATACCCAAAGCCCTAAGCGAGCAGCAAAACTCTCAAAGGAAGAAGCCAAATCCCTTTTCATTCTCTCTTTGTTTTTTATTTGGAATCTATCTATTATACAGCTTTCATAGTCCCCTGAATAGGAATACACATTTTATCAACAACTTTGTAAATGGCGATGGAACCCTGAATGCAAATTCGCGAGCACTGAGATATCCTTTTGGGGGCTATTTCCGACTGTCCGGATCCCGGACAGTGCAACGGGGTAGTTGAAAGAGGAATATGGCAAGTATTTTCACGCTGTAATATCCGATATTCCTAAATGATCCAATTCACCCCCTGTTCCCCGTGGACGCCATCTGCCATCCCCAAAATTGGTCACTCCCTTCTTTTCGATTGCATTCATTCATCTTACTTCGTTCATCATCCGGTCGTAAGACTGCTCTTCGCTGGAACGTCCGCTCGCCATGGCAGTGTGCTGCTTCATGAAGCATGCTGCTCACCCTCACTGGCCACTACCCTCATGAATCAGAGCTTTTTCGGATCGTCGCAGGCTGCTTTACAGAATTGTGCCAAATCCGAATGTCGTCTTGATGCTCTTGACGTAGTACTCAGTCCAGTTCCTCTTCGTTACCTCCTCCTGACCGATTGGCACACCATCCCACTTCACACGCATCACAGTGACGTGGTCGACATCGTTCTGATCAAACTCAATGTTGAGGGTCGAATAGTGACCCTCGGGCCACTGGCTCAGTCTCCAGCTCTGTACAAGCTTCTTGGGTGCATCCAGCTCCTTGTATTCTCCTGAAACGTTTCCACCAAACAGCTCGAATTTACCGCCTGCCTTGGCACCCTCGAAGACCTTAGGCGGTGAGCGTGTAAAGGCGGCGAGACGTTGCGGGTCAATGAACGTCTGGTAAAGCTCTTCAGCCGGGCAGCGGAACTCCTCGTTATCGGTGACTGTGGTGGTGTTGACAACACCGCCGGTCTTGGATTGTGTACTGGTTGTCTGCGCAGGCTTGCTGCTGGAGGTCTGGGGGTGGATCTTGGGTGTTGAAAACCCGCTCGAGGGGTTGGACCCAGCAGCATGCTGGATATCCTTGCCGTGCTCAGCGATCAGGGCGGGTGCAAGCTTCTGGAATTCCTCACGAAGGAGGGGAACGAGCTTTGTGCGGACAAGGTCCTTGACAGGCTGCTTCTCTTTGGACTCGGCGAAGATGTCGACGTCGAACTTTGAATCACGGAGTCAGAACTTTCGGTTCCTAATCGCCTTCGGTCTACGCTACGGGAGGGCTGGGCACATGGGTGGCGGCTTGTTACGTACCACATACTCGTCAACATCGGTGTCGTGGGCAATCTCGGGCACGGTGATATTGCCTGAGAGGTCATCAACATCGGGGGCGGAACCTAACCGCGTCGTGTGAGTAACTGTGACGCGGTCTACGAAAGAGGGGACGCAAGATTCTATGAAGACAGGGAGCGATAGGAATCCTTACCTGTGTACTCAAGAACGAGCTTGACGTCAAAGATGGTGATGACCTTGCCTTTGCGCTGGCTCACGTCGACATCGCCGTCCATTGACTGAACTTTGCTGACTTTTGCCTTGACATCGCCATCTTCGACAGAGAGCTTGGTCAGTTTCTCAGAAAACCATGACCTCGCCCACTCGGACACGTCCTTGTTCACCCAGTGCCAGTTGTTGGGGTTGTGCAGAACCATCTTGGTCAATTGAGTAGTTCGAGTCGATTGGAAGAAAGGTTGTTCAGAATCTGCAGCCAAGCAAGCAAATACGATTAGCAAATTGATCCAGAAGGAATCGGTTGAAGAAGAGGCATGCAGCGACTGGGGGTTTGTGCAGAAATCAGTAGTGGAGTCTAAGCCACAGCATTTAGGTCATCAAAGGAGGGAGTACAAGTCACCCTATGACTGGTGCCAGCTTATGTTTCATCAGGAAGCACAGGAATTGGGTGTTCGGGATAGGGCAGAAGAGGATAATGCGACTTACGGCTTGTGACAACGAAATAGGGAAATCGTCTGAGGCAAGAGTCGTGTTATCGTCAAAACGGTATTGTGAGAAGAAGGAGATGAAGGATGAATTAGAGGCAGGGTATAAAGTGTCGAGGAAGCGAAAGGACAGGAAGAAGAAAGAAAGCGAAGTATGAAGAGAAGAGAGGAGAGGAGCAAGCTGGAGCTGGAGCTGGGACGGAAGGCTCTAGAATTTTGCAGGGAAAGGTCCCACCAGCAGCCTTTCACCGCCCGACCCCGCCATTGGCTGACGGCAAGCTACAGCGCGAAGTGGGGTTCGACCGAAATGCCATGCTTCAGCCTCGCGATGTCAACTCGACTTCCATGACCAATTGACGAAATGGTTATTGACCTTTGCCAGCTTCTAGGCTGTCGTATCCTTTATGGAGAAGCTTGAATAACCTTCAATCTCATCACCGATGACGGTCTTGTCGTTGCTCGTCATGGCTCGCTAGGTCAAAGCACACTACAAGAACTCACAGCTCGGATCCTGCAGACAAAGGCTTATAAAAGCAAACAATGACCTTGACCGGTTCACAGCACATGCTACAGAGTAGCCTTTCTTGTAAGCTCGTCAGGGTGTTCTGCATGTCCAGCCTACCTTTGCCGACCAGGTTAGGATGATCCTGAACCCCATCTCAATCGACGCTCTGTTCAGCAACAAGTATTTGTCTACCCTATGGATGGTAAACCCTGCCCAAGGACGACACCTAGCTGGATTCTTCAACTTGTGATTCCTCTCGGGACCGAATGTTTGCCGCGATAAGCGAGCACACAGAGTCTAACAGCGCGTCTACAGCCACCCTCCCACCATCAACCTCACGCGCGCCTGCACTGGTCAGACGCGATGGATCAGATACATGCCGCCATGCAGGCCCCCCTTCCTTGTTGGAAACGAGAGACGTTCTCTTCGAGGTATGAGGGGTGCGCCATATATGACCTAGCTGTTTGCGGCAGGCAGGCATGGTGCAAGTGATATATGTTCAGTCGGCCGCTTTAGCTTGCAGCGTCGGAAGCTCAGTCACAGAGCTAGCTCTGGCTGGCCCGTAATAGGCCGCCTCGGAAGAGAATTGCCGATGGGTTGTTCAAGGTAGGATCCTTGTCTTGACCCTATGGGAATGCAGACTCACTTCTGCATTATTTGCAAGACCCCAGCACTCGAGACTATCACTTCCTTAAGCAAGGACTACAACCTACGGGTGCATATCTTCAAGTACCAGGACTGGAGAAAGGACCCTCGGAAACCGAACCTGAAATAACTGGTCACCTTCTTGCAATTTTGGGTTGGGCAGAGTGAGGGAGGGTCGTGTGGTGCAGAGGAAAGATGTGTGTCCGTTGAGAGGCTTGCTGCACGAGCGCGGCGTGGAGGAACAAGCGCGATAGAACAAGGCAGCATTAGCCGCGACTCCTGTCATCGGCGTAACTATTCCCGACGAGATGTGCCTGTGGAATAGTTTCTTGCTAATCCTGACCATGTCATGGGGAGAGAGGTGAGATCATTCTACGAAGATTGGGGTTCTGTCATACTGTTGCGGGTCAGATGGTGCCATGTGGCTGTATGGAGGCCAAACTGCTTATTATCACACGACCTGGCCTACCTACCAAAGAAAGAGACGACTTTGATGTGTGTGGTCTGTAGAGGTATGTTCAGAGGGCTGATCACATAAAGTGCCATCATTTTGAGAAAAGTTCGCCCCGTCAAGCTATGCCTAGCTGCGTTGAAGACGACGTTGCCCGACGTTGCAATGAGGTAGGTCGGCACTCCGCACATCCGGTCTTCGGGCATCGGCGTCCTGTCGGCATGTAGTCATTAATGCGAGGGAAAGTGATGCCCGTCACTGGGGCAAATTCCCGCAGTCAGACCACCACGGCGATGAGCTATTCTCATACTCGAGCAACTGAGTCAAGCATTGGCAAAGGGGGGGGGCGGTTTCCGAGATCACGGCGTGTGGACGTTCTCGAGAGACCGCATGGGGAGAGCCAAAGGAGTGGTAGGGTTTGTACAGTACAGCAGAGAACCTCTAAGCGCCGAGAGAGCCCCCACTTCTCCAGGGGTGGTGGACGATGGGCCAATGGGGGACGACAGGATGAGCCATGATGTGCGTGCGCGGGGGACAGAGGCTCTAAGAATAGAACTGCAGCAAAGTCGACGGGTTTTGTCACTGTCACTGTCACGGTGGGCCAACGAGGAAGTGAAAGTTTGGAGCGGCAAGGGAAGAGGCATAAGGTTGGATATGAGGGAGCCAGGAACCGTCCGAGGTCAGGTAGCACATGGCAGTAAGGAATCTTGAGAATCGGTCTGCAACACTCAAAAAAGCAAGGGAACGATAAGCCTGGATGCCGTACGACACGGAGTCAGGCACTGCTTGCACAGGACCAGCAAACGTTGTGTTTCATGATCATAAGATGAAGACTATCATGTTCTGTACAAAGTACTCCGTGCAACTCCGCGTACTAGTTGTACTATTTCCAGTGCAGCCCCAGTGTCAATGCTCTGCAGCGAAGAAGCAACCTAGGCCCATTCTGCAGGGCACTCGGGCCACTGTGGACACCCGCTAGCAGCACTCGAGTATAGTGCCTGAGCACTAAGCGGCACGTAGATCGCAACCTTTCTGTTAGCGTCCTGCAACGTCGGCTCTAGTTCGACGTTGGCCGACGAGACACAATGCTCTGTTGCTCTTGAGGGGTTGACACTAACTTTCATGGTAAGGTTGATTGGTGTGAAGGCTGTTCCTTGCTCTTCATATTCTGAGTCCTGTCGACAAGAACCATACAGTGGTCTGAATTGAGCTGGTATGTAAAGAGCAAACAGACTTGGTACCTTCCGTGAATGTACTATTCCGCTGCTGCAGGGCTTTACGGGACATAATACCACAGTAGCCTTCATGTCCCCAGCGTCTAGGCAGCTGCACATCTTCGCCCAGCCTCTTCACCTCTTCACCTCTTCACCTTGATAACTGCATCTCCTCGCATGATCCCCCACCTCCACCACAAACAACCATCCATGCATCCATCCCTACCTTGCCCTCTGCATCTCGCCAGCCAGCCATCAACCCCTCCCACGCGCTTCGCCAGATCCGACCCCAATCCTCGTCGGTGGCTTGCCAGCAGCTGCCCGTTATTCTCCGTGTCGCCTACAGATCCCTCATGCACATTGGCACCCACACACTGCTGCACTTCCATGTCCCGCCCAGTACTCATCGCAGCCTCTTTTCTTTTTTTCCCTCCTTCTCCAATTTCATCCACCATCATCAACTGGGGGCTAAATCAGCAAACATGGCGTGCTGATGCTTGCCTTTAAAACGCCATACCGGGACCCCTGTCCACACGATCCCGGTCCTGGTACTCACCAACCCACGCGGCAGCACCGACCGACCGAACGGACACAGAGACGGACGCCTTCGCCGCTTTGTCTCTCAGTCTATCCCCCTCTTCGTCCTTCACACACTCCCCCTCTGAGGGCGTGTAGTCTATGATTGCTCTCTTCCCTCTCTCGTCGCACAGTGTTCCATACGCCGCCACGGTGTCTGGATCCTCTCTCATCTTATTACCAAAATAACAACATCCAACTATATTTCACACCGATCCTACTACCGTCGCACCCTGGCTTGCCTGTTCAAAAGGGAGCGTCGCCGCCCTCCCGGCCCAGCCAGCCCATCATGGCCAGCCCTCGCGATGCTGCGCGGTTGCGTCAAGGTCTCAATCCCCTCTTGACAACCGCCTTGGGGCAATTCAACAATCCCTCTGCCTCTCAGCATCAGCACCCCCAGCCCACGCCCATCAGTGCGGTGTCCATGACCTCGTCGCACTTCCTGACCCCCGCTACGATTCCTACACCTATTCAGCCTTATAACCCTCAGGAATGGGTCACCACTCCTGCGACGGCTATGTCTGAACATCACTTCTCCCCGTCTGGGGAAGTTCCAGGTACGAATGAGGCTTTGCTCAAGATCATAGGTCTTGGAGTGGACTACAACTTTGGCTTATATTGACACGATGTCCTTCATAGTTATGTCGGGATCCGCCGCGCCATTACCACCGCCGCCGTACAGTCCCCCACGGAGTTCACAACCACAGTCACAACAACGACCTGTGAGCACGGCCTTCGAGCACTTCTCCAACTCCTCGACACCGCCACCGCCTGTTCCTCGTCTTCCGTCTGGTAGCTTTCACCGTCCATCGCCAGAACAGACGACAACGAATTTCCCACCTCCACCAGGCCTGGTGGGAAGAGGAGCATCGCGCGAAAGACGCTTCGGTCTGTCTTCTTTGACTCGACGACGTGAGACTGATTCCAACCCGGCTTCTCCTCCCGACTTGCACCAGACTCCTCCCCCTCCATTGCGCTTGAGCAGTGGCGCTGCGTCAATACATACCCCCGAGCCCTACCGGCCTGATTCTATGGTGTTTGAGAATCACGCAGTAGCACCTCCAGGAGCTCGTCGCGCAGCATCAACCGGTGCAATTGAGACACCCACATCAGCAAGATCGAGATCCACATCGCAGACAAGATGGGAACCAGGGATGCCCATGCCTCCTCCTCCACCTGGACCGCCTCCCGCTCAGGCACGATCACAGAGCGTGCAACCAATGGATCTGAATCCTGTACCCATCATTTCACCACCTACTCGTCGTCCGCCACCGAGCTCAGGGTCTACCCTTGGGCCAGTGCCGCCAACGCCAGCAGGCTGGGTCGATAGTGATTCTGCGTCAGGTCCAAGTGGAAGAGGGCGCTCACCAGCCCTCAAAATTGACACAGAAGCGGCCGAGCAGCATGGGACTGCTCATGATCCCAACCCTTCTTCGTCCAGTGCTAGCAGCATAAGTCGAACGAAAGCTGTTCGACATGACAAGACCATCATGCAACGGCGTGCCGAGAGTAGGAACAGACATTCAGTGAGGGGGTCCATCGATGAAAGGACACTATCAAGCAAGCCGGAGAATATAGTTATTCCAACCGATCTCGATGATACACCTGCACGACTATTCATCACTAAGTTAACTCCCAAGACCGGCGACTCGTCTACCTCCCATAACTCTACACCTCGCGCTTCTTCGAAACGGCCGATGGTCGAGGCTGCCACACCTCCGTTCTCTCCTTATCCTCCGAAGCTAGCACAGCGATCTGCACCAATAATGGGTGCTACAAGTGCTCCCAAGAGCCTTCCCACACCGCCACCTCAGGTGCGCTCTGCCTCAGGCTCGAGACCCCGCGAGGCATCAAGACCCCCTTCACGCGTTGCTTCTCGTCCTCCCTCTGCTGCTGGCAGTGTGTCGAGGCATCTGGTGGTTTCGCAAAGCGCTGAACAATTTGCAGCAGCAGCAGTTGAAAGATTCCAAGCATTTTCTTCTAAAGAGGCACTCGCAGAGACCGATGCTGACCGAATCCGCCTGTTTGCTGACTTCTTTGTTCATGAGTCTATGATTCGCCGAGAACGGTACAACGCCGCTATCGGAGCTATGGGTTCCGAGATCTTCGACCTGACAAGGGATCTCTTTCAACCATTGAAGGCTTCAAGGCGGGCTTCTGCTGGCTCTGTCGATGAATGGACGCCTGGTTCAACGACGGAGGCGAGCGCCTCACATCGTGGCTCCATGTCCAGTGTCCACGGTGAGACCGCGGGGGCTTCGAGTTCCGCACCGACCTCTGCTGGGGTGCCCCTTTCACCGAATGCTCCAGCTGCCGGCACAGGAACATGGGCTTCGAACTACATGCCTTCATTATCGCCAATTCTAAGCATGAGCGTGAGTGACAACTACGAAAATGGAAGTTCGAGGGGTCGTCCGCCAAGCCGGTGGTGGGAAACGAATTCTCAGGGAGAGGCAATGCGGAGCTTCGCCAGGTCGAAGAGGGAGTCCAAGTACATGGGTGTGCCCAAAGACCAATGGGAAGAGTCTTTTGCCGAGGCTGATGGCAGCCATACGGCCAATAGCGAACATGCCTCTTCGTCCGACTATCCGCCAGAGAAGACTGGTTGGCATGAGGAGGCCGAGTTCAGCGAAAATCCGCAAGTGCCACAGAGCCTGGATACAGCAGTACGAACCGGCGTGTCACCACAACTTTCAGATAGCAGACAGCTCGACGTATCACGCCTGGTCACTATGCCTCCGCCATATCCTCGGCACCATCCTGCGCTGAACAATAGTCATCCCGAGCTTTCAGCCATTCGCTCAGCGGTGCGCACACTTACTGATGTGTCGGAACTGGGCAACACGAAGGAGATGTTCAATCTTGAGAGTTCGAGGAGGCGAGAAGAATTCACCAAAGCCTCAGCGGAGCGCCAGAAAGCCCTTCGAGCAAACCTGCAAGCCGAAATAAGCTCTGGAAACCTGGGCTATTCTGACGCTGCGGCTATCGAGTCGGACTCTCGCACGGAAGAGCATGCCAAGAAGAAAGAGCTGGAAAAGACCGAGTACGAGCAATTCCAGAACAAAGTCATTCTTCCGATGAATGAACTGCTGAGCGGGCGTATCTCGCGTGCCACAGACCTGTTCGAAGATCTGTCCAGGAAGCTCTTTGATAATGGTCAAAATGACGCGGATATGCCACAGGAAGAAGGCGACGATAGACCAGAGCTTCTAGAGAAACTGACGCTGCTCAAATGGATATTTGAGGCCAGAGAGACTCTCCACAAGGCGACATTCGATCTTCTGACAGATCGCAACAGCCGCTACAGGGATGTCGTCCTCCTCCCGTATCAGCTCTCTGGGAACAACGAAAAGCTGAAATCTGCCGAGGCCTTCTTCGCCGAGGATGCAGCTAAGCGAGAGTATGCATTTGCTCATGAGGTGCTAAATCGAGTTCGCGAGTTCCGTGGCGTCGTTGAAGAGGCTGTTGGTCATGGTGTAGCCATGCAACTGTCTGCCTTCTGGGATATTGCACCACCGTTGAGTCAAGTGTTGGAGAGCATTCCCCTGGACTTGTCCGGTTTCGCCGTGCATATTCCCCCAGCGGAATACGAGGAGAATCCGGCATACCACACTCACCCGCTGCAATACCTGTACAGCTTATTATTGCATGCAGAGAAGAGCACGTACCAATTCATCGAATCGTACACGAACCTTTTATGCTTACTGCATGAAGTTAAGGAGGCGGTTGTGCACGCCAAGGGTCGCGTCCTTGCTACTCAAGTTGAGGATGCAGACGGAACAAGCATTTGCAGCGAGGACAGAGAGAAGCGAGCTCGGACCATGAGCAAGACGGAAGAGAAGAGGCTCACGGAGGATCTGAAAGAAAAGGTCAGAATCGTCCAGGACCAATGGAAGAGCGGGCTTGGTGATGCGATCGTCGGTGTGAAGGCACGGACTGGGCAGTACCTACTCGAGACCGGGGGTTGGGATGAGGCACTCGAAGATGGAGGTGTTGGAAGTGTTTGACGACATTTGACGATAATGACTATCCGCTAACACGGTGTTGAGCATGGAGAAGAAAGATGATGGAAGGGACGTATTGGGCAACTTGATCATTCATCTGCGCCGCTGACTTTTTCGCGACAATGATACCCCTTTATTTATTACCCGAAGATCGGGACAGACTTCTTTCCTGTATAAAGTTTTGGGCACTTGGTGTACACAGAAAGCAATTATCTTTTGAATGACTGCAACAGTTACGACAGGAAACTTGTGGAGTTTGAACAGAGGTTATCCAAATCTCTGATGATCTAATATTGGTATATGTATAGGTACAGGTGTGTGTGTGTACATAAATCGACTATCCCTCAGTGGATATTGGGCAGCACGATTGCACATCCAAGCAGCGCCTGAAGCAGCTTGTACTGTCTGCTCTCAGTTTTCCGTTCCGCCTTTTTGATGCATTGTGATGGGTATGATGTTGTACAGTAGTTTAGCGCTGAGGCAATAAAGAGCGACACAGGCGCCCTGCTGTGATGCGTCTCGGACCCCGTGGTGTCGTTCGCATGTTCCTCCCAAAAACCTCAACCATGTCGTGGTTGTCGTCGTTCGTTGCAACCCCGATCTCCTCGCGTCTCTCCTCTCCTCTCCTCTTCGCTTTCCCTAGCGTTCGATCCCCTCCTTCCCAACGGCAAAATCGGATTTCCTCCTCATTTCTGCTTCAGCCGGTCCACGAACTCCTTTGGGAGATCCATGCCGACCTTCCTTGCCGTCAACCTGACCCTCTCCTCGTCGTCCATGTTCATGCCAGGGTTGTACCGATCCAGCAATTGCGCGTACGTCCTCTGGCTCCTCAGGTAGGCGACGAGCTGCTCTCCGTGCTCGGCTGGTAGTTGTGTCGCTGAGGAGGAAGAGGTTGTGGCCTTGGTGTCGAAGGTTTGACGGAGACGTGCGTAGAGAGGTGCGCGCGGCTGGGAAAGGAGCGGTCGGGGGGGCAGTTCGCGGAGGAGAGAGCGGTAGATGGAGCGTATCTGGGCGGGGGATGCGGAAGACATGGTGGGCGGGGATGCGTTGTCGCTCACCGGAAGGATGGGGTTGAATGGACGTTGGGATGCAGGATGAAGCAGAAATTCAAGGATTGGGACATGTCGCGGCAGCGCTAAGTACTTTTTGCCGCTGGAGCTCCCTCGCGCTTAATTGGAGTCCATAAAAACGGAGTGGAGAGCGGTACTTAATCGTGGATGGATCATGGATGGAGGGGCAACCGACAGCTTTGTTTCTCCAGCTCTTTCTGATCTTCAACGAAGCTCTCCTCTTTTTTTTCCTATAATTTCTTCACCATCGCCTGTCGACTCTATTCCGGATTTTTATCGAAAGAATCAGCCAATCAGTCTCGATACGTCTCCGTGGCAGTCGCTGTATGCCGTCGCCGAAGCCCCAGCAACATCCCAATAGCTTCATCCTCTCCCCGCGCCGCGTCGTCACTCTCGCCCTTCTTCTCCTCGCCCTGGCGCTGCTACTCCCCCGTCTCGCTTTCCTTCCCCGTCTCCTCCAGATCTCACGCCATCTTCGGCCCTTGTCCTCGGCAAATCCCGCTCCGATAATGTCTTCTTACACCAAAGAGCTCGAGATCGCCCAGCTGGCCGTCCAGCGCGCCAGCATCCTCACTCGCCGTGTCTTCCACGAGAAGGCCAAGGGCACAGTCGACAAGAACGACAAGTCGCCGGTCACGATCGGCGACTTCGGCGCTCAGGCACTCATCATCGCGGCGCTGAAGCATAACTTCCCCGAGGACGAGATCGTTGCCGAGGAGGAGGCTGCGCAGCTCCGCGAGGATGCGAACCTGAAGCAGACTATCTGGGAGCTTGTCGAGAAGACGAGGCTGGAGGATGAGGCTGGAGAGAGCAAGCTCGGCGGCCCGATCAAGAGCGCAGATGAGATGCTGGAGCTCATTGACCGTGGAGGAAGCAAGGGTGGTGCAAACGGCAGGATCTGGACAATTGATCCCATTGACGGCACAAAAGGCTTCCTCCGTGGTGGCCAATACGCCGTTTGTCTCGGCCTCATGGTCGACGGCGACGTCAAGGTCGGCGTCCTCGGCTGTCCCAACCTTCCCATCTCCGACACCGCCCGCCTCACCTCCTCCATGGCCGACAACCAGACCGACTCCTCCGACCACGGCGTTCTCTTCTCCGCCATCCTCGGTCAGGGCGCCACCTCTCGTCCTTTGGCCTCTTCCTCATCCGACAACCCCAAGCCCATCAAGATGCGTGCAGTCGACGATCTCTCTCAAGCCACTTTCTGCGAGTCCGTCGAGGCTGGCCACTCCTCCCACGGAGACCAGTTCGAGATCGCAAAGAAGCTGGGCATCACTCGCGAAAGCGTTCGTATGGACAGCCAGGCAAAGTACGGATCCATTGCTCGTGGTGCTGGTGACATCTATCTTCGACTCCCTGTCAAGGCTACGTACCAGGAGAAGATCTGGGATCATGCTGCGGGTGACCTGATCGTTAGAGAGGCTGGCGGCCAGGTCACAGATATCCACGGCAAGAGACTGGACTTCAGTGTCGGCAGGACGTTAGCAAATAACAAGGGTGTAGTGGCTGCGCCCGTAGCAGTGCACGGAAAGGTTTTGGAGGCTGTGCAAGAGGTCCTCAACGCGAAGCAATAGAACCTAGCTAGACGTTAGAGCTTGGTAAATGTAAAGAGGCGAGAAAAAATACAGTTGTTCAGCATATATATGCCTGGAATAGTACAGCTTTTCTTTTGTACAATGCTCTATATCTCTCCAATATAAACGTACAAGTTCCCATCTCCACCGTCCAGCCCTCCGCCTTCTGACTTGATCCCCATCATCTATTTGATCTTCTTCTGCTTCAACTTGATCGTCTGGTCATTAATGAACACACCCTTGCCCTTGTACGGCTCCGGCGGTCTCCACATCCTCACCCGCCCCGCAAAGCTCATAATGGCCTCCTTGTCCACGCCCTCGACCAAGATTCTCGTTGGCTGCGGCGTCGTGACCGTAATGCCCTTCGGGATGGGCTCCTCGACCGGGTGGGTGAACCCGAGCTTGAGGCAGAGGAACTTCTGGCCGGGGAACTGCGCTTTCTTGCCGCCGCGCTCTTCGACCGTTGCACGGTAACCGACACCGACGAGACGGAGAATGGCCGTATGGCCTTCGGAGACGCCCATGATGTGGTTGTTGAGGTAGGACCAGCTTGTGCCTGTGGGAAAGGGGCCAGGTTAGTAATGATCAGGCATGGAGCAAGAGAGGAAAGAAAGAAACATACCCCACATCTCCTTCTGCTCTTTTTCCGTCGTATCCTTGACATTCAAGGTCACAGACTTGTTCTCTAGATCCTGGTCCAGGACAACGAACTCAGGAACCTCAAGTTGCAACTCGCCTGTCTCATCCGTTAGCAAGAAACCGTTCTAAGCCTCCTCCTGCAATTCCGCTCAGTTGTCTCCTCTTAAGAGAAAAGAACTCCGGCCAGAAAAGGAGATCTCAGATGGAGAGACATACCCAATGGTCCCTTCACAGTGATAGTTCTCCTGGTCGTGGTTTCGTACGTTGTCATACTCCTCTTCACAACCGGCTCGCCCATTGTGATCTCCACTCCTGGAGGGATAGAAAGCGGTGTCCTGCCCAGCTTACTTGCTCGACTCGTTGTCGCAGAGAATGCCCGTTTTGAAATCGGCGTGTTGGTCGTTCGTGTCTGGTTCGTCGCAACAGCTGCTGCTGTTGCGCGCCATAATGGGGTCGACGCACCCATTGAGCGGCAGAGCACTCTGCCGCTCCGGCCCGATACTGATAATGCGGCCATTGGAGGTCGCTGGGGTTTGAGAGAAGGCTGCGACTTCTCTATGTAGGAGACCGTCGTCGCGTCTGCAAGTTCGAGAATCTGAGGTCTGGCGATGGCAGCTCCTAACTTTTTGAAGCTTAGTCATCGAATCACGTGGAGCCAAGAACCACTCCTTCGTGACCTCGTCTCTATCAGGCGCATTACATTGATTTATGCAAAAACTAAAATCAGATAGGTTTATGACACAGATATTTGGTACAATGGTACTCTGATTCTTTACTTTTTTTCACACTGGCTAGAAAACCCGTGCTTGCCATCATGGATATCTAGAAAACCCCTTGCTCTGAATTACTCCCCCTTTGGGTTGCCTCGAAGCGAATTTGACATGGCCGGCTAGACAATTGAATCAAGACACGCCGGTTCAAGCATGTTAATGCGCATTTGTGGTCGGCATTTACTGCTCCTCCTCAAGAGGAGCCTCCTCCTCGTACTCCTCCTCCTCCTCATCAATACCAGCATCCTGGTACTGCTGGTACTCGGAGACGAGATCGTTCATGTTGGACTCAGCCTCAGTGAACTCCATCTCGTCCATACCCTCACCAGTGTACCAATGAAGGAAAGCCTTGCGACGGAACATAGCAGTGAACTGCTCACCGATACGCTTGAAGAGCTCCTGGATGGAGGTAGAGTTACCAATGAAGGTAGAGGACATCTTGAGACCACGGGGAGGAATGGCGCAGAGGGCGGTCTGGATGTTGTTGGGGATCCACTCAACGAAGTAAGAGGAGTTCTTGTTCTGGACACCACGCATCTGGTCCTCAACCTCCTTCATGGCGACCTTGCCACGGCTTTTGAGATATGTTAGCAAAAAGAATATCACGAGTAAGCGGGAAAAGAGACTTACAAGATGGCGCAGCAAGTCAGGTAGCGACCGTTGCGGAAGTCTGAAGCAGCCATCATGTTCTTGGGGTCGAACATCTGCTGGGTCAACTCAGGAACGCTGACAGCGCGGAAAGAGTGGGCACCACGGCTGGTCAGAGGGGCGAAGCCGACCATGAAGAAGTGCAGACGAGGGAAAGGAACCATGTTGACAGCCAGCTTGCGGAGATCAGAGTTGAGCTGACCAGGGAAACGCAGGCAGGTGGTGACACCGGACATGACGGCGGACACGAGGTAGTTGAGGTCACCGTAAGAGGGGTTGGACAGCTTGAGGGTGCGCATGCAAATGTCGTAGAGGGCCTCGTTGTCAATACAGAAGGTCTCATCGGAGTTCTCGACGAGCTGGTGGACGGACAGGGTGGCGTTGTAAGGCTCCACGACGGTGTCAGAGACCTTAGGGGAGGGCACAACGGAGAAGGTGGCCATCATGCGGTCGGGGAACTCCTCACGGATCTTGGAGATGAGCAGCGTACCCATACCAGCACCGGTACCACCACCGAGAGAGTGGGTGATCTGGAAGCCCTGGAGGCAGTCGCAGCCCTCGGCCTCACGACGGACAACATCGAGGACCTGGTCGACGAGCTCAGCACCCTCAGTGTAGTGACCCTTGGCCCAGTTGTTGCCAGCACCAGACTGGCCGAAGACGAAGTTGTCGGGACGGAAAAGCTGACCGAAGGGACCAGCACGGACGGCATCCATGGTACCGGGCTCAAGATCGACGAGGACAGCACGAGGGACGTACTTGTTGCCGGAAGCCTGAAGAGGCGGTCAGTGGGTCCATGTCAGGCAAGAGACGCGTTGTGAACATCTCGCAAGGTATACAAGCTGGGAACACAAACCTCGTTGAAGTAAACGCTCATGCGCTCGAGCTGGAGCTCAGAGCTGCCATTGTAGACACCGTTGCTGTCGAGACCGTGCTCGCCGGAGATGGTCTGCCAGAAAGCAGCACCGATTTGGTTGCCCTACATCGAAAACATGGTGAGCCCCGCACATCAAGCGGTCGGGATGGGAGCTGCTGTCGCTACTTACGCACTGGCCGGTCTGAAGGTGAACCTATTTCACAAAAACAATGACATGGTTAGCAATCGAATTCCCTTCAAACATCTCTGAATTTCCATCATTGTTGACACTTGTGATGGGGTCCCAGGTTTTGGTGGTACCCCGCCACGAGTTTAGGGGTAACGGATTTGTCTGGCAACCAGGAACGCGTCGACGCGGGGGTTCTGGGAGCATGTGGCGTGTAGGCCGGCAGGAGGAAGTAAAACTCACAATCTCACGCATGTTGACGGTTGAGAAATGTGTATCGACAAAAAGGTGAGTTCGGCTTGCTGGACGATGCAGGAGCTCGGGGTTGGATGCGAGAAGGGCAGAGAAGTATGGGAGAGGAAGAGGATCAGAAGGGATGTTTGGCGGTGGAAATGTTAAGGCAGACGGTGTGACGGTGGTAGGGATCAGGAGCAGGGGTGGGAGGCAAGCAGGGGATGTTTTTTGTTGGCCTGTGGGCGCCAGCCAGTGGGAGCTCGCGGTGTAGCACAGCGTAGAGCAGTAGCACCCTCAACGCAGCTGTAGCTACAGCGGCAACACTGCTAGTAACAGACTCAAGGAAATTGGTTCACCGCTAGAAGCCCCCGCCTTCCCTCCCGATAGTGTCTGCCTGAGGTGCTATCGGGAGCTGCAGCCAGTGCCTGTGGCTCGCTATTGAGCTGCCTGTTGCCCCTCTTCAGATTGTCTCCCCACTGGCTCTCGGCTGGTGTTAGGAACGGTGGACCTGTCCCAATTAGGCATGGGTACGACCATCTGCCAGCTGCCTACAATGCCAGGCACCAGAACCTTGATGTTTGGCTTTGACTTGATACGCGCAAATGCAGCAGTGAGCTGTGGAGGAGGGTGTAGGGCTCGGGTCATCGCCGGCACTTGATAAAGACATTTTGATCTACTCATAGATGCATATCATACTGCGTATCAGGCTGCCGACTTTTTCATGAGACTAGGCTGGAGAATAGATCAGGCATCTCATTATCGTCGTCGCCTCGGTCAGTTCCCTTAAGCCAACCAATCAACCCCCAGTTTGCTGGTAATAATGGGCCTCACGGAGATTGTCTCGGTTTTCTCCACTCGTAGCTTCACTTCATCAACATGCACGTTAACACTCCTGGTAGCCTTGTACCGGACAATTTGTTCAACAATGTCTTTGATTGTGGTACATTGCTTTAGAACATTTGCTGTTTCTACAGTTAGTGAGCCTTCACAACACCAGCAGCATCAGCCTGTGCTGCGATCCTCTTCTTGTATGCCTGGACATCTCCTGGGAAATGCTCCACTGTCCCTTGATCGCACACCCACAGTGATTTGCAAACTGACTGGAGCATTGTCACGTCGTGAGATACCATCAACACACCACCTTGGAACTCGTTGAGAGCCTCTGCCAGCGCATCCATCGCTTCGATATCCAGATGGTTAGACGGCTCATCCAGCACCAGAATGTGGGGGTTGGTCAGGGCCAGACAGGCAAAGGCTACACGAGACTTTTGACCTCCAGAGAGTAGGGCCATCTTCTGCAGACCAGTCGTGCCTGTAATTCCAAACGCACCGAGTTGCCTACGGTACTCCTCATCTGTCCTGCCAGGGTAGTTCTTTGCCATGAAGCTCACTGCACTGAGTGTCAAGTCCAGAGCATCCACGTGGTGCTGAGCAAAGAAGCCGATGCGTAATCGTGCATGTGCAGTAATCAAGCCCGAACTTGGTGTGAGCTTCCCGATAAGAAGCTTTAACATTGTCGTCTTGCCGGCTCCGTTCGGTCCTACAATACCGATACGCGAGTCGAGCTGCACGTCCAGGTCGACATTCTTCAGCAGAACATTGTCCTTCGTGTAGCCGAATGTGACCTCTGACATCTGTACGATCGGTGGTGACAGCTTCTCCACGTCAGGGAACTTGAAGTGCACGCTGTACTCTGCCTCTGGAGGCTCCAGGACCGGCATCTTTTCGAGCTTCTTGATTCTTGATTGTGCTTCGGACGATTTGGCTGCGTTATAACGGAACTTGTCGATGAAGGCCTGCAAGTGAGCACGCTGAGCCATCTGGTTCTCATACTCGCGCTTGGCCGTCTTTTTGCGCTCCTCGCGAGTCGCGTAGAAGCTGTCGAAGTTGGCTCCACGATAGTAGTCGAGGCGTTGCGAATGCTGATGCACGATATCCGTGGCGACTTCGTTGAGGAATGCTCTGTCGTGGGAGACTACAAGAACAGTGCTGGGATAGTCTTGCAGGTAATTTGACAGGAAAGTAATGGACGGAACATCCAACATGTTTGACGGTTCGTCAAGAAGCAGAAGATCTGGCTCGCAGAAAAGTGCTCTCGCAAGTGCCAACCGCATTCTCCAACCACCAGAAAAGGTCTTGGTTGCAAACTGCTGACGCTCTGCCGAGAAACCGAGACCAGCAAGAATACTGGCTGCACGCGACTCGGCCTTATCTGACTCCATCTCAGCGAGCTTGGCTTGGACGTCACCAAGCTTGGTATCTTGTGTCTCGCGTTCGAGATCGAGTCTTGCTGCGTCGGCGGATGTGTCGGCGAGCCCAGCTCGCTGCGCTTCGATTTCGGCGAGTTTCTTTGTGATTTCCTACCAAATGTTCAGTGTTTTACGTACAGACTCTGGGATTATCTTGAGAACTCACAGCCTGGTCCCTCAGTAGTACTTTACGCCAGACGTCGGCATCAAGGACGGCCTGAATTGCAGGAGTGTCGTCGCCAGCAAGCTGAAGGTGTCAGAAAAGCTCCATATCTCGAATTTGGAAGTAGGTATGCTTACCTCTTGCTCGACGTGAAGAATCGAGATATGGGTGGGAATAGCGACTTCACGCCTCGAAAGCGCTCGCAGCAACGTAGATTTACCAATACCGTTGTTACCCACAAGACCGTACCTCCTACCATATGCAAGCGTAAGAGAAGTATCGGTCAGGATTCTGAGGCCGCCAATTGACACATCAATGTTGTCGAGCTTGATGTCCTTCGTCTTGTTGCCAGAAGAGCCGAGCTGCAAAGGATTAACAGCCATGTAGAACTCTTCGTATGATTGTGTATCCTCTGGCTGGTCGAGCAGACGCGAGGCCTCGTACTCAACCGTCTTGAACGTTTTCTTTTGTTGCTTCGCCGCGATTTTGCGCTCCGCCTTTTCAAGCTTCTTCCGGTCGACCTTGGACTCGACCTTGCGAGCATTGGCGGATTCAAGATCAACGCCGCCAGTGGCGACAGCAAGGGTCGACGACATGTTGCGCTGGGAGCTGACCTGGATGGTTTGATCAAGTCGGCGCACGACTGACGGGCCGCGTCTCTGTCCGCCATTCGCCTCAGTGTAGCGGTCCACCCACTTGTCGACAAGCTGCTTGATCTTGGCCTCGAGCTCTGGATTAACATCTCCAGACGCAGACATAAGCAGCTCTGTCACGGCCGATGCAGCATCGTTGAGTGGGGAGGAGCCGTTTGTCTCGTCATCGTCTGTCCAAGCAGTAGAGGCGTAGGAGAGATATCCAGCAGAGTAGTCGGAAACAACAGGATCGATGTCCGGAAGGACCGTTCTAATATCGGCGTCCATGATGTTCGAGTCACTTAGTGTCGATGCAGGATAGGAGAAGGATAGTAGCGAAGTTGTTTCCGGGACTCGCTGTGTTTCCTGACAGTACTCTGAGCTCAAATCGACGTTGTGGGCCGCTCTTCGAGAAACATGAGCTCCGTCGACTTTTTGAAGCTGCAATTCGAGGTTGTTCAAGCCCCGCGATGATGGACCTGAAGTTTTGCGTGGGGTTCATATCCCTCCATTTGGGTTTAGCGTTGCTGTTGTCTTTACAAGCCTTGGTTGAAATCTACCCTACAGCGTTCATCTGGCCGGGCCGTCCAACGGGATGTCACGTCCGTCAATGGACAACCCCAGCATTAGAATACTGGATGATTGTAATAGCAGGCTTTGGTGTTACATGTGACATTCTACGTGTAGAATAAAGCTCATGATACTGCCCGCGGGAAAGTTGAGCACGGTGTTTGTATTGCATGCGATACAACTTATTATTGTTCATCTCCACGAGTGAAAACCGGCCCCCGTACTCCGTAGCATAGTTGGCAGACTGTCAATGCTGGGTGAGCTGCTGCTTTCCACTAGCAATTCAAAGCACGCGTAAAGCATCTCTACATAGGCCAGTGAAAGCCTGAGCTGCATTGCTGAGAGACGGGCTGGAAAAGGTCGTCCAAGTGCATTGAAACCCTGGACCAAAAGCTACCTAGGTAGTTATCCACCCACGTATGCTGTGGCGTAAGGCTCACCAATCACTTGACAAGTAATCTGATCCGAAATGAAACTCACAACGTGGCACCATACGAAGGTTGTCGATTGTGACACCGAAAGCGATCGGACCCCGGAAAAAAAAACGCAAATGTGGGAGACGAGCCGATCGTCTGGAAGGAAATTGGGCCAATATCCCCTTGATCATGCATTCCAGGAGCGGTCAGCTTGAATGTCTGCATTCGGGACATGCATATGCCAAAAATCCCCAGATGAGCTAAATAGCTCCCATACGAGTCGCGATCGAGAAAAGCCATGCAAACTTTGTGCGACCATGGAGCTATGACTGAGTCTCCGTCGGCATGAAGCACTCTGGAAGCTTGTATTCCATCAAGTGAGTTTGTTTCTCTTGTAACGCGTCAACGCGTAGAAGCGCGTTGGAGCGCGTTATTGCCCCTCCACACTACTGCAAGCCCCAAGAAATCGTCGATGTGAGATGTCAGCCTTTCGCACAAACTTCAACGGCGCTCCACCTCAGCAATCCTGCTTATCATTCCTCGAAGATAGCCGGCTGTCTCTGATCAAGAGCAATGCACTTCAGAGTGTGTCATTCCCGGTCAAGCGCCATGAGGTGCAACGACGGGGAAACATCTAGCACCCACCAACCTCCGACTTCTATTCCACAAGTAATGACGCACGGGAAGTCACAAGGCTGTTGATTCTCTTGATAATAAGCCTAGCTGATAGTTCACCAAACCCGGCGGAATGCCATGAAGTCCGGCCTTGTTTGTGACCAAAGTCAGCTTATGCCGGTTGCTGATGGCATACACGGGCACCTAAGACGAAAGACCCATCGTAAGATCGATGAGACGCCAACAGTATGGCGGATTGCTTACACCATCCTGGCCTTTGGAATGAACACATTATCAAGCTGTACGCGCCGCTCACTCGAGTAGTTCCCTGCCTATATGGGGAAAGTGGCCGGTAGCGATGTCGCTGTCCTCGGTTCTCAATATTCCCGCCAGGAACACCAGAGTATGCACAATCCCAGTGATCCCACCATGGCTTGCTTGCGAGGAGCATCCACCAACACATGGCGCCATTGTATTATCTTCGAGTCTCTCTACCCAAGATTTTGATTTCCTTTCGCGGGGCCAACAGGGGAGGACAACCATCCCGAGAAGCTGAGCAAATGGAGGAGGAAATTGTTTCTGAGGACCACCCAACCTAAGCCTATCACTCTTGTTGGTCGTGGTCAACAGCCTTCTTCCTTGCCCCTAGTTAACTCCGTTCCGGAAAGTTGGCTATAGCAACTGGTAGAACAAGGGATTCAGTCAGATCGATGCCAATTTAAGAGGAAGCCTGCTCGTTTCGGCCAGGACGATGCCGGCTGGAAATGCGTTGCGGACAGTGCATGGGTTTATTCACAATTCTGCCCATATTTCATGTTCCGCTCATACCGAGCAGATAATGTTCACGTCCTCTCAACCATCGGAGCTCTGAGGCTTTGCAACTGTGGTCAGCCAAGCTGTCTCCTCAATGTACTCGACTTCCGCCCCTTCGTCACAGATAGTAACATCAGCCTTCCTGATGTCCTGATTGCTACAGGTCGTGGTCCTATCCTCGAGGATGGCAAACTGATGGGTAGCCATCCGGGTCTGAGAAGTGGCTGCCAAAGAAAGTGGACGTCCTAGCAGTTCGTCCTCGAGGCTGGCCCAGGTCCGACCCAGCTACAGCCACCAGCTGCCACGGCGGAACCTATAACACAGAAAATACCCTGAGCCGCCCAGTAAGGGTTGCCTGTGTTTCGGTGCTCGTTCTCGGAGTATCAAATAGGTCGGTGCTGAACCCATGCTGTTGTCACTTCAGCACTTCGCCTCCTTCGTAGCATTCCGTCTATGCACGTTACCACTCAATCCTATCTGCGGACGAACAGAACATTCTCTGCGTTGAGCTGATACGCTAACGACATGGCTGATACGGACTATGATGACTAGAAGACCCAGCTGGAGGAGATCATTTCCACCGGGGCTCTTGAGGCTGATCGGAAGCAAAGCAACTCATGCCGTTCTTCCACATGAGACCCTCAAAGCTATTCAGTCTTACATGAAGATCCCGAGCTTGACGACAGAACTATCCTGACCGCCCTCAAGGTCGAGATAGATCGCAAGATGGGCGTCGAGAACAGTGCACGAAAGAAGAGCACTGTAGAGGTACCGGACATCTTGAGCGCCTTGTCGAGATCAGGTTCCTAGCCACGGCGACGTGCAGAGGCCGTGGGTCATCTCTAATGAGCCATTGCCAAGACATAACCGCAATAAAAACGGTGGCTGTTCTCCCCAGAACATTAAGGTGGCTTGAGTGATGCTCCAAGTACGGCGATGATAAGAATTTTTGGAAGGACGAAAAGGTTGAGGTACGTTATGGACAACGAGACAGAGACACTGACAAGTGCTATTCAAGAATAGGACGATGTTTGTCTTATAGAAAATGGTCCGCATCCTGAACATGGAAACTCGAGGGAGTATAAATATGAATCCACCCCATTCCAGTACAAGTCTGCCGCGAGTCCTTCACATCACTTCTTGTATTGGCCGGGGGAGGGAAGTTTGTTCTCGGCTCAAGATCCCCGGCCTCTGTATATATACGCCATAGCATTGGGCAACCAAGGCACCGACACTCCCCCAGTCCAGCCACTAGACTATCTCGCCGAAACGAATCTTGCAAATCAATGATCTCCAACCGTTCTCGGAGTAGCGCAAGGGGGCCTTCGGGTTACGATGATGCAAACTACTGTTACAGTAAGCCGCATGATTTGAACTAAGGCAGCCCAGAACACTCCTTACCACTACTATGACCGCCACACCGGACAGCCCATCATGTCGATCCGTTTCCCCAATGCAGACGCCAGTCAGTCATCTTGGATTCTCGGCAAAGTTGCCTCAAGTTTCCTTCTACCAGAGCCTCATGGGTGCCAATCAGTCAGCATGAGCAAACCAACACCAAAGTCCCATGCCGAAACGGGTTCTAATCCGCGACCGCAAGACGCAAATGGGGCCAGGTCGTTGCCTGTACTCCGTACCTCTAAGTTGACTATAGTAGTGGGCCATTTCTGCAAGTGATGGATGTCCCGGGATGCTTGTTCTAAGCGCTTGTACATCTCAACATGACTGACATCGTCACCGGAAGAAATGAGCCGCAGAAACTCAAGATTTTCATGCACATAAGCACCGCCAGTCATACGACCTACTCCGTACGCGTTGCTCTAAAGATGGATCCCCAGCATTGGCAGAAGAAGAAACACAACGCCTAAGGAAATAGGGTCGGTCCAGGCCTGCTATCGGAAATACCGTAATTGCACCATGGTGATCACCCCTCAGTGGAGGCGCTATCGCCGCCCAAGTGTCGAGTTTCTTGACTTTCAGCTTTGGACTTGCTCTTCCGACTTCAAGGTACACCCAAGTAAAGTAGCGTTGGGATGACCACCGTGTGTACTGGATGGGGATTGACGACTTGAATTGAGTTTCGATGGTAAGGCGAGGCAAATGCACGGTCTCACGAATCCCGTTCGTTACCGGCCACCCAGTCGAAAGCAGGTCAGACTAGACTTACCAAACCTGTTTCTAAGCCCCTCGGCGACGTGTCGACAAGACCTGCTCCGAACGTTCTCAATGGTGCCCGCTCCCTCGCTCGGTTGGCTTCGCCTATCCAAGACGTGGGTTTGCTTCCATCCTTGAACGATTTCCCCACCTTGGGGGAGCGCCAGGTAACTACTCCGTAGAGGCCATGAATAAGTCGTGCGTTTGCAGCCTGTGCATTTGACCCTCGCGATGCTATCTCGATGGGATGGCGTTCCACACTTGGAACGCATCTGCGGGCTTGTGCAGATCATGGACACACCACAACTTCTGTCGTCATTCCAGAATCAGAGACAAGGCGTGGGTTCGTGTTCAAAAGCGGGCAAGGCAATAAGCTCACTCAGGCACACCCATTTCATCGGAATGAGTCGACGCGCCACGCACGCGAGTCCATGTGCTAGATCAAAGACAGCATAAACTGAGAGAGCAAACAATGGGCCTCAAGAAACACTCAAATCTTACCCGGCGTGGACCAAGCTTGTCTGTTTCGGAGCCGAGCTATGTGCAGGCTTGAAAGCCATGTGGTCGTTCTCCCTTTTAGCACAACCAGCTCCGACTTACAACTTCCTACCATTGTACGGAGTATGTAGAGGCAAAAACGTGACCCTTGGACTCTTACAGTACGTTGTACCTACTGTAGACGCAGCACATTCGCCGAGTTGAAAGGGGGACCCCATTGTGCTGGGGGCAAGGCCCAGGATGGGTTAGTGAGACGCGCAGATGCAAGCTGAAGGACGATCTTGTTGGCCCTAGATGCCACTACCCATGTCGATTGACGCCTGCGGCGCGCGCGCATTGAGCATTGCCTTCTCATGCCTTGTTAGTCCAGACTGGGCGGTGGGCGGCCAACGAAACTGTAGCTGAGAGTGAGTTTCTTAGGCTCTGACTTGTCAAGGAGGAAAAGGCGAACCGCCGACTCTGGGCCAGCCATGATGCGTAACCCGAGCCCAAGATTGCGTTTCACACATGTGAATGGGAGAAGCGGTTACGTGGGATTTGTCAGGCTCAGCATGCCAGCCGCAATGCAGATTGGCTGCTGACCGCTTCTCGCTGTCCACAACTACTCGGTGTTGTTTGCTCGGGGTCGGTGACCGTGGAGCGGCCTCGAGTATTGTCTTCTCGATAATAGTTCGCCTACCAGCTCGAAGAGAGATGATTCAAAACCCAGGAGTCATATCCAGTACAGGACCTCCTGGACCTCCTTGAAAGCTTGGGGCCGACCGTCGCCGAGATGCAAGGCGTCGGCAGTTCTGCTAGATAGTTATAAGTCAACAAGCCTCATTCCGGTTCGAGCGCGATTCGCACTACGGCCTGAGTAATTAGCAGTCAACGCCTCCCGCAGGCCGAGGTCTCGCGTACTTGAACCATAGGCTCAAATCAACAGATGGGGAAGGCAAACCAATGACAGAGCTGTTGTTGCTCCTCTGGTCTGCGAGGGACCACGTCGACGGCACAGTGCAGACAAGGCAAGCTGGGAGACCCCTGCCATGTACGACAGTCGAGCTGTATTGCATGAATATGGGGGGTGCTCTGTGCATGGGGGGAACCTGTTTGGTGGTGATTGTAGTTTAGGAAAGGGTCACTCGACAGTTTGGGTTGGAACTGCTGGATCGTGTTCTAAGGGGAGGCGGTGGACACCATCACACGCTAAGGCATCGAGGATAATATAGAAACCCGAGAAAGCAGTGGGTAAAGGATCATGATGATGAGTTAGTGGCGTGATTGTCGGGGCGTTGATGTTTGATGCGTGTAGTGATGAGAAGTCTAGACGTGTGGAGGTCGGTGCACGATGTGTGGCTGCAATGGAGTCTCGTTCAGTTCAGTTCACTCCAGCACAAAGGTAAATACGAGAAGGTGCAAAAGTTAGCCGTTGCCCGCCACTACTTGCGCGCTGGCGATGTCGCACAGCGCATGACGCTGACAGGAGCCACTGACAGTGGCCGTGACAGATGCCTGGCGTCGGGGTGAGAGCGCAGGTGCAGTAGCAGTAGCAGTTGCAGCACCTCCTGCATCACCCTAACTCCGTTCGCCAGCTCAGCTGCAGGTGCCGAGGGCGCAGACCGGGGCAGGACTTAAGAGGCGAGGCCTGTAATTAGTAGAGCCCCTTGGCAAACTTCAGTGCCCTGTTTCTAGCTATTCCCCAGTCCGGCGCAGCCTGTTTTGGTGAGCTGGTGGCCATTTGCCTTAGCGCATGCCCTGCCCTGAAACTGGCCGCCGTATCCTTGCCAAAGATGGATGGCATTCTACGGGATAATTACTTCGTACACCTGGCAGCGCTCGTCTTGAGCTACGTCCACATGGACAGACTTTAGCTCATCAAACAAAAAGAATCAGACGCAAAAGAAGAAAAGTATGTGTGTAATGTGGGAGAGTTTATTCTCGAAAGTATCCAAAACAACTGTTCGAATATCACCTTGAAGTATTACTGATGCATAAAAAAAGGACCCAATGATGGATCTTGAGCCATCCCTGCGTCAGCAATGGGTATTGGCTCATGGCGCTGCAATCTGCATCACAAGTCTCATCTCCAAATGCAAGACCTGCATCTGATGCCCTGTTTTTGTTGTTGTTTGTTTCAATGAGGAGCTGCCTAATGCTCGAGTAAATTTTTGAACTAATTTCGCTTTCCGTGTCAGGCAAACTTACCGAATGCTGGTTGCCCTGTGCGAAGAAGCAAAGAGTGGTTGAGCTTCCATCAGGCTGTTTACTAGCTGAACCATCCGCTTAATATCTACCACTTCAGGCCGGCCAGGGCCTGCACCAGTCACTACAGGCGCGGCCGCCGCCACTGTCACTGGCCACTTCGACTTCCCAGCTTCGAGCTCCTAAACTATCGATTCCCTTTCTCCTCCAACTTCTGCGGCTCCTGCTACTTTCTTACTGTACCGTTCTTCGATCCCAATTCTTTTCTGCTCTGATCCATCTCGTCCCTTTCTACCTGCTCAACGCATCAAGGGCTCCTTCGCTCCGTCCTGTCGTCAGTCTTGTGCTCTCCGAGGCTGCTGTTGCTGTCCATCGACGCGTCCCGACTCCCCGAACCTCGCTGTTTCCACGCCCCCGATCCGCACCGAAACTCCCTCCTAATTACCACCACAACACCGCACACGACCCAGCAATACCCTTCATGGCTTGACGATGCACATTTCCCACTTTCTCGAGCATTCATCCTCATCCGCTTGAGTAGAATGCAGGCCTTGGGGTTCACTCACTCCGAGTAGAACCCCCTCGGCAATCATGCAGACCGTCCCAACTGTAAGTCCTACTGTCGAAACTCTCGATGGATCCTCGAGTGCCCTTCGATCAACCATGTCGCTCGTCCCGCGTCCCACGTCCCAAACCCTCGTCCCCGACCTTCACTTTACGCCCACTACGCTGCCCGCCCCATTCTGCCCTCTCTTCGCGTCAAATTTTGCCATGCCTTGACCGACAAGCCCTCACCTGTAACTCAGGACCGAGGCTGTGTTCTGCTAATTGATTTCTTGCTTACGGTTTCCTTAGCTTGTTGGAACTGGTACTGCCGTTGCTGCGGCGGCAAGCGGACTCGTCTTTGGGGAACCTCCCAACGAACACACCTCGTCCCTTGCTCGACGACCCTCCGTTGACAGATCATTTTCTGCGCCACTAGCACCTTCTGCGAGCGTGGGACTATATACATCACCATCTGGACGAAGATCTGGACCAAGTTCTTCCACGCCCTCGCCGGCCCTTGAGTCCACACCACTCTACGTTGGTGCTCATGTCTTGTCGTCCACGAGACCACCGCTTTCCCGACACCACAGACCTGCGAGTGCCCAGCTGGCCTCTTACAGGCCGTCGAGCAGAAGGCAGTCCTGGGCTCGGCAGAGAGACTACTCAAACCAGGCAATTGCTGAAAACCCTCGAGACTCGATCTCCTCTAACAGCTCGTGGATAAGGAGGCTATCTGTCCGCCCCCTGTCCCACCACGGTAGTTTCCAGTCAAGTCTCGACCACGACACGACCTCAATAGCTTTCTCTCACGGCTCAAGTGCTCCGATTCTGTCTCCACACTCAATTGTGCCTCAGCCACTCCCTCCTAACAAACTCGTGAAGCGGAGTTCACAGCACGACGATCCGGACGAGTTGGAAAGACGACGCTCGCGATCCCACCGGCCTACTTTGCGTCGACCGGCGACAAGTCACCAGCGATCCGCAACTTTACATCAATTTCAGCCTACGCCCGAATTCGAACTAACCACCACAAGAGGGATTCACTCATTCGACCAGCAGGAGCGCGTGGAAGGGTATTTCAGCAGGAGAACTTCAGACGCACCTGCTTCCGGGCCAAAGGGTGGCAGCTGGACATCTTTCTTTCACAGCCGTTCTGTTGAGATACCAGCCCAGGGTACCCTACGAAAGGCCAACGATTTCGGCCCGAGCAGCCGTTTCGGCGGGTTCAAGCGAATTACCATCGGCATCGACGACAAGCGCAAGGTACACTTGATCAAGCCTCGATTGATATCAGGCACTGCAAGCAATCCTTTTGCCAGTTCTCGGTTGACTGCTGACCCGACTGAATCCTACACCGAAGAATTCACTGAGGACGCCGACATTTCGGTCCCCTCTGCAGAAACTACACCGTCAAAACGAGCAAAACGGTCAATTTCAATGACATTCTCGTCAGCGGGCAATTGGGTGTCCAGGACATCAGGAAGCCTGCGGCGACCCAAACGCGGAGCTGAATCTCGAAGCGGAAATAAGCGACATGTGTCAGCTCCAGTCAGCGGCTTGCATTTCAATGCGGACCAGGACGCCAATCCTGCAGAGGAACCGCTCTCACCCACTCATGTACTCCAGGATCAAGATGCGGCTCCCTCGTCAGCTACCAATGCACAGCGCTCTACCCGCCAAAGAAATTCATCATCCCCTCTACCTTCGCTCGCGAGGCTCACAAGTGCCCCCCTAATGGATTCACCTAGGATTGGCTCAGCAGGTGCACGGAATACAGTGCGGCCGAATCAGCCCTCGGGCAGTTCGAGCAGCTCCGGGGCGATGTCACCTCGTCGTGGGCAGCCTTTCGACCGTAGATCAACCCTGGATGGTTCCGAGGGAGAAACGCGAGACTTTGGCTCCGTAGATGATGATGATACGGATTTCAAGAGTGATGGGCTGTTTGATTCCATTCGAACTGCAGGCTCGAGCCGGGCGAGAGCTGTTGATACCCCTCTTGACTCCATGTACGACGAGTCACCTCCAAGCACAGCTGGCAACAGTAAGACGAAACGTTTATCGATACAGGAGATTCTGGGAAAGGCATGGGATGAGGAGAACAAGATCATGGAGGAAGATGAGAACGCACAAACCCCAGTTCGCAATAACCGCGCACGGTTCAGCACGGACACTAATGATGGTGCCTCTTACTCTCCCAGGGATCAGGTTCGAATGTCGATGGATGACGATTTTGATGATGACTGGGCGAGGGACGATGACGCCCCCTTCAACTCGTTGTCGCCACCTTCAAAAGGTGGCTCACTGAATGCCAGAGGGATCAATCCCAATGTCAGGTTGGCCCTCGCCAACATCAGTGGCAACGGTACTTTGGACGCCAACATAAATGATACTATCAGCGAGCGGCCCTTGAGTAATCTCTTCGACTGGTCAGAGCCGTCAATGCATGATAAGCAGGACGACGGCCATTCTCCACGGCCGCGAACGGCTTATGCAAAACAGGAATTGGATCCTAGAGGGGGCCGATCAGCAACCCGCAAAGGTCCAATGCCAACACACGTCCGTAGCCAGAGCGTTCCTGTTGTACATGACGGTACAGACGATCCGAGACCAACTGGTGCCAAGTATGGAACTTGGGGCATGTCATCGAAGACGGTGAGCGAGGACTGGGACGAAGACTTCGAATTTGGCGGCAGCACGACTGGGGATGAGGATCCTACTCAAAAGGATATGTTTGCAGTGCCGGAGTCCATTCGCGCAACACAGCCCAGTGTCAAGGCGCATTCAGGGCAGATCCGCGAGTTCTCTCTGCTCGTGAACGATCTCAAGCGTCTGTGTCGGCATGGCCGTGACATGGGGCTCCTCGATGGTCCATATAAATCGCTCTGGAAGGAAGCGGAGGGCATTATCACTTTGGCATCACCAGACGAGGACTCTGAGGAAAGTGACAAGCAGTCGCACGTCTCCTTGGATTTTGATAGTTTTGATGCCGATGAGCGGTTACTACGTGATGGAATGGATGCCGAGTCACTTGACAAGCTAGATGCCGCTATCGACAGCCACCCAGCAATGTCGAAGACCGCGGTCGTACGGGAGCGCCCATCCCCGAGACGGCGATCCGTCTTCTCGCCGGACGATGATATCTTTGGTTTCAACGCGGCTTCCACGGAGAATCATCCTCCTGCGAAGTCTAGCAGGCCTCGGACACCGGAACCTGGGCCAAGGAAATCACCAGACGTCAACGGGGTGGTTCGCCATGTCATGGAAGCCATGCAGCAAAGGTCTGCGACTGCTCAATCGCCCCAATATCACACGAAGAGCGATCGAATGCACTTCGACACCAACAGTCTAAAGGCGTTGGTCAAACGAGCTGGTGATCTCCGTGATATATTGTCTGATGCAATCCGCAAGGTTGACCAGATCACGCAGAGCCCAGCTCGCACTCCCAGGCATGACCGCCTTGACAGGCACCCTGAGTCCAGTCCTGCCTTTACGAAAGTTTTCGAAGAACCGACCGCCACTCCGCCTCGCAGGACAGTGAAGAGTCGAAGCAACAACGGAGCTATGGAAAGCCCATCACCAGACAACTCACCTTCATCAGGCATCAATAGGCGGATGCAGATGATGACTGTGAATTGAGTCTAAACATTTTCGACGCGAACAAGATTCGTGGCGTTCTTGTCCTCCGCTCTGGTCTGGACATGTGTCCAGCTGGACTGGGCTTTTCAGAGATACCGATAATTTTGGTTCAAGCCACTTTGTACACAAGGCCATAGAGGCGACGCCAGACCTTACTGCTGTAGGGTATAGGAAGGAAGACGATGATCAACTGCAGATACAGACGAAACAAACACACACGGCAACGCATCAGACACGTGGCACGCTTGGAGGAGACTCCCGGCGGAGAACAGTACTTCATGAGCAACTAACATGTTTACGGACGACAAAAACAACTTTGGGTTACACGCTTTGATTCACTTTTTCTTTTCATACACTTTTCTATCTGTTCTTTTATTCTGCCCGAGTTCGTCTCGGTTAGGAAAGCATTGAGGATCACATTTTGTCCTCTGGTAGATATTGCATGGAAAGGAAAAGCAGAGGCAGGTGGGGGGTAGTGGATAAGGGGCAAGGTGAAGAAAAAGGTCGGCAATATATTGGCCCCTTTGTCAAGCATCTGGCGTTTGGTTTTATTGTGAAGGGGACAATCGGGCGGTGGAAGAGAGGCAAGGAAGAAGTCATGCCGCTGTTATGAATTGCATGGATAGAACCTGGCATTGATGACACATTTTTTTCTACGCATCATCACTATCTCTCTGTTGCGGCATCCTTCAGTGACAATGACAGAAGTATGAGACTGGATCGCTTAACCGGAGTCTGTGACTCCCCATATTTCGACCATCCAACATTGTCTTATCTCTTCTTTCTCCGCTTCTCCGCAACCGGCTCATCCAAGCCCTCGCCAAAGGCATAATCTTGGACGAACACGTCCCCCAGATTATCCCAAAACCCCATGTCATATAAGTTCTCTACCTCCCTCAGAGCCCTTACCCTCACCCACTCACCCTCCCCGACCATCCCCGGCCGCTTCGGCGCCAACCCATCCACTGTTGCCACAATCACCCTCTCAGGCTGTACTGGCCACCTTTCGCATCTCGGCTCGATCTTCAGGTCCCTGGTTCTGTTCATCGGCAGACTCCGGGTCCACGCATACCCATCTTCCATGTCTTCCTTCAGCTCTGTCCATTTTTGAGACTCATTAGTCGTCACGCCGGTGTAGACCTGATAGAGAGTGTAGAAAAATAGTCCCCAGACTAGAGGAGAGGTGAGGAGGGCAAGAAGGGTGGATGAGCCGAGGGGAATATTGGAGTGGAGACCGAAGCCCCAGATGGAGGCCCAGCGGGTGTAAGAGTTGCTCACAGAGCGGGATGGAAGGAGGGTGAAGGCTGGGTATTTCCTTTGGAGGTCGTGGCCGAGAACAGAGAGGCCAAGAATGCCACCAAATGAGGTCATTGCAGCTGTTGAGAACAGCAACAGTAGAAACCACCGATGATTTCCGTATCCCACGCAAGAGTTAATGAAGACACAGTGGTGATCCGACTTGGCCACACAACGTTTGCAAATGGAGCAGTGCTTCGACCGAGGTGGCTTGGGAAGCTTGCACGTTCGGCACTCGGCACCAGGATGGAAAAGTGCATAATCGTAAGGATAGAGCGTCATATGGTAGGAGAGGGTTTCTGGGGTGACATAGCCCGGATCAACGGCGCATGATAGGTAGAGGAAGATAAGTGGTAGGGAGGCCAGGACACAGCAAGTGGCTTTGGTGAGGAGGGATATTTGGGGGAAGATGGCGGGGAGATAGAGGGTGTATCCGGCGAGCATAATGACGAGGAAGATGATCTGACAAGGTGGACTGTTAGTGCTTGGTTCTCCCGTCAGAAATGAGGCTGGCCGAACTTACGACTACGGTTGGATGTCGATCATAAAGCATGTGATTCCCGAACCGCGATATTGAGCTGGTGAAACGCCCCCCAGTGAACCTCGTGTCCAGAGAATAGATCTTCTTCGGTAAGTGAACCCATAGCAGTCTGTATAAACTCGCAACAGGAGTGTTCCTGATGAGCATTATCAGCAGGCATGCCTTACTGGGAGATATCGAGACAATTGGGGGGAAACATACTTGAGGGCTGGCAATCTGCCGAAGAAAGTGACGAAGACGAAGAAAGAGAATATGAGAATAAGTGTCAGAATGGTTGCAAGGGTGCCCATGGTGGGCGGGACTCGGAGCTCGTTGTTCTCTACCAGCTGACATGAGAGGCACCTGGCCAACTTGTTGATCAAGGTCAAGGTGCCGCGAGGTCTGCTTAGGAACTCTGGCGTCTATGGTGAGTCCATGGCTTTGTAGCGAGTTCTTGAAAGTCTCAAAATGTGTTAAACGGCTCAATACCTGTCTGTTCAGGCGCCAGGGAGACTTCGTCGAGGGTGGTATGTCGTCAGCTGGGTTGGCTGAGCGCGCTTGCTTGCTACTGATCCGCTGTAGGTTGAAAATGGATCCCCTGAAAGAGACGGAAAACCTACCACGTGACGAGCCTTCAAGGCAGGTCTTTTTCAGCGTGTCATCTCAGCCAAAATAAGGGTTTCCTGCAGTCCAGTCGCATGACGAGTGATTTTGTCGACAATTTCTATCTATGTCATGCTCTCGTTCAATTATTCGAGGTAGAGGTCTCAAGGCCAACCAGACTCCTGGCGACGCCAGAGCAAGAGGCGCTTATGTACATTTCACTCGGGCTGCGCCTCAGCATCTTCAAAAAGTATCACCGTCGTAAGGCAAGTTCGGTCAGAAGGCGCATAATGTCTCTTCAATGAAGCTTTCATATTATGCAAATGGTTCCCTCATTCCTGCCTTGATCTGTCAATAGTGCTCCATTCTGTTAGCTTGCATCTCGCCTTACACAGAGTTCCTCACATCGGATTGCATATGCCATTTGATCAGAATGCCGCGATGCCTTATATTTTGCCGAATGTTACATGAAATATCTTTAGCTACAAGAGTACATATGAACACGGAACTCAATGAGCAAGTTGAGGTGGTGAACGGCCAGACTTCTTTGAACATGCTGTTGCTGGTAGCCGTCACGTGACAGCTTTGACTGGTCAGAGCATGAGACCCCGAACTGCACCTGGCTTCCGGCTTTCCGAGTGACAACTTACTCTGGCTTTCTCTTTCAAACGGAGGGATATGAGGAAAGGGATGCTGGACTCAAATAGGCAAGGTTAAATTCGACTGATTCTTTTCCGGCACTCCTTGGACGATTTACTTGCATCCTTCTGGGCTCCAGCGAGACGTGACTACTTAACGCGTTCCTGCGCCAGGGGACCGTGAACGCGTCAAGCAACGACACAGGCCCCCGAAATGCATCCTTCTGCAAACCAACGCTCTTGAGGATGGCCACAGGCGTTACATATGATGGAGTCGAAAGCACAGAGGGTGGCAACATATTCCAAGGGCTGTCGTTTTGGGTCGCCCAACGCGTGCCCATGCGCAACGATATTTTGAGTAAGATCAAAGTATGTCCACCTCGAACACAGCAGGATCTTGTCTGCAGTTCGTACTGACTGGGTCGGTAGAGCAATGGCGGCACCGTTGTACCTTTGGAGAAGAATGCAAAGTTCCTTATTGCTGATTATGTCCGCAAGGATGCGCCGCCTGGATCGTTCTCCTGGAAGTTCATCACGGACTCCGTTCAGCATGGAGCCTTGCAGGTCGAGGATCGATACCGCATCGGGCCGGATCCTAATATGCCTCGTCCTGCCGGTGGTGGGCGCCTGACACGGGCTGGTCGCGTAGCCTTCACACCTGCCGACAAAGCCACGCTCGCAAAATGGGTCCTTTCAAAGCCAGCGGCAAGGCGGCAGGGCAATGAACTCTACATGGAACTGGAGAAGTTGGTATGTTTCTCGCTGCTCAATGAACTTGGCCGTACTGACAACTCGCTACAGAATACTCGTCATACCTGGCAGTCATGGCGAAACCATTGGATAAATACCTTGCAGAAACTCGATGATCACCAGCTCAAAGTGCTTGCAGCAACCGCACCTGATGAGCATGCATCTCAAGGAACTCCTCATGAAACGGCTGAGGAAGTTGCCTCTAAAACGACCGCTTTGCCCGACCACCTGGCAGTCCCACAGCGTCCTGTCCATGCGGCGCCACCGCAAAGAGCGAGAGTCAATTTCTCAAACAAAGACGACGCCATTATAGCACAATGGGCACTTCTGCACTCTCTGGAGGCCGACACGAGTGTTTTCAAAGCACTGGAACAAGAAGTACGTACAATATTGTGGTAATGATAGATTGGGAACCTAACCTCGAGATCGCTAGCACCCCCATCATAGCTGGGACTCATGGCGAACCAGATGGAACAAGAAACTGAGATACTACTCACTTGAAAAACTGCAAGAAATGGCAGATACGTTAGAAGAGGAACTTGCAACTTCTAGCGCACCTGTAGCCGCGAACCCGAAGGCTGGAAAATGCGGAATTGCGACAAGGCCTACGTCTGAAAGAACTACACCGGGACAAGGTGAAAGTAGACACAACACACCAACAACGCTGCAGACACACGCAACAAAGATCAGACCTGCCACAGAAGTTGCAGCAAAACAGCCGGTGCTAAGCCCGCCCGCAGGTGTCACATCGAAGAAGACCCAGTCCGGACCTTTTGACGTAGATACAAGGTCCTCGGAGGAAGGGCGTAAGACGCACCAACGACAACCGTCTATAGAGCCTTTACGAGGTGAAGGGGCGCCTGGTATTGAAAGAAAGAGATCAACCGATCAGGCTGACGAGGAAGAAGATGTGACTGCAGAGTCAGAGGACGTGGAAACAGATGACGATCCTCAAAGAGATCAGTTCTACCGCGATCTTATTAGCTTCAACGACTGCGAGCCTGAGGAGTTCGATTGGCCAGTCTTGCAAGGCCCGACAGGAAAGCACGAGATTGACCTTTATGAGCTCGCGCAAGCATACGATGCGCAACGAGCCGCACTAGAGGATATTAACTGGGCAGAAGTGGCCCGCCAGCTTGGCTGGGCACCTGAGGTGGATACATGGATTGTCTCAGCGCTGCAAACGTGCTTCCATGAGCGACTCGTGGACTTCCTAGAAGCTATGAATGACTTCTATCCGGAGCTCAACATACCAGGGGCCGAAGAGGACGACCAGGAGCCGAAAACCCCACACACCTCGATGCGCTCTTCACCACCGGTACGCCATCAAAGTCCCAAGAGAAGTCGGGAGCCAGACCACATATCTTCAGCAGCTTCCGTGAAGAGGCGGCGACGCCTCGAAGGAGCCGAAGTTCCATCAACTCCGGATGAAGATGTCGGGCTATCACGAGAGTTCCGCCAGAAACACGGCATATCCGTCTCCCCTTCGGTTCTGCGGACCAGTACGCAAACCTCACAGCAGCTCCCTATCCTTCAGCAAACGCCCAGCAGGCCGCGGACGAGAGACACAAGCCCGTTACGGCCCCTCGAGATGGTTGGGGGAACCTTGGAAATGGGAGGAAGGAGAGAACAAGAAACCTCCTCCGATGATGAGATGCCTTCATTAGTAGATACTCTTCAGCGAAAAGGCAGCGCACAAACAGCGACAGCGCGCAGACGTACTCTACCAGCCAGTTTCAGCAAGCCCGCAACACAACCCCCTCAGTCCCGTCGTTCCACACCACCTATCAATACCCAGCTCTCACCATCACAACCCTTGAACTCCCCTACAGAAACCGCCTCCGAATGGCTTACTCGGCACCTCCGGAGCGGCTACCCCAAACGCATACTCGACATCGCCCTTCACCACACTACTCAGACACCTGGCCCCTCAGCCGACCACATCGTCGACTCCCTTGCCAACGACAACGGCATCCCAGCCGACCTCCCGGGAGTCTGGCTCTGCCACGAAGACCGCACTCTGGAACAGCTTATGGCAACAAACCTCTCTGAGCAAGCAAACTCCGCGCTCGAGCTTGCGGAACAGAACCGGTTAAGGGAGGCGCAGCGACGACTGATTGAGCGACATGGGTGGGAGGCTGTCAAGAAGAGAAAGAGGTATTTGAAGGAGAAGGAGGAAGCAAAGAGGAAGAGGAGTGCAGGCGGGAAGCCGGCGGTGTTGACAGCGGAGGAGAAGAGAAGGCGGCAATTGGAATTGCAAAGGATGATGGAGGAGGAGGAGGAGGAAGGAGAAGGAGAAGAAGAGGCAAGTTGATGACAGGTTGTTGGAGGGCCGCCAGGCTTGCGTGACTTCCAAAGATACCCTGGTTTCCAACATTATCTACCGCAAGGAATCCAACGTGTCCCACCATGCTCCTCTCGCATGACGGCGTTCATGCATTCATATGAGAGCTCGAAGAAGAGAAAAGCCCGGTCGACGTATCATATCTCCCATTTTGACTAGATAAGCCCGGTCTTGTGATGCTGCGTAGATGAAGTACTATGAAAAGCCCGGGCGAGACTGAGAGAACCGTGATCGCTTGGGCCTATCCCTGCGCAAATATCGTCATAACTGGGCCCATTACTCAAACGCCATCGACGGAACAGAACCAAAACTTGACCCTCAAAGGAAGCAAAGACAGAGCGACCCAGGCTATCCATCTTCTTCAAGTATCCCATGTCTCATCCCAGGTAGAGCAAGATATGCATGCTCGCCACGTGTCCCCCCAAAAGCGTTTGATGTCGTTCCCGACGATTAGCTCGATGAAAACTCACGTACCCTTCGAGGTACTTCAACCGAATTCCCCATATTGCCGCTTGAGTAAGACTTTTCGACTTCAAAAGTCTCATTGACTGAAGCAGAATCCTCCCAAGAAGTGGTGATCATACGAACCATAAGGGGCAAGTCCTTTGATTTGTTAATGAAAAGTCCAATCGCTTCTCCTGCATACCATTAGTGAAGCTCGAATCTGTTTGTACGGTCAACACTGACCCATCGCAACTAGTGCGAGATTTCTTGTTGCAGAAGCAGGCAAACCGTACGATCCCATCCAGAGCGAAGCAACTGGACAGACGATGTATGGCCACAATCCCGCAAAACCAGTGCCCCTAGATAGATATCCCTGGAAAGTAGTCGCAGAAGAGGCGGCTGACTCCAAGGTGTTCGCGATGTCCAGGGCTCGTTGATGGACCAAGGTCAATGAGCTCTCGTGGGCAATGTATTTGTACGAAAGCGAATCCGCCATGCTTTCGAGGCGTTCCATGTCCTGCTTATATGTCAGTGGCAAGACCTCAGACTGATGTGGATACATACAGCATGAATCTTTGCTTGCCGACCAGAAGTCTCCGTAGCCCATTGTTTTGACAATTCCTACCACAGTCAAAATACGTTTCGTCAAGTGATCCTATCTACTCACGAGATCATTGTGGAGTGCTGCAAACGAGATGACTGCCGCAGCGATCTGCGACGTGACAGCTTGAGCCTCGGTGTGAATTTGTTCAGCTACGGTCTGTAATGCGTGCTCATGTGAAACGACCATCTGCGTATGATGATTCTGGAGCGATTTGATCATGGCTATCATGTAAGTCTCGAGTGCCTTGGCTTCTTCGAGACCCCCAGCAACTGCATCAGAGAAGCTCTGCAGGAAAGTTAGGGCCATATCTCCGCGAGATTGCTTGTGTGCATCTCACCTCTGCTGTCCTGTGAATGTGACTCGACATGAAATTGTCAAGATCATCCAGCCTGTCACGTAAACCATCAATCTTGGGTTCAAGAGAACCGAGATTCTCGCTTGTTTCGCGAAAGACGTGGTCAAGGGCATCCGTCCGATATGCCAGCTCCTCTTCGATCCGATCGGTCAGCTTAGACAGGATCTTGGTGACTCTCTGATATACACGCAGGTTATGGTCTGCCGCATGTCAGTTCAGGATGACTCGCGAGGATGCAAAGCCGGTGAACGAACCCTTCTCGTTCTCAGATCGGGCAGCTTCGCAGAAGCGCAAAGCTTTGTGCCGGTAGCTAATCCAGGTGTTCCACGCCGCGTCAGACTGCGAGAGGCCATGCAAGCAGTCGCTCACTTCCTGAGTAGACACATGAAGCTGCGGGCGCTTTGGCACCGAAAGCCGCGCCAGCGCAGGCTCACGAAGCGGCGTGCACTCCGCTGGGATCGCGAAGCTGCCTCGCTCCAGGTCGCAGATAGCCAGGCTTGCGGCGTATGAGTCAACAAAGTCTCGGACGGCACGACCGCTGTCGGTCAAGACCGTTGCCTCATCCTTGCCGTTGAGTAGATGGCAGTTATTGACCAGGAGTCGGGCGGCGAGTCGATGGCAGAGCGGCTCCGACTCTAGCTCTTGGAGCTCAGTCAAAGCAATGTTATATATGTTGGGTGAATCGGTAGCGAGTGGCGCAGTGATGACCATATCAATCCTCTCCTTTGAGGGTCCGGTTCCTGATAGACGAAGTCAGCGAATTTAACAAAGAAGCGACGCGCCAATACGCACGAGGAAGGATGACCTGCTGACCCCAGGAGAGGCCGTTCGCAGGTAGTACGTGATAGGCGGCAATGCAGCAAAGAGCCGCCTAGACTCTCCGAGACGGCATTTTGGCTCTGTGATCGTAGATTCCCCAGGAAGAATGGGACTTGCCAGGAAACAGAAGATCGCCGAGGTGATGAGGATAGGTGCACGACGTTGAGAGAAAACAGGAAAGGAAAAGAGATATGGAATTTCAGCGAAGCTTGAGTTCCAGAACCCAGACCTCTCAAGCAGGGGAGGTGCTCGTTGAATCGATCGGAGAAATCCGCTTCCTGAATCACACACAGTGAGCTGAAGCTTACCGGAAGGAACAGCTGGCAAGCACTTGCAAAAGCCGCTGGCAGATGAGACGAATGGCGGCCGAGGAGGAGTTCACTTCGTCCAGAAAGAAACATGGAAGAGATGTGATAGGACATCCGAGGTAGGAATGATGGCGATGAAGAGGTTCCTGCCTGAACAGAAATGTGGCGGACACAACTGGCGAGCGGCAGGTGCTCCTGCGCTCAATCATCGCTCCTTCCCATTGTCCCATTCCGCACATCCTATTGACGGCTCTGTGGCACCAGAAGAATCACTAGAATGGAGATCCACAGGACCATCAACGCGGAAGTCAAAGATCGATGGCTATTAAAGAAATTGGGTGATTAGAAGAACAATAGATGAAAGGGGGAAATGGTGAGATCAATCAGATCATGCACATGGGTTCACTTGCCTGGGCAAAATTCGATCGAGAATTGAGGCTACATGACCACCTCTAAACGTTCCAACTCCTCTGCCCCGGGGCCTCAGTTCGACTTTCACCACAGGGCACTCGTCATGCTTGGGCTCTAGTATATGGACCGGCGATACCAGATCATTCTTTGGTGGCACGACAACCTGTCCGCCATCCGGACCCATCGAATCGAATGATCTGACAGTCAGCCGCAAAGCAGAGCATGTCGTTGCTCGCGAAGTGACGCCCAGGGCGCAAGGTTTTGCCACCCTCAAAGCCCCTATGCCCCTGAATGCAGCTGGATGGAAATTCGCTCCCCTCTGTCCGTCGAGGAAGCGATGAGGGTTGAACGCCTCCACATCATCACCCCGTACTGCCTTGTCTGCATGTATTGCACCACCTGCGATTTGTACCGCGCCACCCTTTCCGGAAGAATACTGATTGTTCAGGATGCTATCTTCTTTCACCATCCTAACTGATGAGTTTTCAGATCACAACCTGAGACACTCCCTATATACTGCAACAAGCGTCTGGCGCTCCTCCTGTATCAGAGTAATACTAAGATGGTCCTCGTCATGGATCTCCTGCGCCTTAATGAGTGACTGACCGATCCCTGCGCGAACAGTTCCCAGGAATTCGGGATCAGCGAGCCAGCGAAGGACAACCCAAAATGTGGTGGTTGTAGTATTGACTACCCCGGCAAAGAGGAAGGACAAAGCAGATCGAGAAACCGTGTCATCGCGCATATGTAGGATCGCTCAACCCTATATCGATCTCGTATTATCCTCGAGGTTTTCTTCTGATTTCCGACTCGGTAGTAGTTCAAGAAGGCCTTGACCAATTTCTTACGTCCATTGTAAGGCCTGGAGGCAGTAAGGGAAGGAAAGATGCTCATGGCGATGTGCCATGATCTCGACTCCCACTAGTAGATGAAGATTAAAAGAAAAGATATGTTCGTGTTTATTGGCTCTCTGGCATATAAACTGACATCTCGAAACCGTTGTTGAACGGAATAGTCATGTTCCTGAAACCGTTCTTCGGATCCCTCATGTAGGTCAGGAACTGCTCGTATCCCACTGCTCCCATCTCCGTGTTGTCTGCCAGGATGACGGTGCCAGGTCGCATATGAGGCTTGAGAATCTCGACGGTTGGCAGAGCGAGCGGCGTCCAGACTAGCAGAGCATCAGTCCTTGGGGAACGATTAATGAGCGGATGAATAGGTCTGCTTACTGTCGAGGAGGAGAAGGTCAACTTGTGACACATCTTTCTTCAACGTTTGAAGGAGGTCTCCCTCTCTCAGGTCGATGTACTTCTCCACAGTCTCTCCACAGTCCTTCCAGTACCCTCGTGCGACCTTCGCCTTCTCAGCCTCCTTCTCTGTCGCGATCACCCTGCCCTCTCTACCCTGCCTCTGCGCATTCTCCCCGACGGCCAGCGCCAGGTAGATGGTGCTGACACCGAAGCTGGTCCCCGCCTCGACAACATTGGTTGCTCCCATGGCAAGAATCAGCTGATATACGAATTGGCACTTGTCCTGGTCGAGAGCGATGAACTTGTCGAGCATAAGCGCGTCGAATTGCCTCTTGGCATCTTGCTTTGGAGCGGTGTCTTCAAGGTCTTTCAGAACGTTGGCAGAGAACACATTGCCTGTCTTGGTCATGGCAGCCTCTTGCTCGAGGGACTTCTTATGCAGGTTATTGAGAAGCTCAAGAACGTGAGGCGGTGCAGCCACGGGGTTGGGGCGGGGTGGTGCCATGGTGAACCACTCGCTCACAGTCTGCGAGGTTGGATCTGTAGACAGCTGGGACTGTAGGGAGATGGGACAATGGTCAGTTGAAATTGACTTGAGCTTATGTATCCATGTGAATGAAGCTGAGTATCCCCAAGTATGGATGGACCGTAGTCCGATGTCGCGAAGCTTGAGTCACATGAGGGGGCTTAGTCACAGATTCCTCAACTGCCGAAGCAGTCTCCGATTTGTCTGCCCGTCGATACAATGCAGCATTCAATGTTGGAGCTGGCATGAAACATTATGGTTGATGAGTCGTGTTTAAAGAAGACATCACCCTTTCTGTGAGAATCGATACTGGGATTATGGAAGCCCTCCCATCATCTCCAGCCAAGCAAACGATGGTAGCTACCTATCTGGAATATATAGCAACATAACACAATTTCGTGTGTCGTGTCACGCCCTTCATCTGACAGCTGCGGGCCTTTCTTGCAACTGCAGCTTCCGTTATCGCAATTGATGACAGCCAAAGGGTTTCACCCCAAAATGAGGCTGCGCGAGCAAGACCAGTCTGCCAAACCTTTGCTCTCTTTCAGCCAATTTAATGTTTCAATGAATGACTATGAAATACTCCCACGGTCATGTTTCAGAATCTCCGCCATGTACTTCCTCGACCACGTGTATACACATCGGGACCGTTCCGCTGGCCTATTCCTCAGGGCATCTTGCTCGCATCCTTCGCCTTACGCCAGCTCACGGCATCTGAGTTGACAGTCCAGTTACCACACAACCTTAGCACGTGCATTGTCAATCTCTCACACAAAGGACACCATCAGAGATGGCCCATGTCGGAGATGTGGCACTTATGCGCGGAATGAATCTCAGCACTTCAGCGTTTGCCTCTCTGCACCGAGCGTACTCATATCGGACATTGCTGCTTGTCAGGGCATCTCCAACTTGTGCCTTTCAAACAGACCAGCAACTTCTCCTATGAATGTCACCACTCCGTCGCGGATTGTTGCTTGTGACTTGTCGCCTGTTGCTGTTGTGGAGACTGCGTGTTTCGTGTTGCCAGTCGCGGCTGCCTCATCGAAAGGGTGCCTGACGCAGTGGAGTTCAGGAAAGCCTGTTCACAGGGCCCATTCAGCCAGGCAACACCTTCGATTTCACTCTGAGGGCCTTCACAATACTGTTTTCTCTTCTTTTTCTGTATCTCACCCTCATCTTGAAGATGTTGAGATAAAGTCTAGCAAGAGCTGATTACTCCTCAGAACCCTCAGCATGGCCAACGCCCCAAACAACCTGCCGATTGCCCGGCTCTCCGTCGAGATCTACGCTCAGATATTCGACTTTGCCGACTCACCAAAGGACATGGTCAATCTAGCGTGCACTTGTAAACACATTGCTCACCTTGTCCACGGTGCTGTCGCCCGCCACAGAACAGCGTACCGTACATACCGATACACGTCTGACCGCGACCCAGCGACTCTGGTCAAGTTGGTGCGCCGCCTTGTTCTGAATTTCGACCCTCTTGTCTCACATTATTTCCGCTCGTTCGATGTGTGGGGGGCTCGTCTATCATGGGCTGATTGGCGACACTTCGATGTCGACAAGCAAGGTGTCAAATTGTCCTCAGACGTGGTCTCCTTTGATCCCTTTACTCCGCGCGAGATGAGTCAACTCCGTTTGATTGCCAGACGTTTGATCGATGAGAGCGATCTAGTGGCTGCCTACGAGGAATTGCATAACGGTGGTGATGGGCTCCTCAAGGTGCTCATCATTGCATCGGCACCACGCATCGAGTCCCTCAAGTTCATACGGCGAAATGACCTGGCTCACAAAAGCTGCCAGGAGTGGCTGTTCAAGTCAATCTGCCATCGCTTGAGTCTGGGGCCCTCGTGGCTCCCTGGGTCGGACTGGCCAATCGGAATGCGCTCACTGCGAGACGTGGCCGTGGGAGTTGATGCAGGCATACTCGATGAGAGCATCGAGTTTGTTCATGAGGATCTTCTTCCAGCCTGGGAGGGTCCTGCCGAGGTCTCTGCACTGATGAGATTGCCTGCCCTGAGATCACTGTATTATCATACTGCGGCGATCCCGCTAGGATACGACTGCGACGAAGACCCGGGTAGTGAAGATGGCTCTGTGTTCCGCGCTATTATGGAACCAGAAACGCCTCGGGACTCCTCGCATCTCGCCCAGATCTACCTGGATGGTGTTCGCGGCGGGAGGCACGATAACAACGTCAGCGAGTTTTACGTCAAGCTGCTAGGAATGCCGCACGATCTCCGAAGCTGCGCTGTGCGGATAGCAGACGGCGAGTGGGATGTCTCCTCCATACTCTTCGCACTGGCCGACTACCAGGAGCATTGTCTCCAGAAGATGATGTTCTACAATCCCGCCTCGCTGGTCGGATACCGATGTTGGGCCTATCGACCTGAAGACATGCCCAGAGCACCACTGACCATGTGGTGGCAATGCACTAAAGATGTCGGACTACAAGCGCTGTCCGAGGATGAAAGAGAAGCTACTCGTGAAGACGTCGTCATGGCCTTCCTCCAATATATGCATCGCCAGACTGCGGAGGTCATCATCCTGGACGGTCCACTCGCACCCGCACTTCTTGATGAACCTTCCCAGGCCAAGAACTACTACGAGCATGCAATACTGGAACTCCTCCGTAGCGCAGGAAAACAGAATTTGAAGGCATTGTTTATTGACTTCCCACACGAGGCTGACGCAGACGGCGACCTAGAAAGTCCAGATGGGTTCGCCAAAGTAATCAGGCTTGCGGAGGAGCTTGATGTTGATTTATACGGCAGTAAGCACCTCAAGACGAGGAAACGCCATACGCTAGAGTTTCCGATGGCACCAACGAGATGGGATATTGCCACGGGACCGGATTTCGGGAAGAGAATCGAGCAAGGCTTCACCGCATATGACTGCGTGAACGATAGGTGGACGACGCCTGATGACGATGAGCATGGGTGGAATTACTCGCCACTGGACATTGGGGCGTGAACCAAAACAGGCATGACCACTGGTTAATCTCCTTTTCTAATTGCACAAACTCCGCTTGGTCGCGTCTCTGTGACCGAGAGTAGTCGCAGTACTACCGCCGGAATTAAACTTGGTCAAGGTCGGTATACAAGGTCCGCAACACTATCCTAGAGATGCACGATAAATCACTCTCTCGATGTTAAAAGCAAGACATTCAGCTCAAGAACATGTGTCCAGTTTGTTAGCGGGTCTGGGGTATTGGAGGAGTTCACGATTTGAGGGTATTCATCGGAGTACTCCGAAACAACATGAGAGTCTATTCCGAATAATCAAGTCTGCCATTCTTTCATTGCTGGCGTCTTCGATAACCGTGCCAAAGTAAGCATCGCCGCACCCGCCAAAATGAAAGCTCCTGCGAATATGAATCCGCCGTTGAACTTGTCCTGCCCAACATCGATGATCAGTCCCGCAATCGGATTGCCGATCAAGACTCCCAACGCCGAGAAGCAGAAAGACATTCCCATCCATGTGCCGACCAGATCCAAACTGGGTGCAAGAGATGCGACAACAGCACCCGGAAGGGATACGACTGTCCCAGACACAAACCCGTACAAGATCGCGAATGCCACCAACCCTCCGAGGTTCTTGATGACGGTGGCGACGAATGCAAGGACTCCAGCAAAACAACAGTTGGCTATTAATAGCTCCAGTGCTCCAAACTTGTTTGCGAGAAGGGCAGGGAGAATTCTCCCGAAGACCGAAGCACCGTTCAAGACCGAAAGCATATAGAACGAGAGGTTCTGCTCCAGGTGTACACGCACTTGACCCCAACTGATGATGTAGAAGATGGGAACGTACAGGCCAACAAAGGCAAAGAACAGTGCAAAGCCGAAAAACATGAAGGGTGCGCTCCGAAACGCAGTCAGGTCAAGCATCGGTCGCGCCTCTCTAGCGGGAGGAAGCCGTGCCCGCATAGTTCCAATACTAACGGCGAGTGTCGCCAGTGCGAGAAATCCCATGACTCGGACCGTCCATGGAAACCCAATCTTGGCCTGCAGTCTTTCAAAGACGATCGGATAGATGACGCTTCCCACGCTTCCCCCTGAGGCCACGATGCCAATGGCAGCAGCACGCTTTGATGTGAAGTACGTGCTCACAATTGCGAAGCTGGGGAGGAAAATCATGCCCGTGCCCAGACCGATACACAACCCTTGAGCAAGAAAAACTTGGTAGTACTTGTCGGTGAGACTGACCATCATCATGCCAAAAACTGTCAAGAAGGTCCCGCATACGATCAGCGGTCGGAAGTAGCCTCTGTCAAATAATGGACCGACCACCACACTCGAGGCGACGAGTAGGAAAGCCTGGAATGTCCCGATCCACGAGATCGCAGAAGACGACTCCGCACGTAGCAGTGAAGACTCATAGTATGTCTGGAAAACGCCGAAAGTATTGACCAAGCCCCTGTCACTTACTTGTTAGAAAACTGGATGATCTCCCTTGTCATGTCAAGTCACACACTGGCAATGAACCCTTACCAAGAATTGAAGAAGAGGAAGTGCGCGCCAAGCACTTGCAGCCACGCCTTGAGACCGCCATCCGGCGGCGGACCAGGCGCCAAAGGTTGTGTTTCTGAAGTCATTCTGCACTATGATGAAGAAGCAACAAGCGCCGTGTGCAAAGGTACAACTAAAAGGGACACAACAGAGAACGAACACCCTAGTACTGTGGTGTCTATTCACTTTGTCGGTCAAAAAGAATCTCACTTGTTCCGATCCAGGCTCTTTTCTTTTATATGATAGTCACGGCCGCAGTACAACGTTTGTTATATCGCCTAGTTCAAGCTGTTGATTAGTGACACGGGCTGCTTAGAAATACCCTCACTTACACACACAGTCTTGCACCATCCACGTCCTTCACGATCTGCGCCCCACCTGGCAGGCCGAGTTGCCGAAGGTAGCGAACTGGATTGACAAGGACGCGGTGAGATGTTCGAGCCTCCCAAACAGTCACGATTGGAGTAAGCTGACTGCCTTAAGGCGCGAGTCCTTGACGTGTGGTTCCTCCACGGACATAGCGACAGCCTGCTATAGCCGACAGGCCGTGTCATTCGAGTGCTTATACTAGCTGCAAAAAGCGGCGGTCATAGGATGGCAGGGTTAGCTCTGACAACAGCTTCAAGCAGTTAAGTTGTACTGTTACGTCTCAGGATTCTCCATTTCTGTCTGGCTTGAAACTAATGTTTCCCAATTCCCGGCATGTACAGTACTGCATCTCGCACGGGTCATGGCGTTGATCATGATAGTCCACTGTTACCTCCTCCGTCTTGAGAATCTTCCCGCCGTCAAAGAATACTCTTGTCACTCGCCTCATCAGTTGTGACTGCGTCATTTTGCTTCGCCCGTCGTTTCGTGCACCGCCTTCCTCGGCTTGTGGGTGGGTGATGCTTTTGGCGGATATGCAACCTGAACTTGATCCGACGCTTGAGCTCCGTGATAAGAGTCTATTTGGTATAAGGCTTGTTGCCGTTAATTGCCGAATTACCGGTGTCCTACAGTACCTATTCTAAGCATGAGGGAAACGTGACAAATGATGCGCTGACCTGCAGGCAGAATTCAGGTCCCTCGACCATGGCATGGATGGACGAGTTGAGTGCCCAATCGATCATTGCCAAGGGACAGGGGAAAGCATGCTGGCAAAAGAAAAAAACCTCCACAGGAGAAGCACACTTCAGGGACAAAAGCCTCCCGTGTTCCCCTGCCCTGTCTTGCTCCACATGCCCACGATGGTGGCTTGGGAGATAGAACCTGGGGTCACGGCGTTGAATGACACTGCGCAATAGTAGCATTGCCCCCCTGATGGTCGCGCGAACAGGCGTTACGATTCAACTCGTTTTCCCGCCCTTCATTTTCGAGCTCTTGAACGGCAATCCCTGAGCTCATATTCATGGCCTGCGGTTCTGTATTGGTGAGAACAAGACCCAATGTGGCGCCGACATCTTTACCGGGTTCCCAATAACGCCTTCTGGGCCGCCGAGATGAGTATATGCAGTGCAACTGCACCGAGCGCGTGTTGGTATATTTCCCAGGCTTGGTTACCTCTTCCTATCACCCCGCAGCTGGGCGTCTGCTGTACTGCATGGAATTCAGTCCCTTGAGACCGCACGAAGCAACAAGGCCTTCTTTACTGCAAGATACTCCTCCTCACGATGCGTGGCTTACTCCCCATTGCTGCCGCTTCTTGGGCTTCTGGTGCTTTGGCAGCCAAACCCAGTTCGACCGAAGCCAATGTTGCAGCCTGCGTATGTGAACCCCTTCCTGCATCCAACTCCCCCCTTTTCCTGTGGTCAATCAGTTGCTGAGTAGCTTGGCAGTGCAGCAAGCTCGCAGAGGGATTCCCCAGCCAAGTCGTCTCTACCTCCGATCCGTTGTATTCCAGCTGGAACCAGCGCTGGGCAGACACGGCAGAGTTGAAGCCAAACTGCATCTTCCGACCGCAGTCATCCGCGGATGTCTCAGCCGCAGTCAAGGTCCTGGCAAAAGGCGCTGGCAAATCTCCCGAGGATCGTTGTCCCTTCAGCCTGGTTGCTGGCGGCCACACGCCTTGGGCGGGAGCGAATAACATCCATACCGGTGTCGCTCTCGAGCTCAGTCAGCTCAACCAGGTTGTGATCTCCAACGACCGCTCCTACGTCCAGCTTGGCGCTGGTGCGAGGTGGCATGACGCGTATGTCAAGACCGATGGCGAGGGTCTTGTCTATCCTGGCGGAAGATGCCCAGATGTGGGTGTTGCAGGTAAGGTACAGCTTCGTCAAAGACGATCTACCGTGCATGTTTGTGTTCTCAACTGACGAGTAAAACTAGGGCTGACGCTAGGAGGCGGCTACTCGTAAGTAATCTGGGGATGAACTGTGCTCGCCAATAGGACCCCATTAGTCGTTAGCTTTCTAACTTGCTCAGATGGTTCTCCGGTGAGATGGGCTTCGTTGCCGACAACGTAGTCAACTACGAGGTCGTCTTGGCTAGCGGAGAGATTGTCAACGCAAACGAGAAACAACACACTGACCTGTGGGAAGCTCTGAAGGGAGGCTCCAACAACTTCGGCATTGTAACTCGCTTCGACATGCGCGCCACAGAACATGACCAGCAGGTCTACGGAGGTTTGGTAATCGTGCCAGCCTCTCTCACGGGAGAGGTTCTGTGTGCTCTTCACAACTTCACTGACGATTCAACTGGCGTCCACAAGACTGCCGGTCTGACGATTGAGTACTACATCGACACTGTGACGGGCGATGAGCAGATCCTCCTGTGGCTCATCGACACTGATGTCTCTGCCAGCCATGCGTCTTTGCAGCCTTTCTTCGACATGGAGCCCAAGTACCTGAACCAAGTGTACCAGACTTCCATCGCCGACTACCCAGCGTCTATACCGCCGGTCTCCCGAGTGCTCATGGCTGATGCTACCTTTGTCAACGACCTGGAGGCAATCAAGGCCGTGTACGAGGTCACGGTGGAGGTCAAGGACTCTCTTTCCCACGTCGCCGATCTTGTCTGGGACTTCCAGTTCGAGCCGCTCCCGCGCCACATCATCGAGGCTAGCAACGCTCGCGGTGGCAATGTTCTTGGTTTGGGGGATGCCGAGGACGACATGCTCAGTACGATCCTGTCCCTTGCCATGCGAAACCTGCCTTACATCGCTTTTGCTGATCGATTGTAGTTGTCTTCATCATGCCCCTTTGGCAAGACGCCCAGTACGATGCCGACATCAACAATGCTGCTGCCCGCTGGGTCGAATGTGTCCAGCAAGCGACCAACGCACTGGGTAACGGCCACCGGTTCGAGTTCGCCAACTACGCCGCGGGTTTCCAGGACGTGATGAAGAGCTATGGCCCTGCCAACCACAAGTTCCTGAGGGACGTGGCCAAGACCTACGATCCCAAGGGTCTCTTCCAGAAGGCTGTTCCTGGTGGTTACAAGCTGGACAAGAAGCCTGCGAAGACCTAGCATACATACATTCGTGCTAGGTCCACAAGAGACGGCATGAACACATATCACATGTCCAACTTCCGTGTCATAAGAGCAAGAGAAGGTGCCTCGTGCTTGTACTCCCTATGACTCGACCTTACTGAATGACCACACCATCTGCAGTCAGCAAAAGTCTCGTATCACCCTTGGTGTGGTGCTGCAAGTTCATCTCGATCCACGCGGAGCTTCCAACAGCCTGGAAAGGCAAGCCCCGTTATCGTCAAAATCCACTAAATCTCCATCAAAAACTCATCAACACTCATGAAGGTTTAAAAAAAAATGACAAAAAACATACAACAGCCGGTATTCGCTGGTCGTCACCGACCCAACTACTAATCAGCCCCTTGGCAGTTTAACTAGGGGAGAGCGGACGGGATCCCGTGTTCTCTACCAGGTATGGTCGTATGTGCTAAGTTGACAAGATAATTTTATCTATATACTCAACTTTGTGTAGATAGGCATTGAGCCTCCATCTACAACTTATATCATAGAGGCGCTACTGCAGTGTATACTGGAAGTTACTGTACGACAGCAACTAAATTCTCCCGTGATCTCTTCCCGGACGCGTCAAGAGCTTTAAACGCGTGTGGAGACGCGTGCAGGAGCGTGACGGAGAAGCTCGAGACAGGGTGGTGTTGGTGAACGAACCTGGGGATACCAACGAAACTCGTCTGAGATGGCGTGGATACGATGCTTAAGATGATACTGGCCCATCTTGTGAAACAAGGAGAGGCCCTGACCTGAGCGCGCGCTGACCGATCTGATCTGATCTGATTGTTGCGCAACTCCGTGCACTCCACTGAGGGTTGACGCGGTACTCGGCCTGCGTGTGCCTATGGAGATTCAGTCACCTGCCCCTCTTGCTCATTAGATACTTGGACCTTGTCCTGCCCAGTTTGTGCAATGGGTTCACGCATCTGGTCTTAGAAGAGGTTAATACCTGTCATCCAAGATAAGTGTACCTACCAGGTACCCATCATCCTCCGACACAGCAGGGTCAACGCTATATGTAACGAAGAATGGATCAAGGGTCATTCCGTCATACTTATGAACAGGAGGATGTCGCAATTAGGGTGCTACCTGTTTCATCGCTCTGAAGAACCATGGAGTTCTCAACTCTAAGTTCTCGGCTACTCCAAGCCGACATGAAGTGCCGACTCGATGTCACCGTTGCGTATCCCACTCGGCACTCCACGCAATATCCCACCATAGCTAAGCAGTTACTTTCCATTGCTTAGATATCTTCAGTGTATACCTGTTGTTATTTTGTTTAACTAAGCTTTCCTAGAACCTGGGGGCGAAATGGCAAAACCAGCAGCTGGGTCAATTGCATGGCAGGGCGTGATTGACGGCACCAGGCACCAGCGAGTGAGGGGCCGGACATCCGGTCGACACCGAAGCTCTAGAGCTGCTGACTTAGACTATGAGCAGCCTTTAGAGACCTACAAAGACCTTGCGCTATAAGCAGCGGTAAGTGTGCGAGTGGGATGTCCGAACTCCTCGCTGAGACCAACAAACTTCGGTGAGGGGTAGTGCGCAATGAATGGCGAGCTTATCGACGGAAATGGTGTGTGCTCGAGCGGTACACCTTAACATCCCACTTTGGAATCATTATATAACGGTACAACCTCCACATGGCCATGGCCTTGTGACGACAAGATCAATCCAACTTTGCCTTCGCTTTGTTGAAATTGACACGTGCGAGACTGCGCCTGTTGCATTCTACTATATTCTAAATACGCTTCCATTGACGTTATACAGCCCATAGTGCCGGAAGATACACCAGCAAGCTTCCATTAAACGCTCCAAAACTACAGCCAAAACACCTCATCCCTGATATCCATTTGCTTATCTCAACATGTCTACTCCTATCAAGTCAGTCGCGGTGGCCGGTGTAAGTGACATTCAATTACTCCAAGTCTGTGTCGCACCGGCTGATGTTCCTGGGTTGATTTAGGCCACTGGTAGCTTGGGTGCCGCAGTTCTGAAAGAGCTCGTTCAGAGCGACTTTGAGATTCGCGTCCTCTCACGGCAATCGGGGAAGGTCCCAGCTGAGTACGCGAATCAGGTCAAGGAGTTTGCGGTCGACTACGACGACCCGAAGTCCCTCCAGGAGGCTCTCGTCGGGGTCGATGCGGTCGTCTCAACCCTTGGAGCCCCAGCCGTTGGCGCCTCCCAACGAGCCCTTGTGGATGCAGCAATTGCCGCTGGCGTTCAGCGCTTCATTCCATCCAACTTTGGATGTGACCAAGAGAACTCGCTGACCCGTCAGCTTCCTGTTTTCGCTGAGAAGGTCAAGACCGAGGACTATCTCATCGAGAAGGCCGGTTCTTCATCGCTCACCTACACCTTCATCTATAACAATCTGTTCCTTGACTGGGGTCTTGCCCGTGGTTCGCTTGCGAACGTCAAGGAGAAGCAGATTACCCTTTACAACGGCGGCGACCTCCCTGTCAGCGTGACGCGTCTGGCTACTGTCGGCAAAGGTGTTGTTGGTGTCCTGAAGAACCCAGCCGCCACAAAGAACCGCAGTATCAGAATCGAAGACGGCAAGATCTCCTTCAAAAGTCTCGCCGCAGTTCTCCAATCCGCGATCGAGGGGTCCTGGGAGATCAAAGAGGCCGACACCAATGAGCTCAAGGCGGCGAGCGATGAAGCCCTGAAGAAGGGCACCACGGATGGATGGGTTTGGTTCTATTACATCCTCCAAGGCGGGACCAATGCCAAGTACGGCCCCAGCCTTGAGCCCATTGACAATGACGTAATCGGGCTTCCGAGGCTGTCGGATGCAGAGCTCAAGGCACTGATAACAGAAATTGTACAACAATAGGAGCGTCAGTTAGAAGGAAAATAACATACGTGAGATCGACCGGTTGGTTCGACAGACACTGGAGTAAGGCTGTAGCTGCGGCTCCTCAGGGTGATATCGCTTCCTTCAATCAACACTAACACCCAATTGAGTATTCTGATTCAGGTCTGCCAGGTAACGTTAGGCTTTGCTGCAGGGCAACTCGGAACGTAGTGTATAATAACTTACTCCGTACTGGTTCGGGGATATGATAAGCGAATCGCTAGAGGCTACAGTGTGCCAACCCTAGTCGCATGTCCTTAGCTAGGTATTCACAGTTCTGCGCAGTCAGGCAGGAGGAAGAGGGAACACAACGAGGTTGACAATGTCCTATTTTGTAGAATAAGTCAAGTGGCTGTATGATATACCAACCCACCACCTCTCGTCTTAAAGAGCCCAACAGGGTCTAAGCTCTGTTGCACAGCCTTGAGTCATGCATGCTCCTTGCAAGTACCAATAGCATTTTGATCCCCCGGTTGCGTCGTTCATAGGAAATGGTAGGGAACGGACTTACCATTCGTCCACTCTGAGCCTCGACCTCAACCTACTCTGTGCGCTCCTTTGCTGCAGCCGTGAATAGCTCGTCACCAAGCCAGCTACTCCAAGAGCACTAGATCTCCAAGAGAGTGTGATCAGGATTCCCACCAGAAATACCCAGCGTGTTCACTCCTCGTTCTTGGCTGTGTGCACCGACGTCGCGTTGAAAAGGCTGGCAATCGACAGAGTACTAGGCAACCAGTCGAAGTAGGTTCAAGAGGTCCTTTGAACGAGGCGTGTAAGCCTTTCCGGAATCTCTCGGGAGATTGCTGGCTTCTCCTGCAAACAAGGTAGAGTGAAGGACTAGACACCGAGTTAATGAGGTCCATTTCAATAGTACTGGGGACTCAGCTCACAGCACCTGACGGTCACGGGACAGCCACTCTGACAGCGTCAGCCTTCAGCTACCAATCAGCCTCAGGAACGTCTCTCCATCCCGGAAGGCTGAGAATTGTCCAGTCGTTGGGCGCGGATCATCATCAATCGCGATCCCACGCGTCACAACAGATCAGCTCTGACCCACTCGGGCTTGTTGGTGTCCGTGATGGAGTCTCTTGACTGGTGAAGGAGGGAAGCTTTCCAAGGTCCTTCCCGGGTGCCCACACACCACTCCACTCCCTGCTCCGCCCGGGAACTCCACTCTTCGCACTCACGAGTCCACGACATGCACCGCAGCGAGCTAGGCGCGTCATAAAGCGTGACCACCACTTGAGCATACCATTTTGTTTTACCACACACATGCATAGAGTGAAAAGATGCGCCCACACGGCACGGCTGCTCTGCTTCGGTCATCGCGATCCCTGTCCACTTCGCACTTGGTGTCGACTTTTCTCCCTCTGATTCTTGTCCTGCAACATCACATGCGTAGGAGACATCAGCATCGTCAAGCCCTTCTAAGATCTTTCGGTCTACGCAAGCCGTCGACTGTTCTTACACATCTTTCCCCTTCTCGATCAAGGCACTCGGCCAGGTAATCCTACCTTTGCCGAAGTTCTCCAAATGTCCTTTTGAGCGACCGGCCTCGTCCCCAGGATCCGCTGGCGTCCGTGCTGTTATTAGACAGCCTCTTTACTACCGACGCCACGGCCCAGGGACACCCGACACGATAATTAGACATTTGGAAACGAAAAGAAGCCAGAGTTTGCCAAGGGATTCACACGACCACTCCGATTTGTGGCTTCTCCACGCCAGAATCCCACCTTCTGACGACGCTATCAATGATCCACCAGGCTTTGCCCCAAGTCTTGCAGGGCTCAGTAACATGTGCACTCAAGTGGACAAGCAATGGGCGTGCGGTCACACCGGGTTCTTCATGATCAAGTTCTGCGATAACCTCTTCAAAGGTTGCAAGGGAACGTCCGCGACTCACGAGATAGTCACCGACAAAGACAGGTGCGGCGACTGCCATAGACGCGACTCGCTCCCTGAACCGCTGGAGTCAAAATGAGTGGTCATTTGCCAGCGAAGGTTACATAGATCCAAGGTGACAAATCGAGGAGGTGTAAAGGGGCATAAGAGGATGAATTGCACGGATTCCAATATTTGAATGAGGAAGTATTCAAAGTTATATACTTCTACAGCAGGCGCAATTCTACCTACTTGTGAAAAGAAGCCGAATACTCATCGGCCATGAAGATACTGAAAGGGTGGACCATATGGGCCGAAAGAATAGAAACACATCAGGGTGTCAACCGTCACTGCATCTCAACCGATCAGCGTCTTTAAGTCATCCACCCAGTCCGGACAGTCGTCCTTGTCTCCGTACATGCAATCGCCGCTGATGTCCTTCCATCTCCCAGCGGTAGGAGCCTCGGTAGAAGTTGGCTTGGGTCGAGCGACAGTGATGACCGTAGTCTTCGGAGCTGCCGTGCGATGATTTTCTGTCTTCTTCTCCTCGTTCTCAAGTTCGCCACGAACATGGGTCCTGAAACCTGGAAGAGGAACAGCCATAGGACCGGGAATCTGCACTGGTCGATTCGCAGCACTGGGTGCTGTGCCACGAGACTTGACGCAGCACCAGTATCCGGCGAGAAGGCCACGCGCGCACTCCTTCCCATTTATCCCGATGAAAGGATTGAGAGCTCCGAGTTCTTGAACAGACATGCCGACGGAGGAGGCGATGGAGTGACAGGTCTCTCCGGGGCTGACAAGGTGGAACTGCTCGCAGTTGGGGATCATGGGAAGCAGCAGTGGTTCTGGGGTGTTGATTGGTGGAAGGGCCGGCTCGACTGGCACGTTGTCTTCAATGGGAATAAGCACGAGGGGCATATCTTCGTAGGCGGAAGCAAGGCCTGCCGTGAGGATGAGGGCTGAGGTGAATAGGTGGTGAATCATGATGAGGCGGTTGTGGTGGTGAGTTGTGTGTATAATCTGGATCATGAAATAATTCAGGTGGAATATGAGAAATATGACTCGGAAAGTCGTTCCCAGAGCCAGATCGTGAGACTCATCAAGACTCTTTATACAAGTCTTCAAAGAACGGTACTCCGTCTGATTCTATATTTAACCATTCTTTCTTCTCACTGTGGGCATACTTCCTATGATCACCACTCCAAGGCCAAACTTACCAACCAACATAAAATACGAGATTTCTTTACCGAATATCATATTATGCATCAAAAACCTCCGAAAAGAGCATCACAATGACAAAATTTTGAAAATCATGAGCTCACTCTCACATATTGTGACGCGCCCGATGAGGAGTGAAGGGAAACACGAGTGAGCCGAAAAGTGGGTCTATCAAAGAGGTCTTCCTTCCAGGTCGGAGTCCTAGCTGCCACCCTTACAGCTTGAGAATATGCAAGGAAAGTGATCTCTGAATGCATCAATCCTTTCTTTGTACCATTAATAGCATTATGACGGCCTCCATTTGTCTTTCAGAGTGAGAGTGGCGCCATTATTATGAGATGAAACTACAATGGCAGATGCTCGCTTCCATCGTCCGAAGACCATCAAGTGGGGCTCCCCTCCCTGTCACTTCGCGAGTGAGTTCCTTCACGGCTCTCACCTCCAAGGACATTCAGTAGACATGCGAGGAGTTCTGAGCAAACTTTCTAAGTGAATTCGAACATTTTGAGGTAGTACTCGTGCTTTATGACCAAATTTCGCTATTTCTTGATCAGAGGGATTTGTCACGTGACATGTCCACCTGCTCCGCGCGTGCCGGGGCATGGATGCAAATAGCAGTGTTTATCACATTCAAAAGTACAAAAATGTGTTAACGTCACTGAACTCTACTGCAGTCATTTAGCACTTTGACGGCCTCGAAATTCTCTTTGAGACGCTGCTGTTGCCGTCAGCTCTGCTTTTGTCCAGCAGCAGCTGGACATGACGTTGCTGAAGGCCCCACTTGACAGGCTTGCCTTTGTCGACCTTTGAAGAGGGGTGCATTGTGAGAACTCAGCCTTGACAGTTTGTCTTAGTATGGTACCCTGCAATAATGCCTTCACTCACAGCACGTCGGTGATTTCTCCTTGTGCGCGGCCCGGGGTGTGAATTCTCTATCGTCAATGTCTTCCGATGTATTTTAATGCTTGCTCTATGAAGTTTCGTGTGATTCTCGGTCCCTTGACGTTTCATTTGCTCCTATACGTCCTGTCCAGAGCCTTGAGACGTCAAACTCGTCCCCACTGCCATGCCTCTCATGACAAACTACATATTTTTTACATGGTAATCACACAACTCATCAAAGCTTCTGAAAAATGCCACAGATCAAAAAGGTATACATTTCTGAACCGATTGACGTATAAAACTCAGGCGGAACCCGTTGTGCTCACAGGCCAAACGTCCAGGTCCAAGCCTCTGAAGTGAGACGCGTCAAACTTACTGAACCAAGCACGCCCGCGCCACGAGGGCTAGTGAAAAAGCCGATCATGGACGCCAGTGTCAGACTAGACAGGAATACCTTCGTATTCCGCATAGCCGAGTGCAAGATTCATGGATTCTAGTACACGATTAGATTTCTCAGCATCAGATCTCATATTTGGGTGAAAACTCACGGAGGCACTGGGTGGCAGCACCCTTGTTGAGGTTGTCCAGCGACGCGCAGCTTCACTCAGTCAGCACGCACACTCATTCAAGTTAGGTCCGAGAGTTTCCACTTACACAACCACCCGTTTGCCCGTGCTGTCAACCGAAAATCCACCAATCTCACAGCGATGAGCTGATGAGACAGACTTCACATGAGGCGCCTCTCCTACGACCTTGACGAGCTTCTCGCCCGCGTAACGATCCTGGAAGATCTGGCGAAGATCCCGCGAGGCGATCTGCTTGTTGAGAGGAATGTTGATTGTTAGGTGAATACCGCGGAACCAGCTGGCTACGTGAGGGATGAAAGAGACTGAGGTACCGAGATGGTGGCTGATCTCCTGCTCTTGGGTGTGGCCAGTCAAACTGTAAGGAATCATGTTGTTCTCAAGAAGTTTCACGTCGTTCCTAGGATTTGGCTTTGTTCCAGCGCCAGAATAGCCAGACACAGCAAAAATGACAGGCTCGCCGCCAAGATGCTCAAGAAGGGGTGTGATACCGAGCTCTGCGGCGGTGGCATAGCAACCAGGTGTCGACAGGCGTGTAGCTGATTCGACTTCACGTGGAGTCAGTTCAGGAAGTCCGTAGGTCCACGCGCTGTCAAGTCTGTAGTCGGCTGAAAGATCAACAATGATGCTCTTGCCGCCAGAGGTCTTCTGCACCTGGTCGATGGCCTCGACGTAGCGCTTGCAGACACCATTTGGAAGTGCCATAACCCAGCAGTCGACCTCGCCGTCCCTTTCCAGCTCAGCAGCTTCCTCAGGCGAGAGGTGCTCATAGACAAGCTTGCGCTTTGTATAGCCCTCTAATTCCTGGCCAGCAATCTCCCTTGAAGAAACATACTTCAGATCCATGTAAGGATGCGCCTCAAAAAGCTCGATCATGGCCTGACCAGTAAAGCCCCGCCCCCCGATAAGACCTATCCGGGAGGGCTTGTCGTTGGATGCATTCTTCTTGCCGAAGGGCGGGTTGGGGTTGGTAGTTGTGGCGTAGCCATGTCTTGCACGCGTCTCCCAAGGAGCTGTAGGCTGAAGGGGACGTGAGCGGCCAATATAGATAGAGGAGCTACGTGCCGTCGAGAAGCTACAGGCATTGCGTGCGGTTCGAGTTTGGTGAAGAGCCGTCAACGATGAGGGACCAGAAACGCGACGCGAGCCAGCGCGCACAGCAACAGAAGCAGGAGAGAACATATTGGTCAAGATGAGCTTGCAGGGAGTCCAGCAACCCAATTGACAATGAGGAGAATTATACAGAGCAAGCTACGACTTTAGAATTGCCAAAAGTGAGAGGTGATGAGTGTCGTCTAGCATGGCGGTGACCTCAGGAGTTGTCCGTAAGTAAGCAAGCCGAGGGCGTTGAATGGGGCTTTGCACGCGCTGTGGCTTTCCACCAGCCACATCGTTGACTTAGAGCTCCTCTGGCTGAGATTGGGATTTTGTTAGGTAAGAGGTTACGGCTCTTTCCAAAACACACGTGACTGACAAGCTCACAAGACAAGCTGTATTTCAACGAAGAGTGAGAGGTGAGTGAGAGGTAAGAATGATGCAATAATGAACTGAAATTGGCTGAATATGACGAGTCATGTGTGCTGGTTGCTCGGGGACACGCATCCTGTTCAATGTGTTACGAAGGCTGTGTTCCGAAGGACCAAGACTTCGGAAAGACTGAGGCTCGCGGTTTCACCCGTCGACAGGGAGAGCGAGCGGGGATGTACAACCAGGATGTGGGCTGCCGGTCTTCTGAACCGAAAGCCTCGGCGCATGTGAGTGATAAGGGGGTGAAAGTGTGAGTGAGTGAGTGAGTGAGTGAGTAAGTGGGTGAGTGAGTGGATGAGTGAGCCATGTCGGAAAGTGGATAAGGCGGGTGAGTGAAGTGAGTTTTCCCAACACAACTCAAACGTGAGAACTCTGACTTGGCGCGTGACCTGCCTCACCTTCATCGTGACCCAAGGAATGTGAAATGAGAAACCCCACCGAGGGAGAAAAAGAGCCGGGCTTCACTTGCTCGCGTGCGTGGCTCCTACGGAAGCACAGAACGCGGAAGGCACTCTGTATGGTTCATTGAGCGCCCGCGGGCGGGGTCGTGCAGGATTCTGGGCCCGGACATCGTATGATTTTTTCGACGCCTGCAGTGCCGCACCTCCCTTCCGAGCGCCTCTCACCTCATTTTCACCTGTGCCCAGTCACAAGCTAGTGAGCCATGACTGGTTCGGCTCTCAGCTCTCTCTCACCCACTCACTCATCACTCACTCCCTCGCGTAGACTTTGTCCTATGTCTTGGGGGGAAGCATGAGTATGAGACTGAGATGAGTGGGCCCCCTTGAAATTTCCCTCTCTCCCCTCTTCTCTCACTGTGTCTGTCACATTCTGCGGCTCTCACTCACCCCCGTCTCATCCGGTCCCCACCCTTTTCACTTAGCTGAACCCTCTCATCCCCTGCTCTTACTCGCGACGAGCCTCTAGTCAGGCCACAAGCGCAACGCCGCCGTGGGTTCTGATGCCACTCTTCATGCCCGTGAGTAGCTACCGCATGCGGCGCGTCTTTGTGCTTCCCGACGTCTTCCGTCAGAGGCCCATTCCACACCTCGTTCCCGCTGTCACTTTCAGTGAGCGTTGTCGGTAGCCTCCGGCCGTGACTGGGCAATCGCTGGGCTTTACACGTGCATCCTCCCTTGGCGCCCATCCTCGCTTCACTGTTGCTGTAGCGGAAATGGACATCTGCAAAGTCAACCAGTGGTTCTGGGCTGCTTTACGAATGAAACTCCCCACTTTTGATTCTCTGACTTGCCCCAGCAGCTTCCTCTCGGCCTTGTCTGTCGGGTCTCAGTCAGTGCCCCTGCCTGCAATAATGGGGCCCCCTCTCTCAGTGTCCCGATAGTTCGCGTGTACGAAAACGAGGGCCAGCACATGTGCCTTCCTGCTTGTTATATGAATGGCTCATACGTCAGCTCACCCTTCTTCTCATCTGATTCGGTTCCAACTCACTCACTCTTCTTTCACTCAAAGACACCTGCCCACCCATTCTCACTCCATCTGAACAACGCCACCTCATCTATACTTGAATACACAATCACATATAGATCCATTCCACTGAACAACATAAGACTCTTCCATCATGGCAACGAGACAAAAGCACGCTGTTGATCACACACCAACAGCTGATCGCCACAACGATAAACGCATCAAGCTTGACCAGCCCGCACCCCAGGCTCACCCGTTCGAGAACGTTGACTACTGGCTTGACTTCGAGCCCGACCAACAAGACGAGGCACGCACCGAAACCAGCTTCGACAGTTGCTTCTCGCAGTGGCTAGACGCTTCCAAGATCAACGATAACACAGTTGCTCCCAGAGCCCCTGCCTTCGATGAGAAGCCTGTCGTCGGTTCCTCCAACCCGAACATGAACTCAACAAACCCGAACGATTTCCTCTTCTTCAATCAACCCACACCTGACGTTGATGATGCTCTCAAGCTCATGAACCTCGGTGATCCATGGGATGTTGTCGATCAACAAGGACAACAGAAGGCTGGCCTCTACCCCGAGCTGTTCCCTCCCACACCGGACAGTGAGGCCTCTCCTCAACCACAAACATACCAGCCTCCCACTACCCTCACGCCTGGCACACAACCCGCTTCCCTCTCTTCAACACCCTACCTTGGTGATGAAGAGAAGCTCTCCCTCCTCTCACTCGCTCTCAACCTGGGGCCACTTCCAACCTCCTTCCTTCCCTCAGGGCCCTTCGACATGGGCATGTCTGGTCTGTGCCGTGACTCACCACAGTCCACCACATCCGACAAAAACTCCAAGGCACAATCAAAGTCATCACCGAGGACAGGAGCTGGAATCGAGAAGTCATCGGCGAAGTCCAAGGCAAGACACGTCGATCGTGCAGCTCATAATGACATTGAGCGACGATACCGCACAAACCTCAAGCACAAGATTGCTGAGTTGAGAGACGCCATCCCGGCTCTTGCCGGAGAAGATGGTGACGACAGTGGTGCGGAGACTGGGAACTCCAAGGTCAGCAAGGTATGTTCTTCTCACCCTACTCGCGCTACTGCCCAAAACAACATTTTGCTGACTCTCTAATGAAGGGCACCGTCCTCACCAAGGCTACCGAATACATCCACCAGCTCGAGCAGCGCAACAAGGCAATGGAAGCACAACACCAGATCCTTCTCCGTCGTCTGCAAGCTGTTGAGATCCTCCTCGATCCTCGAAGATCCGCCCTCGCCGCGCGAATGGGTGTGAAGACCGAGCCACAATGAGCTCAATCAGCTCATACAAGTGAAACAAAAAAAGAAAAAATCAAAGAAAAAAAATCAAAGCATCAAGCAGAAAACCGGGGCCAGAATTTATAGGTGTGATGGAAGTCTGTGAAGGGAGAGAGATACCCCGGTGAAATGCGAGAACTCACCTCACAAATGATGATAACGGAACTGGGCACGGTCTGGCGTCTTAACTTTGATTTTTCTGCTTCTCACATACTTATTCATTGAGAACCAGGGCGAGGCTTGGGAATCCAATTGCCACATAAGACCCAAATACATATTTTCCACATATATCGTACATTGCTTCTTCCCCTCATCGAAGTTCACCTGAGTGCCTCTATGTCATCGACCTCTTTCACGGCCTCACTTGAGAGGACGTAGGGTGAGTCCTCATCCACACATACGCTGTCTTCAATCCTCACACCCATCCCTCTGAAGTGTGCTGGCCATTTCACGTCGTCAGGAACATACACCCCCGGCTCAATTGTAACACAATGGCCCCGAACCAGCTTCTCCCTTCTGCTGAAACCAGGGCAGTCATGCACATCGAGACCAATGTAGTGTCCCACGTGATGAGGAAATAGCTCACCGATGTTGCTCATGGAGACGCTGTCGAACCCGATAGCCTTGAGTTGGTCAACTAAACCGCGGACCGTGACATTGTGGATCTCCTCGAGAGACATCTTTGACGAAGCACGACAAAGAGCCACACTAGAACGCTGCACGTTCAAAACTGCAGTGTACAGGTCCTTCTGAGCGGCTGTGAAGCGACCTGACAGAGGCCAAGTGCGCGAAATATCGGTGATGTAGGTCCCGTATTCGCCTCCAGCGTCGATAAGCACGAACTCATTTTTGTTGAAAGTTTGGTTGTTAACCGTGTAGTGGATGCAGTTGGCACGCTCACCGCCAGCAATAACGGGGATATAGGCTGGGCCATCACATCCATTCCTCGTGAACTCATAATCGAGGAAGGCGTGAAGGTCCTTTTCACGGTCCCAAGGACGACGCATCGCTTCGGTGATAGCTCGACCCGAGATTTGTCCGGCAATGCGCATGTTGGTGACCTCAGCCTCGCTCTTGATGACACGAAGTTTGTTCATTGCAGGGTAGAGAGGCGTCTTGTTCGGACGTGATGCGTTGCCGTTGAGGAAGCTCATAAGACCTTTCGCTGGTGCTCCCTGTGACGTGTCTGTGTACACAAGACGCGCAGAGTCGAGAATGCTGGGCATCGTGCTCTCGACACTATCTATTGAGTACGCTTCATCCGCATTGAAAATGTCCTTTGCAGCTTGCACACCGTTGCGGTACCCGTTCCACTGCTCTTCGCGTGGATCCTTGGGCTTGACAAACATCGTGAAGACATAATCTCCAAGTCTAGGACCTGTCTTGCGAATGACCGCAACGGCTTCGGGCTCGTTCCATCCTGTTAAATACAGAAAATTGGACTCCTGTCGGTACTGATGGAACACAGCACCGGACTTGTACGCAAGAGGTGCAGCGTGAAGGATGGCGATGGAGCCATCGGTAAGGCTGTGGGCGAGAGCGGCACGACGGTCTGCGTACTCTTGGGCAGTGATGCCAGGGGTCACTATGCACACGCGAAACTATCAACACAAGCTCTATGGAACCAGAACATATTCCTAGAAACACAATAAAGAGAAAAAAAGAACTGACATTCTCCTGCGCGAAGGATATGAGGATGCGTCTCATGTACAGGCTGACCGAACTGTAAATCAGCCGCCGAAACAGACGCATATCCTCTCACACCGAGGCATGACAACGCGCGACGTGGTGAGGTAGGCTGTCGCTGTCTCGCGCAAATCGAGAGCTGTCTCGGCGTGCTTGTGCTTGTCGCAAGGGCGATTGAGGGAGAGTGATTGCGGCGGGAGAGGGCACGGAATGGGGGGCGATGGAGCTTCATTTTATGAACGCAAGCTGTTAATTTGATGAGGAATTGAGGCTGGAGGGCAGGACGCGCATGTCGAAAGGTCGGCGAGACGCCCTTGTAGAGAAAGGACAGGAAATGTAAAGAGAAAGTGAGCAAGTGCTCGCTTTCAGAAAAACGATTGCTTCAACTAAAAGAAATAGGTTGGAAGGAGTAGAATCCCGTGTCGTTGAATCGACGAGGCTTTCGGGCTGAACTTTCAAGGGAAGCCGTTAGGGGGTTAGTCAGCTGGCTCGTGTGGTATGCCTGGGTGGCTGTTGCAGACGTTCGTCCGCTCCAAGCCACTAGAGATCGCGCCGCCACAGGTGCTGTGGACCACCTGTGGCGCGTTGCTGGAGTGGCAGGAGCGGGTAACGGTGTTTTGTGGGGGCGTTGCTGTTTTGAGCGACAGATGCCACAGCAGGCAGCGAATCGGGCCTAGCCGTGTTTTGCTCCAACTCTGTCTGTTGTGCGTCTCCTCTCCAGCCGCGTTTTCTTGTCTTCCCGCCCGCACTACCATTGCCCAAGCTTTCGACACCACCCTCACGGCTTGAACTGGGGAGCTATCACAACGCGGCTGCTCCTCTCATCCTGTCTCTCGTCCCTTCTCTTTCCACTTTCCTCCTCCTCAATGCTCTTCTAGCATCTCTTACCTCGACCTCGCCTTCCTCTCCTCTGAGCTCGTGCACAAGACGTGTCCCGCCATCCCGCGTCGCGTGCCCTGCCTCTCTGGAAGTCGCCCTCCCACACACACATCATCACCAACCCACCCATCCTTCTATTCACGCGACTCGACACGTTCTGGTAGCCTTTCCTGGTCCCAGAGCATGTTCCACTGACGATTTCTACATGGCAACCGTATCTCTATCACCATCTCCGGTTTCCGTCAGCGCGGTCATGTCCTCCAGACGCGGCCCTCTTGCCAGCAACCCTAATGTTGCCAATTCGCCTTTGCGGGGCGCCTCGACCCTGTCAAGCTTTCCCAAGCAGAAGAGGTCATATGCTACCATTCAACGTGAGGAAGCTTATGGCCAGCCTCCTCCGGTGAAGAAACAAGCTCTGGATAATGGTTCTCAGCGTCCCGTTCGCTCTCCATCAAAGCTTGCACGGCCTCCAACAACCGTCCAGCGCGGCACTTCACGTCTTCCCACACGAGGAACCTCTTCAAAATCTCAGTCAACCTCTCGGTCTACCCAGGAGGCTGACAACATCGAAGCATGGAAGAAGCACCACCGCACAAAGTTCCCTCACATGATCTTTTATTTTGAAAGCATTCCAGATGACCTACGAGCAAAGTTGACCAAGAAGATATCCTTGCTTGGAGCTGTATGTACTTCTCCGTCCACATCCTTCACCCCATGACTAAAAACTTCTAGCGTCAAGAACCCTTCTTTTCGATCGATGTCACCCATGTCGTAACGACACGGCCGATTCCTTCGGAGTCAACCGAGCCCGCACACGTACAAGAGCCGGTGCAAGACGAACCTGAAGAGCAACCAAAGACAATCAATCCTTCTCTTCTCGACCGCAGCTCGACAGCTGCCCGGAGAAAGCTTCTGTTCGATTTCAAGAACGTTTCGTCACGGTCCCAGCAGCCCGATGGTACGACCAAACTGGGCAAGGGCTCCCGAAACAATGATGTCCTGTGCAAGGCAAAGGATATGGGCAAGAAGATCTGGCCTTTGGACAAGTTTCAGATGATCCTCAATGTCCTTCTAGAGTCCGAGGCCGTCGATGGTGCCCTCACCTCAAAAACATCAGTGACGCGCAGTCAGCACGGCAGCAAGAGCACACAAGAGCCCAACCTCCTGAAGCTTCTGCATGCTGAGCGCGTCAACGGACCTTCCGACCGGGATCCTTCTGCAGTGAATAGGGAGCTGGTCTACTTCAAAGGACCACACATCTACGTCTGGGATATGGACGAGAAGCAGAAGCCCATGATGGCACGAGACTACCCGAAGGTGGCCAACAAGGCTGACGGAGAATGGCCACAGTTCCGCAGCGTTGGAAATGGCCGTTGCCCGTTCGTTGAAGAAATTGAGGTTCACGAAAAGGATCGACGCCGGGAGCGCGAAGCTGAAAAGGCTCGTGCTGCGAAGCGTCAACAGGCTGTCCCGGCCTTGAATCCCCCAGAGGCCGCAGCAGCAGCACCAAAGCCAGTCACCGGGAAGCGGTCTCTTTCACAGATGGAGGATGGCCACAACAAGCTACGTGGCGTAACGCCAACTGACATCTTCAATCCCGCCAAGGCAGCTCTTTCCAAACAAGCAGAGCTTCGCCAAAATGCGTTCACCAGCCGGGCTGAGGGCGGTCGCCTATTCGCTGGCGAGCCCGTTGCGTCGGGAATGCAGCCTTCAAACATCACATCGGCTATCCGCTCTCAAATGGTTTCATCTACAACCGGGATTGGCGGCGCGAAGGCCGGAACCAGCAAGGAGATCCACGGGTTGCAGAGGAAGGTGCTACAGAAGAACCCCCCTGGCTCACGCGATCCTAGCTCTCGTCGTTTTACCGAGGTTTCTGTAGATGTCGCGTCTAGCAGATCGACGACTGCTCCCCCTTTGAGCCGACAAACGTCCAAAGCCACTCTAGGGCAGGATGACGAAAGCCAGCAGGCAGCTGCTAGCAGGGAGAGGAAGACACAGATCCAGTCCCTGAAGAGCAAGAAGGATTTAAAGCCGGGTTACTGCGAGAACTGCCAGGACAAGTTCCGGGACTTTGACGAGGTACGTACCACCACTAATACGGAACGATGGAGCGATGCACTAACATAGCTTCAGCACATTCTGTCCCGAAAGCACCGGAAATTCGCAGAGAACGACGACAATTGGGTCGAGCTCGATGACCTCCTTGGGCAGCTTAAGAGAATGCCCAAGTATGGCTGTGACTCCGAATACGAGGCGTTCTGGGAATGAGGATCACCACACGCATCCGGCCAATTTGCTGTTATGATTCACGCGCCACCATCCTGACCACAACTTGACTCTTACATCTTCCCGTTTGATACTTGTGCCTCTCCTCAAGCTCCATCAATTCGTGCTTCAATTCCACCTCGACAGCATTGCCGCGATACAGATCAGGACGACGATACCACACTTGCTTTTGGCATACGATACCTCGAGCGCCGCATTCTACATATCGAGCACTTCTTTTTCTGACTCATTTGGGGCATGTATCCTGACCCTTTTTGCATGCGACGGCGCAACAGCGGCATGGTTTTACTTCTTCGCACATTATTTTTTTTGCTTTCAGCGCTCCGATCTGGCCGCTCTCCTCGTCTTGAGCATTTCGACTGGCGCATTTATTGTTTGGATGCCCCACAGCAGGGCTCATGGTGTTCAAGGGAAGGGCATAGGGAGCATAAGTGGTCAGGATTGGAGCAGGAATAAGGGGAAAGAATCACCCATTGAGAATATGCATGACGCCATTCGTCCTGGAGGACTGGCATATTGGTCGTTTGAAGGAACACGGCCTGATGTATATACGCCTCTAGCATGATTCTGGGATACAGATAACCCAACGAGGCTGAATATGCATTTGAATGACGTGGAAAGATTCAATGAATCCGGGCCTCTAGGGACCGGTGAAAAGTCCAATACAAGGCTTGTGTTAATTCGATGATCGTGACCGTTAACTGTGTCACGGAATGATCATTCTTTTTAGGGGGAGAAATCCTAGAATAGAATAAGGATAGTGACGCCGATAGACAATTGAATAGGTAATTCAACTGAAAGACGGAGTCACAACATATTTATAGCATCTCACACGTCGACGTCGTCGTTATAAGGGAAACGCGTGTAAGTCGAGGTATCCCAAGTTCGAAAGCGATCCCCACCTTTCCGCCAGTTAATCCACAATCAGCCTGGCTCACTCACCTTCGCCATCTCAAAGCACCCGCCCACACAGCTTTTCCCATCATACTCGCACTTTGTGCTATCTAATCCCCATCAAATCGCTTGAGAAATAATGGAATTTCCCGATCAACCTTCGCAGTCTCCGTCCCCGGTCCCGGAGCCGGACAACTCCTGCCCAGACTCACCTGAGTTACCTCTCACCATGACCGCCTCCGCCATCCTATCCGACCTGCCGAAAGATGCGAGCACTGCGCTTGCATCAGCAGGATCCTTCGCGCCAGATGAGAAGGTTTTGATACGATTCAAGGCTGTTGGGTCTGCGCCGGCACTCTCACAGGATGTTTGCAAAATCACAGCGGCAAGACGGTTCGAGGAGGTGGTGAGATACCTCAGGCGGAAGCTGAGATGCAAGGATACGGATAGTGTTTTCCTCTACGTCAACAGTGCTTTCGCGCCATCCTTGGATGAGGTCGTGGGCAACTTGCACAAGGCGAGCAATTCTAGAGACTCTTGAGATATGCTCAGAGCTACAGCTGACAAGGAATGCACAGTGCTTCAAGAATGGCAACGATCAACTCATAGTGGCATATTCAATGACGCCCGCCTTTGGATGAAGGTCATCACTATTGATATATCGAATCTATCGAAATGCGGCAATTGCTTTGCTAAATGCTGGAACGACACGTCCGATTGCCCAAAACGCCATAATAATGCTATGCTGAGAAGTACCGCTTCAAACCAAAAATGGCATAACCAGTGTCTTGCCTCTACAGGCCCTTGATCGCTTCAGAGAACTTGTCCAACTCCTCCTTCGAGATTGGATAGGTATGCTCTGCCGCTGGGTACTGACTATTCTTCACCTCGTCTCGGTATGCCTCAACAGCTTTCAGCGACTCGCCCCAAACGTTGCCATATTTCTTGACGAACTTGGGGAGAAAGCGCCCAGGCGGGAAGTTACCAAGCATGTCAACCTGGACGAGAACTTGGCCGGAGCAGCCAGCGCCAGCCCCTATGCCGATCGTTGGGATAGAGAGTTTCTTGGTAACGAGCGCTGCGACCTCTGCTGGGACAGCTTCGAGGACGACAGCAAAGCAGCCGGCTTCTTGCACGGCGAGGGCATCTTCAAGAACCCGCATGGCACCATCAGAAGTCTTGCCCTGGACGCGAAAGCCTCCTAGAGCGTTTTGCCTCTGCGGTGTGAGACCAACGTGACCGAGAACAGGGATGCCGGCGGTGGTGATGCGGCGGATCGTCGGTGCCATTTCCTTGCCACCCTCAAGCTTGATGGCCTGTACCCGTCCTTCTTTAATGAACCGGATGGCCGTGGCTAGCGCCTGTTCCTCCGATATCTCGTAGCTTCCCATGGGCATGTCGCCTACCGTGAAGGCCGACTTGGTTGCCCTTGCGACAGACCGACAATGCAGCAACATCTCTTCGACGAGAACCTCACTCGTATCCTCCATGCCGAGGGCGACCATGGCAAGAGAGTCACCGACGAGTATGATTTCCATGCCGGCATGGTCTGCCAGATGCGCAGAGGGGAAGTCATGGGCAGTGAGCACAGTGATAGGCTCGCCACGACGATGAAGGGCGCGGATGGTCTGGATGGTGACTTTCTTGCGAGATGTTGTAGGGGGATGACCCATTGGGGAATGTGAGGAGGACAGGGACGGGGACGTTGTGAAAAGACGCGAGGATGTGAACGAAGGGCGAGTATCGGTTTGACGAGAGACGGTTGAGATGTTGAAGATGGGAATGAATGGTCGTGTGCTCCGTGTCATGGAGGCACACGACCTACCGGCTCTGATGCTGAGTCGTGAAGCCATCTCCACAAGCAACCCTCAGAGCTTGTCCAAATACTGTATGAATCTTGTGTGTCTTTTCCGCGCACTCTTGAACAGACACACTCCCGTGCGACAGTGCAATGTGAACCTCGGTATAAGTCGGACTTATACCACCATACCCCAACAAGTGAAAAGGGATAAAGTCCTCAAGTGACGTTCTTCAACCCAAATAGGATTGGGAAAGTTGATGGAAAATAAAAAATGTGTCGATGAATCGGCGAGAAGAAAGGGGGCGAGAGGCTAAGGAGTAGCACAAGGACAGAAATTGGCCCTTTGCGCTTTTATAAAGAAGCGTTCCCCATCATGATGGTTTTTACTACGTAGAATTGAGTATCACTGGAAATTAGCATGGTGTTTTTTCTGGACTGTTCCTTCCCTGGCCCGAGGGAGAGGGAAAGTGTGGCGTAGCACAGAGGTGAGGTGGGTTATGCCCCTTTGGGCCGAAACTGGGGATCCTACGAGTACAGAGCAAATCTTCACATGAATTAGTTGGTGAAAACAATGATTTCTAGTCATATATCTTCCTGGGCATTTTTCACCTGTAATTAAATGGTTTATCGAGTATCATTGCACAATTCCAAGTAAAAAAATGGGATGTTTGCTTCTCGGGTCAGTCGGAGAAAGCTGTTCGGGGACGTAGGGCACTGGCCGCGGCCGGTAGAGACCAGCCGAGGCAGTGGATAACTGTGGCTGGTGAGCTCTTCCCAGACGCGTGTGGCTTGGTCCGGACGGTGTGGAGTAATGAGTGAGTGTCTTTACGGACAGTGCATTAACTCCACGCTGATCTCGATTGACCATCCAGGTGGTAAGGAGGCAGACAGCGCTTGGTCATTCTCTGCAAGTCTCCAGACAATCCTAATGATAGTTCAGTACAACAGTGACTGTAACTTGCAGTGCATTGCTTTCTGACTCGCCAACACCCGAGCCATGTGATCACTGCTCGCCGTGACTCGCTGAATGCGGGCGTGACTCGAGGCGGGGTCCCCTAGCGACCCGCCTGTCATTATCGTGGTTGGGCCTGGCGGCTTGTTCCAATAGCGACTGATCCGCTGTGTGAAACGTACTGTAGTATCTTAGCGCCCGAACACTGTCCAGCTCAGGCTATGCTTTAGGTCTCGTTCAGCACCTGCGTTTCCCCTCCATCAAGTCCCCCTCCTTCTCTCCCGCAGCTTCCCATCATCGTCCAACTGCATCCTTCCCACCCACGCATCTCGTTCGAAAACAAGCGTTGAACTTCATCATAGCCTGCTCTCGCCGCCATTTGCAAGACTTCTACAACCTGAGGCCTGACAACTAGCTCTACGCACCCTGCACAGCCAGAGATCAGCACTCCGATCTCGGCCGATCTTGAAATACCAGGGTCTGGTGACGTCGTCCGTCGCCTGTATCTATCCGTACATCGACAAAGCCTCGTCTCTCCGCGACCAAAACAACCGAAACCGCAGCCATGAGTAGTCCTCGGCGGAGAATAGAGACAGATGTACGGTGCATCCATCGAAAAAACAGCCACTTCACATAAGCAGATTTGCTGACATTCCTTCCTTTCATAGGTCATGAAGTAGGCCGATGCCACCACCGTCACGGTCGACCCCTGCTAGATCACCGCTAACTATCTGGCAGGATGTACGATCACCCATCTGTCGATCTAACTCGAGTACAGGCACTGATTATTGTAGGTTGATGAGCGACTACGAAGTCACCTTGGTCAATGACAACAGTAGGTTCACCTCTGCCTCCGGTTCCTGTCCTTGCACCCCCAAGCTAATTTCGAATAGTGTTCGTCTTCCCTACGTCGATCGTTTTCGCAGCCTCCTCTGACACATGACAACAGGCAGGAATTTTATGTTCGCTTCAAGGGACCCGCAGAAAGTTCGTTCCCTCAATCGACACCATGTTCAGTTACTGACTGCGTGCTTCTACAGCGCCTTTCGAAGGTGGCACTTGGAAGGTGCATGTCGAGCTTCCGGATAACTATCCGTACAAGTCACCTAGTATTGGATTTGTTAACAGGATTTTCCATCCCAATATTGACGAGCTGTACGTGTTGATGATTTCGTGAAGATCAGGACGCCGTCAGGCAGTGCGAACTCATAGCTGATTACCCCAGGTCCGGCTCCGTGTGTTTGGATGTCATCAACCAAACATGGTCACCGATGTTCGATATGATCAACATCTTCGAAGTCTTCCTCCCGCAGCTCCTGCGCTACCCGAACCCGACGGATCCCTTAAATGGCGAGGCAGCTGCCCTGCTCATCCGCGAACCAAAGAGCTATGACGCGAAAGTGAAAGGTACGATGGCCACGGACGAGGGACTATGAGTTATCACGGTGTACTGACTCTGATGGCAGAGTACGTTCAAAAATATGCCACGAAGGAAGCTGCGGAAGACGCCGGCCCTGAGAGCGGTTCCGATGACGATCTGTCCTCAGTCGCAAGCTTTGGCGATGATGATGAGCAACCTGCAGGCCACATGGACGATGTTTGATGCGTGTCTCGAGGTCAAGTCAATGCAACAATTTGTGCAACGACATCTTCGAACATTCTTTCTTGGCGTCACGGATCAACGGCTATCACTCGGGCATTGGACTGGAGCTCTTGCGTTTCATGTTGCTTTTGGAACCCTACACCATCTTATTACAATGGCTTCTTTATTTTACTTTCTCTCAGCTGTTGTCGTTGCCTGTTAGGCGCGGCTGACAGCTCCATCGTGCCGACGGGTGAGCGACAAAGCGGAGATATTGGATTCACATTATTGGTTGTTCCGATGACCGGGTCGCAGCGAATACTAGATATGATTTGACAGCGAAGGTGAACCAGAAATACATCTATGTTTGTTTCATCATGGCTGAGACTATGCAGTGCCCGCGAGTAACGTATATGTGAAGATGGGAAGGGAGGGGGCCAATAAATGATGCACCTGCTGTTGAATGCCAGCTGCTGAACAAGGGCTCTGCTTACTGGACCACTTGTATGCCACAAGAACGACTTTCGAACTACAGTGAGGCTCGAATTAGTGAGTTCGAGCTCCTCCGGGGCCATATTAATAGATGATTAGCTCAGACGATTGCTCGCTCGTGATTGAGATGTTGTGTCTCTGAATTGCGAAGAGTCCAACGAATCTGCTTACTTACTCCAGGGCCTCGCGCACTCAAGATCACTGAGTATGCGCCCCAAATATGGACTTGTATCCTGTCAATCACGGCGATTTCCCCAGTGCTGGTGTAGGATGGGAATTCGCCAGATTCTATGCCGATTGGCTCTTACATATAGCCCAGAATTCGGATAAGCAGTGGTAGCATCAAGATGCCAGGCCTTCGAGAGCCGCAACCTCGGCCGCCCCTGTCCAATCCGGTAGATGCAAATTCGCTTGCTCTGAAGTTCCCCCTTGAAGGATCCGGACGTCAAAATTGAAGCTATGCGACTGATCAACTCAAGCCGTACTCTGGCACTCGTTCCGGTTGGCCGACAAGCTCGTTGCGAAAATGTTGCACTGCGGTACGGAGGATCGTGGACGGATCACTTTTTGCTGGAGGTAGGAGGATGTGGACGAATACGACGATAATTGCCCGATAGAGTACTCTGAGCTGGGGACCATGCATTTATGTCCTCATCTGTTAGGTCTTCTTCACCGGCCTAAGGAGGAAGCGTGGAGAGAATGTGTACGGGCACGGTCGACTGATAGGGGCGGGTCTTCACCACACTGTTTATTCAGTCATCAGCATCTATGAGACAGAGTTCTTGAAGTCAGTCATGTAGAACGAAGTTTCTCATGGAGAGTGGTAGCTGCTCCCCCGGCGCACTGATGCTTGGCAAGGCATATATGTATATGTGTATATGCGTCTTCGCGGCGTTAATGAGCATCTGCTGTGCTAGTGCACATGACTAGACTTGGATAATCAATATACAAAAGGGGTATCTATCGCTTAAAAATGACGATCCAAACAAACCCGCTTCCTCATGGAATGATGCAGTATCAACCGGTATCTCATCCCCTCAGTCGGAATCATAATCAACCAAACCAGCCACAGCCTTGGCTGGGGGCGGCAGCTCCTCGCCGTCCTGCTCGCCCCCTTCATCTCCGCCGTCCTGGTGTGTGGCCTGAGATCTTTTCCTCTTCACACCCGGCAAAAGCTTCCCAGGAGTTACACCATTCTTCATCGCTGTCCCGGCGTTCAAAAACGGATCTGTAGCCGCACGAGTATTCCCTGCGATCCTCGACACCAACTCCTCTTTCCGCTGAGCGGCTCTTACTTCTGCTTTCGTCGTGCCTTTCGTCTTGCCAGTGGCTTTCCGTTTAGAGGCCTCGCCACCACTGAACAACGGTTTTGCCAAAGCCTTTGCACCTCCATCCTCTACCAAGGGCTGAAACTCCACCATGCCAGCTCTCAGCTCATCCTCTCTCGTCGGCGGCAGAATCTTCAATCCTCCCTCGTCCTCGTCCTCACCTCCTAATCCCAACCTCACTCTCAAAGCCTCCACTCCTTTCGCCTCTCTCTCCCTCTCCTTCCTTCCCTCCCTGAATGTCCTCCTCAGACGCTGATTCCTCTCGTAAGGGTCACTCCAATCCCTGTGCGCTTGATCCATCAGACCCTCAATCCTTTCGTTGCCTTGCTTTGCTGCTTCACGGTCCTCGATCGTGCGTTCTAGCCTCTTGAATGCACTTTTCCTCAGCTCCTCCCGCTCGGCATCTGTCAAGATCCTCCTTCCACCCTCAAACTCTTCAGGTCCAGATTTCTCGTCGCCCGTATCACGCTTCTTTCCACCTTCCGTAACAACATAGGCTGTGTTCTTTGGATCAGTTCGGATTTCCAGCTCACCCCCACAAGCAGCATGCTTGAACCGGAATGCCCATATTGCTGTGCTGTGATATGCTCCAACGCGGGTCTTTGTAGCGTTGAATCTGACTCCTTGGCCAATGATTGTGGGCTTTGGGCAGTGAGAGCACCAGACTGCAAACGGCATCTCGAACCGGACGGTCGCAGGTGTAGTGCGTTTACGGTGAAGAGCATTTCCAGTCGTGAGGCCTTCTTTGTCTGGCGGGACATAGCGTCCCATGTTGAAGCCCTGCATGATGGGCGATATGGAAGCTAGACAGGACTGTGGCTGCTTGGCACCTTAGTCGATGGTGATGATGATGGTGTGTGGAAGCAAACCCAAATCTCGTGGTGCAGGTGCCCATACCCTCGTCGACAACCCTAACCCTTTAAATTTCATGAACGGCAAAACTTATCAACAAGTGATGAAGCTTGGCCGTGACAATCATATGTAACTCCAATTTTACTTGGTTAAAGAACCATATTGAACAGACATTTGGCCACCCATGAGAATTCCCAGAACGGTACACGCCATTAACCTTCCGGCAAAGCATTACATGATACCCATCAAAGGATCCCGCTGGCAATGTTTCTTCCAGATCCGATAATCCAAAGAAACAAAAAACAAAACAAAAAACCCCCCACCCCTTGTATGAGACACGAAAGATGACACCAAGTCTGGAGACAAACATATAACCACTGATGCCCTCACCGACAGAGCCTCCGGACTTTGAGCGGGATTGACAACTTCGAGCTCCACTTGCCCACCCCGTCATTCCGGAGGCTCGATTCTTTGTGGCTCACAGGCTTGCTCATTGTGAGTTTTGCAACTGCTTATTCCCCCCATGTTGCATTATTCAGTTGTTGGGCCCGCCAATTATAGGCGCCAGCAGCTTTGGGAGGCATGTAGCCGCATCTTCGCCAAAAGCGAAGTCTTGAGGTGTTAACTTCGCCAGTTCCAGCTCTGTTTCGGCATCTAGGTTGACATTGACGATCGTCGCACCCCTACGCCGGGCTTTTTCGATATACAAAGCTGCTGGATTCACGACAGCCGAGGTGCCGACCACGATCATAAGATCCTGCCATGGTCAATTTGATACACTTGTTGTGAGGGAGGAGAACGTACTATTGGTCCCTTATACATCCAGTTCTGGACCCCGATTATCATGTCTTCATCGAGTGCTTCCCCAAACCAAACGACACCAGGCCGTTGAAGTCCTCTCTGGCAACTTGGACATTTGGGAAGCTCGTCCTCGGGTATGTGTCTAATGCGATGATAGGGGTTCAGCAACGGCAGCTGCTCGCCTTCTGGGGGGTCTTCCGATGCGGGTGCGAGTGCGGGACAGAATGGATCGTCGTAGTTCTCACGCTGGACCCAACGACAATCATCATTTGAGCACTTGATATCGAAGAGAGAACCATGAAGGGTTCTGAGTTGCTCTGGAGGATGCCCTGCCCTCTGAGATAAATCTGAGGACGGTTAACAACACTTTTTCTTTTGAAGTATACAACGCACTTACTATCGACGTTTTGGGTCAGACAGAGGAAATCAGGATGACGCTTCGCCAATTCTGCCAATGCCCGATGCGCAGGGTTGGGATTCTTATTCAAGCAGAGATGCCTGCGATACCCATAGAAGAGCCATACAAGCCCGGGGTCTGTATGGAATGCTTCTGCCGTCGCGAGTTTTGTGGCATCGTGATTGCGCCAGTAGCCACCCTCGCCACGGAAGGTGGGTAGTCCGGAGGAGGCAGATAGACCGGCCCCACAAAGAGCCAGTATCCGGCGCGAGGACCGGAGGACCTCGTGAAAGGCTTCTATATCGCTGTGTCGAGGCATGATGGTAGGAAGGACAAAGTTGAAATTGATACGCTTATCGCTTGAGGGAGAAGTGCTCGGCAGAGGGAATGAATTGTCCGTCGAGACCGTGTGAGCTTGCGTGGCCCCGGCCCAGGTGTGCTGTGGCTCGAAAGCAGCCTCCAGGGGAAACCTCAAGCGACAGGGATACGAAAGGAAGCCCAGAGAGCTTCGGGACCAGGGAAAGCCAAAAGGTGAGCTTGCGCCTATGACAGATACGAAGATGATGCCGAGCAGAAATAACCGACAATGGAGTCTGTGGCGCTTGATGTCGAAGCGAGGCGGGAAGGACAGGCAGGCGAGGCAAGCAAAGGCGATGACAGTCCAAGTCGGGCTCTCAGGCCTCAATGGGAGAGCTGGCGGGTGACAGCACCCAGAACATGCCTCGAGGACTGGAAACCAGGGGTCGAACGTCGGTGGGCACAAGGGGACAATTGTCAGCCTCGATAATCGTCGTCAGGCTAGCGAGCTAACGGAATAGATTAAAAGGAGAATAGGCGGCGGTGATTCAGGCGATGATCGAAGTAAGGAGCTGTCGGGGATATGCATGAAAAGACGGGGTCAGATAGTAGCAAGCCTATTGTGCGGCATCCAGCAACAATCCTCGTTGGGAAGGAACGAAGGTGGTGGCGGCAATGGAGGTCGTGTTGTCCTCGAGGCCCATGGGCGTGTGCATACAGTTGCTTTCGGTGGTCGTTTGCAGTGGTGGTTACTGTGTGAGCGTGTGCGAGTTGGATGGAGGGGTGGATAGATAGATGGTTTGAGCTTGAGTTTTGGGGTTGCTAGCAAGAGGTCGCGATGCCAATTCGTAGGGCTATTGAAAGAAGTCGTAGTAGAGACGATGAAAAATGCTGAGAAACAGGATTGAGAAGAATAGGCCGCCGAGGGAGTGGATGCTGTCAAAATCAACACTCGCACGGTTGCAGAAACGAAGGGAGAGACTCTCAGTAGCCTGCTAGGAAGGAGTGAAGTGGTTGTTGGTGCCTGGATCACTCTGCGGTTGTGTGACTTGACTGCAGACCGTCAGGGACAAAGAGACCTGCTCCTCCTTTATTCAACACCTCGGATGCTTCAATGTCCAATGGCCTGCGTCGAATCCTGCTGACTCTCTGCAAATCTGCTGTTGTTGTTGTTGGATTTTTCGTCGTGCTTCCCACGAGCAGCTGTTTCTGCTGTCAAATCGTCAACAGCCTGGAAGAGTGTTCAAGGTTCAGGGTTCAGGGTTCGGGGTCTGTGTGACTTTCGCATCTTCACACCCACCCTCAGTCCTGCAAAGAGGCAGCCTCACACCTTTATTCGTCTGTTCTCCTCCCTTCGTCTCTGCCCGCTTCGTCCCGCATCGCCACCCGTTGCGGTGCTGCCACTGCGTCGAGCTAGTCCCTATTGTGCTCATGAATCGAAAGCTTCGTCGACCGGCAATTGCTTCAGAGCCCCTCTGAGTCTTGTCCAACGTTCCGTTCCAGTGCTGCGCTAATCCCATCCACCACGCCCCCCCCCCGATCCCCTCCACCCCTGCTTGGCACTTCCGAACAGCTTAGTTCTCACATCTAGGGCTGTCGTACCATTGAATACGAATTACAGTCAGAATCTTGGACCAAACCTTTAGAGTTGTGGTAAGCCGCACAATGAGATGCATTTCGCCTATCTCGACGAACACGGTGACGAGATCAAACACAAAATCGAACGGCCTGTGCATCCTGCGCTACGAATAAGCTTCGACGCCGTCTAACGACCTGGGAACAGATCGTAGGGTGCTAAATCTCACCATCTCTCCCAATCTTTGATCGCCGGGCCCTGCCTGTAGCTGTCTTTCCTGGGCTGATCTGAGTCTAGGCCTTGCCGAAGCCACGAAAACCTGCTTCCGGTTACTGTGGTATGGACGCTCAGACGGCATGCACTTCGCGAACCGATGGACCCCAAATAGGTACGCCTTTGACAAGGCACCTCCTCATCAAGCGTTAGCCAGCTTCAGCTTCAGCTTCACCTCGTACCGAGCGAAGGCAATGTTAGGAGCTAAAACACACATTGTCAGTCGCAAACTCGCGCAGAAGATGGCGGTACATAATTATTACCATACCAGCGAGGCCCGTGCCCCACGCACATACTGCGACTCCCAAGAGCTCAGCATCGGTCCACCAACTGCATGTTGTGCCTGATGAGTTGCAGCCTGTCCTTCGCTACTCCACATCCCTTGCGAGTAGCCACACATTACGGCCGAAAGCGATACGAGACGGAACACCAGGTCAAGTCCGCTCCTGAGCTTGCTGCTATGTTCCGCGGCTTCGACATCAGGCTTCGCGGCATTCCTAGCCGCCTAGAATGCATTACGGCTGCGTTGTGGACTCCATCGTCTCCACGGATCTGATGGATCGGGCGACGATCACTAAATTCTCGCTTCTCACATCTCATATTACCGTCCACTCTTCAGCTTGGGTAGAATCAGGCCACAATAGCTATGCCAGACATGCCCCCTGTCCAAGAGCTTGGCTCAGAATCTTGACATTGGCGCTAGGCAACTAATCTGCACGTCTCTCTCGCTCATATGCCGCTGCATTCACACCTCCCCGTTGACCAAGACGTACCGATATCGCGCTTTCCCATGCTCCATGTCGACAATTACCTCGTTTGCCGCCGCCATCGGCCTCGTCTCAACCCAAAACTTCATCTTCTTCTCAGAAGCGAGGGCCAGCATTTCTCGAATTTCTTGCGGGGACCCGATCGTGGATCCAGTGAATCGAATGCGGCGAGAGATCAGGGGGATGGGATGAAAGGACAATTTGCCGTCATCCGGATTGCCAACCTGCACAAATGCTCCATCTTTCTTCAAAAGCTTTAGGTAGTCTCCCAGAGGCATCTGCACTGACGAAACAGTCGATATAAGCAGATCAAACGTGCCATCATAACGAGCCGCCCAGTTCTCCGAGTCCTCTGTGGCAATGTAGTCGTCAGCGCCCATCTGCATAACTTCAGAGCGCTTGCTTTCCCTGCGCGAGATTCCCACAACTCGATCTGCCCCCATGGCATTCGCAAACAGAATGCCGAAGTGGCCCAGGCCCCCGACACCGATGATGCCCACGGTCTTCCCAGGGCCGCAGCCCCAATACCGCAGCGGCGAGTACAAAGTCACACCGCCGCAGAGCATTGGTGCTGCATCTTGAGAGCTCACGCCGTCGGGGATTCTGATCGCGAAATGTGATGGGCAACGGTGGTATTTACCATATCCGCCCATCGTCTTTGCCCCATTAAAGTGCTGCGCAGAGTACGTCGCAACGAATTTAGAGCAATACTGCTCTTCGCCAGAAGCACAGTGCTCGCATGGTCCGAAACGAGAGAGGCATGCATCAGACTGCGCTCCGACACCCACACGGTCTCCAAGTTTGAGGTTGCCTTCCACTTGGGATCCAACGCGGACAATCTTGCCAACGATCTCATGTCCCACGCAGATGGGGTAGTCAACACCGCCCTACAGTCCAACACAGTCAGTCCTGCGACGCGAAGACGGTCATTTTACTTACCCAACCATTGCGCAATGAGTGAATGTCTGTTCCGCAGACACCACTGTGCGTGATCTCGATGTCAACATCATTTTCCTCCCACGGTTTCGGCTCAAAGTCACCCCACACCATCTTGCCATAGACTGCGTCTTGGTCATGACCGAGCCAACCCTCGAACTTGTAGTCTGCTGAGTCGGACATTGCGATGAGACGATTGGAAGATATTTTCTGCTGGTCGATGTACAGCTTCCAAAGCTGAAAGGTCGTAGACTGGGTTGGACAATGTTGCGCAACTACATTATATGAGGCAGTGAACTCCAGGCTAAGTTATGGGGGACTAGCAGTTTCTCCAGTCCGGAAAACGAGACCCGCGCCACTGCTCTTGATCGATGATCGCGGAAGTGCCCAATTAACAGGATATCTGTGCAGCACTTGAATATAATGAAGCTGATCAGGTTTTCGGGCAAGATGTCGCTGCCTGGGGTCGATGTCAATAAACAGCTCGACCACCATCTTCCGCTATGTCATCAGCCAACGCGATGTTCTGCGAATTGTATGAAGCCGATGCATTAACGTTCTTTACACTTAGTTTTTTTCACATCTTGCTAAAAGAATGCAGCTATCCAGGGCCATTGATCTGCAGTCTTACAGAACCAGGTGCCTTCTGCCCCGACTTCGACTTCTGTCAGCTCCAAATTAGGGCATCATCACAAGGCCAATGTATAAGGCGGCTCGTGACGGCTGACCATATTTTCTACAGCGTCCTCATGAACGGAATGAGATTGACGGCAGTGTACAATATACAGTGTACATGCAAGGTTGTAACAGGCCAGACAATTCTGTGATTGTCTCTGCATAAGAGAGAAGGTCGAAAATGGCCATGGTACCACAGGGCTGATGTCCGATACGAGATTGAATAGTTTGTAGCAAGGGCAGACCTAGTGTCGGCTTTGTAGATAGCATCATTACTTGCCTTGAGAAAGAGCGAATGACTGTTTATGACAGTTGAGCCATATGATTTGGCATGCTGGCTTCTTCTAGCCTGAGAAACCGTAAGTAATGCAGGCCTAATCTCACAGTCATTCGAGAAATCTCAGCCTGGAGGTTTCCAGCACTGGAGTTCCTGTGGTAGGGAAAACGGTTTCAGATAAGATCAAGCAGTCATCTGGTTCCAGAGGTAGGCACATTCCTCGAAGTCGGTGCGTTTTAGCATCACTTACCCTACAATCTATGTGTTGCGGTCTGGTCATGGGGGTTCATTCCATTGCCTCACAATGGGAAAAGGGGTATGAAAACTCATTGGTAATGAAGTATCAAGAACCATGAATAATGCCACATCGGTGTACTAGCAGCAGCACTTGCCGTGCTTGAACGGCACACAGACCCAAGGATTAAGGGAATTTGAGAGGGCGAGACGAGCATAACTCACGATCAAACTGGTTACTAGAATAGACAGCAGAGTAGCAATTAGTATGGCAAGTAGAATGATGAGAAGGTCAAAGGATGGACCAATAAGTTGAGCAAAAGGCATGACAATAGAGAGAGGAGTAAATGCAACACAGCCAGGATAAGCAAAACCGAAACGATCCATTGTGAAAGTCGGCGATATCGGACTCAAGAAGTCATCGCAATAAGCATTGAAGTCTCCTCCTGTGTCACAATGAGGAATAGCCCCGACAATAAGCAGTGACTCGACTTGAAACAACTGGCGGGGTAAGGATCACGCTCCTGTGGGAAGCTATAGTCAGCCCCGGTGTTTCGTGCTTAATGCCACACGAAAGCTCCGTCACTCAATGCTTTTGTGGCCAATGGCAGCCTGCGGGAGAAGGAGGAAAAGAGCGGCGAGTATCCTGCGGTGTCTCTAATATGACACCGTCAGCCTTATGCGATGATTGGGTGCTGTGCTCTGTAATAAGTGGTTGTGGTGATGCGTGGCCGTACGACATATGTGGGTTCAGGCCAACAAGACATGCATTGTGAGTGCTTATTGGAGAAGAACTGTATTCTGACGTGGGACTGGGCTGAATGAGATGGTCTAAGATGGTCTAAGTAATATCACAACTGAAAATCGACTGGAAGGCTGCCTGATGTACAAGAACAAACGGGTGAAATGTACCAACAGTGGGCGAGCTGTTTTGCGCTGTCCATATATGCGCGGGGTTAGATGTAATTTGTGTGGTGAAGTGAGCAACTAACTCTACGGAGATGAGGAATGGTGCGCTCCGATGAAATTAGCGACGGTGACAGTAGATTAGGGCCTTGTGCAGCAATGCGTCGCGAAACGGAGACGATGCCTCTGCGAGGAGGGGACAGGGGGAAGAGCTGGACCGCGGAAACCTTTTCTTTGTGTGAGCCTTGGAAAAATCGTGCTGTACGTTTGACCAGAGACAATAGACACAGTTCTGCCTGCCAGGATGGATGTTCTCGAAATCGATGTCGCCCTTGATCGAAGAAAGAATTCCGAGGATGATATTAATAGCCACAACAAAGGGGGTCACGTAGGCTGCTAGGATGTGAGCCTTTCGGGCTAGTGTCAGTGAGGGACAGGCAGGTGACTGGCGCATGGACGGCTTCATTTTCGCCCCCCTTGATCCATCAACTCATACCGGCAAACCGCCAAAAAAAGACGGGGAAAGTATAAAGATGAGGAACGAGAAGAAGGATAGCCGAATGGCGTTGCTCCAACCAACCTTCTTTACTCGCTGCAGAGCTGTACAAGCCCTAGAAGGCGAAACATGGGCAAACACAGCCTCACGGGGATCCCGCGACCTTGAAGAAACGAACACATCAGGACAGCACTGCTTGGAAGTAAAGCAGAAAAAGAAATCGAAGCAGCACTACTCCACCGAGATGCGTCACAGGCCGCAGTGTCAGAGTGACCAAAATACGAGCTTCTTACACTGCCCCCCAGGGCCCCCAGGAACGCTCGGCGCCACTGGCGGAAGTGGCATCCATCTCAGCCTAGAAATGGGTCTACAAGGGGACAAAATGACCGTGCCCGTTAGCAAGAGGCCGTGGGTTTTAGACTTTACGGCCACTGAGGTGATTAGGCGTTGGGGTTCTGACTGCTATTTGACAGGGAACATTCTAAGGTACGGGCGCGACATGTTTGATTGATGCTTGGTATTTGTGTTACCGAGAAGCATAAGCTTAAAGGCAGCAAAGAAACAAGGTTAAACTGACGCAAGGAGTTTTGAAGACGGCCAAGGGCTGGGGATTGGCCAGGCAAAATCATCCATCATGCTTTGTAGGAACGTTTGTTCGAGGAATGGGCAGACGCGTGGCCGGATCAACAGGCGCCTGAAACCTCCTGTTCCACTGAGCCTGGGATGGCCTCAAGGTGACTGCAGTGGTTGGTTGGCGGTTGTTGCCTGCTGGCAGATTTAGGGACTAAGCGCCTCAGGCTGTTTATTGTAGGCTGTACGGGTTACCCACGACTGCCGATCCAATGCAAACCTCCAGCGGACCTCCGATCAGCATTGGGACCACAGAACCTGATCAAGTCGTGTTGAGGGGCTTGCTCCGGATTTTATGACGACTGGTAAAGACGATCTCGAACCTTGAGCGGGATGAGGGCATGCGCATCTCGGTTCAAGTGCAGGGGAAAGGACCCTCAGGCTAGGGGATGAAGGACGCTAAATCAGATGCTGACAAGGCCTGACAGGGGGGACACTGTACATAGCACACAGTAGGGGCGCCAAAACGCCTGAACTGATCGCCCAGGAGCATCACTACCAGATGGTATCTGCGCCGAATTGCGATGCGCATCCCTCCACAGGAGTCACCACCCTCCATCACACGTCAACAGCATCAGGGCGCGTCCATGTGGAGGATGAAGATAGCCTTGGAGCCCTTGGACGCTACTGTGGTTGTCCTTCGCGGAGGTGATTGCACAGGCACACATAGCATCGCTCTCACGCCTCGGTGCAGACGCCACGCGCTCTGTCGTGTATCCTGTCATGCACGCCGAACCACGCATTTTACACGCACTCGACTGACTCCTGACCTGCATAGGTATGTCGAAAGGCTGTCAAGTTAGATCACGGGAAGGCGAATGGGCACGCGTGGTGGACCAGGCTGGGAGACCAGAAGATTCGAACAGAAGGTTAGGACGGAAAGCTTCAGTTTTTGCACCATCGTCATGGAGTCATGATCGGCAAAGCAAACACGAACAGAAAATAAGTCTATCGGCCTTCGGCGTGGCAAACAAGCATGAAAGAAAGCGCAAAGCCTCTCTCGGCTTCGGCACGGGATCGTCTCCATCTGCTCGTTATGCGAAAGCAGCTCCATCGCTTTGACTGGGGGCAATGCTTTCAGGCGCTCCATCCTGGGGAGAATAGGCGTGCACAGGCGACAAATTACCACCATCACCTCGTTGCTCAGCCCCAATTCTCGACCCAAGATGGAGTGTGTCATTCACGCCAGTGTCTCACTTTATCTAACTGGTCATACGCCATACCTGATGGTTGGCTCGCTGTTCTTGCACCGTTACGTTCCGCCCAGGCGCGGAGAGCTAATCAAGGCGCGACAAAAAAACACCATCAGCAAATGGCTCCAAGCGCCAAGCCAACCGTCTCTAAAACCACGACCCGCCTAACCTCAGTCGCCCAGCGCAATACGGAGGGTGCAGGGGGTTCCAGAGCGGCTACGAGGTGCCCTCCGGGCAAGGGACAGGGGCGAAGGAAAGACAGGCAGGATGAACAGAGAGGCGCAGGGGGTTCCAGACGTGGTTCCATCGCCCGTATACGGACTGTCGCGTTAATCATCGCTCAAAGAGGTAAACCAGAGCCAAGCCATGAGGGCAGAGGGCATCGTGTGGCCCCTAATAAGACAAGAGCCCCCCTTGCTCCCTTCGTTCCTCCTGCTCTCTCCTACTTCTACCTCCACACTCGCTTCTCTCAACGACTTCTTGCGTCTTGAGCTCTCATCTCTTCTTTCTTTCCTTGCTAGAGCCCTTTCGTTCTTGCTCGTTAACCCAATCTCTCGCTACGTTGGGTCTTTTTTCTTTCTAGTACACGCCTGCAAACTTGCTACAGCCTTTAATTTCCCAACTTGAACAACTCGCAACAGCCTTCGTTATCGACTAGTCTCTTATCAAGATGTTCTCCAAGGTTCTGTCTACCGCAGCGGTGGCTCTCGCTGCCTCCACTGTCGTGTCTGCCCAGACCTTCACTGACTGCAACCCCATGGAGAAGGGTATGTTGACCTCTGTTTCTATTACCAACCCAAGGCAACTGTGACTAATCCTAATAACAGACTGCAAGCCTGACCCGGCTTTCGGCAACACCAAGGTTGACTGCGACCTGACCAAGGGTCCTTGCCAGCCTTTCTACGAGCTTGACGGCACCAAGCTTGAGTACACCGATAAGGGCGCCGTCTTCAAGATCGAGAAGGAGACTAACGCCCCCACGATCGCTACCCACAACTACATGTTCTTCGGTCGTCTCGAGGTCGAGCTGAACCCCGCCCCCGGCAAGGGTGTCGTCACCTCCGTCGTCCTGCAGTCCGATGTCCTCGACGAGATTGACTGGGAGTGGGTCGGTGGTGATGTCAACCAGGTTCAGACGAACTACTTTTCCAAGGGTGACACCTCAACCTATGACCGTGGTGCCTACCACCCTGTCCAGGGTGCCGTTGGCACCCCCCACGTCTACACCATTGATTGGACTGCAGAGAAGATTGACTGGATCGTGAACGGTGCTGTTATCCGTACCCTCAAGGCCTCCGATGCGAAGGGTGGAAAGGCCTTCCCTCAGACTCCCATGGAGGTCAAGCTTGGTACCTGGGTTGCCGGCCGCAAGAATGCTCCCGAGGGCACCGTCGAGTGGGCTGGCGGCTACACCGACTTCTCCCAGGCTCCTTTCAATGCCTACTACAAGTCCGTCAAGATTGTCGACTACGCTGGTGGCTCCGGCCCTGCATCTGGCCCTGTCCGCCAATACGTTTACGGCGACAAGTCTGGTGACTGGGAGTCCATCGTTGTCGAGAAGGGTGAGGGCCCGGCCGATGGCCAGGACGATAAGGAGACTGCCACCACCAGCAAGACTGCCAAGCCCACTGGTACCTTGATCGAGCCTGATCAGAAGACCACCTCCACCACCACCTCCGAGCGCCTTTACACCAAGCCCAAGACCACCATCGAGCCTTCCACCCCCGTTCCCACCACTCTTGTCACCCCCGACAAGACCACATCCGAAGCCGCTGAGCAGACCACTGGCTCTGGTGTTGAGTCTTCCACAGAGACCTCTGGCAGTGCCGCCGCGACCTCCAGCCCTGCTGGGGATGCCGCTGGCTCTCTCCGCGTTGCTTATGGCACTGTCGCTCTCGCCGGTGTCGTCGCTCTCGCCCAGCTCCTGTAGGCATATGCCATCATCATCATCATCCAAAAGATAAATCCCTTTTTCCTCGCACATAATACCTCTTGCGCGCGTACCGTCAACAATGATCCTCTTGCTGTGGTTGGTTCGACAGGGTCATTCTTCTTTGGCCCAGAGGCAGAGCAGCAGCACTGTATTCGCTTCCCTGTATCTTTTTCGGCTCTCATGAGGCTAAACCACCTCTGAGATTGGCAGTACCTTATTTTGTACAAGAGCACGGGGTCATTTTTCTTGGGCCTGTTCATGGGGTTGGACGAAGGACTAGCTACGGTGGTTAGTGTACTCGAATTGAAAGCAAACAGGGTTGGGTAAACCAACCTTTTCTTGGATATTTACCTTAGCTTCCAAACCTCTCTTGTCTGTGACCCCTCCGATTCTATCCTGAACAAAGTTTCGGCCCCCCAGCGTACATCTGAGCCTGTGGAGACGAAGTTGGGGTAGAAGGGAGAGGCCCCTCCCAGAGGCTAATAAGCATGTTTGACTTAAGGTCATTAAACTTTTAAACTATGCCGAACAGGGAGGGGAAGGCCTTATTTGAGAGGGCTCAACCATCCACCTCACCAACAACTTGTATACAGCGTTTATCGTGTTTTGCGAGTTCTTTCATGTTCACGGAAATGTCGAGAACACCTTAGCCTCTAGTGTCTGACTCAAGAGGTGTGGATCATCTTAGCAACATCATCACTACTCAATGAATTCCTTTATGCAACACGGGTATAGATACTATTATATGATAAATCTTGATTCGTAGACCAAGCGGACCGTATTGTCACAGATACCTGGCACATAATTTGCTGTCTGGTCTTGCGTCTCATGATTTTCATACGTATAACCCCAATGGGTGAGGTCAATTGAATCGTTTAGCTTCTGCTTACAGCGTAGGTCTGATCATTCTCTTGCAACCTCAACCTTCCATCTTCCAATGACTGTCTCATAGGACACTGCACCAATCACTGGGCTTCTAGCCGCCGGTGCCCCTAGAGACGCCAACCTGAGCCCAGGCCTTGCGAACCTTGTCAGCCGCCTCCTTGCTGAATTCCTCCTCAGCCATGTCCACCGTAACATCGGCGAACTGTTGGAAGGTGCACTTTGGTGGCACACGGCCACTGGTCATAGCCTTCCACCAAATCTGACCCGCCTTTTCCCAAGAATAGCCCCCGAAGGCTTTAGCAGCGAGATAGAAGGCTCTATTCGGAATGCCCGAAAAGATATGAACGCCTCCATTGTCCTCGAAGGTGGTCTTATATTGAGCCATGTTGCCAACCTGGGGATCTTTGCCCTATGAAGGTGTTAACCAGTGACATCAATGGTGATGTGGGATAGACTGACAAAACGTGGATCATCGTAAGCTGTTCCCGGAGCCTTCATGCTGCGTAGAGCAGTTCCCTTGACACCAGGTAGGATGCAGTCTTCGCCAATGAGCCAATCGGCACTATCAGAATCTTCGTTTTGAACTTTCTGCTTTATCATGATACCGAAAACATCGGACACATGCTCATTCAAAGCTCCTGGCTGGCCAGAGTAGTCAAGGGGACTGGTGTGCTCAGTGATAGCATGCGTCAGCTCATGCCCAATGACATCAATACAGCCAGTGAAATTGTTCAGGAACTCATCACCGTCGCCAAAAACCATTTGGAGCTTCTCAGGATCCCAGACTGAAGGAGGTTAGCAACGGAACCTGTTACGTATGCATATGCAGACTCACAAGCATTCTCATATGCTTCACCAAAGTGTACGGTGCTGATGACATCGGCATTCTCATTGTCGATCGAATGCCACTTGAAGTGCTCCCTGTAAAAGTCGAGAACAGTTCCAATGTTCTCAAACGCCTCATTGGCAGCCTTGTCCTTGACCTTAGGCTCACCCTCTGCGCGAACCATTTTACCGGGCAGCTCAGCTTCATTGTCACTATTGTGCATCGTGTACACAGCACGATATGGCTTGTCCTTGGGAGTATCCTTGCGTCCCTCCTCGTGGGCGAATAGTGTCTGCTGCTGAGACGAAAGGCCTAGTGATGGAGGAGTCAGCGAGAATAGGCTGCATTCCTGGTCATGTTTATACCTTGCTGAGAGTTTCTCACGCGCTCAAGAACGTTTTGGAGAAATCCAAGGTCTCTCTGTGCTCGACTGCGGGTAGCCTCGTCAACGTTCTCAGATTCAGCGACATGGCGAAGGAGAGCCTCTGGAACGATATGATGCGGAGTAAAATTGACTGGGGCGGCGCGACTGTAGCCGCGAGGCCGATTGAGACTTGCAAGACGCTGCTGTCGGACGGTGGTAACGCGCTCACGAGCAGCAATAGATGCTTGTGCAGCCTTGCGAATGGCCTCGGAATTGGCAGATGAGTCGGCAATAGCGCGAAGAAGATGAGGAGGCACGATGTAGCAGCGGCAAGACATATTTGCAGGTGTTCTTTCGCTCATTATTGATCAATGACTCTGATAAGGATGTTCGGGTTTGAGCGGTATTGGGAAAGGAGTGCGGTGAGATGAGGCCAGATATAGGAGAGGATAAGGAGGAAAACCCAGGTGACAGGTGAAGATAGGGAAGAGCCTGTATGCTAAGCTTTTATCGAGGTTCGAGGACAAGAGGCAGTGATGCATGTACGTGCCCCGTGGTTGCTGTGCCATGTGATACTGTACCAAAGTGCTACGTTAAGGCCAGTCCATCCTTTCCAAACTGCGGTCGAGGTTGCCTGTGGCGAGCTGAGACAGGCACAGGCAGCAGGCAGCCGGCTTGGGCCCTGGAGTGAGACAGTGCGACTGTATGTCATGGATCTTTGCCTGAGGCGGACTGTGAGCAAACATCAAAGTCACTCCTTGTTTCAGCTGATGTCTTATGGCTTGCAGATGTACTATTGATGGGAAGACGTCGTTAGACTTGCCCCGCTATTCACGTTCAGAAGAGCCCGGAACTACTTCAAGGACCTTTGTATTTCTGATCAGGTGTTGGTGTGGTTCTGCTCCCTTGGTCTTCCTGCTGTCGTATTGGTGGCTATCACAGCCGAGCCTAGGCGTTGCGCCGCCATCTGTCAACTGTCAGACTCAAGGACCAATGAGCTTGATCTCACAGCAAATGGGTTTCCCTGCTTACAGTCCCACTCTGCCCTCGCCTACGCCACCACAACCATGGATGAGTTCCGTTGGTGCGTGGCGATATCCTGTTGACTCGCAAGTGAGGAGCCGTGGCTAAAACTGGGCATGGTTCACATGACCGCTTAAGGCTATCTGAGATGATGGTTGACATGTTTGAGGGAAGGAGGTACTCGGTACGAAAGGCTGCCTGGGGAGGGGCAGAAGCATCACCATGTTTTGCCTCCTACATCATCAATACAACCACAAATCGGCCTCATTTGCTGTTGCAACCCCCGGGGTTATCCCTTATGTTCTTCACAAGATGAGATCATATTGGCTAAGCAACGACATAAGGTTTCAGACAACGGTCCTTATGGGAAGTTTAAATGGACATTTCGAGGAGGGCAACCGCTTATCAATCGGCGTGCTTCGGTACCAGCCGAACGAGATGGCGATTGGTCTCCACAAGTATGAGGCGCGCCTTGGCACTCAAGCATGTGGATTATATGCGAGAGCGGTGGTGATGACTTTACGTGATGACTTTAGCGCAATATCGTGAATGGGGATGTATGTGTCGCATTGTTTCTCTTTGCCCACGAACTGGAAGTGGTGGCAGAAAAGTTGTTGGACGTTGATGCTCGGTCTTTCCTCGACATTGGCCAAGCTAGGGTTAGCAACCGCGGGAGGCAGCTGCCTGCGCCGCTCCTTCTCATTCTTTGACTCGTTTCTTCCTTTGAACTGCGCTTGAATCAAATTCAGAGAGACTCAACGGAGGTTACACAGGGAAGGAATGGCAAAAGTCCTGACACAGCTTATGAGCGATGAAGACGTCTTACCGATGCCTCTCAGCCCCATCTCACTCATACATTTTCAAGGACTCTGACGTTCTGATACTTTTCAGTACCTAGCAGGCCCCGAAGTTCCGTCTTCCCTGAGCATGGCCTCTCCCACGCCCCCATCAGATACAGTTTGGAGGGAAATTCAGCTTCGATACAAGCTCGCACCACCCTCTTTCAAGAATCTTTTGGCCATCCATAGCACTCCTTCTCGACAGGACGTCCTCCGTCAAGCCTGTTACTGCACCGAGTTTGCAACCTTCCCTTTCAGCCCGGCTGACAAGCCTTTTTTCCGGGAGGTTAATGACCACTGTCCCATACCATATCGCATCCCTCAGCCCCTCGAACACTCCTGGCAAAAAGTGTTTCTATTGGTGCAAATAGATCTCGCACGATGTGGCTGGCCGAACAAATTGTCAGCTGTCGCCCGCAAGGAGCTCCATTCTGAGCGCGGCCGTATATATAAGGTGCTTGACCAGGTTCTCCGGTGCCTCGTTGATATTCTCGGCCAGAAACTTGACGGATCGGGCGTTGTCACAGCTCTAGACGTGCTTCGAAGTGTCACCGCTGGGGCGTGGGAGGGCAACGGCATGGATTTGCTCCAAATCGAAGGCATTGGACCTGCCAAAGCACAGAAGCTCAATCAGGCTGGTATCAAAACCATACAACACTTGTCCAAGCTTGAATTTTATCACATAGAGAGACTGCTCAGTCGGAACCCACCCTTCGGGCAGCAGCTCCATCGCAAAGTCTCAGGGTTCCCTCGCCTGGTCCTCACCGTCCGTTCTGTTGAAGATCATCCGTACAATACAGGTATTCATTCGACACAGCCTGGTTCATCACAGCAGCCAATGCTGCGAATTTTGCTCTGGTACGAGAATGAGGAGCTGCCAATCTGGGATAAGAAGAGCCCATGGACTACACTGACCATCAATGGCGAAGATGGCCGACTTTTGTGGTTTTGGAGAGGCAGCATCAAAAGGTTGACTGGCCGAAAGGATATGGTTGTCCGTCTGCCTGCTCGATGTCACGAGACTGTACATGTGATCTTTGCTTGTGAAACCATAGTTGGGACTGTACAGCGCGCAACGGTTGAGCTTTGATTTGTATGCCGGTTCCTGTGACCCAGAGGCGTGAAAACACACGGAGGGATGATCAGAACTTGGGGTAACATACGCTCTGCGTGCCCGATGCGGCAATGAGCGCGATCCACGACATCATGTGTTGGCACGACCTCCGAGTCAGGACTGGCCTAGAATAATAAGGTCGGCTGCAAACTGAACATGGCTATTTGAGATCAGAGCAGACCGAATGCTGTGGCGTTGGGCCATGACTGTCGCATTGCATTTGAACTCATCACATGCGCGTCACGTCACGACATCTTTGCACTTCAAGCCCCTGAGGGAAGAAGTTGTTCTCTTTGTTGGAAGCACGTCTAGAGCCAGAAAAGGTCTGGCAGCTGGCAAGATCAACCTTGGCACAACATGGAACGACGCACCTTGGGTCACGCTGACTGTACAGATACTACGCCTGGATGAGTCGGGATAGCCGGATCTTCGCCAAGCAGCATTGCGACTCATAATGGTCGGATCAACAGGCGTACTTCTTAGGTTGTGCTCTAATGATAGGCAGTGGGTACAGGAGTTGATGGGCCGGATTTAGTTTTGAGTCCAAGCTCACTGTTCTTTCACCGTCTTTACATAAAGACTGACAAACGATGCAAGGCCACGAATCTGTATTGCCAGTCCTATGCAAAAATTCATCTATTTGGACAAAATTACAGGATGTGAATGAGCCTTCATGAATCTGGTGTGTGACAATCTGACTTATGGCCACAGTATCGTCTGCTTCTCGAGATTTGGGGCTTTCCACGAATGCGAGCTGATGCTGCGCCGCCCAAGGGCCGGTGGGATATCATGCTAAGTTTACTCGAAGTAAAGAAGCTGAAAACCAATCTCCACATGACTCTGCCTAGTCGATCGACAACAAGCTAAGCTCGCCAAGGCCTGCATCTGAGCTCTTCATGATGTGGGCGGTAATGCGGAAAGGGTCGACCCTGGTCACACGGGCTCTGGTTATCCCGGGCTGACTGGTCCATCCCCATTCAGCCCTCCGATCACCTGGCGACCTAGGAATACGGGCAGAGAAATCAAAGCTAGGAAATGCACCTTCACCTCTCCGGGATGTTAATGTCAGCCTGGTACCTCAGGTGTTGATCGCGCTTTACTGAAGAGGGCAGTGATGATCAGTTACTGTAAAAGCCTCATTCTTACCAGATCTATAGTGAGAAACCAAGCTAACAACTATCATAACATCTAACATCCCTGAGAGCTGTATGCCTGTCGTTAAAATTGGGCGTTAGCGGCAGCATGCAGCCTCAGCTAGGGCTCACTGGACGAGCATCTGTAACCACACCAGTTTCTCATTGGTTCAACGAGCAATGAAGCTTACCTTGAGGTTTACTTCCTGCACCTATGCAGCTTGTCCTAGCTGCAGGATGTGCCGTCAATTGTGGTAAGCAAGATGTTAATCTTATGCGACCACTACCATGACTATACAGAACAGTGCCTGGAAACATCTCTTTCAGTCCAATTCACGGCTCCTCGCGACTCTTCCTAGTCGACAACGCATTGAATGCAGCTAGGCTGAGGCGATGTTCAGAAGCAGGGGGATGCAAATGGCCCTGCCTGACCTACATTTGCTTGCCGCTGTCACGAAGAGTTGTCCGAGAGACCGCCCCAAGAAAGACAGAGGGACATAAATAGGTATTTCAGCCCTGTCGTGAGCGACCTGGATTCTCAATTCAGAACCTTCTTAACTCCGGGAGACGCAACCCTTGAATATAGCCTATCCTTCTCCCACTTAAGACCATTTGATACCCTTTCATCACTTGCACCATGGTTCGTGTTGCGATCCTCTTTATGCTGGGGACTGCAGCCTCAGCCGGAAAGCTGACTGCCTTCAAAGGCAAGCCACGGAACCAAAAGAACCTCCTGCCCGTTGGTCTCAGTAATGAGGCTCTGAACCTCGGCTTAGCGGATACTTGCAGCAGCTTCGAGAAAGTCTGCGACCTCGACTTCTGCATCCCCAGCATCGGTACGTGCTGTTCAGAGGGCAACGGTGCCTACTGTGAGATTGGCAAACGATGTGTCGAGAACGGCTGTTGTCCCGTCGGTGAGACCTGCACCGGTCCTCCTACCTGTGAGGACGGCGACGAGAAGATCTGCGGAACGTTCTGCATCCCTGAGGGCGCCGACTGCTGCGACAGCACCGAGGGTACCTTCTGCGACTCTCCCGGCACATGCACATCTTCAGGATGCTCCGTTGGTAGCCTTCGTGGTGGATCAGGGGGCTCAGGGGGTTCTGGTGGCGGTTCGGGAGGATCAGGAGGCTCCGGTGGTACTCTCGAAGACGAATGTTTCGATTTCCAAGAGAAGTGCGGCGACGGCTGCATTCCCAAGGGAAGCGTCTGCTGCCCCAGCGGCCTCGAATACTGCCTCTCTGGACAGACCTGCAACAACGACGGCACATGCCGCCGTGGTGGGCTAGGTGGTGGCAGTGGCGGCAGCAGCAGTAACGACGACGACAACGATGAGAGCGATAGCCTTTTCACCATCACATCCACCTCATCGACTTCGACTACCTCATCCGAAACATTCGGCAGCAATAGCCTGCCCACAGGCCTTGTGAGCGGCGGCCCTGACGACGAAGATAGCAGCAATGACTCCAACGACGATGCGCCGCGAAGCGGTGATGACGGCAACGTCAACGAGCCTGACGCTGCCACAATGCATGGACCTAGCCTCTTCGCTGCTGCCCTTGCGCTTGTCCCTCTTCTGCTGTAAAGCACGAAGGATCACGAAAGTCATATGATGGTAGTGTCGAAGTATCAGTCCCTGTACACGGAGACCATTGGATTCTTGTCACGCAATCAGGACTGCAGTAGCCATACACAGGGATTTTAACAATTACGTACCATCTGAGCCTTGACCTTCATGTACCCCTTTGTCAATTGCATACGATATTGACAAGGACCCCTTGTAAAACCTGTCGCCCGAAAAGATCGTCGACCAGGAGAAACCTTCAGTGACCCGGAATTACGTGTATGAATGCCAGATAATCTCGTTCTCTGGATAGCTGACATATATTCGTGGCCATGATTTGAATCGTTCACAAGTGGAAGGCAAAGTAAGTTTAAATCAGACGTTAGAAAAGTCGGGTATATACTGTATACATGGCCCCCGCCCTTGGCTGCCATTACGCTATGCCCCGAAGCAGCGCGTAAGGCCGAACGGGTTTTGGTTGATGGGTGTTGTTGGAATAGTTGCATATGTTACACGGACCGTGACCCTTGCGAGAAGAAGCCCTGTGCTCTCCTCTCATTTTTGTTTCCATGGCAATGCCACTTTGCGGCACCCTTATTGCTTACCGGTAGTTTGATCGAACACCTCCAGAACAGTATCCTTCATCTTCTCATCCTTTGTTCCGCTGCTGCTCTGTGAAGAATCGTCCTCAACAATTTGCTTTGCCATTGTCTTAGCTTGAGCCTGGCCGACCTTGCCGTAGACGCTGAGGCCGGTGGCAATCATGCCGCTGATGTCGCCCACGTTGCCGGGGACCACGACAGCAGTGCTCTCCTTGGCCAGCTTGGCGAAGGCATCCACATATTTCTCCGCGACTGTCAGGCTGATAGCGCCACGTGCGCCGTCCTGGCCCTCAGTGATGCTCTTGCTGACGGCGTCGATGCCCTGGGCCGTTGCTCTAGCTTTGAGCAGAATAGCCTCGGCCTCACCATCTGCCTCGTTGATCCTCTCCGCGCGCAGCGCCTCAGAAGCAAGAATGACACTCTGTTTCCTTCCCTCGGCAATATTGATGGCGCTTTGGCGCTGACCTTCGGACTCGAGAATCTCGGCACGCTTGGAACGTTCTGCGGTGACCTGGCGGTGCATGGCCTCGACGACGGCGGCGGGCGCGTGAATATCACGGATCTCGTAACGTAGGCAGGTGACACCCCAAGCTTCGGCGGCATCGTTGATGGCGGCGGTGATGTTTGTGTTGAGTGCTGCGCGCTCCTTGAGGACGTGGTCAAGAGTGAGCTGGCCGATCTCGGAGCGCATTGTGGTTTGGGCGAGTTGTGAAATGGCATACTCGGCGTCTTCAACCCCATAGCTAGACAACTGTGTGAGCTTGGTCTTCCTGAATGATCTCTGGGGGTTGCTGGGCAGATCTGCAGCCTTACCTTGCCTTGTAAGCATCGAAAACCCTGGTGTAGAGCACGCCGTCAAGATCGAGGGTTACGTTGTCGGCCGTGATAGCCCTCTGGCTAGGGATCTCAATAGCCGACTCCTTCAGACTTTTGACGTATGCGATCCGATCGAGGAAAGGCATGAGGATGGCAAGACCGGGCTCGAGGATGCGGTGAAACTTGCCCATGCGCTCCACGATCCATGCTGTCTGTTGGGGGACGAACCTAACGACGGTGTTCGCCGGTAGCCGTGGCTTTGGGAAATATGAGGTCAATGGGCCGACGCCTGACGAGCCGCCAAGGGAAGCTGCCGAAGGTTGAAGGGCACGCGCAGTGGTGGTGAAGAGGCGAGCGTGCTGAGAGAGAGGTGCCCGGAGGCTAGACCTCACCAGCGACGTCGCCATTGCTGGTGGCAGGGTTCAGTGTTTCTAAAGGACGAGGTAGAGCCAAAGAGTCAAAGGGCGAGCTCGGCTCAGCTCATTGTCCGGCGTCGGAAAGGAGGAGTTCGTGCGTTTGTGCGTTCGGTCGGTGGGTTGGTCAAGTGGATGATGCGGGAACGGCGCAGGCCAGAAAGCCGTATGGAGCTCCAGGCCGCAGTGATGACGGAAAAACCAGGAGCTCTGTTCTGTGTATGGCTGGGGAAGCTGGTCGAGCCAATGCCGAGAATTATCCGCTGCGGTCTTGGCTACCCGAGACTTGACGCGGGGGGCACGTCACACGAGCAGCAAGGAGGTACTGCCCCGCGCTGCCATCTGCCTGTTGGTGACCCGACCCAACTTCGTCACGGCCAACTTACTCCCTCATCCTTCCGTCTGACCTTTGGGTAGCTTGCTATTACCCTGCCAGAGTCTCCGAGATATTTCACGCGCACCGCTCGAAAACGAATCGAAATATTATCCTTATTTGGGACGGAAACCGCGGGAATCACCTCTGTACTAAGCGGACGGACGGCTGAGCTATCAAGATGGCTGTCGAGCCGCGGAACTTCCGCCTTTTGAAGGAGCTGGAGGACGGCGAGAAGGGCACCGGCTCAGGAACTTACAGTCTTGGTATCGATGATCTTGACGACCTATATCTTCACAACTGGAACGGCACCGTTCTTGGGCCAGCTCAGGTAAGTCGGCTTCATACGGGGTAGAGTGTACCTGGATGGATGTTCATGAGGATCGATTCTAATTGCTGCACAATTACAGAGTGGTTTTGAGAACCGGATTTACAGTGTCAAGATCTACTGCGGCCCCAATTACCCTAAGGAGCCACCAACTGTCAAGTTCATCAACAAAGTCAAGCTCGATGCGGTTGATAGGCAGGGGAACGTCGATATCAGCCAAATCCCACTTCTGATTCGTCCCTGGTCTCCGAATAACCAACTGAAGCATATCATGGAGGGGCTGCGAAAGTGAGTACAAAGATTGGACAGAGAGTCTCTTCTTTCACGAAGTGAACTTGACCGATGCTAACATTGCTGCTGCTTCCAGAGCTATGGAGATGCACGAGAAGAAATACAAGGCCCTAGCCCACGGTGGTGACAAGAAGGCAGTAGAGTTCGCCACAGACATGCTGAAACAGTATGACGAGGGAACCGTGTATGATGAATACAAGTGAGGAACAGAAATGCGGTTCATCGAGACTTATTTTTGCCACTTTAGCAGGAAGAGATGGAAGAATAGAGGACACAAAGATGACTTTTGTGTGGTCAAAGTCGCAAGTTACGCATCTAACGGCAATTGCTGCAAGGGCACTGTTCATGTCAAAACGCATGTTTGAACTCTCACTCTCACTCCCTTGCACTGGCCGCACGTAGAACTTCCTCTATGCTGTCTTCCCCCCACTCTAATGCCAGCTGTAATGGACGTCTGCCACTTTTGTCCGTGGCGTTGACATCTCCCCCTTTGGCAATGAGCATCTCCAGTATGGATTTGAGCCCATAGGATGCTGCGATATGCAAAGCCGGTGAACCAACCCAATCAGTCGCAAGATTCGGGTCTGCCCCAGCATCGAGCAGCGTTCGGACACCCTCCTCCCACTCATCTAGTACGGCTGCGAGCAAGGGAGTGACTGTGTTACTGGCTGCGTCAGTTTCAGCACCTGCACGCAACAGTAGCTCCATGACCTCTCTATTCTGATGTTGGGCTGAAGCAGCAACTACCAAAGGCGTGGCCCCCTGTTCATCTCGAGCATTGATCTTGGCCCCTGCCTCCAATAGCCTGCACACATCCTCGGCAAGACCATGATGTGCAGCAATGTGAAGGGGAGTGGTCACAGGCTGGCTACAGTCATCCTTGTCCAGCTTTTGCTGGACCAAATGGAGAAGGTGAACCGGTACTGGCAGTTCATGATCGCTCGTCGGTTTTGACAGCGCCTTTGAGGCCACGTATGACCAGACTGTGAATTTCCCATCTGGCTCCAACGTGTTGATGTCGCTGCCCTTCTCAAGGAGAATCTGGAAGCCTCTCCACCAATTGGCCTTCGTTGCTTCGTAGAGAGGTGTCATTCCTCCCTTTGTCCGGATATTAGGATCTGCTCCCCACGTTAAAAGAGTCTCCAGGACTGCCTCTGACTCAGTTTCAGTGGCTGTCAGCAACGGTGTACATCCGTGGAGATCTACAACATTGACCTCCGCGCCAGCATCAAGTAGATGCCGTGCCATAATCCCGGATGAAGCAAAGAATAGAGGTGTCTGATGTTGCTGATCTCGATAGTTGGGGTCTGCTCCGGAATCTAGAAGTGTTTTCACAATGTCCTCGGACACCCACGATGTCGTTGGGAACAGAGCTGTACGTCTTAAAGCACTTCCGGTAGCTGTGCCATTGGCATCGGCCCCCTTGTCCAGGAGATAACGCACAATCTCGTGCGAACCAGCCACAGCGGCATGGCAAAGCGGTGGATCCAAATAATCATCCGATCCGGCGTTGACGTTTCCACCACAGTCAACGAGATGGACGACAATGTTGATGTGGTTCAGGGACGCAGCAAGGTGTACTTGGTAGTGCGCCGATGCATATGCTGGTTCATGATATCGCAATCGAAAGCTGGTGATCCAGAAACAAGCCATGCGCCAGTACGTCTTCGAACAGTTGTCTTGAAAATCCATCATGCCAATGAGAGAAGAGAATTTGGATGACTTCTGGGCCGCCCGTACATGGTGATCCCAGTAATGAGCACTGTATTGTAGAAAGTCGACGTTCTCCTGATTCTGCCGGCGCAGCTTTTCGATCTCAACATCTGACTCACCATCAGGTCCACTGAGAGCGAATGTGTTCGGATCAAGGTGACGAAGGTAAGCTACGCATGCTTGTGCGATAACCAATTCAGCGTCTTCAGGAACGATAGACCCGTGCCACACTTCAGGCCTGTTGGAACCACCACTGCCCGCGTCGATGTGAGTTCTGTGGCTTGTTGTGGCAGGTACTTGGCCCAGAAGGAATTCTCGAGCTGTCTGATGAAGTAGATATACTTTCCCATGGTTGATGGTTAGAAACAACCCACAACAATCACGCAAGCGCTCTTCAAAGTCCTCATATTCCTCCAAATCCAGGTCAAAGTTGGTGGTGTGCTCAGGCTCAACGTGGAGGGCAACGTTCAATTCAGAGACCTGCAAGGGCCTGACAGCGGTGATGATCAACGAAAGAGCTTTCCGAACAAAGTCGGTTTCTTTCGACCGCGACAAGATTTTCTCATAGGCGTCGTTGACACTGTTTGGGAGCGTTTTGAGAACATCGTCCAGCCCTCTGGCAGTTTTCTTGAAAGCTTCTTCCTCGAGATACTCAAAGACAAGATAGACCCAAAGATAAGTACGATGAGAAGCCTCCAACAGTCTTGACGTGAGGTGTTCTTGGAGCTTCGCCGACAAACTCCTCTTCTTGGCGAGCTGTTTGACGCGAACTTGAATGACCCGCTCCACTTCCATCCTGATAGTTTCCGACTCTTGCTCTCCAGGGATGCGAATCTGCGGGAATTTCTCTGTGAGATAGAGGAATTCTCCAGACACCTGTTCATAAGGCCGGCTTGTCATGAGGCACTTGATCCTGAACTCAGGCGGGGCGTCCAGAAAAGCATCGTTCATGACGTCCACGAGAACCTTGAGGTCGGCAGGATCGCACTCATCCAGAGCATCAAAGACAAAGATCGTCTCTCCAGCCCTGGGGTCTCTTACGGCGGCTTCGAAGATCGCACGCAACTCAGCCGTGATGTGGACAAGCCCTTTGCCGTTGCGTTCTTTGGCCCCGCGAGCATGGTGAAGGAGGTCCGGCCGCGCGGAGAACAACTGGTGCAACACCGCGCATAGCGCCTGGTTGACCTTGTTCTGATCCTGGTCCTTGAAAAAGAAGTAGCAAACCGTCGCATCTCGGGGCAGCCCGTGGTCGATCAGATACTTGGCTAACACCGACTTGCCGCATCCGGGATCGGCCGTCACTAGGAGCGGGCCGGCGCGCTGGTGCAGCCACGTCTTGTAGTTGTCGTGGTTGAGGAACCATTGGCATGTGTCCGCGACCCGTTCATCGACTCGGTCCTTGTACCATTCGTAGGATGCGTCGCGGTCTCCCTGCGTCAGTCGGAAAGTCTGTAAGCACTCGGTTTCATCCTGTGTCAGGGGGCGAGGGCTCCTCGGAAAGGATGACACAGTCGCCTTGGAGTCCTAAAACAGGGCCGTGAGCATGACGAGGAGGCAACGGTTCCACACTTTCTGAATCTTACATTACTGCCACGACGATTTGATTCCTGGAGCGGTGTTGCCGTTGCGACCAGCTTCTGAAGGAGTTCTGTGATCCCAGCTAAGGCAGCATGAGTTTCCTGGTGAGGCTGCTGCTGGATATGGCTGAGAGGAGGTGAGTACTCGATGTCATGCTTCCATAATGTGAAAAAGGTCAACCATACTGTTGTACAGGCTTCAAAGCCGCTTCTAGTATCTTGTTCAAACTCTCCAGCCTCCCTTGCAGCTCCTTGAGCTGGTCGCGCTGAAAAGGATACATGAGTTTGCCTGCTCGTTTCTTGAACTGCGCTCTGCGAGATTGCGATGTTTCCACGTCCAAATGCAGGGACTTGATGAACTGAGCTAATTCTTCCATTTGGTTCCGAGCCACGACGCTGGCGCGGTGAATGAGATCCTGCGTTTTCGTATCGAGGGGAACCTGTGAGATGATGTCCTCGCTGATAAACTGCAGCCAGTTTGTGAATATGTCCAGCTGCACTTTCGCTGTCTCGACTTCGGTGTCTCGGTGTTTGAGTCCATCGCGATAATTGTCCAGCTCCAAGTATAGCTGCCAGACCAGCGGCGCAACGCCAAGAACGATATCAGCTGCCATGATGCGCTTTGGTCAGCCGAGACCCCGGATGGCTTGAGGGAAAAGTCTCTATGGACACATGACGAACAAGATGAGAGTTGGAACAACCACCATCCTCAGCTGAAGCAGAGACGGGCATGCGAGTCCATCCTGTGACCCCTCTGTCCCCCCCATTGCTGTTGGGCATGAGGTAGTTAGCTCCTCTCGTTTGGCGTGTCAAAAATGGAGCATGCAGATGCAAGGTGCCGATTCAACCTGTCACATCGCCGTGTTTCCCAAGGCGCGCGTCTGCAGATCCATCAGGGCGGCAACGACACGACTCATTCGCGCCAATTGCTCGAGGCAAGGCGCATTAGCACAAGTTTCACTTTCGCTGCTCACCCAGAGCTTATGGCTTGGCTGCAACATGCTTGCCGGCCGAAAATGAACAGATCCCAACCCTGTTGCGCTTCCCACGGCACTTCTGGCACGCTCAATCATAGTGGAGCGACCAACTTTCCTCCTCTTCCCTTCCTCTTTTTATGTGATGCGCATCTTCCCATTGAGTGTGGTTGGTCTAGGTAATAGTGTGCTTTACCGGATTCAACGGTTCAGAGAGTTGTGCGTTCGCTTGATAGATGCATGTGGGGAACGTCAGTTTTCTAGACGTCGGTAGATACCATACTTCATGTCTCTGCTGGAATGCTATTGGAGACTTCCTTGACCCTCTTCAGGATACTGGAGGTTTGGCTCATGATACTGAACCGCTCACCATCACTCATACTGTTTGGAACGAGGCGAACTTGGTCGACTCGCCATTGACAACTTCCCACACTCTAACTACAATCCCAGCTCTCCGCCGGCAGCTTCCATCGCCTCTCTCAATAGAATGGTCACTTTGTCATCTGCCGTGACACGTAAAGCCTGCACGAGCAAAGGATATAAGTGAAGCAGGTGCCGTCTTGCCTCCCCTTCCTCTCCTCCTAGCCCAAGGAATCCGCCCTCATCGCTCCTCGCACCAATGATCTCCTGTAGCATCCACATTAGCTCTTTGCGCTGACTGAGAGGCTGAGGCATCCTTCCTCTGAGCGGCTGATCGGCGATGTACATTCGTAGGGTGAGCGCCGCACGAACGACCAGGAAAGGGGCCATGACCTTAGCTATGGGAACTTGAAGATCAAACGCTTGCGTGGCCATGTCTGACTTGCGCGCGAACGACTGTTTGAACAACTCGTTGAATGCAACATAAGCCATTCGCGTCCGCCGCGTGGGTTGCACTGCTGTGGTTCGACCAGCTCGTGGCTTCTTCAGTGCGTTGAGTGCTGTATCTATGCCGTCACGTAGAGCAACGCGATCGTTTGGCGCCAATGGATGTATGATAGATGTTTTGAACAGGCTTTCGGAAAAGGCCTTACGTACCTCAAGTGGCACGGCATTCGAACCCAGCGCGGGGATGATGAGGTCGCGGAGCTGCTCGAAGGCAGAAATGTCGAAGATCTCATCGTCATCAATGTTCACACTCGACCGTGCTTCATTGCAGTCTGCAGAGATGACGCCATCGACAATGGCTGCTATCAGAGACCAGTTCTCTTCAATGACCGAAGATGGTATAGACGGATCCTGTAATTGCGGTAACGCTGCCTTAATTAAGACAATGCTCGTGGCAGTCGCCATTCGCCACGGTGAGGTTGAACGAGTGACGATTGGAAAGGCATACTTGAGCTGTATCGGCTTGCTCAGGCTGTTAAGGGCTTTTGAGAGCGCACCACTTGTGTAGATTTCGTCCTTCTTAGAGTGTTCCAGCATCAGAGTTTCAAGCAGCTGCATGCTACCTTTGGACATTGCCACGAAGGTGCGACGCTCGTTCGGCTGGGGAGTCCTTTCGGCATCGAACGCGAGTAAGACAAACTGTGAAGCTTGCATTATGATAGCAGATGGAACGCCCTCAATGTCAGTGCGGATCATCTGAAGCGACTGGATAACCTGGCTCTGCAACGGCGTCGGGTGCTCGATGTCCGACGCGTAAGACCCGACTGTAGCTGCTCGTGCGGTCTCGTGAAGCAGACAGAGTATACGTTGTATCCGCTCCAAGTCCAGTTCGGGCTGACAAAGACGGTAGATCTCTTTCAATGCTCCAAGATAAGCGCTCAAACAAGGTTGGTTATCGTGTTCGCTTCCCTCGACCTTTGCCACTGGGATCCCTCGTGCCCAGAGACCCCAAGCGGATTGAATTGTAGCATCTTTATGGCCCGAGGCATCAGTCTCGCTATACTGAGATAGAATGTGTCCCAGTGCCTTGAAAGCTGCCGTGCTGATTTCCAGCGTTTGGAAATCCGATAAAGTTGCGAGGTGAGAAAGGAGCTCGCGCCACAAATGGCTGAATGACGGATGGGTTAGAAGCACATCGAGATAATCTGCCAACAATGTGGACATGCCATCCACGACAACCACCGCAGTTCCATTCCATTCATTGCGTTCTGACTCGTGTGTCCTTTCGTTCTGAACTTCGCGTAACTCTGCTTCAAGTGACGAGAGGAGCTTGAACAAGACGGATTTGACTGATATCGACCAAGCTTCGGGGTTGAGCCGTTCCCCATAGGCGTCGAATATTCGCAAGAGCGTCTGGATTGCACTGTTACGCAATTCCAAACGATCATCAGATGAAACTGTTGTCAGCCGCAATAGCAGCAACATCCACAGCGCAGCATCTGACCCCGCAGTCTCCTCCTTGCCAGCCAGGAGTTCCAAATCTGAGATATTACTACCTTGCATCAGTTTCGCTGTAATGTCTAGGGATCCTGTCTTGCCAGACAAGAAGTCAGAAAGAACCCAAAAGAAAGTCACAGTCGTCAGAGCAATGTTGAGGTCATCATCCTGAGAACAGAACTTGTAAACTGTGTCGACCAAAAGGAGGAAACAAGACCGAGGAAGTGACGTCAAAAAGTCTGAGCAGATGAGCTGCAAGGAGCTAAAGGCTGAGCGGATGAGCTTCGGTGACTTGGTTCCCAAAACTGCGGCGGTTGCTGCAGAGGATTGGCTCTCTCCGGTGTCTGTGTCTTCTTCCACGAAGATACTGCCAATGATTTCAAAGGCGATCTCCCACCCTGCGACAAGGTCCTCACCGCAGTCGTCCATGATTGCTTTCAAGCCGTCGAGAATGATCTTATGAATGTCAACATCACTCGCCTGGTCAGCGATGGATACCTTTCTATTCTGTCTCACAAGCGGAGCAACTGCTCGTTGCAGAGTTTGCAGAATCTGGATCTGAATATCCTTGCGGGCCTCGGGTGGCATTGTCGCTGAGAGATTGGCGGCCTCAAGTGTAAGCTTCACTAAGATTTCCGCTCCTTTGCTTCTTACAGTTGCCCCCATTGAGGTGTCCACCAGAGTTCGGCTAAGTTCGTTGGTCAGCAGAATCCATCCAGATTCCTCCGCTGTGTACAGGAGGAGTCTCTCGATGTTAATTATAGCAACATCCCCTAGCTTGGCGAGTGCAAATTGATCTTGTTGCGGAGAGCGCGCCAATGTCTGAAGAGAGAAGCTCGCAGCTCTCTTGTGCATTTTGGAGGGTGCAGAGAGCATGTTCTGCTGCCCACCAGGCGGTGAACTTGACTGAGCAGTGGAATCTGTGTTCTTGGGTTGGGCGAGAAGATCACACAGTGCTTGCACAACTTCAATGAAAGGTTCGTTTGGGAAATCAATCGTGCTTTCCATAAGCCTGGCCGCGGCGGTTTCAACTGATCGAACCTCGTTCCCAAAGTTTGTCATCAGAGAAGCTGCTTCGCCGTCACCTGAGTCCTGTCCCCGAGAAGCAGATGAAGGCCGACCGCCTGCTTTGCCTGTGACAAATAACACAAGGTCGGCTTGTTGAAGGGTGTCGAGAATGATTCTCCAAGCCCTCCCAAGGGTGGGGCCCAAGGCGATTCCCAAGTTCAACAATGCTCTTAAGCAGAGAAGGTTGCGTGTGTTCAGTTGTGCAGAAGAGCCGGCCTCGAGCGATGGCTGTCGGTTCTTATCGAATGAAGGTGAAGTGGGTGCCAAACTTTCTGCACCAAGCAGGGTCTTAGAATTGCTTGCAGGACTCTGGGGTGTGTCCTGGACATTATGGCTGAGTGGGCGAGTCTGGCCAGCGTTCAGGCATGCTGTCAAAACGTTCGGTGGCACGGCTGCCTTGCCCAAGGTGGTCAAGAAAGCATCTCTTGGTGTTGAAAGCTCGAGCAGACCAGCAACATGAGCGAACCGCTGGAATGCTCGGACAAGGCCGTGATAGTATTCTGAGTCCAGGGCTGAGTAAAGAAACGTCGAGCATGTAGCAAGGATAGCCGGCCAGCATTCTTCGATGAGCGCGCTGCAAATTTTCACTTCTGGGAGTAGAGGATGCTCATCTAGCGCCAGCGGGTTTAGAGGCAGGGGGTTCTTCTTAAAAGACACCGACCTGTCGACCGACACTCGCGTCTGCTGGATGCTCTTTTCTGTCTGCGTTGGGCTCTCGGATGACTGAATACTTTCCTGCTTTGAAGTCTTCTTGCGATTCTTTGCTTCATTGGGTACCGTCATTGGCAGAATGAACTTTGCCAATCCATCGGACAACGACGAGATACAAGACAGCACCAGGCTATAGACGTAGGATTCGGGAATAGTCGGAGGCTCTGTCTTGTCCAGCTGGTCAATGCAGGGCACCCTGACAGAGCTCCATTGTGTGCTAATTCCTGTTGTCAGAGTCTCAGAACCAGCTGAGGCGCCAACCACACCCGTCATGCTCGTAGCCTCCAAAATTGCTTGATCAGAAGAATTATGGGAGTTGTCTTGGACAGCAATAGGCAGAGTAGACTGATTGCCAAGACCAATGACGGTCGGCTTCTCTGTGCTGAGCCTGACGAAGGTCGCTGTCAAGGTTCTAATGATATCCCTTTCGCCCTCCTTTGCATCGTAAAGAGCGTAAATACGCCGAAGAAGCGGGTACTCGGCAAAGACGCCTCGGAATACTTCCATGCATAACGACCGCTTCCAGATGGAGGAATCATGATCCAGGAGCTGTGTCAGAACCTCCAGAGCCTCACCACATTCGACAGGCAAAGTGTTGATATGTCTCCTTAGTAAAGTGTACAGAACGCGGGCCAACCGAACTGTGGTGGCAAAATTGACTTTTCCTTTGAAGCCACTGATCAAGAGAGGCATGACCCGCGAGCGCAAGATTTCCGCCTGCTCAGGATGTGTCTTGAAAACGGTAGCATGGTTTGTGATCACGGACTCGATTAGCTCCAGGCCGAATGTTTGAGGTAGTCCCGAGAATCGAAGGAATTCCGGTCGTTGATTCTCGGTTGACAAGCACAGATCGTTGAACACCTGAAAGAGTCAGCTTGGTGAAAATAAATCCATGCATCCCATCTTACTCGGTAGGCATCCAGAGCAGCTGGACGTAACTCAACCTCTCCATCACGGGTTGGCGCAACGCCTGCAGGAGGACTCTCGGCTCCATTTTCTGATCGGTCAGTAAGATTACCGAATAGAAGAGATGTGCTGTGCCACATACTGTCTTCAGCAATGACTTTGTCAAATACTGTCACCACGAGTTGCTGCAATGTCGCGGCAGCTGTGTTGTTCACAATGGCATTCTTGCTCCCTTGCAGTACAAAGCAGATGTTCAGCGCCGTGACCAGTAGGTTTCCGTTGAGATCCGCTGCATAGTTTTGCAGAAGTGACGGTAGAGCCTGCAAAATCTTGAGTTGCACATCGAGGCCTGCAGAGGATGCCTGCATTAAAGCCTCGAGGACTTGGTTCACCCGAGAACGGGGTAGTGCCCTGGCCACAATGAGGCGCTGCAAGCAAACAATAGCAATCTCAGTGAATTTGGCATTACGCGTGCCGCATGCTATGATGAACGGATTAACGAAGTTGTGCTTTTGCGCGAGTTCTGCAGGCGCTGTCAGTCCAACTTCGTCAGGAGGGAGGTGGATGAGGCTGACCTTCAAGCGCGGCTTGGTCAGAGCTGCTGTTCAGGCTTTTGAGTTCTTCCAACGATTTCTCAGCTGCCTGAAACGAAATTAGTATTTCATAGCCAGTGGGCGTTGATGGGATCACACCTGTCGGAGATCGCTATGCTTCCGCTTGCTCTCGTGAATGAGGTTGGCCAGCTCCGTGGCCAATAGTTGCGTCGTCATCCTGGCGATCTGTGGCTGTATCCCGCTCAGCCATGGAGCATGCGCTTCGGAATCAATTCCATGCAGATGGGTCGGACTGCTGCGAGGATTGCAAGTAAATACACCAATGAGGGAGCCGGCAAAGTGAGGACGAGAGTTTGCTGTCGCGTATGCAACGTGTAAGAAGGCTGGGCGGCCAGGTGTCACAGAGGTCGAAGGCAGCTCCTGACATTACCTCACCGCTTGGAGACCCACAGTAAGGCTGTATAGACCACAATAAGCTTTAAATCTAATGCTATCAAGCGCCAAGATGGCCGAGTGGTTAAGGCGATGGTTTTGTAAGATCCCCTTTGATTTTTTCCTCGAAAACTGGTTACTAACCCACTTCAAGAAGTTCCTGCTTGCACACCATTATCGTAAGATTCCAGGGTTCGAACCCCTGTCTTGGCAATGTTCTTTTTATCTTTTAACACTTCGCTATGATTCTCTCCTTTTTGCCTTCCTAGGTATTGCGCTCTGCTAGGTTCTTTTTGATCTACGACGGGTCTGAGCACGAAATGGTCGCGTCGTCATTTATCAACTTCAACGGCGAACATGCCTTTGACCGATAACACGCCGGTAGTCTTGCCGTGTTTTGGATGATATTATTTGGAGAGCAAAAGCTATCCAAAACTTCGCGGCGGCTCTCTTTATAAACGCAACACACGGAGGAGACGATATCAATCAGGCCTTTGTAGGCCAGGGCTCCGAAAGGAAAAGAAGAAGAAGAAAAAAACAGAAACGCCAGGCAGCGTCCATAGCATGCTACCCTTTAAGTGTTTTACTAAGTCCATCCTGATCCGAATTCCAAATCCCTCCGCACCGCAACTCAACTGTCAAACATGCGATTTGCCTATACTGGGACATTATTGAACAGGTAGGAGACTGACTCGCCGTTGTGTGTGCGACGAATGGCCTATGTCTTGTTAGGTGTTTCTCAGGTCAAAAAGATGAAGTGGCACTCACTTCGCCAAGCGTTGCTGACACGTCGATGACCTTCAACTTGGGGCATCGCTCCGTCTTATCGCCAACTGTGACTGTTAGCAAGCTCTTTAACGCATCACCGACAGCATGATTCCCAAGTTTTCACGTACGAGGAACGGCTAGCGAAAATTAGTATATGTGGACTGCGAGTCATGATGCAGAGGTATAAAACTCACTGTTTGTGACAACCAAGCCAGCAAGGCATGATTGGTTAATCGTCTCGATTGCGTTGCCACTCAAGATACCGTGAGTGACAATGGCGTAGACCTCCCGGGCGCCATGCGCGTTAACGGTCGCCGCCGCCTTCGCAAGCTGATTGGTGTCAGGATTACGTATCACCAAGAGCTTGTCAGACTCATCACACTTACAGTACCACAGGTGTCGGCAATGTCGTCCACGAGGATGGCGACTTTGTCCTGGACATCACCAACAAGAACCATGCGTCCAACAACGTTAGGACGAGGGCGCTCCTTGTGAATGAGAGCAAAAGCCGTGTTCAAGCGATCAGCGATGGAGGTCGCACGCTTGGCACCGCCGGCGTCGGGCGAGACAATGACGCAGTTGTCGCTGCTGAGGTTTTCACGAATCCAGCGCAAGACCGACGGCTCAGCATAGAGGTTGTCAACAGGAACATTGAAGAATCCCTGGATTTGTGAAGCGTGGAGATCCATTGTGATGACGTGATTCTATGAATGAGAGTCAGTCCAGCCCGCCATTGCATGGGATGACAGAAGATGTACGTACGCAACCAGAGACTTGAAGCATGTTGGCAATGAGTTTGGCACTGATTGGTGCTCGGGACTTGTCCTTCTTGTCCTGACGGGCATAAGGGAAGTTGGGAATGACAGCAGTGATACGGCGAGCAGAAGCTGTCCTGCAGGCGTGGATCATGATGAGCAACTCCATCAAACCGTCGTTCACATCGCCGGGGGAGGTGGATTGCAGGATGAACACATCCTCATCTCGTACAGATTCACCAATTGAAACGCTTGTCTCCTGGTTTGAGTAGTTGAGACTCATCGTGTTGGCGACCTCAATGCCGAGGCTACATGCTGGTCAGTCACGAATCTCATGCTATCGCACCGTCAGAGGTTGACTGTGGGCTGAAGAACATACCGACTGGCAACTAGGGCACTGAGCTCCGGGTGGGAGCTCCCCGAAATGAGTTTGATCTCGTTTGCCATTTGGTCGAGCATGATATCGGAGTTGAGTCGAAAGGACTGAAGGGTGGTCTGGGAGCGAGTTTTTCCGGTGGACAGGCGACGTAAATGGGCAAACAGCAAGGAGATGTCTCAGCTGTGCAAAAGTTAATATAGAGCAGGTCGAAGCAAATGAAGGTTCGTGGAATATGAGTGACCTGAAGTGTATACCTCGGACTGGATGCGTTCCCAGGTCTTCTCGGTTCCCGGAAACAAACTTTTCCCGCTGGACGAGTCAGTGGAGCAAAGCTTCATATTGTCGTCGGTGGCACCTTTTGCACCTTAGCCGGGGACCGGAGGCGCTCAGGCCGGGTGATGTCATGTGATCCTCGCTGCGAGCATCGGCGCCTCTGGACGCAGGCTATCGACTGAATGATAAAATCGACAAATTCAGAATAGCCATGAGTCCCTAAATGGCCATATACAAAGTCTTGACTAGTAAAAAGCACTGGGAGATCATTGCTCCCGCAGTGGTGCCATCAGGCTTGTGTCCCCCACGTTGCACCACAGTGACATTTGCAGGGTAGTTCGCCATGCTTAGATCGGTGAAGGGCCTGACCGCGATAAGGATGGGCCTGACCGCTAATGCATCCTGATCCCACATCCGCTCCCTCATCCGCCGTTTCCTGCTTCACCTTAAGTCGACTTGATGAAGCCCATTCGCACTGGAACCTAACTTGAGAAGCACTCACTTCTACAAAGCTTACACATTCAGACAGTCAATATAACCAAACCGCGCTGCAACCCTACCTATTCGATCGCTGCCGGAGTCGACACCCCGGGTGTACTGGCTCTAGCCAGTGATTTGATGCCCCGTCACCACCCTTCTGCAGCCCAACCGACTCTGAATGAAAGCCATGGAGAGGTCACAGACCCTCCCTTACATACACAAGCCATGTCACATACACCTGAGTTCCCGGTGCGCTTGATCTCTACACTTTCATCCACATCACTCCGCGAGATGCCGAATCGAAACCGCAAGCTGCGGCTGCTCGTTGCTGCCACGGGGCCCAGGGAAGCCTCGTGGGCATTAGCTCTTGTCGTCCGACTATCGAATAACCCTAATATCGAGATGAAAGCAATTGTCGAGCATGTCGTTCCCAGATTGACCCAGACAATCACTGCGATGCCGAACAAGCGCTTAACTCAAGAACAGAACCCGGACGATATCGCCTTCTACAGACAGCAGGCATATAAATTGGTCAAATGGGCAGACATTCTGGTGTGCGTTCCCCTTGAAGCACTGGATATAGGGAAGATGCTTGCTGGTGTTGATGACACCTTCCTGGGCAAGGTTATTCGTGGCTGGGACACGACGAAACGCATGGTGCTTGTCCCTGGAATGGACATGAATGAGTGGTCGAACCCAACAACAAAGCGTCACCTTAGCAAGATCCATCGAAAATGGAATTGGATCAGGGTTATGGGGCCAATCTTATGGCATTGGGAAGGAACTAATGAGGGTGCACCGGTTTCAAAGCCGATGCCCAACTGGAATGGCTTCGATGAACTGCTAGGCATCATTCAGAACCAGGCTGACCTCTTGGGGCTCGGTCGAGATGTTCAAGTTGCTACGAGTGTTACACCTCGACCAGACAGCGACACGAAGGTCCAAGCAAAGTTACCACCCGAGATCTGGACCATCATCCTCAACTACGTCGGCGACTGGGAGCTTGCAAAGGCTCTCCGAGTCTATACAAATCTTCCAACCCCACGGGCCTGGCAAGACCTGTCGAAAGACTCGGACGATCCCCTCAAAGCTTACGCAAGCGAGCTTGCATGGACAACACTAACTTGCAACTCCGCCGCCATTTGCAAGAAGATCTCCGAATCACCCCCTAACTTCCGCGACCTTCCAGCGCTCGTCGTCAGACTCGTCATCCGTTTCGCCCTTATCGACGTCCTACAGTATATGGAAGCCAATCGCCCCGATCTCTTCGCCGCTTTCGATGGCTCCGTCCTCCCCACCAACGCTTCAGCATACTACCCGCGTCTCGACATCCTCGACTACTGGCGTCAGAGCCGCTGGTTCAAGGATCGACATCACCACTATACACACGAAGCTCTCGACGGAGCCTCTAAGAATGGTCACGTACGCGTTCTAGACTGGTGGCTACGACGATCCGGCTTTCAATTACGGTATACAGAAGCCGCACTTGAACAGGCCAGCGCCAACGGACACCTTCTTGTCCTAGAATGGTGGCGTGATGCCGCGGCCCAAGACGAAGATGTTGTGCTTCGACCCGGCCGCTCCATCCTGTGGGCTACACAGTTTGGCCGTGCCAACGTCCTCCGCTGGTGGGACGCCTCCGGCATCCCTGTGGCACATGGTGATGGCGTAGCCCAGCTCGCTAGCCGCTGGGGTCAAGTCGAAGTACTCGAGACATGGCGCCGTCTCAAAGGCGACAACAAGCTCGTCTACGATTCAGAAGTTCTGCGTGACCCAACTGTGCATGGCTATGTCGGTGTGCTAGAGTGGTGGAGGAAGTTCGCGCATGGTGAGCTCGAGGGTATGGAGGGCAGGGAGCATCCTGTCGAGTTTCGGACATGCAATATTGAGGAGGCGTTAGAGGACAGCGTGGGCGATCAACGGGGTGTAAGGCAGTGGTGGGCAAGGAACGGACTGAATTTGGGTGTGAGGAATGAGGAGTGGCTGAAGACGAGGTATCTCTAGCAAGGCTTGTTTAGCCTTCTTTCCATTACGAATGCGTGTTCGGAGTAGCAGGCGTTCATTAGTCGAAACTGGATTCTACAATCGCGGCTCAACAGAAAGCAAAGGGCGTTTTGGGCTGGGTCTTCCTCATCAATGTCGGATCACAGGGGCAGTGTGACCAGAATAGTATCATGATTATCTGCAGCCAGTTCTTGGCAGAATGAATTCGAGAAGAATCACAAGGATCAAGCCCTGACAGCTTTGCAATCACGACACTGGGTTGTGCTCTACGCATGTGAGTTTCTGTAGCTCATGTCCCCAAGCCTTCACACCTTCGATATTGGGAAAATTCTCCGATGTGCCTTTGGTAACAGGTTACCTGGTACGCCCGTTTGACCAACAGAACACAAAATGTGCGTTTGCAAGGCCAGTGAGGGACGTTCCATGTTACTTCGGCATACTCGGAGTCTAGTGAGCCAAGCACTGGCGGGTAATGCGGAGGCTACCCGAGATGCTGAGCAAACGTGTGATTTACTCACTTTCTGGCGGCTTATGATGTTTCGGGGAGTGGAACAGGTCAAGGCGCCAAGGAAAACTGTGCCGGCCCAACGCAGTCCTGCAGGAAGGCAACAGAACTTCAAAACAGGACCGACTTGGGTGTTCCCGCTTCCCGTGATGTGAAACAGTTTGCAAATGTTTGCAGAGCGAATGCTTCGCGCTCATAGAGCCTTTAATGCATGCATCTGGCGGACGCCCAGCTCGAAGGCATGCCCAAGGCATATGGTAGATGTTGGGTGTGATTCTGGTAGGTACCAGAAGGGGAGCGGAAGAAACGGATGATGCTGGAGATGCAATCGTCTTACTCCGTAGTTGACAGCGAGATGGCCGATTGTCACACTGCGTTATCACATCGAAAGACCAGGTTCCTGGTTGACCGCCGTCTCTATGTACAACTAGGGTTCGCAGGCTGGAGATAGTAGTTGTACAACGAAGGTTGGAAAGGTTAAAGCGATCAGAGAGGGGAGCATGCCAGGAGCCGACATATTTGAGACACGGCGAACGTGATACCAGGTGAAGTATGGTAGTCCGGCTGTCCAGACCAGGCTGTGCTTTGTTGTACAAGGCAAGTTTACTGTTCATGGCCTGAGGACCAGGGGCCGATAATTTGATGAGCAGGGCCGTGGAACGGCGGACTGTCTCAGCTACACCGTGTAAGTGGCTTCGTTGTCTATAACACGGTCCACGGTTATTGAAAACGAAAAGGTCAGAATGCCGCAAATCTTTTCGGATGACTCGCTTGCTGATTTCCCAGTAACCAATAGTGAGCGAAGGGAAATTGGAAGCACGGTCAGTGCCCTCGGCGTAAGGCGTCGTTGAATAGCGAAGAACAGTGCTTATCGATCGCGTAGTGGGTGGCTACCTAGCGGGTCGCCATCTCGTGGCTTTGCCTGGATTCCCCATGTGGGCTGCTCGTCATTATGCGCACGGTGACATTTTATGGCTTGCTAGCCAGGGGCGTGAACCTCTAGCGCAGAGGCGGCGTGCAAGCTGTAGAATCAGGGAGGCCCTCGTGCTACAATTTGAAAGGTTTGTTGCGTGCGGTGAACCAGACATGTGGTATGGCGAAGCTAAAAACTTTTAGTTTCGACTTGTATACTTCCCTGACTCAAGGCCTGTGCTAATGATGAGCCAAGTGCTGAGGAGCACTGTGTCGCTCCAGGATTGCCTCTACGACAACCAGACACGTTGATGATGTGTTCGAATGACATTTGGGGAGAGGATGGTGCAAGGATGTGAGGTACATAGTGATGTCCTGTCAAAATCTGATTTAGGTAGGTACGCATCTTCCATCCGAACCTTGTCTCGGTGGCATGAATGAAGGCCAGCATGTAAATGTACCTACTCCGTCCAGACCCTCTCCTTATTACTGGCCCCTTGTCATACATCAATGAGACTGTGCGTCGCCAATAGGGCGGTGGTGGCTGCTAATCAGAGCGGAGGTTGCTTGTGGCTGTCGATTATGAACTGAACAGGCTACGCAGGGGAAGCAGGTTCGGAAGGTGTTGAGAAGCAACCGACGCGGGGCAAACGCACCAAGCTTACGCTGATTGGCATTGGCCTGTCTCGTTATTCGATAGGTACTAGGCTAGGATACGAAAGCTGGTTCGGCGGCGGCTGATGGCACGGGGAGCTGGCCAGGTGGAAACAAGGGCCTGGAGAGATTGGCATGTCAAGAGGTGGATTGGCGTCGAGTGGCGGGACGAGATGACAAGAACGAGCTGAATGCCCCCTCTAGAGAAAAAGGAGGGTGAAGGCTTTCTCAGCCTGAAAAAGTCATGCGTGGACTGCTTTAGCGAAGTGAACCGGGTCATATTGACTGCTAATTCCGAGAAGATTGGGTGGATGACGAGCTACAAAAAGCGTCGAAGATAGGACGCCATTGGTTCCACAGTTCTCGCAACAGGTGGTGCGAGGGGAGCCGTGCGCAAAGGCCATCCTCAGCCAGGTGGTGTGCGAGGCAAGGAGGCTGCGAATCGCCGGAATGAGTAGAGTCGTCGTCGACTAGTCTGAGGGTTACAAGCGGTCGATCCCTGGGAATTACAGAGTGAGAGATGAGATGGTCTAGGGCGAGATGATGGCATTGAGATTGGCAACATGGAGGCGCCCACCTGGAGAAGAAGGTCCACTGACCGACGGCCATATTGTAGTAATTAAGTTGACGAGGCCAGTGAGAGAGACGGGCAGCCTGGAGCCCTGGACAGTGCCCCAGTGAGTTAAAGGGTTCAGTTGATGGAAAGTGGCAGTGGATGTGGGCTCTGATGCACCCCTGCAGGAACCGCCATGAACTATTTTACAGAGAGAGAAGGGAGCACCCGTGGGCGCACCGCTGGAACATGCAGACAGCAACCAGGGGCGACCAACAGCTTGACTGCCAGTGGAGGTCACGCAGCAGCAGCATGATCCTCAACTTCCCTACAACAGGTCACGTTGTCGCAGCTGTCCCGGCTGACGGCCGGTGTTTGCAATCTGCCGGCTGAGGATCAGACAATCAGGTGCCCTCTTGGGCAAATCTCCCGCCTGTCTTCCCTCCCACAGTCCACTTCGTCTGGCCCTTCGTCGCTGCAAGTCATGCCAAACAAGGGCCCCTGTACGGAGTACCGTCCATCACCATCAAGCCAACCACCCTGGATTAAACCCAATGCGCACATCGCCCTTGATGAAGGACAGGCAATCTTGGGCAGATCAAGCTAGACGTTCAACAGTAGCTGGGGCAAGATCGCCCACGCCCAGCCGGATGCTCCAGTTGCCTTCGGCTCTGCTGCAGCACAGCGAGACATCTTCGGCCACCGCTCCTCGAAGTGATGTTCCGCCCGGCTCAATCAAGTAACGACTCCTGTGTCTAGCTTCTAACATCGCTGCCACTCCGTTGCTTCACATACATAACATATACAGAACTGCCGACTTTTGCACCCCTGCCGCTTATCGGGGTTTGTTACATGCAGCTGGCTCTGCCACCTCGTCACGACTTTTCTCCAGCACTGGCAGCCTCCACACCTCAAGCCTATGTTGCCCACATTCCACACACCCTCCTCGTGCGCCGTCAGGTGGAGAAATCAACCTTGCTACTAGGTAGTCTACTCCGTACTCCGTACATGCACACAACTACACAGCTATCCCAGTCACCATCCTTGGCCCTGGTCCCCGCTATCCTCAACCTGGTCTCCCGGGCTTTCAGGTAACGCTGACACCGTCCCTCTTCAAGAGCCCACCGACGGCGGACGCTATTCCCAGCCCAGCTGCACCCAGCCTGACGCCCTCCGCCTCGTCTTTTCTTTTTCTTCTTGGAATCACCAACAGGAGAACGAATTTCTTTGGTATACTGCCAATCTTGGGAGTTTCAAGAAAGCGGCGTTTTTCGCCGTTGGAAATAAGGCATCTATCGCTTGCGCCACTCGGTAACGGCGCTCCCAAGCAATCCTTCTCGACGACTCCTCCGACCTTCTTCACCGCCCCTGGACGATATTCACCCCAGAGCGCCCTATTCTGAAGTAAGGCCCAGTCATTAAGTTGATCTGGCTGCTGCGAGATTCGATAATTGTGGTATTTGACCAGACTCAAGGCCACCATTCTTGCAGCTTGCCTGTCCCTGTAACCATCGACACACATGTCGCCGGAGCGAGGTGGCCGACTTGCCTGCCTTTAGCAGGCGTTCACAATGGCCCGATTCTCTTTTCCTGTCCCTGGGCGCAAGAAACATCAAGCTGAGCCAGTTGTGAACCAAGAGCTGAAGAGCAAAGCGCATAAGCTCTTGGGTTCTACACCACTGAACATCGATGCGCCCGGCCCAAAGATTTGGGACGTTGTCTCAAATTCTGCCATTAGCGTGACCGTCACGGACGCCCCTTCACCAACATTTGAAGATCACGACTACCATCACCACAACCAGAACGGGCGGACTGGACTGGCAAGGGATTGGGGAGACGACTCTGAGATTCTGCCTCGAAACTATCGGACAGGGTATCTAGATCCAAACGATGATTCCACGTCCGAGGTCACCACGGCCCTCAGAAGCCGACAATCTTCGTCTACCATCAAGTCCTGGTATGATAAGTCTAAGCAGCCTCTGTCCGTCTCTCAACAAACTTCTGCGTCCGCCATGGCGCGTGGCTTGCCCTCCAAAGCCCAGCGCATGCTAGACATGGACAACTCGCTAGCACCACCAAAGAACAAGAAGAAGCCTGCTAGACTTGACCTCTCCTCCCTCAACTCTCACCTCCGCGGAAAGGGTCATCGAAACTCAGAGCGCTACGTTCTGGGTCCGGATCTGGCCACAAGATCACCATCCGCTCTCTCGCAATCGAGCCCCTCGTCTGGCGGTGGACGGAGACTGCGGAAACGCGCTACTAAAGAAAGCCTACGACAACGACCCAGCATTACTATTAGCGATCCGATTCGCCCTTCCACCGCAGGGAGTGGCCGATACCCTAACCATCCCAATGGCGTTCCTGACTTGTACGGTCACTACGAGCAAATGTCACTGAGACAGATCATGGACCTGGAATCTCATCATGAAGAAGCAGCTGAGGACAGATCAGAGGTCATGCATCAGGCTATGTTCAACCCCAGCATCATCAGAACCTCGCCAAGCCGTCGCAAAGGGACGAACCACGTTCACACAGCTTCTCAATCCACTCGCAGCTCAAAAGCTCGTCATCAGTCCCCGTCAGCCAGTGTATCCAGTCGCCATACTCGCACCTCCAAAGCGTCAAAGCGCACTGATTCTAGTTTCCAAGATACAGACCTACACGGCAAGAGTGTACTTTCGCTTTCGTCGGACTCGGAGGATGACGACGGCTACGGAGATAAAAGCCCTGCTTCTGTGTTTGCGCGAAGACCAGAGGACTTTGAGGAGCATGCTGCTTCATTAGACCAGTGGCCGTCGAACAGCTCGGGGGGTACCTCAACTTCACCAGAGAGTCGAGCGAAGCGCGGCAAGAGGGCTAGTTTTGCTCCTTTTCATACATATTTACCAGTACCTGGAGATAATCCGAAGCCTCGCCCGGACTCTCTTGGAACTTCACCATCCGCGCCTTGTCTCCTGCAGCCGTCCTCGCCGTCTCGAATCTCCAGTGTTTCGACCTCTTCGGCCAGTAGTGCTGCCACCTGGCAGAGTAATAAGCACGGCTTTGGCGTACATGAAGCTCGTGCTGTCACTATGCTGCCTGCACAAGGACCGGCCGACCAAGCCTCGTCGCTCGAATCGGAATGGGATTGGGAGAAAGAACCAGCACCTGCTCGGCGCCGCTCACCCGTGCCTCGCAACTCTATGAGTACCATTAATGACCAGCCTACCCCTCCTCTCAGCCCATCGTCCGTGGACTTTTACATCCGTTCCGCTCGCTCATCTATTGATGGACCTAGTGGGGGTCAGAATCGATTCATGGCAGTTTCAAAACAGGAAGAGCTTCTTCTTGCTGCACTGAGACAGAAGCGTCAGTTAATGCGAGAGTCTTTCATCGCTGAGGAAGTCTCAGCGAGAATCGGAAGGCATAGCCGAAAGCCATCTAAGGGCCACAATACCAAGGCCTCGACAGCTACCATCACGCAAGACTTATTCAACTTTGATTTCCCGACTCCGCCAACAGGTAGAGAAGACCTCAGCATGGCATCCAGCGATCTCTCTGGGATTAACAAAGCCGAGCTTGGAGGCGCTAATCATAGGGTCTATGAGGAGGAGAGCATTGGATCAGTACTGTTCCCAGCGCCGAAGAGAGTTTCTCACCAAAGTGTCACCACGGCCTCGCAAGAACAGGATGAATCTCAACACAAGCGAGCCAGTTATCTGAGCGAGGACCGGCCCGTCAGCCCTCGAACACTGTCCGATTTCCCAGAGCCAGGTCATGGTCGCGTATTGGAAGGCGACACTCGATCAATCTTATCCAATGACGGCCATCTGGAGGACAACGAACAGATTCTTCTGCCCAACCGCTATTCTGGCGGTGCAGGACGGCGCAAGAGCAGCCAAGTTCTTCCAGGACGCGGTTACCGAAACCGACCTTCAATCGTGCCCGAAGAGCCAATCTCTCCGCCACCATGGGAAGAGAAGCACTTCGAGGCTGATGATGTGGGCATTCCCCGTCCTGATAGTCCAATTTCTCCCTCGAAATTCCCGACCCTCCCAGTTGCGCGTGTTACCGTCAACAAGAAGCTGGCTCGATTGAGTGCCGTGGGCTCTGCACCGCTGGGTTCGCAGCCTGGCTGGTGGGGTGCTGAAGACTGAACACTTATTGATGACTTAATACTGCACGACTGACATTTACGACGCCAAGAGCAAAGGGTTTTGGCGTGCCCTTGCTCACGCCAATCTTCCTTGAATACTTTATTTTTGTTGTAATTACCAGATAACTCAAGGGTCATGATACCTTTTCATTTCTACAACCATTGCCCATATGGCCTCCCGACTTATGACAATATCTCTTTTGTTTCAGGGCATAACATGAGGCAGTATTTCTGGGAAATAGCCTCGATGGAAGGGTGCACGAAGGCGGCTAACAGCAAGAGGGTTGGCACATTGTTTCTCACTGAATCGCAAAAGATGGAAAACTACAATTGTTGACGTTGGAAATATCCAAGAGATGAGGCTTTTCAAATGCATATCACCACTTCTTTCTCCAAGAAATCTCGTGCTTTTTGTGAGGTGTTCGAACATGCCAACGACAAGCGCAGGTAGGAGGCGCTCCTTGAGAGACGGTGGCCCCACAGCAAAAATTCCACCATTCGTTGACCACCTCAGTACAGGACACCAACTCCAAACTCAAGCTCTCTCGAGGCAGGCGAATCGTGCAATACAGTCTGCTTGGTAATTTCTCATCATGGGCAAATCCTCAAAGGATAAGCGGGACGCGTACTATCGCCTCGCTAAAGAGCAAGGCTGGCGCGCGAGAAGCGCCTTCAAACTGCTTCAACTCGATCAAGGTCTGTATCACTACTTCCCCTCGTCATACTCTTGGACAAGGGATCAACGCTAACCCGGCAACAGAATTCGATCTCTTCGCTGATGTCTCCCGTGTGGTAGATCTTTGCGCTGCTCCAGGGTCCTGGTCCCAAGTCCTCTCCCGCGTGCTCATCAAAGGAGAGAAATTCGGTCGTGCAGCCTGGCAAGACCGTGAGGCAGCCCTGAGACGTCAAATGCTCGGTGTGATCCCCTCAGATGAAGTCAAACCCCAGGATGTGGAGGCGAAGATTCGCGAGCAGCATCAGCAGTCCAAGCCAAGGGGGGATGTGAAGATTGTGGCGATTGACCTACAGCCCATCTCACCGCTGGAGGGCATCACGACTTTGAGGGCAGATATCACCCATCCGGCTACGGTGCCGTTGCTGCTGTCGGCGCTGGACGAGGAGTATGATGCGAAGAAGGCTGAGGGAACGCAGGCTGCGCAGCCGGTGGATTTGGTGCTCAGTGACGGTGCGCCAGATGTGACTGGGCTGCATGACCTGGATATCTACGTGCAGAGCCAACTTCTTTTCGCGGCTCTGAACCTCACTCTTTGTGTTTTGAGACCCGGTGGAAAGTTTGTGGCCAAGATCTTCAGGGGGAGGAATGTGGATGTGCTGTACGCGCAGTTGAAGGTGTTCTTTGAGAGAGTGGTGGTTGCGAAGCCCAGGAGCAGTCGGGCGAGCAGTGTGGAAGCATTCATTGTCTGCATTGGTTTCAGACCACCTGCTGGCTTCAGGGCAAGCTTGGAGGAGCCACTGGGTGTGGGTGATGAGGAGAGGATTCGGGAATTGGGTAGAGCGAGGGAGAGGACAATGCCCGTCATCGCGGAAGCAGCCATGCAGAACCCCGACAGCGCAGCTTGGGATTGCGAGGCCCTAGCATCACCGCCTGGGGTGGATGAAGATGAGGTCACGGAGAGAGAGGTCTACGACGAGCAAACACCTGGAGGTGATGTCAGATGGATCGCGCCGTTCATCGCCTGTGGCGACCTATCCGGATTCGATTCAGATGCGTCATATAAGCTACCGGAGGACTATGTGTCGCTGGACCCGGTACAGCCGCCGATTGCTCCTCCGTATAAACGCGCCATCGAGATGAGGGCTGCTCTATCCCAAGCCCATCGCTGAGTATCCAAAGCCGTTTGGATGCATTGCGCATCACATATCAATACCCACGACTATAAAAAGAGAAAAAAGAAAAGAAAAAGGTCATCACTTCATCTGGTCATTCAGTGCCCCTCAGGCACGGCCACCTCTCCCTTCCCAGGCATCTCCAGCAGCACCAATCCTTTGCTTGGTCCCTCGTTGATATCTACGGCGCCAAGCTCCTGTCTATACATGCGCGCAGCGGCTTCATCTCCGGTCATGAGAACCAAGCCGCGGAGGTACGGCCATGGGGTGAGGGTCTCACGGATGGCGCGCATCATCCACCGAGCGAGGCCGCGGCGCTGGTGGGATTTGAGGACGAAGACGTCGGTGAGGTAGGCAAAAGTGATGTAGTCTGTGACTAGGCGGGCGAAACCGACGAGGCGCATGGATGAGCGGTCGAGGGGGGAGCCGTGTCCTGTTTCGCGGTGTTAGATCAAGCAGGAGCAACGGACTTCTTTGGGATGGCGTACTCCTCAGAGCTTCTTCTGTATCTGGAACGGCGAAGATGGCGAAAGTCATGCAGTTCTCCAGCATTGTGCGGGCGGAGGAGAGATCCATGGGTTTGTTCCACCACATCAGATCAGAGTCGAAGATGTCGTTGACGGCCTTTGGGTCGAGACAGGCTTTGTCGGTGGTGAGGAAGAAGCCATCTCGAAACCAGGAGAGGGGCTTGCCTCCTGGTTTGAAGGAAGCAGCGGGTGTGCCGTTATCGAGAGAACCCATATTGGTGGTTTTAGGTGAAGCCGACGGTGAAGATGACGGGTGAATGGATGTTGTGAGGATGAAGCAAGTACACAGTCGGTTTCTTTGGTGACGATGGCTGGACGATGAGGAACAATGTGGTTGTATGTGGTCAAGTCTCAAGATGATGGTGAGGTTGGTGGAGGTATTGTCTTGAAAGAGGCTGACCAGGCGAATACTTACGGTTAGTCTCACTGCAGAAGATGGTTTCCACAGTCGCACGTGTGAAGGATCCTTTGATTCTAATTACGTACGTGGTCGTTGTCGAAAGGACCGGCTAGCACCGGCTTGGAGAGGATGAAGAAAATCCGGGGAAGAGGGGGGAGTGGGGAGGCGTCAACTGATCAGAAACAAATTCCTGGGAAGAAAAATAGAGTTCCTAGGAGTAAGGAGATGTCGGTGAGCAAGGTTGTGCGAGGAGAGAAAGATAGGAAACATATGTCGTGGAAGCTCCTCTTGTTGCAGGAAGGGAACCAAAGGGAGGGTTCTGCGATCGCCTGGGATTGCCGATCACCGGTGTTGGCGGCTGAAGAGGTGTGTCACATTGCAGGTGAGGGGCGCTCCAGGGAGTCACGAGGTTATTGAAAGTTTGATTGATCTGTACAAGATAGGGGGAGATAAGGAACTCAACAGAGTTTGTATTTCGAGCGATGGCGCCGTGGCAGACAGGAGGAATTGGTCGCCATGGGCTTTCACGGTGGGATGTGAGACACACAAAGGGAAGTAAGTATTGGCGAATGACACTAGGGACGTGTCAAGCATGAACCTAGAACGTCGGGGATTTGTTCTAGAAGATGGACAGATCTGTCGACTGGTGGTGATTGTTGGTCACTGAGCACATGCGATCTGTGGGTGGTTGGCATGAGCGCCCGTAATTGGAACAAGTAACGCGAAATCTCTGCAGTCTAGGTACGTCTACCTAATCATCGTGAGTCTATGGGTACCCACTCACTCGTCTCAGGCTTATCGCACAATCAAGAGGAGTTGCTGTTATCGGCGCAAGCGAACGCAGATGCAATCTCGCCGTTGGCGTACGCATCGATGATCTGCTGGACCACACCGTATGTGCCGCCAATTGTCAAGAACACCGCGAGCAGGATCATGGCCCAGTGCAGCCAGTACGTGATCTTCTTCAGCGCCGTGCCCGTCCTCCTGTAGTGCTGGTGGTCGAAGACCCAGAGGTACCCAGGCAGGCCCAGAGCCAGAGGGGCGAAGGTCAGAGAACCAGCCAGGGCGAGGAGGTAGTTGAAGATGGGAATCCCCGACGCGAGAAGGAACCCAACCACGCTGACCGACAGGCTGGACCCGAACCAGACGCCCCAGTGCACGACCGAGTTCTTCTGCAGGTGCTGGGAATTACGCAGGATGCGCACGAAGAGATACTTGGCTGCGACGTGGACGTACAGGCAAGCGCTGACGAGCAGACCGGTGAGGCCGATTCCGTAGGCCACCTTCTTGACGACATCGCCGGCGCTGCCTAGCGAAGGAGAGGCAACCCATTGGCCGCAGTAGCGGTAGACGACCAGGGAGAAGGTGAGGTAGGAGGCTGTGACGATGCCCATGCACAGATAGACCGCCTTGTTGTAGTCCCGAGGACGGCGCATCTCCGAGATGACAGGGAGGAAGGCCGATGTACCGGCACCGCTGCAGAAGATGGTTGCCACAGAGGTGATGCCTGCGACAAAGGTCGGGTGGCCAATGACATGGTAGCCGAACTCGTAGTCACCTGTCTGAGGAGCGGCTGCAGGGCGGTCACGAGTAGTCACACCGACGCTGTGAATATGTCAGATGATGGGTTGGGACAACATGCCAAGGATATTTCTCTAAAAAAGGAAGAAGAAGAAGACGAAGAAGAAGAAGAAGGGAGACTTACACGACGACAAACACGGCAATGTAAATAGACAAAAACCCAGCCCACGTCAACCACGCAATCTTCTCAAACTTCCTCAGACTCGCCAGCATGAAGACGGCAATCGTCGCAACGAGCATGAACCAGTTCGTGCAGACGGCATGGTCCGACAGCGCGTTGAGGGCCACAGAGCTGCCGAAGATGCCGCTGGCAGCGACAATGGCAAACGTGACGAGGAAGAGGACACCGACGACCTCGCGCAGCCACGGCCCGCCGACCCTCTCGGCCATGTCGGCAATGGAGTGGCACCCGGCGTGCGTGTTGCGGAAGTTGCCCTGGATGATGGCGGCGTACGTGTTGAGAGCCTGCCAGCCGAGGACGTTGATCGCGCCCGGGAGGGCGCCGAGCACGAACATGGCCGAGGGGATGGTGAGGACGCCGGTGGCGAAGATGACTTTTTTTGGATCAGCGAGAGGTGTTTAGTGGTTCAACCGAAGCTGGTGGATTTGGGACATGGTCCGGGTCCTGTGGTGTGGGATGATGGGTGGATGGATGGACTCACGCTTGAGGAAGATCATGGACGCATGCCACCATGGGACCGTTCTGAAGTCGACATTGCCCTCGCCGCGCTTGAAGACCTCGAAGGCATCCTCGGCGTTCTCGACTTTGGTGCCGCCGTCGTTGCTGCTAGTGCTGTTTCGTGACGGGGCGGGCATGATGCCGTCGCTGTTCCCTTTCTCGTTGGACGCCATGATCTCAAAGCAGGACCAGGATGTTTTGAGGTCATTCAATGCCAAAAGTCTTAGTGGACTCGAGGAGTTGGATTGATAGTTCGGGTTCCTCGTCTTGTCAATGATGCTTGAGAAAGGCTGCTGGGGAGATGTAAAGCACATGGGAGAGATGGAGGATATATGTAAGGAAATCGATGAACGCATTCGTTCATCAGTACACACAAGCATATACCTACTACGCTCATACATGCCGGTATCATCTGTGGAGGGCGGGGGAAACAGACGAAGACCAAGTTAACCCAACCACGGCCCCTTGTCCGTCCGCAAAGATAAGCCTTTCTCCCCCCTCGGTCAATGACAAACCTGGATCTTTTCACCCGACTCAGGTTCACAACCGACCCAAAGATTCTATCCCACGGGTTATAGTGCCCATGTGGAGCTTTGGCTGGGCAGATAGTGGTAATGATCGTCCACCTAGTGATAGCGGTTCAGGAGTTGGAGGCGCTTTTTTGCTTGGTGTTGGAGTTTGGCATGCCAGAGTTGGAGACTGTTTAGATAGACGGAAGCGTCTCCAACTTTGGAGGGATGAGTCTGGGGAACATGCAGGGACCAGGGTCCGTGCTGGTATCGTATCGCCTTGGTGAAGATGATGAAGATTGTCACCATGCTGACTTGATTGAGCAAGCCGATGATAACGGGATGTGTGCAGTCGGGGTTGAGGTGATGGAAAACTCTATCAAGACATCGACGGGATAGTCACGATGTTCTCGAAGGACGACTAGAGCACAGATCCAGTGAAGAGACATGTTTCGATCTCGTAGCCATGCATGGATTCTCGATTTGGCTTTTGATCTTTACGATCGGGTTTCTAGTTCTCCTTGGGCAGCATTGCCCCTGATGGTGGTGGGTTCTTGCTCTTGAAATCCAGTGCCATCTCCTCCATCGTCACGAACTCGACACCCTCGTGCTTCTTGAAGTGCTCGATCAACCTGCACCATACACAAATTAGCAATGCGGATGTATATATAAAGACATTATTCTTGGAGACTCACCTCTCGTGCATCAACAACGCATGTGGCCTGCCCGACACGTCCGGGTGGACCGTCATGGGGAAGTAGAACTCGTCATACTCGCGGTAGAAGTAGTCGAAGTGATCGCGCCAGATGTCCTCGACATCCCTGGCGTTGACGAACCCGTGGCTGTTGGGTGCGTTCTTGATGAACATCATAGGCGGCAGGTCGTCGAGGTACCAGTTGGTGGGAATCTCGACGATGCCGGTCTGCACGCCTCTGACCAGCGGCTTCATCCACTCCTCCGCCTTCTTGGTGTAGTCGATCTTGGTCCACGACTCGCCTGTCTCGAGGTAGTAGGCCTGGCAGTCGTGATGCGCCATGGAGTGGTCGTAGATGATGCCCCTGTCCACCAGCAGCTCACAGCCCTCCTTGGACGTCTCCCACCAGGGCGCGACACTGCCCCGCGGGGGCTTGCCACCGCAGAAGTCGGTGAGCATCTTGTACGTCTTGTCCAGCACGTCGCGCTGCTGCTCGATGCTCATGTCCGTGGGGTTCTCGTGGGAGTAGCCGTGCAGGCCGATCTCGTGGCCGGCGTCACGCACGGCGGCCATGTCCTCGGGGAAGGACTCGAGGCTGTGGCCGGGGATGAACCAGGTGGTCCTTATGTCGTACTTCTTGAAGAGCTTGAGGAGTCGCTGGGTGCCAACTGTACCTGCGAAGATGCCTGGACGACGGTGGTCAGCGATGGGATTCTCAAGCTATGCCAGAGAAGAGCACTGGAGGCGCACCTCGACTGATGTCGTTGGGAGAGTCCTCGCCACCGTAGGAGCCCAGCCATCCGGAGACGGCATCGACGTCAACACCGTAACTGATGAGGACTCGCTTCTTGCCCATTGTGTTGACTCAAAGAGGGTTGTAGATGTTTGAACGATCGAGGGCAGTGGTTGGATGGAGGATGGGGAGAGAGAGAGATGAAGGAGGAAATCACATGACAGTAGAGAATCGGTAGAAAGATAGATAACAATGACAACGGCCCTGAGACAGATTGAGGACGTGGATCTTGTCACAGGTTACGGGAACTCAGTCAAGTGATGTCGTGGGGCAGAGTTCGTCATTGGCATCTGTGAGTTGGGGTAACTTTGTCAACTGTTCACCCGTGGCGACTTTGCCAGTGGAGGCACTGCAACGCAACGTCACAATCACCAACGGTGCATGAGCATGAGATTGGGACTTGATAACGCTCCCAGAAGAAAATGTTCTTAGATTTTGAAGCAAATTGATCCTTGGTCAGGATGGCTTCGAGGAATCTCATGAAGGCAGCACAAATCCGTGAAGTGAGTCTCCGGAGAGGGTACCATGCCATCGTCACTAACCTTTCAACAGTACAAGCAACCATATCAACTCACAAAAGTCCGTGTCCCTTCTATCCGACCAAGCGAGCTCCTTGTTCGAGTTCACGCCGCTGGCTTCTGCCACTCAGACGTCCAAGTCCTCAACGGCCAATTCTCCTCCCCCCTTCCTCTCATCCCATCGCATGAGCCAGCCGGCGTGATCGTCCAAGTCGGCGCGGCTTTGGCTGATCAATCATGGAGGATCGGCGACCATGTTGGAGTGTTGAACTTCAAGAGCGCATGCGGTGCTTGCACAGGATGCGCAGTAGCGAGAAGACGCTGGTGCGGTGGCCTTGACCCCCGTTTCTGTGAGAAGAGGGAGACGGCAGGATTCCATCACGATGGTGCTTTTGCCGAGTACCTCGTTGCCGACCCTTCTACGACTGTCAGGCTTCCAGATGACTTGTCCTTTGAGCAAGCAGCACCGCTGATGTGCGCTGGCGTAAGACCGTCATCCCCCCGAGACTTGCTTTCGTCCCTTGGAACTGACTCCCAGACACAGGCAACGGTATGGGGGGCACTCGAAAAGGCAATGACCTCCATCGAGCCAGGTGCCTTTGTAGCCATCGTCGGCATAGGAGGGCTAGGTCACCTTGGGCTCCAGTTCGCCAAGTCTCAAGGTTTCCGCACAGTTGCTATCGACAGTCGAGCCGAGGGCCGGGACCTGGCACAGCATGTCCCAGAAGCTCTGGTCCCCAACTTGGTCGTTGACTCCAGCGACCCCGAGGCACCTTCTGAGATCCTCAAGCACACCGACGGGGAGGGGCTGGCGGCGGCAATCGTGTGCACAGACTCTGTCGAGGCTAACTCATGGACCTTGCGACAGCTGGGTATTGGGGGTGTGATGGTCGCGCTCGGCTTACCTTCGGAACGCTGGCAGTTCGACTCGGACATGATGGTGTTTCGTGAGCTCACTATCAAGGGGAGCTATGTCACAAGTGCAGAGTCTACGCGACGGATGATGGAGGCCGTGGGGAAGCATGGAGTCCGGTCTCATGTGACAACCGTCACTTTCGAGGACATCCCACGCATTGTGGATATGTATCATGACAAGTCCTTCAAGGGCCGTCTTGTCGTGGAGATTGGAGGTCACTAAGTACAAACATGGGTAACACATGGCATTCTTTGACCTTCACAACGTCGTATGACACGCCTCCCCGTACTGTGACCTGGATGCAAATGTGGCTTCACTCGACTGAGACGCTATCTTCAAAGTCCCATAAATGAGCAAAATTGCCTATCTGTTCTACCTCGCCACGAAGCATCTAGACTAGTTTATGAGATAATGGACTACTGTAAGGGTCGATGTTGGGGTTGCATAGCAGCTCCAACTCACGTCTCCAACTCACCGCCACCAGAGTTGGAGTCAACGGACAACCAGTCGTGGAGTATTGAATCAAATCAGACCATGGTTGCATTGCTCTCGAGGGGGTTCGGCATCTTATCCAGAATTCGGATACCATATCTTGGCTGTGCTTCTGTATGCACGCTGCTCTGATAACAACAAGTTTGGATGTAAGACACACACGCAGCATAGTCCGAGATAGCACAGCAAACCATGTCGGTCTTCTTCAAGGACATCTCGCCGTGAGTTTATCCTGACACAAAAACCGTAAAAAAACAAGTATTCACTGATATCTTCTCGAAAGAGACAATCCGGTCAAGAAAGGCGATGCCGAAGCTTTGCTTGCAGACATTGGCGTAACGCTCGACCCTGCAGATTCATCCGACTTCCACCAGCTCCTTGCTGCTGTCCACGACTGTGCGGAACACATCAACTCGCTGCCTGATTACCAACCCGTCCCAGACTTCAAGCGCTATCCACGCGAGGATGTTCACCTCCCCCGAGACGACGAGCAGACCCTTGGGCACGCATGGGCATACAAGGTCCTGATTCGAGGCAATGTCGACCCCTCGACAGAGCGGTCTCTGAAGGGCAAGACCGTCGCCATCAAGGACTGCATCGCTGTAGCTGGCGTGCCGCAGTTCTTCGGCAGTGACGCCTTCCCTGCGTGGACTCCGGAGACAGACGCAACGATGGTGACGAGAGTGCTGGATGCTGGCGCCGATATCGTCGGAACAGCCACGTGCGAGAACTTCTGCAATTCGACCTCGTCATTCACCAGCGCACAGGGAACGGTTGAGAACCCCCATCAGACGGGATACTCAGCCGGCGGCAGCACGTCTGGCGGAGCTGCTCTTGTTGCCGCAGGGCTGGTCGACATTGCCCTGGGGTCTGATCAGGGAGGGAGCATCAGGGTTCCCGCAGCCTTATGTGGATGTAAGTCTTTTGAGTCGTTTCGAACAAGCGAGGTGAGCATTCGAATGCTGACAGGTTCAAACAGGTGTTGGTCTCAAGCCAACTCATGGACTGGTTCCATGCACGGGTATGACATCTGGTGACGCCGTGGATGATCATGCCGGTCCTCTGACGAGAACGGTCCATGAGGCAGCAGCATGTCTCGATGCCATCGCAGGATATGATGGTATCGACGATCGATCCCTCGGAGCAGCCAAGCACGGGTCTTGCGGTTTTGCGACTTCTCTCCTCAACGCTCAACCCTCAGATACACTTTCGGGCTTCAAGATCGGAGTGTTGAGAGAAGGCTTCAACATCGATATCATGCAACCCGAGGTCGCCGAGATGGTCAAGTCCGCCGCCGCCAAGTTCCAAAGGCTCGGCGCAGCTGTTCAGGAGGTCTCTGTGCCGTTGCATCTGGAAGGCCCTGCAGCATGGACCATTCAGCAGCGCATCTCCGGCGCCATGGGCGTTCTTGGCCAAGCGCATGGCCATCGCGGTCTGTATCTCACGGAGTTTGAGCATGCGCGCTTGCCGTGGACGACGGAGAACTTTGGGAAACTGTTCCCTTCGACGAAGAACACGGTCATCAACGGACTGTACCTGGCGAAGAAATTCCCGGGGCTGTACTGCAAGACGATGAACCTGGCGAGACGCATCAGCGATGTATACGAGGACATCTTCAAGCAGTTCGATATTGTCATCATGCCTACTACTCCGTATGTTGCTCCAAAGCATGGCATCAGGGGGACACCTAAGCAGTGCTTCGAGCCCAGCATCGGATTGACTTCCAACACTGCCGTGTTCAACGTCACAGGTCACCCGGCCATGACCATCCCTGTTGGATTTGCACCAGCGAGAGAAGATCCCTCCGTTCAGCTACCTGTCGGTATGGAGATTGTCGGTGGACTGTGGCAGGAGAAGAAGATCCTCCGAGCTGGATATGCGTGGGAGGCTGCGTTTGACTGGAAGTCATGCCGTCCAGAGAGCGTATCAACAACATCCAGACAAGTCTCGGAGTACGCACCTGAGAGCAGCGTGAAGATGAACGGCTGCAGTTCACCAATAGATATTCGGGCTCTGTCAGTAGAGGCATGATAACCAATAGACGCAGATAGTTGAATTCATGGCTAGTTGATTGTGTATCCTCCATCCACGATAAGGGCATGGCCTTGAATGAAAGACGCATGAGGGGGGCAGAGGAACATGACGGCATCAGCCACTTCATCCGGCTTCCCCATCCTTTGCATTGGAGCAATGTTGATTGCAGGCTTCAATCTCTCGATGACTTCAGCCGATCCCGTCGTCATGGGAGACTCGATCACACCGGGACACACGCAATTGACTCTGATGCCGTCTTTGGCGTAGTCGATCGCATCAGACCTCGTCATGTTGATGATGGCCGCTTTCGATGCACAGTATGCCGCTGTAGAACGTTCAGCATGTCACAAGTCGTCCTTGGTCGATCGGGAAAGCATACCTGCACCTGGTCTTGCTACGATGCCCAGCTGTGAAGCAACATTGACAATCGCACCTCTCTGGGCCGGATGCTCTCGCAAAGGCTCCTGGCCAACCATCCACCCAAGCGCAGCTCTCGCCACGAGCCAAGATCCCCGGTAATTGACCTTGTTGATGCGATCAAACACCTCTACCGGCGTCTCATCGGATCTCAGTGACTCTCCGAGGATGCCTGCGCAGTTGACTGCATAGTCAAGTCGCTTGAAAGTCCCTGTGACCTGTTCTGTGAAGGCTAAGACAAACTTGTCGTCGGATATGTCGCCAGCCAGGGTCGAGATCTGAGCTTCTGGGTTGATCTGCAGGACAGCATCACGAGTCTGGGCGAGAGACTTCTCGTTGATGTCTGTGAGAGCGATGCGTGCACAACCAGAGCGTGCGAATGTTTTGGCGACGGCAGCTCCTATGCCTGGAATACTTGCGTTAGCTCGTTCGAGGCAGTTTGGGCACAAGGACGTCTCTCTCACCTGTTCCTCCGGCACCTGTGATTAATGCCACGCCAGGCAATCGAGTGAGGACTGAAGCCATCGTCATCTTGCTCTATGTGCCGTGCAACTGTGAGTCGCTCAATACCTAACGGAGGAACCTCATATCGGATTGCTGGCCTCGCACTCGCTCACTGCTATCGCAGACCGTCACGAGAACTGTCATGCTGCCGATCTCGTCTGTATCGAAAGCACCTCCAACTCTTGGAGTAAGTTTGGGAAAGGTCTGTGGAGTCGCTGATAAGCGAGTCATCCATTTAGTCTCCCCCCTCCCCCCACAAACCACCCACTCCAAGTCTCCATCTACGCAAACCCATCTTCCTCTCCAACTTCTCTCTCCCTCCAACAATCAACCCCAACAGCATCCATGTTGCATCCTGGGGACGAGCCAGTCGATATGCCAACGCAGCGCACGCGTCGGAGGAGGCGGGGAACAGGGCATATCTGCGAACACTGCGATCGAACCTTCAAGCGTTCAGAGCACTTGCAGCGTCATGTGCGAACTCGTGAGTCCACGGCCCAGAAATGGGGGGGTCCGAGAGGGCGAGAGGGCGAGAGGCCATATTCATTGATGGATTTATGATCGGTGGACAATGCCATTCACTACCTTTTGGCTGACTCGATACCGGGCAGACACCAAGGAGAAGCCGTTCTTATGTAGATGTGGAGCAGCTTTCACGAGGAGAGACCTGCTTACAAGACATTATCGCTTGTCGAAGCATGATGGTGATGGTGATAATTCTACCACGGCCAACGTAGTCCTGTCTTCGACAGAGACCGACTTCGATAGGGCTGCGGCAGCTGAGTCCTTGTCGTGCCTCTCTGGGGTCTCTTGCCAGCAGTGGCCTACTGTGAATGATCATCCTCATTCAGTGAACGATGTCTTTGGCCATGTAGATACGAGACACGTGAATGACGGCGCTGTAAGAGATGCGTATCATCAGTCGCCCCTCGGCCCACAGATGTTCACCGCGGGTCCGTTTGCTACCTTTCGATGCCCTGTCGCAGTAGGCTCGTTTTGCTGATTTACATTATAGGTGATGATCTTACGGGCTTCGATCAGTTTCGCGAGTTTGCAGACTTCCTCGACGGCATTGGTCTGCCTGCTGAATGGAGTCCCTACTTCAACCCGCCAGAGGACTTTGTCGATCCCGAACTGCGCAATGGCGAAGCCTCAAATGGAGGATCCGGGCCAGGGACCCGGCCAGGAACCCCTTTCAGCTCGTGGTTGCCTTCGGCGCCTGCAGGCAACAGGATCACTGGACCAGTGCCTACCGAGAGTACGTCCCTCACGATGCCAGAGATGAAGCACCGGTATTGATCAGTGGCTAGGTCCAAGAGCGCAGGAGATTGCATCTATACTGTTTAAAGTCACGGATGAACAGAGCCTTCGTCTGAACCAGTCTCTCGAAGACTTCCGCCGGATCATTGACCCAGGGTTTCGGCTTCCCTCGAGGCACGCTTTGACTCGGTATGTGACAAGTTACTTCGAAGGCTTCCACACGCACATGGTCTTCATACACGTGCCCACATGGAGAATCCTCGACTGCCCAGTCGAACTGGTCTTGTCCATCGCCGCCATTGGTGCGCAATATTGCTTCGAGCATCGGGCCTCAGAGAGGTTGTTTCGCGCTGGACGTGCAATCCTTCTTGAGCGGCTCCTTCAAAGAAAAGACGAATTCGGGCCCAAGACTTGCGCATTGCTAGGCATGCAGACACCATCTTGCCAGGATGCTCCGCTAAGCCACCAAGGTCCGTGGGAGCCGATTGACTCGGTGCGTGCGCTGATCAACCTCATGGCTTTCGCGACTTGGGAGCCCAAAGTGCATCTTGTGCAAGACGCATTCTCTCTGCAAGGCCTACTGGCCCAGGTCCTGCGCGACTTGGGTCTCGAGGAGGATGGTCTCCCTGACGAACCTGCCAACAGCACCTCTATTAACGCTGCCTGGCTCGCATGGGCGCAACGGGAGTCCATCCGCCGGTCGAAGCTGATTGCTTTTTCTTTCATCCATGTCCACAGCATCGCCTACAATGTGTACCCAGCGCTGCGAACAAACGAGCTTCACCTCCGACTTCCCTGTGAGACGAAAGAATGGAAGGCGCCCACTGCACAGCTCTGGCAGTCTGCGCATCGCGAAGTGAGCAAGCAGCAACTGTACTTCCAAGAGGCTCTATCACTTCTCTTGAGAACTAGAGATAGTGCTGTTCCCTTGAATCCCATCCCTACCGCACTGGGCAATTATTTGTTACTCCATGGTCTGCTCCAACGGATATACATTGTGAGGGATCTGTCGCTCCCAATCACGGACTCTTCAGCCTCGTTACCCGTTGAAGAAGTCGACAAGCTTGAGTAAGTCATTCGCCAGAGCTTGCCGAACGCAGGTTCTGTCTGCAGAAACTGACAAACGATTAGTCGAGGTCTCCGGGCATGGACCACAGGCTGGCAACAAGCCCCTGAATCAAGCCTCGATCCCCAGAACGAGAACGGGCCTATCCCGTTTACTTCCAGTTCGCTCCTCGGATTGGCATACGTCCGAATCTTCCTTAACCTCGGCCCATATCGCCAACTCGACTCTCGCGATCCGATCAAGGTTGCAACTGCGTTATGCAAGTGCCCCAACGTCGAACGTAGTGACGGCGTCATCACCGCTCTTCTGTACGCTGCACATGCACTCAGCATACCCGTCAGGCTAGGTATCGACCGCGTTGCTCGCAGCCAAGCATTCTTCTGGAGCGTACGACATTCGCTCTCCGGTCTCGAGTGCGCGGTGCTCCTGAGCAAGTGGCTGACCATTCTCCACGAAACGGGTTCCTCGACGCCACCAACAGGTAGTTTAGACCAATTTCCTTTCGATCTGCGAGAGTATGTCTGTCTTGAAGGCTAACCAACATGCGTGCATAGGAAGCGAGGAGCGTATACTAAGCTGGGTCCGGCGTATCGTGGAGGAGGCATTCGCCGTAGTCGATTTTGAGGAGGAGGAGGAGGAGGAGGACCGGCGTCTGGACGCTGGAGAGCTAGGTCTGGCTGTGCTCAAGATCTGGGCTCATTTCTTCAAGAGCAACACCCAGTGGCCGTTTATTAACATCATTGGAGAAAGCCTGAAAAGGTACCGAGCCATGCTTCTGGAGAGTGCAGGGAGATGAAGGTCACATAGATAGTGGAAGATATGAGATACCCATGGACAAAGTACTCGCTTGCAACTCCGTGACAGTCACATGGCGCAGCCAGCGCTCACAAAACGCTGCGACCGGTCTATTTGCGTCGGCTCCAACCACGGTCCTCGTATAACACGATGCTGCCACCTTCTTCAATCTTGATCTTCATGATGTCAGTGGTCCCAGTACTCCCCCTCTGACTGGGCGCGAACGTCCAGTGGAGGTCGGAGGTCGCGACAAAGCAGGAGGAGAGGGCGAGCAGGTTAGGCTTTGACACATGCTATTTATACGACATTGGGATAACTCAAGGACCAAGCTGAGCAGATGTTTTATGTGGTTCGGGCAGCATTGAACCACAAATAATTACAACAACCAGGCTCCTACAACCAGGTTGAACAGACTTCACAGTTGGCAATAATTGATAATAAAGACAGTCAGATATCCGATTCAAGGGTGTCTAGGCACCATGTCAAAATACAAACAAATCCTTGGAACTTGAAACAACGAAAACCAACGGTATCCATCAGTCAACAGGCGTGAACGAAAGAAGAGAAAGAAAGACGACAACTTTTTAGCCTTGCACAGCCTTATTCAATGAGAACTCATTGTGAGTGTGCACCAGTTTGCGCAAGAGCGATTTGCTTCCAGTGGTCACGCTCAGCCTCAAGCTTCGCAATACGTTCCTCGAGATCCTCAAATCGCTGAGCCTTTCGCTCACGGGACTTGCGGGCAGCGAGGGTGTTGCGAGCACGCTTCATTGCCACAGTGTCGGAGGGGTCCTCAACGACAATGGGGGGTAGAGGCTTGTCTCGCTTGCGAGAGTTGACGCCCGAGACGGAGGAGTGCTTGGGAGTGCCAGTGACGGGAGAGTGGCTCGACTTGCGACGAGCATTGCCCGAGGAGGCACGGCCAAGTGATTCCACATCATCGGACTTCTGAGCGGGAGAAAGATCTAATGCCTGCTGCTGCTGCTCGTGGACTGTGTTAGAGTCCTGAGGGAAGAGCGGGTACCAGGCATCGACACCGGTTTCGAGCTCGGTGCTTCCAAAGTTGGGAGAGACATCATACGAGTCAAACTCGGGGGACTCGTTGTATATAGAAGGCGATGTCAGCGCAGTGAGCGCAGTTGAGTTAGGCGCAGACATGAAAGGCTCAGAGATGAGCAGGTCATGAGGCGAAACAGTTCCAAGGTTGGAGGTGGAGCTTGAAGCGCTGCCACTGAAGTCAAAGTTGCTGGTCACCGCGGGCGAGGAGAAGGCCGTGTTGGCCCCGCCCTCGAAGGCGGTGAACTCACCAAGATCGACGTCTGCGGGGTGTAAGTATGAGGACTTTGAGGAGGAAGTAGCATTGGGAGACAAACCTGCTGCGTTCATCATCTTGGCGGTGTTCTGCGGGATACTTCCGGTACTCTGATGGAAAAGAGGAACAGGAGGACGAGCAGAATGTGACTGCTGATTCAACGCGGCGGTAGATGAAGGAGCCGAAGAGGCGTAGAACTGGTTGGTAAAACGGTTGGCGTTAACAGGAGAAGACGACTGATGCCCGATAGCCTGGAGGATCTGAGCCACTCTCTGGTTGGCAACGGCAGGGGAAACTAGCTGCTGGTTTGTGTTGCTATTGTTGTCGTGATAAGACGAGTGACGACGCTGACTGTTCAGCGATACAGATGACCGATTAGGGTGCTGACGAGGCAGGGGTTGATCGAACAGAACAAAGTCCTGCTGAGGCAGATCGGGGCTCGGTAGGTTGTGCGCGGATGGTGCCGGCAGGCTCGGAGAAGAGTTGGGAAGCCATGTTGACTGAGGATCCGTGGTGAAGACTGGAAAGTCTGTGCCTGAAATGTTGGCGGTGGTAACGGAACTCGAGCTGGTGCTGTTTATAGCAGTGCTGAAGTCCAGATCAACCTGATGGTGAACTGGAGGGGAAGGTTGTTGAGTGGGGAGATGGCTGTTTATTTCTTGAGAAGTAATGGTTGCGGTTGGCGGGCGAAGGCTCCGAAGGAGATGAAGTTAAAACATGGTGCTGGGCAGCCTGAGGCGCGATATGATCTTGTAATACTGTATTGAAGTGAGGTTTGGGGGTGGAGGGAAGAGAGAGGAAAAAGCGTGCGGAGTGCGGGTGAGACGAAATTTGTATTTCTCAGGCAGCAACATGGCTAGAAGTGCGGCAGAGATAAAGTGGTACCGCACCCGGGAGAGGGGCACTAACAGAGCAGTGTATGATGGTAGGCAGGGCAAAGTTAAGGAAGGTACATGAGCCAATCATAGGGCGCTTGTTGCAGCGCCCTTCGGGCACACCAGGGTTCCGCCGGTGACTCACACTTTTTTACGCCAACCACATCGGGCGTGATGCGGGCCACAATCCAATCAGAGTCTTGCAAAGGGAATTAGGTGGGGATGGATTCCAGGCGGACTACAGGGGCCCCATCAGCGATTCGACGCCAGCCAGACACTGCGGGGCCATCCTGAGACGCTGCGGCAGAATCTTGATTGGTCAATTGACAGAGAGCCCGTGCCGGAGCCTGGGGAGGCTGATCGAGGATACGAGGAGATGATGGTTGAAGAGATGCGTGAGTATGGGGAAACCAGTTACTGAAACGACCTCGAGTATTTTACTAAAGCCATTTTGTAATCAGAGTCAATTCGGTTCCTCAACATGTTCAATTGGGGTCGCATGTTAATGAATGAATGAATCCAACATCGAGAGGCAAGCACATGTCTAAAAGAACCGATTACCAAGCACTGAAGCCACTTCAGAACCGGCTGAAAGCACTGTCGCGTCCACCAAATTTCTCACTTCCGCTAGCGCATGTCAGAGCTCAGTAGCCCACGCGACTGGTCAGGGCGCCAAGCCAAACAACCTAGACACCACCACAGTCCTAGGCGCAACCATCATTTCTCACAACCACCACCATCATCAGGACCATGCAGCCAACGCCTCGGCTACAATCCACCTTCCACCAGGTTTCCCATTGCCCACATGATGCCAGTTCTTACCGAAACATCCCGGCCGAGACGTTGAGCCCGTGGATGCCGGGACAGCAATCAAGATCGCGCTATGCCAATCACTGACAGCAGCAGATGGAGAGGCACGAGAACTCAATTGATACCTACTGTCGTCGCAAGCCATTTGCTCGTGGCCGAGCCCTCACCTCCATCCGGCACGCCGAGCAGCGGGCCTTTTGCGAACTATAGCTGCAGCTTAGAGAGGCCGTCAACAGCGCTGCTGTCTGCCCGTACTTTTTGGGGAAAGGTCTGCGCCGACGGCCTCCACAACGCGGGGGGGCCTACAATCTTGGTGTTGACAATGCGCGCACTTCCGTACGAAAGCGTGGATCAAGCGCAAAGATCGGGTAACGCTGTAGCGGCGGTGCAAGCGCTTTCTCCTGGGAGTAAGTTATGGAGTACAATAACAATGTTACAGTGTTGGGATGCGAGAGCGCCATCCCAATACAGGTATTCCGCAGCGAGGGTCCTGAGCGAATACGCATGCATACGCGCATGCAAGGTGGTGAGGCGCAGGACAACGCTTTCGTGACATCTGGCTTGAACATTCACTCCATTCCCTCCAAGAAGCTATCCGCCTGCTTCTTCGCTCTCCTCGCCGCCATCTCTTTCCTCCGTTCCTCAATTTCCCTCCGCCTCTTCTCCTTCTCGGTCTCTTTGGTCTTTCTGGCCTCCTCCGTCTTCTTGCGCTCCTCAGCGAGCTGCTCCATCTCTCGAGTCCTTGTCTCCTCATCCTTACTGAACTTAAAGAACCCTGTCCCCTTCGTCCGAATCTCCCAGTCGGCATCGTAGTGTTTCTGCTCAGGCGGTGTCGCGCTTCGGTCCCGCTTCCGTGCGAGCTCCTCCATCTTGTCCGGATCCTCTGCTGCAAACGCAAGAGACTGCACTGTGTCGCCGTAGATGAGCTTGCTAGGTTCGCTCGGCCGAGCCGACATGCGTTCTAGCTCTTCAGCGCCTAATAGACCTCGCTTCTGACGTCGCTTCATCCTCTCGATCTCTGCCTTGGTGCCTTTGCGTAGACGACCAAACTCATCCTCGTACTCCACGAGTTCCCCATTATCGCTGTCTTCCTCTTCAGAGCTACTTAGATCAGAGAGATCCTTGCCCTCTGTCGATTCAGCCCACTTGCGGTCAAAGTCTACCAAGGGAGCTGCCTCGTTTTCCTTGGGCACGTAGTCGCCCCTTTTCATCGCGGCATATAGGCGCGCCTTGTCCTCCATCTTGCGCCTCGCCCTGGCGAGCTCTTGTGTCTCTTCCTCCGTACCAGCGACATCTTTCAGAACTAGTTTTGAGTCTGACGCGTCCTTGCCAGCGCCAGTTCGCTTCCCCTTCCCTGCATGGAAAACGTCCCCCTTGGGCTCCTTCGACGGTCTCGGACGGCCTGAAGTTGAGCCCGAGTAACTGGCATTGGACATCAGTGATGTTAGCTGTGCCGAGAAGTCGAGAGATGATGACAGAGCCGCTGCGCGCTTTTGTTTCTTCGCCGGGCGTTGGCCGTAAAGATTTGGATCTTGAGGCATGATATCGTTGGTGGGCAATACTTTTCTAATCAAGATTCCAGGTCCGATATTTGGAGCTCAGTCGAATGATTACGATTTTCGCAATCAGGGTTTCTGAAGCTTGATGAGCGGCCTGGAAAGCAAACTGGATTCCGAGTGTTGATGTTGTCTGCTGAAGTCTGTCAGTAGTACACAGTTGACGGGACGTGACAAAATTGAATGGGCTCCCAACCAGGCTCCAGCGCTGGCACAGTTCCCCATATGTGAGCCTATTAGTGAACGACATCCAGGCTCCAGCTAATTTAGAACAGCATCATTCTTTCAGCCATTTCTGCAAAATCGAGTATTGAGTGATTCATCAGGAGCAGGTTCATTTCCTAGACGCTACCATTTGTCCGCGAAATACTGTGATCGAATGCCTGACTCAGGCAGCCCAATCAGCGACAGCGATCCCCAAGTACACACACACTGTCGTTCTGTCAATCCTACCAGCACTTGCACGCAGCAGGTCTACAGCCGCGTCACTGATCTATTGCATAGCACAGAAGTCTTTAGTGGTTGAAAAGGACGAACAGTTGGCTTCAGTTCATGAATCCAACTGGTTCCTTGCGGCCTGCAATTACGACGCACCTGGTGAAAAGGATTCAGGCTCATCAGTAGAAGCAACCGACGGCATAGGACTCATCAGCATGACAGATATTGTTCGGTTTTCGCGCCGAAGAAAAGAGCATTTGCTTTCATTACGGAGCAAGCGAGTACGGGAATACGAAGAGCGGACGAAGTGTCTCAATCAAACCGCCTCATTTAAGGATGATCAAGATGCCTGGAGACGATGGAGACGAGCACATCCGTAATGATGAGACCCAATACGTCGTGTTCTAGGATCTACGCAAAGTCATGTGGTCAATTGTCCATCCCAGTTAACCTCTACCTGTAGGCGAGTCTGCGAAAGCACCTAGAAGCCCCAAGAAGAATTGTTGGCATTTAAAGATTACGGACAATATGATGGAACGCGAAAAGCCATGTTGTAGGGTAGCAGATTATGGTCTTGAAAATGAGATTCGGGACAAAGATAAGTACCTGATAGTTAAACCCACGACAACTTCGGATTTTGAGTAGATGCACCACTTGAACAGATAACCGTGAATCTTCAGGCTTTGGCAAAACTTGAGTCTCGAATCGTGGTTTGTCTGGGTTAGCAATCACGCAAGGAGTCTACGTGTTGTGCCTTAGCTCCGATATAGCACATTGAGGCCCAAGCGGGGGGCGGGGGACTCGCCTGAATCCCCCGCCATCGGACCCTAAATTTTGACCTCAACTTCCCTCTGACATCCCACCAAACGACATAGCAACATTCCTCATCATGCCTGCCAAAGAAGTGTCCATTGCCATTATTGGTTTGTGAAAACTCAGCAATCATCATCGAAGGCTTCTAACTTTTCACAGGTGCCGGAGGTGTCGGCAAGTGCTTCCTCTCCCAGTTGTCCTCCCTTGCAGTCCGCCGCCCCTCTCCAAAGATCAACCTCTGCTACATCGCCACAAGCCGTAAAGCTTTGTACAACGACGACTACTCTCCGATTGCGGTGGATGGAGCCATTGATGCCCTGGCGTCTTCTACAAAGAGCCCACTCGACCTCCCGAAAGCCATTGAATACTTTGCCGCTGCCCCGACAAAGGTCGTTCTTGTCGACAACACCAGCTCTCAGGATGTCGCTGAAGCCTACCCTCTGGCGCTCAGCCGCGGCGTGAGCATCGTGACTCCGAATAAGAAGGCCTTTTCTGGCTCCTACAAACTTTGGCAGGATATTTTCAGTGCTGCGGAGAGCTCGGGTGCCAAGGTCTACCACGAATCTTCTGTCGGCGCTGGCCTGCCTGTCATCTCGACACTGAAGGATCTTGTCGATACCGGGGACAAGGTTACCAAAATTGAAGGTGTCTTCAGCGGTACAATGTCTTTCCTGTTCAACTCTTTCGCCCCCCTGGAGGGCCAGGGCGGCCAGTGGTCTAGCGAGGTCAAGAAGGCGAAGGAGCTAGGCTACACTGAGCCTGACCCGCGCGATGACCTCAATGGTCTGGACGTTGCTCGCAAATTGACCATTCTGGCTCGTTTGGCTGGCCTGCCTGTTGAGTCACCGACCTCGTTCCCAGTGCAGAGCCTGATCCCCAAGCAGCTCGAATCGTGCAGCAGCGGCGACGAATTCCTTCAGAAGCTTCCCGAATTCGACAGCGAGATGGAGCAGACCAAGGCTTCGGCTGAGAAGAGCGGAAAGGTTGTTCGGTTCGTGGGTTCGATCGATGTTGCTTCGAAGCAGGTCAAGGTCGGTCTCGAAATGTTTGACCGCTCGCACCCCATTGCCGCCCTCAAGGGTAGCGACAACATCATCAGTTTCTACACCGAGAGGTATGGCAGCAATCCTCTCATTGTGCAGGGTGCTGGCGCTGGTGGTGATGTGACTGCTATGGGTGTCACCGCAGATCTGATTAAGGTGTTGTCGCAAATTTCGTGATGTAGCGGAAGCAGAGTAGAACATTGAACGAAAAGCAATGACTGATTCGTTACGATACCGCGCAGTTGACTTCAGTGACCTCATCAGTCGTATTTGGTGCTCAAAGGTTTTTGGACTGAGCCAGATGAAGCAGTCCCAGTATTCCGCTGTTTTGCTGAAGCCCTGTTCGATGCGAGGTTTCGAAATGTGCGCCAGATCCAAAGGCAAAAGTCATAGATGATAAGTAGAACGAAAGGAAGGCTGATAAAGATACCCATGGCAAGCTGATGGCTGTGTTAGCTTCTGTCGTGCGCAACGGAAGATCCGGAGGTTTATTCCCATACGCATGTGAAAGAAATCAATCGGACCACGAGCGGCCAGGTCGGAGTCCACGTTGCTAGAAGAGAAGACATGTTTTCGAGCGAAGGCATGATTGCAAGGTTTCAGAAGCTCAGATCTCTGACCCGCGAGAGGGCAACGTAGCCAGAGTGTGTCGGTCTTGATGGATAGGGGTCAAGGAAGAATCAGGGCGAGGGAGAGAGAGGTCGGTTATTAAGACATGATTGCCATCGTCCTGGCGCAATCAAGTGCTCACTCCTACTACTTTCCCCTGGACCCTGGGACCCTGGCGCTGCAGCAGCCAGCGAGTTGCACTTAAAAGGCAACTAAGCAGGAATCCCTCACCGCCTGCCATTTTCGAAGCGGGGCAAATTGCCAAAATGATGTCTTCGCAGCATCTTTGCGATCCAAGATGCGCTTGGGTACATATAACATCCTCACCATGGGCACCAAAGCAAAGAAGGCACACCGTGCGCGGTACGAAGCCGCAAAGGGGGCAAGCGAAAATGAAATCAAGCTGCCCCAGAAGCGATTCTACCGCCAACGTGCACATGCGAACCCTTTTTCAGATCACCACCTGCTCTAGTCGGTACACCAGATACAACCATATGTGGCATTGACTGATCATTTCTATAGTCCCAGCTCACCAGATCAAATGGACTGGTCAACTCATTATCCCGACTATTTGGATACAGAAGAAACCACTCTCAGCTTCACTAGACCACGCCAATTGCGAAAGGATGTCGACATCGTAGACATCGGCTGCGGTTTTGGAGGTCTTACAGTCGCCCTCGCTCCCAAGCTTCCAGACTCTTTGATTCTGGGTACGAATTCTGTAGTCCCCTGACGACATGGCATGCTAACAATGCTGAAGGTCTTGAGATCCGAGCCCAAGTCGCCGCATATGTTACCGACCGGATACGTGCCCTTCGTGCCCAAAACCCTGGCGGACTCTACCAGAATGCAGCCTGCCTACGCGCAAATACAATGCGATTTCTTCCCAACTTCTTCAGAAAAGCCCAGCTAAGCAAGATTTTCATCTGCTTCCCCGACCCGCATTTCAAGGCCCGTAAACACAAAGCCAGGATCGTTTCAACGACGCTGAACTCGGAATATGCTTTCGTTCTCAAACCTGGAGGCATTGTGTACACAATCACCGATGTGGAGGATCTACATCTGTGGATGGTTCAGCACTTGGAGGCTCATCCTTTGTTCGAGAGGGTGAGCAAGGAAGACGAGGCAGCTGACGAATGTGTGGAGATTATGTCAACAGAGACAGAGGAGTCGAAGAAGGTTTCGCGAAACAAAGGAAACAAGTACATAGCCCTATTTCGCAGACTGGAGAACCCGCCATGGTAGATACTCGGGAAGAAAGGGGCTATAAGTCATACTAAGACTTACGCTTGGCTCATTTCCTTGAAGGAAATGCTTCAAGAATATTAAAATAATGAAGCAATGGACGATAGACGCACGAGCCTTATCTTGACAGCAATTGACAACTTTAAACCGCATCCAGCCGCCCTGTTGAACGGGCTAAAGCAGAGTCACAGTCTTGTTCAGGTACCTTACACTTGGCATGTGCCCCGCTATCGATAGCAGCACCAGCCCAACGCCAGCCGCTCTTTGCGACACCAGACATTGACCCTCCTGAATCATTACACAGGACAATGCCGCAACCTGCATTACCGCCACGGCTATGGCCTTTGAGCGACGACATGTGGCTATCGCCGGAGTAGCTGCCTTCATTGCATGGGGCTTCGCCGTAAGCTGGGCGCCGGCTCTGCGCTGGGTAGGCCACGCCTTTGTGCTTGGAGTGGTGCTCGCCCTTCTCGCCTTCACCGCACCGTTCTTCATAATCTCTCGCAAACCTAATGCTCGAAACCCTCGACCTCGCGGACCGTTGTTTGTTTCCGCCCAGAAATGGCGCACCGAGACGCAAGCCCTTCAAGAGCGAAACGCATACACTAGAGCACCCCTTGACCGTAGTTACCCCAAGGCCTCCTCCGCTGTGGACAATCTGCTCGGCTTGATACAACGCGACTTCATACAAAGTTGGTACTCACACATCAGCAAGAATGATGCGTTCACGAATGAGGTCGACAAGGCTATCCGGTCGGCCCTGAGCGGCATCATCGATTCGCTGAGACACAAAGACCTTGCAGAGCTCGTTACCAGTCGCATTGTTCCAATTCTTACAGCACATTTCCGCGACTTCGCTGAGGCTGAGAGGGCAGTCCGTGGCAAAAAGCTCAATCGTTCCATGACTGAGTCTGAGGAGCTGGATCTCGCCATTGCCGCCAAGTTTCGGGATGGCCAGCTACACCCAGCCGCCTCCTTGTCCTTCCCGGATACGAAGATGATACAACAGGACTATCTGAGATCGCTCGTGGCACGTATCATCCCGCAGATTTTGCCCAGTAACATAACTGCTAGCCGCTCTGTGGCGATCTTGATCAAGGAGATTGTTGGCTGCGCAGTACTGTTTCCTGTTATACAAATGCTTTCAGACCCAGACACCTGGAACCAGTTGATGGAGAACTATGGACGTTCCGTGTTACAGGACAGATCAACAGTCCGAAAACTCAGAGCTGCTTTGGATCAGCACGCGTCGCCTTCACCCAGAGCGACAAAGTTGGCGGTGGCGCCACGCATTGCCCCTGGAGATAGTGAACGCAAGTTCGAGAAGTTTATCCGTGGCATTCGAAAGGTTAACAATCTCTCGGACGCGAGGCGCTTCCGGAGTGAAGTTGCCAGCCAGTTGAAGCGTGATTCACTCGAGGAGAACCAGGATCAAGTCTATCTACGAAGGCTAGAGATGGGCAAGCGACTCCTTGACCAGAAAGTCAACCATCTTGCCGCTGGAGGTGAGCGTAGAGCTCTGCCGTCAAATACGATAGCTCCTACCGCACCAAAGTCTTCTCTCCTCGAAAACGCCTCCTTGGTAGATCTACTCAGAGACTCTTCCGGGCTATCCTACTTTATGGAGTACATGGATCGGCAACGATTGATGCCTCTGGTCCAGTTCTGGCTGGTCGTGGATGGGCTTCGCAATCCACTGGAGGATGACACGCAAGATGACGAGCATCTACCGTCCAACCTATTGATGTGGACAGATGCCGATCGCCTTGACTTACAGCAGATCAACCAAGCATACTTATCGAAACCGGAGATCAAGGTGACGGAATCGGCGAAGCGCCAGATACAGGAATTCTTCCAAGCTGGCCAGTCTGCCACTCCACTCCAATACTACAAAGCTCGAAGAGCGATCTTGCAAACACAGAATGATGTTTTGGAGGAAATGGACACACGCCACTTCCAGAACTTCAAGAAGTCCGACCTTTACTACAAGTGTCTTGCATCAGCAGAAGCGTCTCATACCAAGATGACAGCTCCAGCACCTACTGCGGGGATCACCTCTGCACCAGCTCACCCTCCGTTGAACAGAGCCACACAATCTTATCAGGCCAAGCCCAAGGCGTTATCCCGCCTTGTATCCCCGAAAGGAGCGTTGACAAGCCGACGTGCCGGCTCTGCATCTGATCTTAAAACTCTCGGAACCGGTAACAATGCTCTTGAGCGTGTGGCCGCCTCGCGTCGTTCACTTGAGGACCACTCACCAAATCCGCTCTTTGACGATGATGATTTCGACAATGAAGCCATGGCAGACTCGGTTCAAAGCCTTGATAATGAACCAACTCAAACCACGCCCGACAACAATGTGGTCCGAGCTGTGGAGGAAGCCTTGACCAACATACTGGAAGATCCAAGGCCACAGACCGCAGAAGATCTTCGAGAATCTTTGTTTAGTGGCACTGAGGAACATAACTCGCATTTATTCTCAGGCAATGATAACGAATCACACCGGGGCTCTATCGACCTAACTGGAATTGGCCCTGGCCGGGAGTCTGAAAAGCCAAGTTTGTCGTCCCTAGGTCTGGTTAGCGCGGCCTCTAGGATAGGTGTCTTCGTAGACGATGACCTCTTTGGCGACGAGGATAAGTACTTACCTGAGGAGGACCCAGATGCGGAGAGCGAAACGCAGCCGGCGGATGAAGATGAAGTCCACGAAGCAGCCCCGGGTGACCTGGGGCTTGCGGAGGCCATTACTGTCCTTACCAATGACATTGACCGCTTAGTAGCTCAAGAGGCTGTTGTGGACTCCTTGACAAGGAAAGCTGAGCTCACCAACAATACCGCCGAGCTTCGCATTTTGAAGAAATCCAAGGCCAGCCTCCAGCGAGAGATACGACGGAAGGAATTACAGCGTCAGCAGTATGTGATCCAGGAGAGCGACAACAGTTTGTACGGGCGCTCGACCATCAAGATCAAGTCCATTCAAGTCGGCAAAGAGGACGATGGGCGAGAGTTTGCTCTCTATGCTGTTGAAGTGAGACGAAATGCTGGTGAGCAGATGCCTGCCGCTTCCTGGATCGTCACGCGGAGATATAGCGAGTTCCACGAGCTCCATCAGAAGCTGCGACATAGATACCCGTCCGTCCGAAACCTTGACTTCCCCCGGCGTCGCATGGTCATGAAATTCCAAAGCGAGTTCCTGAAGAAGCGAAAAGCAGCCCTCGAAGTCTACCTCGGCGAGTTGCTCCAGCTACCTGAAGTTTGTCGCAGCCGGGAGCTCCGTGCCTTCCTGTCACAGAGCGCGATCGCCCAAGGCACGGACATCACAGATCGCCAGGATAAGAAGGACATGATGACCCGACTCTACGATTCTGTTACAGACGGCGTGGATGATATCCTGGGTAATATCCCCGTTCTCGATCAAATCTCCGTGGCTGGGCAAAATCTCATTGCAGCGGCAACAAGCCAGCTGAATGCTATACCATTGAGTGTCAACGAGGAAAGCTTCCCCGCCGCCGAGGCCGAAGCAGAGCTGAATGCATTCGAGAACAAAGAACTCGAGCCATTCATCAAACCGATCTGTGACATCTTTTTGGAAGTTTTTGAGCTGAATCGGGGCAACAACTGGCTGAGGGGCCGTGCCGCAGTTGTTGTGTTGCAGCAGTTGCTCGGCGGTACCATCGAGCGTAAAGTCCGGGATAATGTGCGAATGCTTGTCCAAGAAGATGCTGTGGTGAGATACATAGGCATGTTGACGGATAACATGTGGCCCGGAGGACAGCTGAACCGAGACCGGAAGCCACGAACCGCAGCTGAGAAGAAGAAGACGAGGACAGAGGCAAGCCTTATGCTGGCGACCCTTGTGCCAGACCTCGCCGGAGGTGTTGTGGGAAGAGTCAATGCACAAGCAGCAAGCCGTCGCATTTTCGCTACCTTCAACAATTCTAGACTAAAGTGAGTTTTCGGTCTTTGTGATCTACCAGAACAACTTGTGTTGACTTCACGCAGTGCTCATCTGGTCTTCACCATGCTTGATGAGATCGTATCGATTCTCTTTGACAAAGTTTGAACGGGCTGCATTGCGATAGCGTTCCTTCCATACCAGGAGACAGCAAGGCGTTTGAGGCGCGGAGAAGCATTATTCATACAGCTAAATAATACTTGCATACACCTGCCGCAACGATGTCGAGTGGCACCTTTTATGATTGATATGTTAGACGGATGCTTGGCTTGAGTTTAATGCTTGACATAGGCGAGGCGGTTGCACATCGTTGAATGATGACAATCTACAGGTATGCGGGCGCTGATGGAGTCTCCCGTATCGAAATGCCGTCCCTCACCCTACGCCGCCGAGTTGCCTCGCTCGGAGTGGACGGTGCGCCTGAAGCCACAGGCTGTTCGTGCTGGAACCGTGCTGTTTCCAAGCGGCGGCCGAGAGTAACTTACTGGGAAGCTGGGCCTGGGTGAGCTTGGGGAAGGTGCACGTGATGTGGCGTTCCCAACCTGCAGCGCCAGCGACAGCCGACCCCCAGCCCAGCGGCAGTGATGCTTGCCAGGCCTGCTACTGCTACCCACTATACTACTGCCTTCCCCGACCTCCAAGGTTACCTCCAACGCCAACGCCTCACCTCCCATCCAAACACCACCCTCCACCAACACGTCCCAGGTCAACGCCACCCTCATCCTCCTGCATCTCGGCGACTCTTTCCAGGCCTTTCAGGTGTGCGCCTTCCATCTGCTCCGGACCTTTCTTTCATCTCTGCCCTTCCAGGACCGCAAACGCCGTCGCTTTTCTTGGTCCAGATCTGCTTTCCCACCTGTCCCTAGGTCGCGCCGCCTCGTTGCTTTCCCCCATCTTGACCTCTTCTTCTTGCACACGTCTCTCCTCCGGCGCCGCCGCGCTCTCAGGCCGAGAGCCTTACCCGAGCGATACCATGACTGAGGTTTCATCCACCCGCCTCTACCTGGGGAACCTTCCTCGCAATGGTCCGGACCTTTTCCAATCCGATCTGACGCTACCGTTTCGCACCCACTGACCCGCTGCCGACAGCTACCAAGGCCGATGTCGAGGCGCATTTCGCGAAGCATGGCACCGGAGAAATCACAGAGGTGAAGCTGATGAATGGTTTCGGCTTCATCGAGTATAAGGATCCTATGGATGCCCGCGACGTAGTTCCAGGTAAGCTCTCAATGACGTTTCATGACACTCGTGCGCAGTGGCTGACCAACTCTATGACAGCTTTCCGTACGTTTTCTTCTTCGAGCTGAATCCGATCCATCATATCCGCTAGCTAACACTTTGAACCAAGATGGCACTGATTTCATGGGCGAGCGCCTTACAGTTCAGTTTGCGCGCGGCAGCCGTCAGCGCGAAGGTCGTGAAGGCGGTGGTGGCGGTGCTGGGTATGGCCCTCACGAACGCCCTCCGCCCAGACCCCGTCGAACGCCTCATCGCATGCAGATAACCGGTCTCCCGAGCGATACCAGTTGGCAGGTCTGTTACTTCTCCCCGCTTCTTGTTACCGGATCCCACGGAATGATGTCCACCTCCCCCCCTTGTCGTTAGGATCTTTGGTTTTGGGGTCCTAGTTCCAGGACCCTCGGCTGGTTTCCATGAACACATATGCACCCCTGGCTTTCTGCTATACTCTGGACGGATTGGGCTTTTGGCAATCGTGCTTGTTCTGCATTCGGGACTCCGTCACTTTCTCCTGGACAACGACTTACGTGGACCTGGATATAGGACCTCAAAGACTTTGCACGTCAATCGAGCCTTGACGTGGTCTATTCTGAGACCGGCCGCGATTCCAATGGTCGAGGGTGAGCACCCCTATAAGCCCTTTCCCTTTTGCTACAGCGCCTCTGACCGGGATCCAGGTTCGTGGAATTTGAGACTGCCGCTGATCTCAAAACTGCTGTGGAGAAGCTTGATGGACTCGAGTTCAAAGGACAGACGGTCCAATGCGTAGCTGATGTAAGTCGACTGAGGCATACCCTAGTATCACAAGCTAACTTTTTCTAGCCTCAGCCAGACATGCCTCCTCGCGAGCGGGGAAGATCTCGTTCTCCTGGCGGACGGCGCGGCCCAGTGCCTCCTTTCGATGAGTACGACAGACGCGGCCCTCCACGTGCCTATGGCAGCCCTCGTCGCGATGGCTACGGGTACCGCGAGCGAAGCCCTCGTGCATACTATGACGAGCGTGCTCGCTACAGGTCGCCTCCTCGTCGTCCCATGGAGGACTACCCTCCCCCGCCCCCACCGCCGCGTGCTCGCTACGACGACCCCTATCGTCGGGACTATGGTCCGCCTCCCCCAGATCCGTACGCCAATGGTCGTCCCTACGATCGGCCGCCTCGGGATTTCCCTCCCAGGGACGGTGGCTACCCCCGAGACGGAGGCTATCCTCCTCGAGACTATGACCGTGGTGGCCGTTACTGGTAAATCCATTTCTTTCTGCTCTCCGTCTTTGCTTCCTTTCTAGGAGCACAGCTTTGCGTTCCTCTATTGGACTGTCCTTGACCGGAGTTGATAGAGACATGAATACCCGATGGCTCGACGACAACTGCAGCCTTAACAAGAATGTGACACGTAGGATGGATGGTATGACAGATTGATGAGGCTTGAGGAAGTTGGAGGGCACTGCACTCAGCCTGGGGACAAGGGGCGTAACGTCTTCGTCTTTGGGAAGGCGACTGTGCACAATACCCGGTATGAGCGTTTCACCTTTCTACTCTCCCTGGGGAAGGATTGTTGTTGCGATGGGAGAGCTCATTCCTGGTCGTCTGTTGGCTTGCCACTAGACCACCCGAGGATGAGGACGAATTTTGATATTGACGAAAACACTCCAAGTTTTGGCGCGGCGCCCGGTGGGAATCTTCAGTATGAAAGAAAAAGCACAGGCTTATCATGTACTGTACGAGTACTGGGACGTCTATTTTCCTTTGACATTAGTTTCTTATTTTCCTTTTGCTCCTTTATCTTGTCGACCTTCTCTTCACTTCTGTCAGCTGAGTCTGATCTTACTACTACTGGACGATTTGCGACGGCAAGTCTTTATGCAGGGAAAACAGTGACAAATAAATGAATGAAACATTGCTATTTGCTTTATCTGAACGATCACGAACTACTCTCGACTCGACTGCAGGTGGTGTATGCGGAGGTATAGGCAGGGACGTTGACAGGAAATGATTTACAAGGGTCATTATGGCCACACGAGTAATACTATATGGTTCAACTCGACAAAAGAGCAGGCTGTGGGGCGTTCAGGCAGTCTTCTTCCATTGGCTATAGATACCAATGATACTGCTGGTGGTACCGGCGAGACCGACAATACCGTCATCGAGGCCGATCCAGCCAAGAGCAGATAGGGGAATGGTCAAGTCGCAAACGTCAGAGAGGAGCTGAAGACGGCTAGAGAAACGTTCCCTGTTGACGGTGTGAGCCACGATAGTCTCGCAAGTTGTTAAAGGGGTTTCCATGAGGACGTGAACTTACAGTGTGATGCGCTTGCTCTCCACGACGCCCTCGCCGTCCTTGGCATCGACCTTGGCCTCACGCAGGCGCAGTTGGTAGAGGGTGTAGGTCTGAGCAAAGACACTGCACACCAGGCCGAAGGCCCAGAACCTGTAGGCCTCCCTCTGCAGGGTCTTCGCCCTGGGGCTCTTCTTCACGCCCAGAGCATCCAGCACGGTGCCGGCATCGAACGTCAAGTACCCCGCGTAGCCGAGCTGGCGGCCGACTGTCGCGGCCTTGAGCACAGGATCGCCGCCGCGGGCATCGGAGGCCTGCGCGGCGAGCTTGAGGTGCTCGACGTTCTTGCCAACGCGGAGAACCTTGCGGATGAGGCCGAGCTGGGACTTGAGCGTGGCGAAGGAGGCGATGGTGGAGGGGAGGCCGTTGGTGCGGTGGAGGTACCAGGCGTAGAAGCGGGCGAAGTATTGGATTGTGCGGAGGAGCTTGTCGCGGCCGATGGTGGTGGAGGCGTATTTGAGGTAGTGAGCGAGGGAAGGGTGGTAGATGACTGCGTCGGCGACCATGACTGCGGTTGATGGGCGGTTGTAAGCCGGGTTGATAGATAAGAGGCGGGACGAAGGAGGGGATTTGGCTAGAGAGAGAGGGCGAGAGAGAGAGACAGCTAGCTTGCAGCTGCTCCGAGGGTTGAGATGTTGAGAGAAAGAATCCGGGGGGGTGGAAAGTTGGAATATGGTGGGTTTGGGTTGCAGAAACGCAATCTTTAGTCCATGAAGAGGATTGGCGGCGATGGGCTGAAAGAAGGAGGGTTAGCCAAGGGTATCACGCCAAACCCCAAGTACGATTCAGGTATGCGACGCGGCGCGCAGGTCTTCAGATGGAGAAACTTGCCGAGGTAGCGACGTCGGCGTGCGTCGGAGGGCAGCTTCTGGGGGGGGGGGGGGGGGATTTCTGGGGGAGGGAATCTAGTGGACGGCGGTGGTGCCAGGGAACCCCGCTGATGTGCTGTCGCCGAGTCCGGGGGCGAGGGAAAGAGTGCAGCTGTCACAAGCACGTGATGGAGCAATGACCTGGACCAGCCACTGAAGAAGTTCAGCCACAGGATCCTCCCCAGCCACAAGAGGATGAGTGTAAGTCGTGGAAGATGACCAAGAGAAGTCGATGACTTGGAGAGAGATGAAGATGAGAAGAGAAAATTCACGAAGATAGCAACAATAACACATTGTTCAGGGCCCACAGAAATAGGAGATCAAGTAGACGATGACCGTGCAGGCTTGCTCGAACAGCATAACTGGATCCTCGACGGTGTTCTCCAGATGCTTGATAGAGGCACCCGCAGGTACACCAGAGACGGTCAGGTGCGGTCCAATGCTGTTTGGTTTCAGGCTCCAGAGGTAAATACGAGAGATCCAGGGTTTGTTATTGCATGGATTTTGGAAGTAAAGTTAACCTGACGCCCGTGTACTTTACCATCTCTAGGCTCGTTCTCACTTTCACACATTACCGGCAGCAGTCCAATCTATTGCCGAAATTCCAGGTTCCTTCCGTGGGCTAATCGAGATCTTGTCTCCACGACAGATGTTCCTGGCGGATTCCAGTGCCTGTGCAGGCGGCTCTACGTTGCACTTGAAGCCCCGAGATGGGGGTGGCATGTTCATGGTCTTATCTAGGCGGCACGGTAGTTACCAAGCGGAGGCGTATCTCGACACATGCGTGCGCCTACTCGATTCCTGAATGATAGGCGGAACTCACAAATCTCAATCATCATCTGGCTACCTTTCAATGGCATGGATAGTGCTACAGCAATCAGTACAAACTCCTCCACAAAACAAGAACATATGAAGACAGACCCCAAACCATAGGTCAATTTCCTAAGTGGCTGAATAGCCTCCGTCAACAAAGAAGACCTGGCCAGTCACTGCCCTGCTCGCACCGCCTGCGAGGTAGAGCGCAATCCCTGCAAAGTCCTCGGGCACACCATTCCTCTTGATCATCGTCCGTGACGAGTGAGCTTCTACCTTTTCGCTACTGGCCATGACGGCGGTCACCATGGGGGTGTCGACGAGCGCCGGCGCGACAGCATTGCACAGAACGCCGCGAGGCGACCAGGCCTCGGCTTGCGAGCGCGTCAACGACATCAGCCCTCCCTTTGACGCTCCGTAAGCGCCACTGTTGCCAAAGGCGCGGAAAGCCTGCTGGCTGACAATGTTGATGATGCGACCGCTGCCTCGCTCGGCCATGGCGGGCCCGAACTTCTGGCCAAGTGCGAACGGGGCGGTCAGGTTGATGGCCAGCGTCTCCTCCCAACCCTTGAGGGTGATGTTGTCCAGCCGTGGTCGCGGATTGATGCCGGCGGCGTTGACGAGGATGTCTGGGATGCCATGCTCCTGGACCACTGCATCGTTGATGGCATCCACGTCACGAACATCCTTGGGTAACCCGAACGCCTTGCCACCGGCTGCTCGTATGTGTTTGACCGTCTCCTGGACTGGTGCATGTCGTCGGGCGACAATGATGACTGTTGATCCGGCCATGCTCAGTGCTATGGCCATTTCACGCCCGATGCCGGAGCTACCACCAGTCACGACAGCGACGCGGCCTGACAGTCCAAAGAGGTTTTCGAGATAGGCCGCCCCGGCCCTGATTGCCTTGGTTGGCATGATTTCACGTTGTCAAGCTGATCAAGTCGAGAGGAATGTAACAGGATCTGATGGCTGAATTGGCTCTTATAATGGGAGATGCGCCACCCACGCCGTTAGGGTCTCCCATTCTTGCTACGGTGGTGCTATGCTCTGAGCATCTGGCTGGTTTGCGCCCAACTGCGTGGCACATCAATAGTCTGGAACCAAACATGATGAATAGCGAACCTTGCAGACATTTTGGCTTGTGTTGAATATGAGCCAAGAGATGAACTACCACTTCCAAAGTCAACGTGGAGGGAGATGTGCAGTCGAAACAGGCACGCACCCACACACCGTTTTGGGCAACGCGTACTCACGTGCCAGACCCCGTGTGCTGCATCCGGAACCCCCAATCAAGGGAGAGGGAACTCGACAAAGATAAGGATCATCAGGAACGATAAAGAGCATAAAGATAGGTATCGGGGCCCCGCAAGCTAAAAGGAGTCACAGCTCAAGAGCACGAAGACAAGCAGGAGTAGCAGCTCGGTCCAAAGGCCGAGAGAGGCCGGCCGAGGAAGAGGTTATGGACAGTCTAGGGGCATCGCGTAATGGCAGCCGGGTGGACCCGGGATGTTTGCTTGAGGCTGTCACAGGACGAGGGTCGGAGCAATGGGACGGTTTCCCATCTGGAGTGACCCCAATGTTGAAACCAAAATCGAGACCATGACCAGAGTGGCCTTCCTGACTGTCTTGATCTCGTCAAGAGTTATCTCCCATGCAAATATTCTCCGTGGTAAAATACTGTATGCTTGCTTGCTGTTCGCATATTGAATACCCGACGGATACACACACTGTACTGGAGCCCCCGCAGCCCCAGGCCAGCAGCCCCGAAGACCCCCGACCACCTCGGGCACAAGGGCCCCGAATGCGCCCAAGACCTGCCACTACTGGGATCGGGATCTGCCATCTCTGGCCCCCTGTCCCCTGGAGTTACAGTACCAGCGCCCGCTAATGCCCGCCACCTGCACCGCCTACCCGCTCTGCCGGAGGTCCCTGACCGACCTTGCCGACTACTGTAGAGACTCCCCCAGTCAGTGACGGGAAAAGTACGAGACAGAACCCCGCGTCATCTCCCGTCACGATCTCCAATTCGCAAAGATGGAAGAGGCGCCATGTGACCTCAACTACTAGATACCGACTAAAAAGTGGCTGATACCTGTACATGATCCCGTCTATTGCCGCTGACTGTGGTAGTCATGGATGAAGTTGCAATGGAAGATGAATTGAATGTCCAACCAGCCAAAAAAGAAAAAGACAAGAAACAAAACGAGGGAGACAGTGAGCTCAGATACCTACGGTAGTCCTGACGCCCAATTCCCGATTCCCATTCCCACTTCCCGGCAACGCTCGCCCATGGATAAGAAAATTGCCCCGCGATCCATAACTTGCGTCAGGGCGTGCTTTGGACTGCCCCTCGTTTGTTCTCGCCCGTCCACCCGTCGAGTCCATCCTCTGTTTCCCGAGTCTGGCCGAAGCCGTCCCTCACAGCTCGAGGAACTATCCGCTTTGAAACCTTGCTTGTTGCTTGCTTCCCTATTACTACAACTACTGCTGTTGAACCCTGTTGGACTTTCCCGTTCTTCCTCTCCTCCCCTCCCGTGTAAACTTATCCTCTGACCCCCCCCCCCCCCCCTCCGTCTCTACAACCTCTAGCTTTCACAGGAACGAGTCTCCCTCCAGTTGCCGTTTTGTTGCTTCATCGTCACTCCCTCCCAACACAATACACTGAACCAATTCCCACATCCCTCCCTTTCTCACACACTTCTAGAGCTCCCAAGGCAGTCAGAAAACAACAAAACCGTCATCATGGGGCAAACAAACAACATGGGCGAGACCGAGAAGATCAACACAAACATCGTCACCCTCACCCGCTTCCTCACTGAGGAGCAGGCAAAGCACAAGGAGGCCACTGGTGACTTCACCCTCCTCTGCCACGCCCTCCAGTTCTCCTTCAAGTCCATCGCCTACTACATCCGCCGCGCCACCCTCGTAAACCTCACCGGTCTCGCCGGCTCCTCCAACGTTACTGGTGACGAACAGAAGAAGCTCGATGTCATCTCCAACGACCTCTTCATTGAGGCCATGCGCTCCTCTGGTCGCTGTGCCCTCCTAGTCTCCGAGGAGGAGGAGGAGGTCATCTTCTTCAAGGACGCCTCTGGCGCCCGTTATGCTGTCGCCTGCGACCCCATTGACGGCTCTTCCAACCTCGACGCCGGTGTCTCTGTCGGCACCATCTTCGGCATCCACAAGCTCCCCGAGGGAAGCACCGGCACAAAGGAGGACATCCTCAAGCCCGGCACCGAGCTTCTCGCCGCCGGCTTCACCATGTACGGCGCCTCCACCCAGCTGGTCCTGACCATGCGCGGCAGCACCGTCAACGGCTTCACCCTCGACAACGGCGTTGGCGAGTTCATCCTTACCCACCCGGACATGCGCCTGCCCAAGTCGCGCGCCATCTACTCAGTCAACGAGGGTAACTCCTTGTACTGGGAGAAGCCCACACAGGACTACTTCAACTCGTTGAAGGAGGCACAAGCGGACGGAAAGCCCTACAGCGCGAGATACATCGGTAGCATGGTTGCCGATGCGTACCGGACGTTGCTGTACGGAGGCATCTTCGCCTACCCAGCGGACAAGAAGAGCCCCAAGGGCAAGCTGAGGATTCTGTACGAGTGCGCCCCCATGGCCATGGTCTTCGAGAACGGTAAGCTGAATTCCCTCCCGTCCTGGCTCTAGCCGCCTTCGAATACTCTTTTGGATCGTTGTGATTTGACTGACATGTGTAATATAGCTGGTGGCCAAGCTGTCGACAGCCACATGAAGCGCATGCTCGAGGTCGCTCCCCAGTCTATCCACGACCGATCCGGTATCTTCATGGGCAGCTATGACGAGGTTGAGAAGGTCAAGAAGTTCTTCTAGACACGACGCGATATTTGTGTGAGGATATTTAGGGTAGGGTAGCGTACGAGAGACGGTCTCGAGGCATGAGGCGGGATCTCATCAAGAGGAGGGAATGGGGGCAAACCAGCATATAGTCTAGGACGGCTGCATACCTGTGTGATCTTATGAACACAACCATCTAATGGACAATGAATCAAAATACTCAATGACACTATATGATCTCATGCGACTGGGTCAGCAGCGCTGTGAGGTGCTTCACCGGGATCCTTTTGCCTCATTCTTTCTGAGTTTCCATCTTCAGCATATTCCAGAACTCCGGTTCGAGTCTCCAACGATCAAGGGAGGAGAGGGGGGCTATTCATACACACCACACAAACTTCGACCATTACAAAGATCTTCAACCACACAACCGCGTTGCCCTTCACAAAGTGAGGCCACCTCGGACAGAGACACCTCTCACCCTGGAAACGTTCAATGCTGGCGCCCCTCAAGAGATTCATGTTTCAGCCACTTCAGGACAGATATGCCCGAGCTCTTCTCACAGCGTTGGCAAACCATATGTACACATTTAGTCACATATGTATTAGGTATTCTAACTCGTTACCCAACCTAAAGGCGCAAAGCTTAGCCGGTTAGGAAATGACAGCGTGCGCTGACCTTGCACGCGCGGCAGAACGTGACGGGACTGGCCATCCTCGCTGTGATACAGTAATTGACATGCATCGCCTCAGCCCACCACGGTGCTATTAATCACACGCCCCGCGCCTTGCGGCCGGTGTGACTTGGGAAGGGTGCATGAGATCGCCATTGATGGATTTCGGAACATGTTTGCGACGGAACACGGACCACCAGATTTGAAGTTACTTTTCAGACGCCGTATTAGGCGTGTCTTTATGTTTTCTGCGTTGGGGGCTGGTCATGACATCGTTCACATGAGGCCACAAAGCATACGCCTCCACCACGAGGTTGGGGGCTGGGGTTGGGGCTGCTGTTGCCGCTGCTGCTGCCGTGTCACCGCATCGGCCTTCTCCCGTGTGAGATCAACTTCCTCCTCCTCGCCGACGACAGTCTCGGGGCCGACGGTGGAGTGTGTGGAGCCGGTGCTGGGAATTGCGGCGACAGATGCAATATCTATGCTGAAGTCGCCTTTTTGCTCGTCAAAGAAGCTGCAGGCGAGTAGGGGATTCAGGTTAGCAAACATTCTTTTGCATCCTTTAGGTATAGGAATGGTACGCCTCCACAGGGCTGTGGCGAGGGGTCATGCTTTCTTGGGGTAGCTTACCTCCGCATCATGAAGGACACGCGTTTGATGCTCTTGAGATTCAGAGGCTTCGCGTCGTCCTTTGATCGACCACGGTATGTCGCCTTAAAAGCGTTCCAGGGCAGGAAAACCTCCTTGGCTTGACTTGTCTCCGTAGACTCATCCGCGGTGAAATCTGCTTCCCATGTGATACCGCTCATCTCACGCCCATCATCTCTCTGGCCTGGGATCTCATCCTTGAGGGTCAAGAGATACCTCTTCCCGTCAGACTTACAAACCGAGATGCAGAGGCCAACAGCCTCGCTCAGATCAAGGTCGAGTTCGCCCTTCGTACGCTGGGAGGCAAAGCCCGCACCGCCGAGAGTTGACGTGTCGAGGTGTCCGCTGAAACGAGCAAATTCCGGGCAGCAGGACGACGAGCGTTCAACGGTGAGGTGGGAACTACTGCTGCCACCTCGAACGCGATCGTCGGTGGCCGTCCAAAGGGATTCGTCCCACGCTCTGCGTACTGCGTTAATAAATTGGCCATGTGGAAGGCATTTGCTGTCCCCGGAAGAAGGAGGTGCAATGTCATCGCAGCCAAGCCTCCGCAACCTCCGCTTAGAAGGCGTCGCAGAAGCCGGACTTCCTAGAAATAGTGAAAGCCGGATGAGGGCAATATGAGAGGATGATTACTTACACCTTGCCGCCGAAGAGGTAACGAACTTCGGTGCCTGATGAGGTCACATCACTCGAAGTGGACGCCATTGCGTGCGAGGAAGTCCACTCCACCGCTTGGAGACTTCCTATGCAAGAAGGCTTGTCTTTGGTGTTGGATCTTTGAAGTCACACCCTTCCTCGACTTCTGCGGAAGTGCGGAAGTTTCGTGGCAGTCTTTTGTTCAAGGGAGTTGCTAGATCAGCAGATGCCGAGACTGCTGCGCCTTGGTCGTACGGGCGATCAAAGAGAATGCCAATACAAGACGAATTGAAGTAAGTGAGGATCTATATGTGATGTCCAGAAACAACTGTTGATGCTTGATGCTTGACGACTGAGTCTCAGTTGAGAAAAAGAGTTACGGCTTCGTGACGTGATAGACTGATGGAGAACAGTGAGTGGCCTGTGGAACTGCCGCCTGGCGCGCGTCTAGCACCATACCTAGCCGAGGGACTGTAGCGCGCTGTTCCTGCCCAAAATGCTATTGACAGCTGCCTCAGGCTTCCAGGCACCAGGAAGCCAGGCCTTGTCTTCATTACATGCATTGATGAGTACTGCATTCCCTTAACTGGGACTTCTTGGCCGTTCCTCATTCTATGCCTGAGCCACTCAATATTATGCGTGCGCCTCTTGTCTTTATGTTCCTTTAATGTCCGATAGCCAGCTTCCTTTCGAAACCCCACCAACCTGTCGTCCTCCTTCAGCCCTGCGCCCTGCCACGTCCCACCCGTGCTGCACCTCGCCTACTTTTTGGGGTGGAAATGTCAGTGTTTCGGAGATCCTCAAGCTGGCAATTCGTGATCCAGGTGATTCTGCCCTGGGCCAGGGCTATTCGATGATCATTCGACAGCTGGCCACTAAAGGTATCTACAGTTTCAAAGCCCGCAGCTCACGGCGCAGCCTCCTGCATACAGACAGGGCCAGGCATCAGCTGAACCTCTTCGCATTTCTACATGGCCGAGGTCCGTCTTCCCTACGTCCCGAGCCCTTCCGCCGCATTGCCGTGCACGTTGACTTGCGTGTCCCCTTGTCGAGCGATCCTCCATATACGCCCGCTGCGCTACGGTAACAGGGGTTTGTCAACAGCAATACGCCCCTTTACGCTAGCTTTAAGAGTGCATCCCCGGAAAGTTGATGCTTGACGACACTTCTAAAGCCTAAAGGCCATTGCTGTTACAGTGGCAGTTACACTCAATGCGTCCACAGCACTTCTGCCCTGGTCTTAGGGGACACGCGAGAACGCCCCGTGATGCTGGGCACTGCCAACAGGGCTGGGCTAAATTCGACTTCCGTGCACGGACTTTGCGAGCGAATCACTTGCATCCGAGAAGCGCCTGTTCCCCCAAGGGCACAGTTCGTCGTCGAAGACTCTAAGCACTACACGAAAACCTTGCTGTACGTCTGCAACGCCTGAATGCTCAGCAAGCATATTATCATCAACGAGCATTGACCTTGACATTTGCTTTCCCGGCGCAACGGTTCTTCCGCGCACAGTAAGCACTGATCTTGCTCCCGTCCCGGCAAATGGCAAACTCAACCGATCTGGGCTGGGGTGCGTGCATACTACAGTACCAACAATACGATCAGTGTTACGCGAGCATGCAATGGCAAAGTAACTTCGGCCCCTGAGTCTGCCTGCGCAGAGCTTGTGCACGAGCTGTAAATACTCCTTTTCTGCCGTCCTGTGCGACACTGTCCTTTGAAAGATCACGCCCGCTATTGGATACGGTCCAGGGCAGCTCGTAAGGCCGAAGGATCCAGCGGGGTATCATACTCCCTGGATCGTCCAAAGGGCGGTGGAGCAGGGTGTCAAGATAAAAAAAACTCCGGCACCTTCCTCTGATATCGTTGCACAACGATGAGACAGCCTCCTCATGCTGAACTTAAGCAGGAGTCGCGCGCCGTCTGTCAACCTCGGTGGCATTGTTTCAGGCTTGAGGGCACCGAAGGAATATACGATGAATGCGCACATGCCCATCCTGGTAAACTCTGAAGACCCTTGCAACATACATATGGTAGTTGTACCACTGGAGCCCTTCTGTTCTTCTGCGTAACCTGGCCCTATGAGAACACTGCTCTGACTCGACTTTAGGGGCATCCCTAAAGTGTCTGAGCCGGTGCCTCCTCACAGCTTTGGGAACTCGGGAATAACTCTTTTTGCAAGGATAGAGGCGACAAAATCACATTGTCCAGTCCGCAAGTGACCCGATTGTCCACGTTGGCTTCAGGTGTGCTTGATCCGGGCGCTTCCCTTTCGGGGATTTGGACACAAGAAAGCTCACCTTAGGCTGACTGCGCTGATCTGCACCACTCGTTATATTCACATCCTGACGGTTTTGTGATGTGAAGCTTAATGAGTATGGTGTCTGTTGTTCCGGTGTGCTCAGGATGAAGTTGATGAACTCCCCCGGAATTGAACTTGACCGGCATACTGCGTAATTGCTCTTGCGACGCCTTTCCAGAGATGAGCGAGTCAACTCCAGAGGAAGCAGGGCAATATACCGTGCGGCGAATAACACCAATGTCTTCATTGGGTATTGGCCGAAACTCGAACCCTCTAGTAACGCTGGCTTGCGGCGTCTACATGGCTTTCAGGTCACGGCAGATGGAGCTGGCCACAACTGCGGCCATTTGAAGCACTTCCGTGGCACACTACCTTGTGCATCGCCATCTGCGACCTGCAGGTCTTCCCAGCTTTTCACAGTCGCCTTGGCTAGACACCCAACCTTCAGCTCCTGTAGCGCCATTGGACGTGCAGGCCCAGGCGGCCTTCCTTTGTTCCGCTGAGCTTGAAGTGAAATCAGCGGGGGGGAATCTATCACTTTTGATTGACAACTCCGACTCGAACTTGGTCGCTTGGTGGGACAGTCTTAACGCGCCCTCTGTTGAGCGTCCTATAGCCTACATACCTATTTCCCGAATCTCCTTTGACGCTAAGACCTCCGCTCCACTGCCGATAAAAAGCCCCCTTGCCTTGTTGGGGAATGTAGCTTCCTCGAGCTAACGTCCAGATGTCGCTAAGATCAGCGTGGACAGCTGTAAACTGACAAATCAACCCAAGAGCATTTCCTTCTTTGAGATTCTCACTCGGGTCGGGACAAAACGCTTTGGCCTTTGAACTATCTTCAAGGTCTGCATCAGCGAGGAGAATCCTTATGATGCATCTGTCCTCCACCGCCGCTTTGGCGGAGTGCGCGGAGTCCGCGGCGCAGTACCATGTCTTCTCGCCCTCACCCTTAGCCCTCGTTGGCGTTCAAGTCCTCATGCTCACTCCGAATGGCCGAGATGCGAGGCTGCGGCGCAGGGGGGCTTGACTTCAAGGAGGGGTGGTGGGCGTGACTTTTTGGGCGAAATACGCAAGGCAACGTACTCAATATTCAGGCTCTGGTCAAGGGGGCGTTTTCCAAAGGTTCAATCGGACACACCCTCCCTCAGGCCTGCTCCAAACCCGGGAACTAAAAGTCCTACAAAGTGTCGTCGTCGTAACAGGGGACGACTGAGGACTAGGACTTTGAGAGGATCGCGCAAATGCCGAGGAGCAGCAGCACAGCGGTGTCGTTTGTGTGGCCCACTAAGATGGGGCCGTGTACGCGCCTACACTCGCTCTCGCTTTTGCTGTTGCGTCGGCAAGCAGGGAACGAACGTGAGGGCCTGGTATTGATTTATCTTCCTGTTTTGGGTAATGCGATGGTGCCTTTGGAAATTCTTGGAGGACCTTACATACAGAATGGGCGAAGGGCGGTAGAGATGCATTGCAAGATGGCATTGCGCCTATAAGGATGTCATCACCATTGCTTAAGGACGAGGTCATCATGATGAATCGTAAATTGACAGGTCCACTCTCACGAGTGCGGTCGTTTGCGCCTCAAAGGGGCATTTTCATGCAAACCGTAGTAGAGAGTACCACGACCGCGGACACAAGGGAGGTGAGAAGAACGGAAAATGAAGCACATCAAAAGTCGAGATTTTATTCTCTTTCCAATCGCTCTCGCGGATAACTCCATGCTTTCCAAAAAGGCAAGAGAATATGTATAGCAACCCAAAGAAGAACCCCAAAGTCCAGCGCTCAACCGTCAAGCATGAATCAATCAAAGAAACAATAAAAACGTCCAAGCCATGTCCAAATGCGTGAGAAAGATAAGGACCCCTCGACATCCTTGCCGGAGAAGAAGATGCCCAGTGTCAGAAGCCCCCTTTCATCATCTCCCGATGCTCCAATTCCAATCCTCTTGTATCTCCCCATATGACCTGTCCCGAACCTGTGTTGATGTCTAGTCCCTCTTCTGTCCTTGACCGCTTTGCAGCACTGTTCTGCAGAAGCAAACGACCTTCAGTGCATTTTCCATTCCGCCCTTTCCCTCCGAGACCCGGTCGGTCGTGACGAAGGTCGTCAACATGTAACAGAATGTACACGTAGCTACATGTAGTGCGACCACGCTGATCTAGATATGCTGAGGCATATCAGGAGATCCGGGCATGGACAGTGGAGTCGTTGGGTATTCGTAGCCAGCTTCAGAGCAGTCCGCTGAGTGGTCAAACGAATGTGAGAGCGGTGGTGTCTACTCATGTACCCTATCAGTAACGGGAGTCTCGCGAAGGGGCAGCTGGACGCGATCTCGAGTTACTCACATGAGGATTCGATTGGTCGTAGGGATTTGCGTGGGGACCAACACCATGGGCGAAGCCGTAGCCAGAGTAGGATGTCATAGAGGTGTCCATGCTGTATGCTTCACGCTTCATGGCGTCGCTGAAGTGCGTCAAGGATGGGAGGGAAGACGACATGGTCGTTGTGCTAAGGTAGGACGGGTAGGGTTCGGCTGCGCTCATCACGTGGAAGGGTTGTGTTGAGCCGTAAGGTGCTAGAATTTGCTGTTCTTCTGGTGCTGGGTAGGTCGAGTAATTGAAAAGTGGCGGAGTGAATGAGCGTTCACGCTCGTTGTAGCTTACAGACGCAAAAAGCATGTCCTCATTATCCATAGGCGGGGTGAACTGCATTTGTTGCGTCTGCTTCAGAGGAGCTGGCGTTTGTTGTGGTGCTGGAGGAGATCTCGCCTGTGACTTGCTTGGTGATCGACGCTTCGTAGACTTATTGGATGGCTGAGGCTTCTGCTCCGTCTCTGCCTCATCCGAGGATCCAGCCCTACGCTCGAGATCCTCAAGGCGGCGCTTCAGCTTCTTGCCTGCAACCGACTAAGTTTCAGCGGATATATTCACAAAGGGAGGTCAAAGCAAGGGCTTGACATACGGTAGTTGCGCTGGGCAATGCGGTTTTGTATCCTCCGGCGCTCAGCCAGATCAGAAATCTTGGTCCAATCCTCATCCGGGTTGGCGGAGCTGCTGAAGGCACTGCTGGTGCCGTGGGCGGCGTACTGTCTTGCTGGCTGGGGAGCCTGCGCAAAGGCGTACTGATGTTGTGACAGGTTGAACATGGACATTGTGTTGGGAAGACCGAAGCTGTGGATGGTCGTTGAAGGATATGGCGCTGCTAGTGCAGGAAAGCGATCCAACCTGTCTGCGAGACTCGTACTCATGTGTGTAGAGCGGACGGGCAAACAAACTGCCATGGAGTATAAGTCTATGGTTGCTAAGTATATCAAACCCGTCGTGGAGGGGACTTTGTGATGCCGCGAAGAAAAATGGTAGAGATGGAACTGCGTGAATGCGAGATAGGTGACCAGGAATCGAGGATGTGGGAGAGGGCAGCCGATGATTAAATATCTTGAGGTGGATGAGAGAAGACAAGCCTCGCACCCCCTCTGACCATGTCTGTATGCTGCAGGGCTGGCTTGACGACTCCCAGAGCCCACGGTCTTAGTGCGCATCTGATGGCCAGGGTCGGGGGGTGGGTGCACCACGAGGGGCGTGTGCGAACTGACGGGCCCTGGTCCAGCGACACACTGTGGGTTGCAACGTTGGAAAGTTCACGGCGTTTTGGGGACCATCTAGAGTCTGATGGTGGTGCCGTAGGCGGACCCAAACGCCAATTGCGGACTTCCAATAATTATACCGCGTTACTCAAGGGTATTGCCAGCCCGACCTGGTCGTGGCCCTGCTCCATTCTTCAAACAGAGGGTACAGCGGCCGTGGATTCGTGGGCAGCCCGCCAGATCACAGGGCTGGGGGGACAGTGCCATGTTGTCGTGCACCATTATGCTCGCAAGGTTATCCTAGTCACAGTGCGCTTCTCTCCTGTTCCGTCTGTTCTTCGTCTCGAGGACCGTTGCGCTCCTTTGGTGGGGGAAACGAAGACTGTGCTTGTGCCAGGCCAGCTCGGACCAAGAGTTGTCATGCCCGAGCCTCCGCGTCGGGAATTCTATCAGGACGGCATCACCAGTGGCATTACGGTACCCCTGTGAAGAAACGAGTGGAAGTGACATGTTCAAGGCACAGATCAGGAGGGGGCTGCGAGCGAAGCAGGCATTGGGGTACGGAGTACTGAGCTCCCTAATGCACACAAAAGGATGATCTACAATGACAAGGTACCCGAGAATCCAGTGACTAGTTACCCGGCGAGCAGCAGAGGACGGAAAGGAGACGGAGTTTTTAGGGATGCGGCCCCTCAGTAGTGAAGATGGGTGGTTGGGATGATGGAGATGGTGGTGGAGTGTGGAAGGTGTGTGAGAACACTGAGGGGGGAGAGCGTCACTGAGGCAGCAAGAGACAGAGTGGAGAATGAGCCTAAATTTGACAATTTAACCCGGAATCGCCGACTTCCCCCACCATCAGCACTTAAGGTCTGCCACTAAGCTCACTGGAGCAGCGCCCTCCAGGCGCCCAAATGCTTGGTTCCACGGCGAACGGTAGAAACAGAAGAGCGCCAGCCAAAATGACCTGCCCAGCCAGCGTGTCCTTCAAGCGATCAGTCCGCCAAATAGTCTAGCCCCCAACTCATGTCGACTGTCGTCGAAAACACCATCATCTGACATTCACACCCACCTTCCATCACCCACCCGCCTACGCAAACGCCCTTTCCAAAACCACGACACCACCTCCATGAGAACGAGGGTGCCTTTGCCCATTGAAGCGGGTGCTTCTGTCAGTGCTGTAATGCCACTCAGTGACTCGAGCGTCTCCCGGCGATTTGACCGGCGGATCTACGACATGCCAATTGCCTGCGTCTGTAGGGCTGGGCCTGGCTGCGTGATGACACTCAGCAACCTTCGAGAATCGATCCATTATCGATTTCTCCGCCTATTTCTGGCGACCCGCAATGATGTTCTGTGCATTCCTGCATCAAAGACTACTATTCTGCGTCCTGCTCGCCATGATATGGTTGTACCTGAAGAAGCTGGCATTGGCCTCAGCTTCCTAGGTGCCCAAATCATAGACTTCTGAGAAGTCCCGTGCCACACAAGAACACAGACCCCCAAGCTCCCGGGTCGCGTACAACCTTGTAAAAGGCGGGTGCTAGGGTTGATCAGCACCTACGCAATCCACACAGCTATACAGCGGCCTGCCCGTACAAGTTGGGAACCCGCTGCAACGTCCGTCTTTTCAAGGCCTGTTCATGGTCTGCGCACCACGATTTCCCTTGCGAAAAGGCGGACTAGATCGAAGTTACCTCCAACGACGGTGGACGCAACGCAGTGTCTGGATGAATCTGTTTATTTGCGTCCCGCTTCACACGGTTCAGACACTAATTTACCTTTAACCAAGGCCACTTCAATCGGAATCGGCTTCAGCTGTACAATGGCCGAGCCTCACCATGATTCCCATGCTGAACGCTTGACGCTGAAAGATCGCTCGAAGCCAAGCACCGTAAACGGCAAACACTCTCTTGGGGACCACTCCTCGTGGATACGCAGACCCAGGCTGGATGTGTCCACACACACCTGTGCCGTGTAAACGCACGCGGACCCCTTATTAGCCCGACCGAACGAGCCCTGTTTGTGACGCACACTTTATGTCTGGAATGGGAAACCGACGTGGCTTCCAAAGCCTAGAGACCCTGTGCCTCTGGAGTGCATCACGCCTTTCATCAGACCGCGCGCGCCAACCATGCCGCCGTTCCGCCTAATTCTTTCCTGTACGGGACAGCATCTTTCCATGGGATTGTCAAGATGCGCAAGGATCTCTGGGCCGATGTACAGGGTGTTGCGAGGTAGACTGCACTGGAGCGTATTCCCAGAGTACTTTATGGATCCATGACTGCTGCTGTCTACACGGGTTATCACGGGGTCGAGCAAACTGGTGCAATCGGACGGGTCTGCGACGTCATGGCAAGCTCTCGAGAATTAATCACCCCAGTGTTCTCCGCATCTCATCTTTCGAGGAATAGGCGACAAAGCAAGGGCCAGAGAGGTCAATTGCTGGACGAGACCCGGAGTGACCGTCGATTCCACTGCTACGTGGTGTCCTTAAGCGTGATGGCGCTAGGGCCTCACCTCGGAGCCATCCCTCTGGCTGGGCCTTTTCATTAGGAGAGCTATTTTTGTTTCCCCCTCCGACACCCTTGCGCCAAACTGACAAATTGTGTGAAATCGTGGGAGTGCGGCTCTCCCGCCCTATCACTAGCCAGCCCACCCGCGTCACGTTGCTTCGGCAATGCCATTGGTCTCGAGTTTGTCCCTTCATATTACATAGGTGGCTCTGACGACACCACTTCACGTCTTTTAGACGCGTTTTGTCGTTCGGTGAGACGCTCGTCCTAGGCTGCAATTGAGCTTCCACACCTTCTGCGATGGGTGCGCCTGAAACCCAGCGCATCCTGGGGACGAGCAAACAATAGTCTTTCTCAGCAATGTCAATCATTGTCCCCTTTCCGTGTGCCCTCAGTGGACGGTACATGGGAGATGATCAAACCCGTCGCAATCGCATTCATGATCTTCGAAAGATCAAGGGTTCGAGGGACTTAGTCCCCGCCCTTGGGACATACACATCTCCAACCCAACATGCCTCGTGGGACATCGTCGAAAGGGTTGCCTCTACGTACCAAGATGAATCTACCAACCGCCCTATCGATCGAGCTGTTGTTCGTATAGTGGCAACCAGATAAGGCGATCACGCATCCCCAGCTGTTTATTCATTTAGAGCAGTATATTCTCGCAAGGGACGGTCCCATTGGCTTTAGAAAAGGAATTTCTCTCGTCAAGGAATGCCCAAAAGCGTCGGCGCGAGATCTTACAGCTCCTCGCCGTCTACATATCGCACATTAGAAGGGCGCAGCAATGGGGCAATATGTCGGTACCGAGCAGGAAGTTTGAGAGTATATTCTGAAGACGTCCTCAGCATGCGAAGCGGCTGCCACGTCGTCTCGTTTTTTGTTCAGCTTTGGTAAACGGATTCAAGCACACACACCTCGCAGGTATTAATTTATTGCCTATTTGGGAGGGTCGAATGAGCGATCTGGGTCCCGCGCCAAAGCCCCGTCGATGGCTACAGCATGTGTCATGGATCGGCTAGGAAGCTGAGTCCTTTGCTTCCCCATCATGGAAGTGCGCGTCTGCGTCGCAGTTGCGAATCATGCTGTTCGTGAAAGTCAGTGCTGCTTTGGGATATACCTAGGGATCGGCATATGCAGCCGTGGCTGAGCTGAAGCGCAAGCCAACACATGGTGATGGACTGACTCTTATCACAGACGAGGGCGATCACTTCCCCGCCTATATGAAGGCGTCTCAATCTCACAGTCTCAAATTGAGACACTCGAGCATGATGTTCTATCTTCTCGGAAAACCTACTCGGCGGGTGCCCGAGACCTTGTCCACGTCCACGTACGGGAACATCGTCCCCACAGCGCAGGGAGCACTGGATGGCCCTTGTTGAGAGCCGATATTCCCGGATCTATCCCGCCTGATTGTATGCCGCATTGTCTGGGTGACCAATCCCTTTTGAACTAGGGTTTTGCTCGGAGCCACAGCGGTGGTAACACGCTGACGGCTACATACATAGAATGTTTGCTGAAAAAGCATGAGCTGACGGGATGACCAGGCTGTTGGGTTGTGCACAGTTAACCACAGCCTGCAGGAACGCCGTGCCCACGGACTTCGTCCTACCAGGCAGGTCTTTGGGTACGTGAATGGTATGCTGGTTTCGTAATCAGCCACATGCGTGGAGTTTCAGCCTTATGCCTGGGCAAGGCATGACAACAGCTTGCGATGGCGGATCCAAGATGCGACCTTTAAGGTTCTTACCTCGTCCAACCGTCAACGACGCGCTTCCTCAGACGCCATGGGAGCATGGTCCCCTGATAAGGGACGGCTTACGTCTGGACATTGAGTGTATTCACTAAAGATGGATCCAAGCTGTGGACACATCCTTACCAATGTAGGCAGAAATTTGGCCAATTTCAACGCGGCACGATCGCTTTTGCCAAATGAAATGGCGCTTTCGCTTTCAATTGAGCACGTTGTGAGGTGGCATAGTACGGAATACACCCGACTCAAAGGTGCACAGACCTTTCATACTCGGAAAGCGTTGAGCTGGTGCTCCCCAGTGATGGCCAAAGCGCTAGTCTTCATTACCCAACTACAACTAGTTGTAGAAAGGCTTTCGAAAGTTATGTTCTTCGAAGCTTTGAACTAGGTAGGTGTGCTACCAGTCGGGGAAGATGGCGGGGGTGTCCGCGGCGCAACGCGTCGCAAAGTTTTCGGAGATATTCGCAAGAGAGTCCGTATTTTCTGCCTCAGGCGCGGTCGAAGGATGAATGGATGATGTCGACGATTGCACATGGGGGCGAAGGCTAAGCTGGCGATCTCTCAAACATCATCCTTACAATGAACCAAGCTCAACTCCCGGCCTTTAGCGAGAAGGAATGCAATGCCTACAACAAGATGGGGTCGTCGTTCGATCGCCTATCTGGCCCAAATGATGATTAGTGTCCCTTTTGGGTCTACCGGGATGGATCCTCACTCTCCAGAACTCGTTCAGTTGACCAATCGACGAGGACGGTTTCCGAAGAAGATAGACTGGCCTCATGGACCAGCGCCAGGGGCGCAGCGCACTGGGCAACTATGTAGGGGTCCCTGGCAAGGACTCTGGTGAAGCCCCATCGTTGTCCTCCTTTGCAGCGTTTCATGAACCTAGCCGTATCGTGCATGCGAGGTTCGTTAAGACTGCGCTGTGAGTGGCTGCTCGTCAGTCAAGCAACAACAAAGCGGACGGCAAAGGCTGTGGGGAGCCACAGCGCTGGGACCCCGCCTGCTGTGCCTCACGCTACCTTTATGTGAAGAAGGAGATGTCTTAGCATGTGTGTGATGATATGACATATGGAGTACCCCTCTTGATGAGAGACTAGGGGGTTTTGGCATTTGGGGGAGACTCCCTAGCGGCACCACCTTGCTATACGCTGGCCTTTACGACCGCTAGCAGTATACCGGTTTAGTGGTGGTGCTTCGAAAGACAAGGCCTGTCACAACTACTCCGTATGACACCTACCTATTTACTCCATGGCAGGGGTTGTGGCTCGCTCGAGCTTCGCATTGTTTGGCCTCTGATTTGTTACACTCCAACATGGAGGATCGAGAAGGGCCGTTAAGGAAACGTACGGCGGGTTTCCTGCAGACCGGCCACAAACGCCAGTCTGCAGCGCAACAGCCTATAACCATGATCGCGGCTATTCTAGTCGCGCCTTATTGCGACAGCTCTGACGTTGGATTCTCATGGTGTCATGTTCAAGGCGTGGTTCAGAGTTGCCATTAGGCTTGGGAACGACGCGATGTTGTTGATCGAAGTCGAACAAGATATAGTGATCTGCGAGTTTGGAGATCATTCATTGACCCAACACACGATATGCGGCTTCGGGTCGACTCATACGGGGAGCATCGACTCACAGAAACATGCCTGATCCGGATCGCAGTAGCCCTTCAGGTTGGATCGAAAGAGGAGCCGGCGTGAATCTAGCACGAAGGCACGAGTTCCTCCAGCAATACGCCCTCATAAACGAGACCATCCCCCCCCCCCCCTCCCCCCGTGCGAATGCGAAGAACTACAGTACTCCGTACAAATGAACAACTACTGAGGTACAATGGGAATGTGGGCTAAATGCAAGGGTACGTATTACTTTCCAGCGGCAGCCAGTGACAGTCGCTGTTGGCCAGGGGGGAGGATTGATGGCAGCCTAGAAATGGAGTCACGTGGCTTGCATCGGGGTTTGTGATCATCCCTCCGTAACGCCGCATGTGCCCCCATAGTGGAGTTGGGGTCCCCTACGGATACACACACGCCTCAAGCACAGACCAGACAAACTGCTGCTTCCCTGTGATGGCCCTCCTCCCAGCGCATTCGCAATCTATCATATCTGGTCCGGGGCAAGGGCAGCGCTTTTGAAAGAGCTTCTGTCTGCCATGGATACAGGGGTACTCAATGTGACTTCTCCGACGATTTGGGACTCACGCGCGGCTGGTGATGACGATGAACGGGATCCAGCACATGCAGAGATGCAGAGGCAGGTTGATCAACTGGTACACATCAAATTGTGCTGGCTGCTTTTTTTTAGCAAGGCATTCAGCATTGCTTCCTCATCTCCCCACATGAAAGCGGTAATACTGTCCATCTTGACCTGGAATCTATATCGCCGAAGAAGCATGTGCACTGACTTTCAAATCAGCCAGGCAAGCTGATCTCAGGGGTCATCCCAGAGAGGTCTCATAGGGCTGGCTGGAGACATGGCCGCAACTCTGAACCCGAATAAGCCTCCTACAACACCATTGAAGTGCATTCAGAGGGAGCACGGCATCAGGCCAAGCTTCGGCGACTCCGTGTCCTGTACTGCACGTTAACGCTGGTCCCTCCCCAGTATCATGGAAGTGTGCGACGCGGGTTGGCTGAGCCGCGCCAGCTTTCCCTAGCTCCGTATGTCTGGGGTCACATAGGGAGGGACTGGGCGGCTGTTGGTCGGTTTATCTGGTTCCCGTAGGGCTGAACGGGAGGGAGGGGAGGTCAAGCGACTCGACACCCCTCCCCCCCCCCTGTCCTGCATCCATTCATCTACCCAGCGCCAATCCCCCTGTCTGCTTGGTGCGCTTTGATCAGTCATCAACAAATTCCACGGAGAAGACCATGGAGGGGCAGGCAGAGTGGGCGGCGTGGGTAGACCCTAGCCTGTGCCTTATTACTGAGGCTCTGTTTGACATCGACAGGGCCTGAGAATCACTGTTCGCTTAATGATGCATGACGACTGTTCGCCCTTGTTCCTGAACAACACTCGCATTGGTCGTATCGCCAAAAAGACCACGTTCTCTTGGTAGTCGGCAGGCCTGCGCCTCATGGTTCATTGATCGCAGAGCATTTTGGCTGCGACAAGCAGTGCCATTTCACCGCTTCTGAGACTCCATCTCATTACAGCCTGATCCATTAGAGGGGAGCCGCAGCTACAGCATGGTGCCTGACAAAGCACCTGACGCGGTGCCAAATCACATGTGAAGCCAAACGGTAACTTCAGTGCACAGAGGGTGCTCTAACGAACAGTATCGATGCTCGTTGGAATAGTACCATGGGGCATGCGTCAGTGGATACACCGAGATGGCCCGGTTTCCCATATTCCAAATGCTCGATAAGATCCATATGCAATTGGAGATTGCCCTCAACACGGGAAGGCTGAGCTCTCACGTGCAGGTTCATGTGCACGCCCTTTGGCGACCAAGCAAATGGCAAATATACCAGTGCAGCCATTCTGCACGACTCTGGAAGCAGCAAGACGGCGACCACTTCCTACAGTACGCGGCTTGTGCTGCATATCCAGTGCAACAACAAATGTAGTGCTGCAGGGATGGTCCCACCCCAGTGCGCTGGTCGCCGCCCGCCTTTTGAGCGTGCGAAATTGGTGTCCATGCAGTGGAAAAGGCGGGCAGCCAAACTGCTCCGCCGATACAGCCTTCCACAGTGCCTTATGCAAGCAACCCAAGCTAGGCGCGTGGTCCCCCTCCGAACCCCCAGCTGATCCCCACCAGTGCGCAGGCATGAACAACTGCACTCAACGCAGGCATAGTCCTACCCGAACTCGCATACACTTCCCTTGCTTTCTCAAGCCCCCCCCCCCCCCGGGTACATCGGCGATGAAGTCTGCTCGGTCTAAACCGACAGTGACTATACCGGTCGAAGAGGCGTTAGGCAGCAGAATAAAAAAAGGACACAGATTGGAATGCACCCACGATCTAGCTTGGAATATGGTACGATCGCTGGTTTTTCGAAAAGCCTTCGAATGGATTGTTACAATGGACTGAGCAGGTTTCTCAACTGGCCGAGACCCAGCCGGCGCAAGCCCCCTGTTTAACAGAGCTTGGCGGCGTTGCTCTAGGGCAAACGGCACCTAGAGTTGGCGCCATTCACCTGGTGCCGGCACTATGGGCATGCCCCCACGGGTTGTAAGTTTTTAGCACGCTCCGCCAAAGTCGATCAGCCGTGGATGCCTTAATTGTTTGTCCCCATGATTCGGCTATCGCCTGCCACTACCAGGCGAGCGAGCGTCACAATGTATCCGGCAAAGACACCCAATCCATCGTTGCATCAGCATGTCGGGAGCCCACAGTTGTGCTCCTTTGATGAAAAATTATTCACGGAGCTTTGAAAGCTGAGGACAGCTCGGATCTCAGCCTGTTGGCCTGTGTGTGAAATACGGACACGGCCAATGCTCTGCCGCTTGGTCTCAGCATGCTGCAAGGGCGCCACCAACCGCAGAGTCGGTTCGTCTATCTGGAATCTTGCACCCCTATGCAGGGCTCGTCTCAGAACTCAATGGTTGCTGCGTCCAAGGCCTCGGGTTCAGGGTCTTGTCTAACAGCTTTGGTAGTAGCCTGAGAGACCAATGATTGCAAAGAACACCAAGCTCGATCACATCGGAATTGTCCGATGAGCCCCCCTCCACCCCCTCAGGCCACTTGCTAGCATTTACACCGTCTCAGACGTGGAATCTGACCCGGTTCTGACGAAAGTACCTGGGGTATCACAGGCTGAGGTCAGTGCACCGTTAACAATCTACAAGCGGGAGCGTTCTAATGCGAGCCTTGCATGGGGAAGTGACACTCCCTCTTCCCTAACAGACAGCCGGCGGCCGCTGCCAACGACTCCTAGCCTCTTACCCCGGCTCCAGTTCAAAACTGGGACAAGCTTTTTGGCCATCTTTGCGCTGGCTCTAGAAGGAATCTTTGCTTCGACCAACGCCGTGGCTTGAGCCGATTTTCCTGTGTGTCACTGGTCTCCGCATGGCGTGGGCCTTCGCTCGTGATGCGGTTGAGGCTCCAAAGATTTATGGGCATTGGGAACGTCCTGGTGGGTGCCCCTACCCGTTTGGCGGCGTCGGCAATGGGAGCCGACCAGCCTGTGATCTCGAACGATCGTTACCGAGTAGCTCGGGTCACTTGATAGATTTACCATATGTCTAACGCCATCCCGCCGCCATCATGCCGTGTTTCCGGGGCAGGCTTGGGCATGATGTCATGAGCCGTTGCGTTGGATTTTCCCACACCCGTGAGACCCAACTTCAAACAAGCTTTGCTCTGTTTACTTACTCAATTCAGGATGAACGGCCCGCAAGGCCAAAAACCTACCGGATCAGGCCGGCACGGGCTCGATGAGGCATCTCGTGATGCGAGTCTTCTCGCTGGACTAGACTGGCGGAGCATTGGAGCAAAATGTCTCGCAACATTCGGCATCTCCATTGGGACTGGACCCCAAGAACCGTGGACCTGGTAGCATGGCCTCTGGGGGTAAGCAAATAATCCAAGGTTCGGTTCTGGAGAGACTTCGGTGCGTCTTGTCCATAGGTGGAAGCCAATCGTATTCCGACGCTGTGGCTCGGTGCTTTTGTCATCCGCATTCCGTCTCACTACTGCAGCCCTCTTGTCGAGGGAGATCTCAGCCGCGGACGAAGGGATGTCGCATGCATGGGGTCCATGAAGCGATATCCGTCAAGTGGTCCAGCCCTGGTCGTTGATGTGATGGTGATGGAGGGTGTGCTTCATACGTGGCCAAGCCAGGGGTCGTACACGAAGGGTGCTCACTCTGCAACGAGGCATTATTGATTCCCAGCCATGGTTAGATGATCACAGCAGGCAATTAACGGGGAGGTATCGCAACACCCAATGAGAGCTCCAAACGGCCGCTTGAGGATGGGGATCAAGCTGACATCTATGGAGCCATAGGGCTGCAGCGAGACCACCCTTGCCCTGGATGTCAGACTGAAGACTCGACATTTGCGATCTTGGCTTGGCTCTCAGCGTGCAGAAGCAGCGACAGTGCACGGCAATTTTGCTGCCGATAATACGCTCCAGGGAGTCACGATCAAGTAGCCAGGCCAATCGAAAGATGCTGGTATCAACGGCTTGCTGTGAAGCATGATCGAGAATGCAACCCTCCGTACGGAATGTTCACCCAAAGATACAAGATGCCCACACAGATCATTTGACAAGCATGCAGGCTACGTATCACATGGTCCGTTTACAAAGTGAATTGATCTGGAGCTGCTGGTCAGCATGCGTCGAACAACCAACCCGACCGATTGGCAGATCATCTTGGCCCGTCCCTCTGGGCACCCGCCGCGTTTGGTGACCACTTTTCTCTGACACCGCCACGTTGTGTGATGATTCACCTATAACGGTGTCAGCCCTATACATGTTTGTCAATTGGAGGCCTGTGCAGTGGTTCCGCGGAGCCGCGGGCGGGAGTGAACATAGGAACAGGGGGAGAACCAGGCGATGCTGGTTGCACTCCGCTATCTGAAAGTCCAATTGCGATCCGCACTTGACAATACATCGAACAGCGGGAGCATCCCCAAACGGTGCCAATTATAGACCCCTGTGTTCATGGGGGGCTTTGGTGTTATATCGTGGTGCTCGCGGGCGTGGTTCCTAATTCCAAATCACAGACTCAGCCAGAGGAACTTGGATATTTGCCAAGACGTAGCGTCAGCTATTGCTCCTGGTTCACGGTTGACCTGCCAGCCTAGTGTTCAGCTCTCGAACGCCCAAGGAAGATTTTGGACCAAGAGCACTACATTCACGTCGGTGAACGTGGCATGTGTGCTTCTTGCAATTTTCCCTGAAAGGGCCTGGCAGCTTTGGTCCTTTTGTTGGGTACCTCGTGCCGCTTGTCATGTTCTCCAGATGCCTCGAATGCTTTCCAGCTTCCCATAGCGACGAACTTGAACTCTTCAGCAAATTCAGTATTATCTGGAAGGGTGTTTACACGGAGAACGAGGATCCAGACTGACATCTGGAGCACATCCTACGTTGGCGGAACTTACCGAGTGGCCTAGGGTGGGTTATCAACCCCTTTCAGGCCAACCCTTAAGCCCTACAGTCTGTGGATGGATGAGTCTACGAGTGAGAGACGCGGTTGACTCTCTGCTGCAGGCGTTTCCCAGCGTTTCCATGATCTGTGATGGCGTTTGGATACCCTATCCTGTTGTGAGGAGGTCACACCTCAACAGTGCCATATGCACGCTTCGTGTAGCAGCAAAGTCAAAGCGTTACTACCGCGGATCTCTATTGCAGTCGCCGGGCTTGGGTTGCAGCACTTAGCTGGGCTAGGGATCACTTCCTCTTTTTCCCGTCAAGTTATCGGACGCGCACACGTACACTCACACACACGCTTTGGCCGCCCCTCCCTTGCCAGCCTGCTGGGATGAGCACGAAACGTGTTTGGCAGTTATCAATCATGAAGACGGCCCCAACCAAGGAGTCGGCCACTTAGGGTTTGATATGGTGTGATGTGCAAGTATTACTTGCTCACGTACACGGCGCACACTCGACTGACAAGGGGATGAAGGTCCATACGGTCCTTGCAGTGGCGGGTCCTTCTCCTCTTTCCCAGCTCCCAACAGTTCGGGGCTAGACACATACAGTCGAAGTGAGGTACGATGGTGGGAGGGGCATGGAGCGCCAGTTACTATTCCCATCTTCTACACACGCCTGGACAGGGACTTTGGTGGGTGGCAGCGCACTACCAGGAAAGGTAGAGGGCGGTGGTGAGCGGCCTCCTCTAATTTCAACAAGAGGGTGAGTGAGATAAGGGGGACCTTACCCTGCCCTGACCACCGCTGCATACATCCCATATAAGACCACGCATGTGCAGTTGAGGTTGGTCTGGGGAGTGTCGGGAATACTGACGAGGCAAGTCGCCAGGTCAGACCGGGGTTTGGGGGGTTGTCATTGGCCCGGGGCTTTTCTTCACCTGCAGCTCATTTCTTCTGCGCCTGACAGGGCTGAGTATGTGCGTCTAAGGGTGTCTTGGAACGACCCTTTCTGCATGCGTCGTGTACGTATGGGTGGGCGTTGCGATGGTGAAGCCCTAGGCGCACTTTCTTCTTAGGGGTCGTGCAGAATGTATGCATCCTCGTTCCCTGGCAAACCCCTGAGCTTCATGTCGAGATCACGGCGTTGAGATAGAGATAACAGCCGGGACTGTGTAGAAGCTTCAGTGCAGTAATGAGCCAAGTCTCAAGAGAAGCCTGTTCGGGTGACCGGCATTGAGCATATTGGCCTTTGCAGGAAGAGTACTTTCGTCGGCCTGCACCACTTCCCTCTCCTCCCATTATGCGTCGAAACAAAGCCCCTGGATAGCATCTTCATCTGAACTCGACTCCACCAGATAGACGAGCAGTATGGATCGTACACTCCACATGGAGCTTCGACCTGCCCCCCCTCCCCCTCTCTCTTCCACCTTTGGGAAACAGAAACGCCCGCACGCAGACTTTCCTCGGAGATATTCCATCTCTCCACCTTCCTTTCCAGAGGCAGAAGAGGATGAACACACGCCAGGGCTTAGCAGAGGAAGAGACGGAAGTGGAGAGAGCAAGCTGCCCAACTGTCGTAGTCCAACAAGCGCGCGTGTGTCCCGCGGCAGTTCAACAAACGGGAACAGAACGTTACATCCTGTGACTGCGGCGTAGTGAGCGAGACGGGGCAAAAGAAAAAAGGCCTCGGAGACTTTCGATTATAAACCTACTTAAGGCAAACAATGATGATAGTGATGATGATGGAGGAGGAGGAGGAGAGGAGGCCTCCTCTTTGTCGGAATCTCCACACGGCACAGTAGCTGCATTCACTCGAAGTTTACCAAGTACAGTTATGTCCTTCTATGATAACCAGAGAGACAAAGCCAGTCTTCGAATAGGAGAGGGGGGGGGGGGGAGTTCCATCACCAACTTTTGATGCCTTTTCAGGTTTGGCCAACTCAATAATACCCTGGACTTGTATCTCACTGGCCGCATGCATGAAAGGGGCGAAGTCATACCTGCCAGTCAGAGCCAATCAGGTAGCTCGGTGTATTTTAGAACCGGTGACCAAGCATCTGACAAATTGCCCTCCAAGTCGAGGCATTGATCCACGCGTGGATTAGGAATCAAATGGGCTGGCTAGTTGGGTCAAAGATCATCGTGTGGTGAGCTTGAGTCCACCGCAGTCCTGGTGATCGCCCACCAGACAACGTTCAAGGAGGGGATAACTTTGAAGAGTGGAAATGTCCGTCTTCTAGGTTAAGTTTGAATGCCAGGGTCGATTTGTGTACATCTCATATGCTTTCTATATACCAGCAACCGTTGCCTCACTTTACACTCTCTCGCCCCCCTTCCTCAAGCCTCTTCGGAAGCCCCCCTTCGAAGATATCAAGACCCCGGTTCGCCCGCGCTGTCCTTTTTTTCCCCACCGAAGACTACGTATATACGTCGTACATGCTCCCTCGTCGTTCGACCTTGCTTGTTCAAAGGTATTCTCCGCCAACGAAGAACGAACGAATATCATCGCCTGTGTAGATATCAGAGCAAAAGCTCGGGAAGCTTGAAGTGAAAGTGCGGAAGAATGAGCACTGGAGAGGTGGTTGGGAAGACTGCGAGGCTTCCTGTCCCTCTCCAACCCAGTCCTCACGACCACCAATTGATGGGCAAAGATGCTGCAATTAGGTGGTGCCGATGAACCACCTGCGATTTGCAGGACGATCTCGTTGCACCCCAACCTGTCTGTGATTCCTTGACGCCTGTCCCAACGCCATAGTAACACCGATTTATAATGGAAACAGAGCCCGCAAGATCAAGAGGTCGAAGTGAGACCCGGTGATGCTGTTTCAAGTGCAATCTGGATCACTTCTAGTCATGACTTCGGCCATGGTGTAGTGACTCTTGGATGACTTCGCTATTCCTCACATGCTGCCAACGCCGGCAGAATTGGGATCAACGTTGTCGGACAAGTTGATTAGCAGTTGTGCAAGGCAGCGCTTCGTAGCGGCATCATCCCGGAGGACGGATGAAAAGGTGGCATCACGAAGGGGTTCAGGAAGACATTGTCGGAGGGCCTCTCTAGCACGAGCATTGTCGCTCAGCCTACGTGTGCCAATGTTAGGATGCTGCTTTTCCAAAAAGGAACGTCGTCCCCCTCATTGTGGCAGGGGCATGGGATCGCTCACCTCAAAAAGCACCGAACGACATGCTTGAGCAGCCTTGCCGTCTGGCTCTCAACCAACTGCGCAACCATGTTGCTGAGCACTGTTCCCACGGCATAGAATCGCTCGTACGTAGCACAGATATAATTCAACCCGTTATCATCCAGCAGGATCTTCTGGACAATGAAGATGGCGACCGTCTTGCTGAGCTCGGAGCCGGTCTCCATGATGCGAAGGCACAGAGGGATGATTTCAGTGGTGAGCAGGAAGTTGATAACCTCGGATGAGTCGTTCTTAACCAGCGCGCCGATCACGCCGAGGCTCGTAAGGCGGAGGTACTCGAAGGGCCGGGATTTTGAGGTCGTGTTGAGGAAGGGATAGAGGAAAAGAGGGATATGGGCTAAGATGATCAATGTCAACGAACGTGTCCACTAGTCCAGCAATAGACTGAACCGCATGTACATACCGTTGAGGAAGAGGGTTCGGGTATCATTGTGGCTAGCCACACACTGCAGCAGCGCGAGAGCATTACAAACGCGGTTTGATGCCGCGGCTGTTAGCTGTGACGGGTTAAGTAAAGTGTACACAGAGATGATCTCCTGCAGTAGAGAAGTCATCACACCTATCAGCCGTTAGTAAGGTATGCCCGTGCGTGGAGGAACAGGTGATCTAGGTTCAAGCGTACCGAAAGAGTGCCACAAGATCAACGCCAACTCAGGCACCTGCTCCCTCTTCTTACTAAGTTCCAACAACGCAGCCTCCCTGGTACTTTCATTTAGAAGATCTGCAATGTAGCCCATCGTCCTCCTGTTATCCTCTGAGATGTTCTCGTGCCCAGCATCATGCGCCGCAGCCGCGGCAGCGGCAGCGGCAGCAGCCTGTGCCTGAGCCGCAGCGTTCTGTTGTGTAGCGGCCGAGTTGTTCAGACGGTTGAAGTGCTGCTGTTGCTGCTGAGCGTGGTGCTGAGCGGCAGACTGCTGTTGCTGCTGTTGCTGATGCAGCCACGAAGAGTCAGGAGGGTTGAATTGGTGGTGTCCGTAGACATGGGCGGACGGCATCATCTTGCTGGTTCTGGTGCGCCGGCTGCGCAGTGTGAGTGATTCAGCTGGCGAATAGTGCGTCAAAAAGCTCGTCTGAGCTCAGCGTGAGGGTTCTTTAGATAATCGTTGCCTTTAAGGATGCCGGTTCGCGCCCTTTGCTATTATTGAACTCGGTAAATATGCGCCTTATGTCTGGCTGTCGACGACGGGTCACGGTGCCAGGCTGCGTCGAGTTTCTGGCCTTCAAGCGCCCGTAGAGAAGAGCTTCGCTAAGGAGTCGGTTCTTTCGAGATTAGAAGAAACGGGGGTTAGAGTAGTTGTGGTGAGATTGTCGAGCAGTTGCTTTCTTTGCTCAGGTCGGTGAGGCTCAGAAAACCAAGGCTGACGGTATGTCGGCCAAAGCAGCTGTGCAACGGCGGGATGGATTCGAGTGTATGGGATTGGTGCTGACGTCGTTGCTGAGAGCTTCCAAAAATAAATGGAGAAGATGGCGGAGTCAAGCGTTGCAGCGAGAAGAACCCGCGTTAATGCTCCAGCTCGATGGGAGAAGGAGGAGGCAGCAGAGGGCGAAGCGAGGTTGTCGTCAAGGGCGGGCGAAGCGGGCTTCAGTAGTAGCATTCGCGGGACCAGGGTTGCGGTGGTCTGTCTGCCTTAGTCAGCATATTGGCGGTGCGTGATTGGGTAAGATCGGGCTGGGTTGGAACCTATGTATCGGGCTGTGCGATTTTGGGTGCGACAGTGCTTTGAACTTGTGGTTACCTAACTACTAGTAGTAACGTCTTTGAACCTGAAAGATGATGGCCGAGACCGCAACGAATGGGGTTGTCATTGGCTAAGGCCCCAGGTTCGTCTCGTTGTGAAACCTTACTACCCGGGCTCACTGAGTTCGTGACCGCTGATCAACGTCGTCGATGAATCTTCATGGCTCTCGGGCCGTCTTTATTTGTTCGGCACAGCCATATTAATGTGAGACCTGGCTTCGCCATTGCATCACTCTTCTCATACGCGCTTCACCTTCTATCGAATCACACATACCAGGTATTTCCCCTCAGATGATCAACTCGTTTCATTACCTGCGACTTATCTGGCTCTTAGCTTGCCTATGCATGCACTTTCCAGCTTAGACTACGTGCGATCCCCAAAACCAATGGGACAACAGGCCAAAAAGCCCAACACTTCCAGCAGCTCCCGTCTCAAAAAACACGAATACGTTGCTTGCTGATGCTAGAATTGTTGAATACGACTGTCTCCCTTATTACCACCAGTTCCAGCCCCATCAAAAAGGGAGGATACTATAACCTTCGTGTACAATGTCGACTGTGGGATCCGAACCTCTTTGAAACCAATTTGCTTTGAGAGGTCGCGCATTGTCTACTATAGCCTAAGCTCTCGCAAGATTTGGTCCGCCATGTTCTTGTATTGCCATGTATTGCCATCAAGGCGCTTGAATTGGATGCCATGCAGAGAAAGCAGTGGCACCTTGACGATGAAGATCTCAAACTCGAGAACCATACTGCCTCCGAGGTCGCTCTGTACCTGTGTCGATGTCTCGCCCGGTGCGCGCCTCGAGGCTCCATTGTTCGTACGGCGTGGAATGCTGTCCACAGATGTCTCTGAGTTTGAGTAGCTGCGGTCGCGGTCTGATCGCCCGGGTGTGCGCGGCGTGGTAGGTGGACGATCGGACGGATCTCGCAGGTCTTCGCGGTCATCACCTCGCATCAGGCCGCCAAAGCTGAATCGTCGACGGTGACCACCGCCTCCAGATGTGGGACCAGGGCTTCCCGGAGGGTCTTGGACTTTGTTGAGATCAATGCTAGGCATGTGCTTGCAGGTGAAGCCGCCTTTGATTTCGACGAAGTCCACGTTCAATTGCCGCAGGACCCTGCGGATGTCTGCACGGATGGCAGGAACAGATTTGCCCGACGTCGTTGACACACTAAACAGCCCTTTGAGGAACACAGGCTTTGCCAGGTCTGAGCTGTCGAGGCGCTCTGTTGACACGCCGCTGGCTTCTTGATCCATATCCGTTTCTTCCGGCACGTTGGCCTCTTGTGCAGCCTCCCGCCTCATGCGACGCTGCTGGATGCTCTCCCGACGAGCGTGACCCAGTGATTTGGCACGGTACGCGACCGACTTAGAGTGGCCATGGCCGCGAGACGGTCCCGCAGCCGGTTCTTCTGCCGTAGACTGGTCGGATCCGCTGGTCGGCGGTGGCTCCTTTGTTGTTCCTCGTGCTTTCTGGCGGCGCATCTCGGCTGAGTTGACACTGGTAGAGCGCCCAAGGCCCTGGCGCCGCGAGTCTCGAGATCCGCCAGCTGTCGCCGGGGGGCTGAGAAGCTCGGTGTGCTGCGGCTGACTGCTGCCGGACCGCAGGCGAGGCTCAGCACTGCCATCTCGGTCCCGACGGCCGCGAATGCTGAAGCTCTTTCTAGGGGTCAAAGACGAGCTGTCCGCAGGGGAATGCACCTGCACCACAGGAGGGTGCGAGCGATCTTTTTCTAAACGCTCTGGATCTCGGCGTTTGCGGGTGCTGAATCGCCGAAGAAGCCCACTGGCGGCGCTTTCCTTCTTTTGCGGCTGTTGTTCTGGCCGTTGTTCAGGCTGCACGGCCTTCTTGCTAGCATCGGGTGCATCATCCTCGCCATGCGTTCGGGCACGTGGCCGAGTTCGCCCGCCAGTAGGCTTCTCACCAGGCATCTCATACGTCGTTGCGTTGGTGACGGCAGCTTGTGGTGGTGCAATCTCAGGGAGAGCATCCACGGGCTTCTCACGCTCTTCCCTGGTCCTCTCGCGGTGGTCCCTGTATTCGCGATTTTCGCGATAGTCACGATGTTCGCGATACTCTCGTTCGCGGTCACGCTCGCGCTCCTTCTCCTTCTCCTTCTCCTTCTCCTTCTCACGGGGCGTTGATGGTGTGAGTGCAGGACCATCTGTGCGCTCACGATCCTGCTTCTCTTTAACGAGGTAGTATATAGACAGGAGAGGACTGAAAGCATTGAGTGGATCATTGCCCAGCTGAAGCGCTTCTGAGCTGGGACCGGTCAAAGTATCCCTGCTTGTGCCCGAATTCCGTCGTTTGTAGAAGTCGAAGCCGAACCCACGTTTCTTCTCTCCATCTTTACTAGGCTGCGGCAGCTCCTTTTCTTTTTGATAAAGCTTGACAGCTCGCTGATACTCTTCAGATTCGATGATCTTCGAGAGCTGCGCGCGGATGCTTTCAGGAGAGCCGAAATTAAAGCCTTGCATCGCATGGATAACTTCCGGCTCGAGAGGGGGTGAGAGAGGCTCCCGAGCAGGCAGGTAGTTGTCGGGTGGACCATTGAACCCCTTTGTCATCCATGGGTGCGTCATCACCTCTTGCATAGTGGCTCGCATCTTTGGATCTGTGACCAGCATCCTCGACATGAGGTGCTTACATTCTAAGGAGTATTAGTGCATGTTCTGGAGTTGCGGAAGTGATGGTAGGCTCACCAGTAGACAGCCAGCTTGGATAGTCGACCACGCCCTTCTTGATCTTGGCATGGAGAGCTGGCATGCTCTGGTCATCAAACGGTACCTTTCCACAGACTAGGACATAAAGAACAATCCCAAAGCTCCATACATCAACTTCCGGTCCTGTATATGCCCTGGCTTGAAGAAGCTCAGGGGCGGCGAAGTAAAGACTACCGCAGAAGGTCTTCAGATGGCCTCGTGGTGCAAAAAGATTACTGAGGCCGAAGTCAATGATTTTGATATCTCCAGTCTTGCTGATAAGGATGTTCTCGATCTTAAGATCGCGGTGAACAATGCTGTTCCGGTGGCAGTAGTCGAGAGCACTGGCGATCTGCCTGCTGAACTTGCGTGCCTGCTTTTCCTTAAGCTTGCCATGCGAGATGATGTAGTCTAGCATCTGACCGCCATTGACGAACTCGAACAGCATGTACCAGTGGTAATTCGTCCGGACCACGTCGCGCAGGCCGCAGATGTGAGGGTGGTTGAGTAAAGTGACAATGGCGGCTTCACGTGCCGTTCTGATTTCCTTTGACTGGTCGGCTCTCTCCTTGTCGGCACGGCTCTGATGGCCATCGTCGGTCGAACCACGGGGGATGATTTTGCAAGCCACCTTACGTATGTTAGCCAAAAGATTGAGGTTGAGGGCCCTCAGCATAGACACGAGGACAGACATACCTGCTCACTACCATCCTCCTTGCGCGCGAGCTTCACCTTGCCCATGCTACCAGCTCCAATTGTCTTTCCTAGGATCCACTTGCCCGACTGGGTGGGAATGGTTGTGCGGGACCTAGTTTGCTTGCCAGAGGATGAATGCGTCCCGTCAGTGGGAGCACCGGAAGGCGCTGAGGCGCCATTACTGGCCGAGGGCGCCATATTGTGAGAGTTTTGTGCTTGATGGCCCTGAACCTGACTAGATGTGCGACGATGGTTCGACTGTCGCGTGCTGGCGGAGCGGCGATGCGGAAGTCGTGAAGACTCGACGTTGGCAGCAGGTCTCGCAGGGGAATTGGAGGAAGAGGGGTGATTCAGGCGGTCGCGACTGGGACTTCGCTGGGGATACGTGGCTACGTTCGAGGCTTCGTAGTCATTTTCAGGTAGCGTTTCGTGAAGAGGTCGAACGGAAGAAGAAGTCCTGCGGTGATTGCGCTGTGGTTGGGCCGGGGTAGTCGTGCTGCTGACGTGGTGGCTCTGGGTTTGTTGCTGCTGTTGGCGATCGTGGCTATCAAGGTCGCGGCTGTAGGAAGCGACAACAGCAGGAGAGGGGACTGTGGAAGCGGAAGAACTGCGTCGATGCTGGTATTGCTGAGCGCGCGCAGAGGCAGAAGCAGATTGAGAATGGGACCGAGGAACTGCTGGTTGGCCGTGGGTAGCAGCAGGGTTGGAGGGATAATAATAATCGTCAGGAGGAGAGGGGCGGGAAGATCGAGTGGAATATGAGCGGGCCGGGGTGGTGTGCCTGGGGAGACGAAGAGGCAGGCGTTAGCTGGTTAGAATGCGAGTAGTGGTTCGTGCCGGCTGAGCAGGGTGGCGGGGTAGTGGGATTGAGGAGGAACAGAGAGAAGGGGAAAAAACGATGGGATGATGAATTCACGGATGCGCACTCCAGCAGCTGAAGAACGAGGATGACGACGAGGGAGGAGGCGGTGGATGGGAACGGAGGTAGAGGTGGTGGTGATAGCAGTGGTGACATACAGCAGCACCAGGCTGCGAGAGAGCAGGGAAACTCACGGTTGTGCCATAGGAGGGAGTGCAGTAATATCTGGTGAGGCGGCCATGGTGGGCGTGAACGCCTGAATATGGCAGTGACGGGCGCCGGGGACGTCACTGGAAGATTTGGACCAATACCGTTGGCACCCAACTGCAAACGGCGCTCCAGTGGGCGTGCAGGGCCTTTCTCAGTGAGAAGTGGACGCCTGTCTCACTGTCGTGTGGCTGGTAAAAGCGGTCAGAGTCGCCGCAAACGACAAAACCAACAAGCGAGACTACCAATGACAGACAGAGAGGGGCGGAAGGGGAAACGGGTGAGGCGAGGGGCCCAATGGACAACGATATGTTGAAAAACAGACAACAAGCATGAAGGTGTTAGGATCAAAAGAAAGAAAATACGACACACTCGGGAGGTGAGAGATTGCCAACATAAACAAGGGGAATTGGCAAACTGCAAAGGCTGGCGATTTGGGTCGATTCGCATCAGGCTCCAGGCGCTGCTTGGGGCATAGTGAGCCCAGCCTACTGCCGTTGGCCTGGCAGGCTGAGGGAGTGGAGGGTGGTCAGTGAGCCGGGCTGCGGGTGGTGTGGGCGCCCGGCAGTGCGGTTGAGACCTTGTTCCTGAGCCCGAGCATGTCCCTGTCAATTCCTGTTCCTGTCTGGCGGTGGGTGGCCCACTCAGGACAGACCTGAAGCTGAAGATGCTGGTGACGCATAGCTCTGTTCAGGTTATTTTCGGGTCTGAAGCTGCCTCACTTCATCACTACTCCATGAGTTCATACCTTTGGCGTGATTGACAGAATCGCGGGTTAGAGTTGAGACTCAGTCATCTCTGACTTGTCCCGGATCTGATGTATGCATCGACCTCAGCTCTCCCTATTCATTCAGCAATTTCGCACGTAGTTAGCTCGTCTGTAATTACCTAGCTCTCAGATATCCACCATTATCAGCCATGTGGGGACGCCCAGCGCTCCCTCTCCGGCTCCAATCCTCACCACTGTAACCACGCCATCGCCGATGCACCTGGGCCAAGACCTGACTGGTCCCTCCAAACGTGTCGCAGCGTGGATCAAGAAACTTGTTTGCCAACTTTGGACCTCAATATCAAGGTCGGCGTTTGCGCCTTATCTTGTTTGGACACACTGGGTAGAGTATTGATTTCTATCATTCTCGCGTGCCAAACAACTGAAGCTTCAAGGTCAAAAGTGGATTTATTGTCTTGTTTGCGTTGTGGCTTGTGCTTCCCACCATCCGTGGCGTTAGCTACTGTGGCTGCCTATCGATACCAGCATTATGTCAAGGTTGACAACTGCTCAAGGCCCACGTCGAGTCCATATCATCTAATTACTTACGCCCCGACAGTCGGCGGATAATGGTCCTCAACGCGGCACATGATCCTGCAAACATTCTCCAATCTCCAATGTCGTGACATCAGTCATACGATTCCCGGCGACCGAAGCCATGTCCTATAAACGATCGCGCAAAGCCTTTGAGGAAGACCACCCACATGCGCCGTACGCCCTGTTCGGCACGCCTCTGCCAGATGAAGCCGATTCTCGTGACGATGGATCATATCTGCCCCTCTGGAAACAGGAGGTCAGGGACGAAAGAGGGAGAAAGCGGTTGCATGGCGCCTTTACCGGAGGCTTCAGCGCAGGGTACGTGGAAGTGATTTTCGACTCGATACAAGATGGTAGATTGACCTTGATCTAGTTATTTCAATACAGTCGGCTCGAAAGAGGGCTGGACACCATCAACTTTTGTTTCGAGTCGAACCAATCGTCGCAAAGATGACACGACCAAATCCGAACATCGACCTGAAGATTATATGGACGAGGAAGATCTTCAAGATGCAGCTGAGGCACAGAAGCTCCAGACGAACCAAGCATTTGCAGGGTTGGGCTCATCAGAAAGTCGTGTGGGCGGACTCTCAGGGCTATTCAGGACGACGGGCGATACCATGGGCCTCCGCTTGATGCGCAAGATGGGCTGGAAGGATGGTCAGGGCATTGGCCCCAAAGTGCGGCGAGGAGCTCGACTTGATCTTGTCTCGGGAGAAGATAACAAAACTTTCCTTTTCGCTCCGGAGAATGCACCAATGATCAAGTTTGTACGGAAGACGGACCGCAAGGGATTAGGGCACAGTGGCGAGCAAAAGCTTGTTGGGCCCGGACGACAAGTGGTTGACAAAAGCGATGATGAGGATGAAGAGGATGACGATCCCCGGAATGGCGTATCGCTATTTTCGAAAAGAAAGAAGAAGGTGGAACGACGTGGCATTGGCGTTGGCATCCTCAATGACGATGGGTCGGATGATGACCCGTACGAAATTGGCCCAAAAATCAAGTATAACAGGACCATTGGAGGCGACAAGAAGAAGAAGGTTAAAAAGGCAGTGGTCAATCCAGCTCTGAAGAATGCGCCGGTGTACCTGCCCAAGGCAGCCAGAGGGGGGACCGGTACAAGCCGGTGCCACGATGGCCGGCTGCCTCTGGATGGATTTCTCCTTTCCAAGCTTACAGAAGATTTCGCGAATTTGTTCTCAAAGTATGCACCGCCAGCTGTCCCGCCGGGATGGAAGTCATCCAAGAAGATGGCTGCCAATGGAGGGCCATCAGCATTCGTGTCTGCGGCTGATGCAGCCAAGGCTTCCACCTTGGATCCAAGATCGCGCGCCGCGCTTCTGGGAGAGAAGGCTCTACCTGGAAAGTCAGTGTTTGACTTTTTGTCAGGGGCTGCAAGGGACCATCTAGCGGCAGGCTCAGGAAACCAGAACCTCCCTCTAGCAAAGGGCGAGGTGCCTGCGGGATACCAAATGTCTGAAGAAGCTCGCCAGGCAGCGTTGCTGGAGCGAATACCGAAACTTGATCGCGAAACGGCAGTGTCGGCTCTGGCTCGTGGTGCTGGAGGTCCCTATGCGGATGACGAAGCCAAACGGACTCGGTACAGGGAATACCTCGAGCACTTTGCGAACCCGGCGCGACAATTGCCAAGCAAGCCGGAAGGGGTACGAGAAGATGATTACGTTAAGGAACTGACTGAGTTTGCGAACTGCGCGAAGATATTCAAGCCAATGACGGGATTTATGGCCTCTCGATTCACGACAGGCAAGTCGACCACAGTGATACCAGGGAGCGACGGGTCAACTGGTGGTAAGGAGCTGGTATCAGGACCGGAACCCAAGGTACAAGACCCAGCGGAGGAAGCAGCTCGAATGGGAATGTTTGGGAAGATGACTAGGTCAACCCAAACCTTTTACCCTACGCGGCTGCTGTGTAAGCGATTCAACGTGAAGCCTCCAGCTCACTCTCGGGCGGACGATGAAACGGGTAACGAGCCCGACAGAGGGAATCAGGAGGACTCGGTTGGGGCATTTGGATCAAGTGTTCAGGCACAACAGCAGCCTGTGAACAATGAAATGAGGATGCTGCCATTTTCTGCACCGCAGCCAGACGACGAGAAGACACAGTCGATCGATCCTGAGAAGAATGAAGCTGTGGAAGGAACGGCAGCACATGCAGAGGTGTTACGGGCCATTTTTGGAGATAGCGACAGTGAATGATGTCCTAGAACGATTGATATCCAGCATTTGTATAAAGTCCACTACTATACTTTGAAGCTACCATCGGATTACAAGCGGCTCCCGCGTGAATTGTGCTCTGGGGCTAGCAATAGGCTTCCATTGGTCGTTGTTCGCGCCCAGCGGGTTCGAATCTCACGAAGCGGGGGATGCTGCCGCTCTACCGCAGTCGCTTAATTTAGAAGAGGGATCCACCGTTGTTGTCTGCTTCCTTCAGGGGCGGGTTTGGGGAAGGTTTGGGGAGACCAGACTGGGAGAGTGGGAAGAGTCCACTGTAGCTAGGGACCAACCACTAAGGTCACAGTTCCAGGCGCCCATTGCACGCCCACAGCACGCCCCCAGCACGATCACAGCACTGTAGACTGCCACCCTCCTTGCATCCGCACCATGTCCCCCGTGCTGTGCTGGTGCTCATCACCGCCTCCCATGTCCCATGTCACATCTCCCAAATTAAGTCCCAGTAAAGCACCACTCGCAGCCATTCTTCGACAGCAATATCTTGTCCCGCACCAGTCTCAATACAATCGATCCAATCCCAGGACAGGATCATCGTTGCAGACACAATAGGCCAGAAAGTATCCCCCGTCAATCGCATATCTTATCGCTGGGCGTCTGGTACATCGCTCTCCGCTGCCTTACCTCGATCTCATGTCACCGACTTGAGCAACGATCGGCCTCGCGCGACGTTCCCTTCTGATCAGTCCCTTTCTCCCGGCGAACCGTCACGTTGTCTGAGTTCCAGGACATTACAGGGTCAAGACCCTCCTCCACATCCACCACGGCATCCAACTCACCACCCGCCGCTGGCGTCAAGCTTCACGAGGACGACGAGTACCATCGCCACCATCACATCTCACCGGCGCGTCCTCTCCACCGCCGTCGCCATTTCGACGACGACGACGACGACCAAGACTCCGACGTCGATTCCAACAGAGACTCTGTTCCCAGTAGCCGCGAACGATCGCCGCCACCGCAGTACCCATCTTCCGAATCCGCTTCCCGTCCTCCACCTCCTGCCTTTTCCTCCCTCTTCGCCCCTCTTGCCGCTCAGCACGCCTATCTAGCCAAGGCAGTCCTCCCTGATCCATTTGCGCCCGGGGAAGCATCGAGCTCTGCTGCACCGACCGCCGCGCCGCCGTACGAACCCGACCAAGCTGCCGAGCGAGCCTTCCACGATCCCGTCGCCGAGACCAAGCGCGCACTTCCCAGGGACTCCAAATCCGACAGGAAGAACGAGGAGGATACTGCCGAGCCGCCGCCTGCGTATTCGGAGGGGGACAGTCCTCTCCTTAGTTTCACATTCCTGATGGCTGCTGCCGGGGGTGCCTCGAGCATCATTACACAGGTGCAACAGAGCGGGCCGCCAGTCAACACAATTGGAGATGTCGGCGCTGATGAGACTATTGCTATGGATCTGAGGTATGTGATTTGTCCCTTGTGAGAGGGAAAGAGCGGATTTGCTGATGTTGGTGAAAAGGGGTACGAGATTCGTTCTCTCGCGTGACGAGTTGTTGACCTTACCCGAGTTCGTGCTTCTTTCGCTGTTTCCTAATGGGCTCTTCCCTGAGGGCCATATGAGCGGTCTCTCAGAAGGTGATGCCGTTCAAGTTGATGTAAGTCGTTCTTCGACTGAGCACATTTCTTGAGCTAAAGACTGATCTTCCAGTACGACCCTGCGTCACTTCAATATATGCTCGAGTTCTTCCGCAATGTTGCCCAGTCTATTCCAGAGACATCACCCAGCGCCTCACAAGACGGCGATGCCAGCTCCGGAGGCCTTGAGCCGCTTGCTCGGGACGATTCATCCAAGCGTGCGGGCATCATCGTGTTGCGCGAGGACCTGGACTTCTACGCTATTCCGCCGAGGGCAGATATAAGCCCTGCTGAGATGTTGGAGGTGAAGCGAGCGGCGGCGCGTGCACTGCAGAGGCAAGACGGCATCTTCTCCGGTTTGAAGAGGAGCGATGAGCCTGGCACTACAGAGGCGCATCTGATCGAGATGCTTACGGCAGGGTTAGCATTGCATTTCCCGCCCCAACTCAATGGACTGATTGATACTGACGTGATATTAGAGGTTTCAACCACGACGACCGGTGGGGACACCGGGCCGGTGAGCCCAACAAAGCCGTCATTTGCAGTCTGGCACTTGCCCGCCTTCGAAGCGACATCCGTGGCAACGAAGTTGGTGGCGGGAGTGCTGTGGGTATGGCCCAGAAGCTGCTTCTGTTTTGGCGCAAGCCTGCGAGACGATGCTGGTGGGAAGGCATCGAGCTCGAAGGTGTCGAAGGCGTCGAGGGCAAGTTGAAAGTTTGGATCCGGAGGGTATGGACGCTGGAGATGAGTGTCATCGGGCTGCGTTAGGGGGATGCCCAGAGGATTTATTTTGATTGGGTGAGTGATTCACATGCCGAGTTGAGGGTAGGTTGTGACGCGGTGGGGATGGCATATGACTACCAAGAGGAAGAGCCGAGCGAGGTCGACGATGTCGCTGAAGCGGACGGCGAGGATGATGGGGTGTCAGAGGATTACGATGACCCTTGGCAGACGGAGACCCTGGACGGCAAAGCTGCACTCGGGAAGGGATCTGATTCTTCCTCAGGCACGCTCAGGCCAGGAGAAGATAACCGAAGTTGACTGGCCATGGAAGATGTTATTTTGCTGCTCAAGAAAAAGGCGTCCGGGCTAGAGCGGAGATGATAAGTGATGCTTTCTACCCCCAAGATCATCTCTTAGCCCCCTTTCTGTTTCCTATGTTTTGTTCTTGTGCTGTTTCTTCCAGCTTCTCAAAACTCGATTTTGTCTTTTGTCGTTGTCATCTGCGTTCTTTTTCGTAATATACATGCATACATATACAGAGCCCGAATAAGATATCCCAAATACCGAGACAATATGCCTGCTATAGCTGGAGATGCCACGTTGCGATGCGAGATCCTTTGGGTGGTTCAAAGTTCAGCCAGATTCGTGGTACCATTTACACCATCATGAACTACGCACTCTAGCTCACTCCTTGTCAATATGAGAAATGCCTAGGCTACACGAACATTCATACAAGATCTATTCTTGTCTGTTTAATCTTGTAAAGTGCCGAGCTGGCGAACAAGAAGAAGCCATCTATAGATTAGGCATCTACTGCCCATATGAGGCTGGGACAACAGTATCAATCAGCTCCGTCAAGTACTCTTCGGTTGCCGGCTCCATTCTCGACAGTTCATTGTCGTTCTTCACAAACTTGGAGCCGTGGTTGGGATGCATGATGGACTTGAGCAGGATGTCGATGATGGTAGGGAAATCATGAGTGCCCGTGCAGAAACGTCCAACGGCGTCATCAGCGACCACGTCCAGATCAAGGTCAACAGGGGCCCCATGGGTTCTTGGGCGCCACCTTCTTAGCAAGAGAGAGGAGGCAATTCTGGGAGACCAGGGCCTCGGACACGCACACGGCGCGAGTCCGGATCTCCTCTAGTTGTGGCAGAAGCCCCACGACAGCGGTTCCAACGTTGGGCAAGCTCGTGGTGCTGAGCTGGGCCTCGCCGCCGTTGTAGATCTCAGGGCTGTTCTCGGGAAATTCCAACGTGACCCTCATCCGCATTGACCAATGGTCCACGATCTGACGTTCGATGTAAGAACCGATCAACTGTCCCTGGCTGCATCTGTCTGCGTGTAGGGACTGTGGCTTGACAATGAGCCAGGTTCAGAAGAAAGGGCTATGTGTACTCTGGATTCAAGACCTTGTAGTAGACCAATTGCTTCACCGCATGATAAGGCAATCCTTGCAGAAGCCTCGTAATGATGAATTGCTGCCTGGTGGGATTGATCTCGACACTTTGGACAAAGAATAGCCGTGGCCCACCGAACTCTTTTCAGACTGTACTCCTCACCTTGATATTCGCACTTTACCGCAACGACAAGCGTGCTATATATAGACCTATGCTTCTATGCAGCATTTTCAGCACTCATCTTCGAGACTTCAGGGCTTTCAGTGTGATGAATTGACCGAGCATGTCAGAGCTCATTTCAGCGGCTGTTTTGCGCCATACATTTTGACCATGCGCCAGCACTGTTGTCGAATTCCTGCCCTAACATACCAACTCGATGTGTACACAGCGCTTGGACTCTGTGGCACTTTGCACACGATCTGGGTCCTTGCGCCAGCAGCACTATCTCAGACGACGACGACACCACCGCCGCTGTGCTATAACACTTCTCAGAGGATGCTGGTCATTTGAATATTACATGCTCAGAAGCAGAAACTAGTCAAATGAGGAGGCTCCTTGAGTTGTGGGACTAGTAGAGACACTGCTGCTGCTCAGGATTTATTGCCCGCCCATCGGGGGAGGACGGTTCAGAAGCTGCCGCATTGGGACGAAATGTTTCTCTTCTCGAAGTGGATTGGTTCTCTCTCTACTACCTCCTGAAGATGCATTGCTATCCTTGCACGGGATCTTCGGAACTTATTACACACTCGAAGAATCACTCTAGCTCCTTGGAGACTGGCCAGACAGAGAAGGACGGGAGAGAAGCACCGGTATGTGCATAATCGGTGCTTGGACTGATTGATCAGCGAATGACCATCTGAACGCTGGTGCATCTGTCACTTCGCTTCTTCGGCACGCCCCCGTCATGACTGCTGACGTGAGGAGGCAGAGTCTGGTTGCAAGTGCACAGCGTGCGTGCTGCGCAGAGATACAGCAAAAGCGGCAAGCCAGCAGGGCGGAAGGGAACCAAATTTTTCAGTGGATCGAGAAAAGTGAGCGCCTACTCCGTATAAATTGATGGTATTGCGCTTGCTTCTGCCAATTGGACGTTTGGGCCAAGAGGTTTGGGAGAGCATTTCAAAAGCAGAGCACCCAGATGCAGGACTCAAATACTGTTACATACCTCTCATGGTAGTGCATGTAAACAGAGCAAGTAGCCGCTCAGGACAACTTAGCTCGGAAGACAAAGTAGGCACCTAGAATTGAGACATGGGTCGTGGTATCGTGCCCAGAGTCTCGGCTCCTGAAGAAGGGGCGTGCGTTGGCTGCCAGTGGCTGCAATTGTGGAGTTCGCGGATCAAGTCGTCAAGTTGCGGAGTGTGGAGATGCTTAATGACAGGTGGGTAGATGGATGGATGGATGGATGATCCGGGGATGGGCGGTGAAGCGGGGTCGAACTGGGAATCTGAATCGTGAGACGGAGGGGTGGTTGGGTCGCGCAGTGAAGCAGGATGGTGAAGAGGAGACGGATGGGAATGAAGTTGGTGACTGAGGAGGGAATAGCGGTCTTGTACTCCGTACCACTGGCACCTTTGTGGCACCTTTGTGTGAGCACGGCATTGGTGGTGATTTGTACACTGTGAACTGCATCTGTGAAAGAGATGGATCACAGAGTCGAAGCGACTCGGTCTCAGCTTTTTCCAGGATCTCGGCTCCGGGACGGGGGGATCTTGTGCATCGAGCCCTGCCCTGCCCCGTACTGTAACCTAATCCGCCAACGATCATTCCCCTCTCTGCTGCTGGTGGCCATCTTCAAGTGGTCGGATGGGGAGTGGTGGCGGCGGTCCATGTGACGTCCTCGATTGGGTTGCAGCCACTAGACTACCACTTCACGACTCATGCCCGGGGCATTCTCTCTCTCGTCCTGCTCTTTGCTGCATTACGTCCTTTCCCTGCTCTTGCCCAACCTTCGGCATTCTCTTCGCTGATCACGCAAATTCTCCATGTATCTATAACTCCCGTACATCGCCATACTCCCGACATAACTCAGTCTCTCCAGCCTCATCGAGGCAGGGTCCTTCCGTCCACCATGCCCACCTCACCCACCGCCTCCTCCATCCTCCTTGCGCTCCTCCTTGCCGCAACCTCCACAACTGCCCAAAGTTGTTCGAACGAGAAATCTGTCCGCTACCAAGAGCCTGTTGCTGCCGATGGCTGGTCGTATCGACTCATAGCAGACGGCTTCACGAGACCGCGCGGGTTAGTCTTCGACGCCGATGGGCATTTGCTGGTAGTCGATTCAGGTGTGGGAGTCGTACGGTTGCGCCTCAAGGACGATGGAGGCACATGTCTCTCTGTCGAACACAAGAGCACCATTATAGAGGATGACGAGGTAAGCCTCGGTTTCTCCTCTGAGCCATTGGTCCTAGAAACTTTACTGACACCACTTGTAGCTGAACCATGGTCTCGCTCTGTCAGAAAACGGGGATTGGATTTACGCCTCAAGCGTCGAAAACGTTTACCGATGGCGTTATACTACCTCTGGTGATCCTAGTGGCCGTCAAACTCTTGTCACAAACATGACCAATGGCGGCCACAGTACGCGTACTCTCCTCCTCCCGCCTTCTAACCCCAATCTGCTCCTCGTTTCCCGTGGTTCAGATGGCAACGATGATGACGGCGCTCGCGACATAAACTCCGGGCGTTCTCAACTACGGTCTTTCAACCTATCAACCATTGACGGGAACTCTGATCCAATTGATTACATCAACGGAGATGTGCTGGCGTGGGGTTTGAGAAACTCCGTGGGTGTCGCAGAACATCCCAGTGGAGGCATTTGGACCGTCGAGAACTCCATGGACAATCTCGAACGTGACGGTAAAGATATCCACAAAGACAACCCTGGCGAGGAGATGAACTACCACGGCATGCTCAACGAGTCGAGCGACGAGACTGGCGCTAACTACGGCTATCCTGTGTGTCTCGCTCTCTGGTCTACAGACAACTTCCCAGCGAGGGGGGCTCTCACGACCGGTGACCAGTTCTCGATGGAGCAAACGAGGCAGATCAGCGACCAGAAGTGCAACGATGATTACATTTCTCCAAGACTCACTTTCCAAGCACACACTGCGCCTCTGGATATCAAGTTCAATCAGAACGGATCTGAAGCTTTTATTAGTTTCCATGGAAGCTGTATGTCACCCCCTTCCCCTCCTGCCGCATCCCACACATTCTGCAATACTTCCGCAAGGTGCTAACGACTTTTCTCCTTCGCAGGGAACCGCGAAGATCCAGTGGGCTACAATATCGCTTCGGTTTCGTTCTCATCCGGCCAACCGTCCGCTAACAAGTCATCCACCACCGCGGCAAAACCCATTCTCTCCAACAAGGATCTCTCGAAATGCCCAGACGAGTGCTTCCGTCCCGTCGGATTGGCCTGGGACAAGGAAGGCAGGCTGTTCTTCAGCTCAGATAGCACTGGAGAAGTCTTTGTGCTACAGAAGGACAGCGGAAGTGGTGGCAGTGGAGGCGGCGGAGGGAATGCTGGAGGCAGTGGAAACGATCAGGGAGCTGATAGTGGTGATGACGAGGATAGTGTCCCGGGACTGTACTCGACAAGGTCGGCGGTCTGGGCCGTAACGTTCGCTGCCATTGTCGTCGGTATGCTTTTGGCATAGTGACTTGTGCTATTATCCCGACGAAACGGAGGGGAGTGGAGGGGAGGGGACATGTTTGATACCCAGTATGAAGTTATGATAATCATGAAAAACGATACAGCAAGAGTAGCCAGTCAGTTAGTGACTTTTGAGTTCAGACACACAAAGCGCAGCAATACCCAGTTTCTTTGCATCAACATGGTCATTATTTCACCAGTTTTGTGTAGTCTGTCATGCCCGTAGAACGCCTTGCTGTCTCAGCAACACCACCTGCTCCTCTACACTTGTCCAAGCTGTCCAATCCCTTCTAGACCCAGTCATCTACTCCTCGATCGTCTTGACACATTCCCACTCGCCGCGCAGGTTCTCCTTCCACAGAGTGACCTTATTGTCCGCCCCACTCACTGCCAATACATTCCCACTCAGCGACCAGCTTACACGCCAGACAGCTGCATCGAAGCTCAGAACCTTGCTGTCCCACTGGCCAGCGCTGGCTGGGTCTGACGTCCAGATGCGGACCGTACGGTCCTGCGATGCAGATGCAATGTATGACTTCTGCAATACGGTTGGAGACCAGGCGACGTCGCGCACCCAATCAGTGTGGCCAGCGAGAGGTTCACGCTCCTGTTTGTAGGTCTGAGACGCTGGGTCGAATGCCCACAGCTTGAGAACGTTGTCAGAGCCGCCAGTGACGAAACGACGGTTCCCAGTAGCTCCAGGGCCCGGGGCGCTGCTGACGATGCTGCCGGGTACGGTGGCAGGTGCCCAGGAGACGGAGTTGACGCCGAGGCCATGGGCAGGGAAGGTCGTGTGATCGATGCTGTTATCCTTGAAATCGAGAACGCTGACGTTGCCGTCGGAGGAGGCACAGGCGAGGAGGCAGCCGGCCTCATGGGGAGACCAGGAGACGATGTTGACGGAGGCTTTGTGGAGGGGGAAATCGTAAATTCGCTGCCACTGGGAGGATTGCTGTGCGCCACCTTGCTCTTTCCAAATGAAGACTTTGCCATCGTAGCCAGCGGAAGCGAGGATGTTGCCGTACTTGGGGTGTGCCCAGGCGACGCACCAGACGGCACCCTCGTGTCTGAAACCGAGTTAGTTAGGCGGTCGAAGGGATATTCACGCTATGTTGCGCCGTCGACGCACCCCTTTAGAGTCTCAATCAGTCGTTGGCTCTCGCCCTCAATCTCGAAGATCTTGATTGTGCGGTCGCTGGAGCATGTGGCCAGCTTTCGTCCGTAGTAGTCGAGGACAGCATCGTGCTATTGATCGAGAGAGGAGCCTCTTGTCAGCGTCGCAAGTCTCGATAATTGGCAGTAGCACCTCAAAAGTCATGTAAACGTACAATCATGTCATCGTGACCGGAATTTGTGATGACTTGGGCGGCCTGGAAGCTTGTGGTCAGTATGGTCGCGATCCCCCACCATGGGGTTGAACCAAGGAGTACAGATGGCGGTGGCGTACCATTGTTGCAGCCGGTGTATAAGGAGAATAGGACGAGGAAGTGAGGACCGCACAATGCAAAAGTCGTCGCGGAGAAGACGTAATGGGGGTCGTGAAGAGTTGAAGACAGTCGGGCTGCTTGTGTCGCTACGTGGAGCTTCCTCACCGGCAATGGGCATAGGAGTTCCTGAAATCAATGGAGCCACCTCAGCAGCTTGCGGACTGGGGACGTCGTTGCCAGGCTGGAGCTTCCATTGCTGCCTTTCTCAAGCGCTAGTGACTGGCTAGATAAGGCTAAAGCGGCGTCTATTTGCAGGAGGCAGCATCACATGACCGGGTTCCCCCCACCACCCGCCTTCCAAGGTCTAAGGACTAGTCCAAGAGGCTGTTGCTCCTGCTCCGTCCCTCGGTGCGCGTGTCAGGCGCTTCAACAGCGGCAGCCGCCACTGAGGCCGGCCATCGGATTCATTGCGGCATTCTTCTTCAGCCTCGACGTCAACCCACCCTCAGTCCCTCCACCTTACTTTGTTCTGCTCCTCATCAAAAGTTTTGTTTCCGTTCACGGCCTGATAATAACCCAGACTATACTCAGCCTTTTTGTCTTTTTTTTTGTGCAGTATCTAAGTCTTTGCGGCAAACCTGCGTTCACAGCACCCAGCTACCGTCATCCCACTTCGATTACCTGTGCCGAGGCTCAAGTATCCAGTTGCCAGAACCGTCACAATCAGCAGCAATGGCTGAGGCATCGTGCAGCGGCACAACGGCCTTCAAGCGGATTGTCGATCATCAAAGTCGAGATGTCAGTCATCATCAAGACCGGCTAGTTGGTCAACCGCATGCTGGCTCTCAGGGCGTGAGTCTCTCTCATTTTGCGATCTGCACATGCGCCGCAAGCTGACCCCGGTACAGGCCTTCAGATCAGCAGCAGCTCCGGCACAACACGTCCAGGACAACTTTGCTGCGTTCATGGATGGAAATAATGGCCTTCCAGGAATGCCACATGATCCAGCTGGACGTCTCGCTGCTCATGCCGCCGCCTTAGATCCTCTTAATCATCCCCGGATGTCTACTCCGGGTATCATTCAACCTCAGCAGCAGCACAGTGGACAGTCAACACCAGACATCGCGGGCTGGGCTGCAGACTTCAACCGTTTCAATCAGAAGCGGGCGCCCCTAGCACCTCTTCAAAACGGTATGCTTCCCGCACAGCAACAGCAAATGCAGCAGCCCGCCCAGTTCCAAGGCTTCCAGGCCGCATTTGGCTCTGTCGCACCTCTCTATGGTCCTACGAATGGTGGCTTTATGGACCCTGTCGCTGCAGCAGCTCAGCGGCCTGTTGCCGAAGCCGATTTCGACCAGGAAATGACAAGGTGGATGGCGGCCAATGGGGGCGGTGACATGACCGATGTCGATGCCGCCATGGATCAAATGGCTCGCGAGCTGGAACTCAATGAAGCAGCACTCAGGGAAGCTGAACAGGCTGCTGAGCGTGAATCTCATCTAGAGGCTCAATCTGTTCAGGAAGCCCAATACCAGCAAGAGGCACTTGAGACTCGTCTAACAGATCTTGACACGCCCGAGATAGCAAACCTCTCTATTGATGATCGCCATGCGCTCGAGGAGGAGAGCAGAGCACAACAAGCCGCAAAGGAGAGATCTGCAGTCGCAGAAGCTGCTGAGCAATTGCTCGATACAGTACAGCACGAACAAGGGGAGAAGTGGCAGAACTCTGTCTTCCTGTCCCTGATGCGTGACTTCCGTGATGGACGCAAGGACATCATCGATGGTACTATTCAAGTGAGGTCTGGCACTCAGTCACCCGCAGTCAGCGAGGGTGGGACACTCGTTACGGATTTTCGTAAAATCCACGATCCCCAGTGGGAGAGACCTGGCAATCTCGATCCATCCGACAAAGCCTGAGACCATCGCGCAGTCTTATGAGTTAGATACACCCACTATGCAGCTAAGAGGCTCATGCACGAATCGCCTCAGTCAGTCAACATTCTGATATGGACTCACAGGCGTTTAGCTGCACCCTCCCAGCGCTGACCGCAGGACGCGGCGCCGTGTTTGCTTGCATATTCAGGACCGTTGAAAAGGTCCACGTGGACACCAATGTATGGATCGGCGTTGAAGCCACCTTTCAGGGCATATTTATTCGGGAATGGGAAAATAGCATTTACAACGGAAATGGCATTGTAAGAGAACGGAGAACACAGCATTTGTAACGGCGCGGAGCTATTGATACCATGACTGGGGAGGAACTGTACACAAAAACTTCATCGTTGGTAGGGGAGAAACTCGCGTGCAACACAAAGTCTACCTACAATCACAGACACAGTCTTGAAATGCACTTGCGTGAAGATATTCGTATCGATCATGTCCTTTGATGTGTCGTTCCGCTATCTCGCAATACTTCTAGCGCTTCGCTACTATTTGTGATTCAAATCTCTCTTGCTGCCTTCCTCTGCAAGCCTTCCAGCAAAAGAACCAATGCCTAACCACAGGATACCGTATGCCCAAAAAAGAAAATCAATGCGTTCGCGCAACCTCTGGTCTAAATAAGATGGAAGAGAGTAAATAAAGGAAAGAGGAAGAAGGAGGGATGAGGAAGGATTCTGCCGCATGCTTCCAGAAGTCGGAATGCACGTGCGTACATACAATCAACCACCCTTCGCTTTCTGCTAGAAAAGCAGGGCTTGGTATATTTCAGATTGGATGGGTGAAATCGAAGCAGAGAACGCCCGCAGACCCGTCCGTTTTCTGTTGCGTGCCCAATCGGAAGGAGACAGGGCCAGGAGTATATGTCGTTTCGCAGTAGAACAGTGAGAGAAAGCAGAATGAGAAGCCGGACCCAGTCCAAATTTAAAGTGTAAATGATGCATCCAAACCCCGAGAATAAGGAGTACCGAATATGCCCGCTGAGATTGTGTGCCTGAACCTGCGAGAGGCACGAAACACTGGTATAGATAGTGAAGTTTTGTGGTTAGATCTGACGGCCTGACTCAGGTCGACCACCACAGACAACCGCAGCTCGTCAACTCCTGCGCGTCACGGCGGAAGAGTCGTTTGTCAAGACCCGTTCCTGTCGAGCCATACCATTGGCGAATAACGTCTCGCTTCTGGTTGGCAACAATCTGTTCCTCCCAGGCGGAGGCAGTCTCGATGATTTCGACTTCTATGGGATCGTTATCATCATCGTATAGAGGTATCCAAGCCTTGCCACCATCAATAACCACGACTTGGCGGCAGATAGCTGTTGAATCAGGATCCCCGGAGAGGCGTCGTTCCAGGAACTTGACAACCTTGGGATAAGCTTTGTCTGGCTTCCTATCGGTGTCTGACGTTTTACCGTTCTTTGGATCAAGGGGTGTCGGGTATGGATCATCCCACTCCAGCGCAGTGGGGCTGGGAGTCTTGTCGTTATCGTCGTCATCGGGCACTGCCAGGCTGGCGTTGACATTGGGGTAGATGAAGATCTCGAGGGTCGTGTCGGGCCATGTACAGATCCACGGCTTGTCCCCCTCTTGTGCACCCCTGCTTGGGTTCTTGCCCAATCGTCGCAGTTGATCATCAAACTTGAGATCATAGTCATCAAAAGTTCGCTTCTTTAGTCGTTCAGGAAGCGGAAAATTGTTTTCAGGTACAATGACGGTTTTGTTGTAGGTGACATTGAGCCACCAAGCTGGTCCACGTCCCATATCAAAAGTATCGTTGACCAGCCTCAAAGGGATTGGGTTTGGCACAGTAGGAGGCTGTGTGCCCCAGAGAAACTTGGCGGTGTCCTGGTCAATCGCCTTCAGCTCAAGGTCAAACATGGCCAGCTTCGAGGCGTTCTTTATCTCGGTAATATCGATAGAGTAGGAGCCATAGTTGATGTCACAGCTCCATGCATTGAACTCCAGGGAGTTGTTGAAACACTTGCGAGGGGCTTCATCTTTGTCCAGAGGAGGCAACCCGTAAAAGCCAATTGCTATTGGGTCAAGATCGGTAGGCAGAGTGGTGTACGGAACAACTTCGCCGACGGGGGTCTTCGGGGGAGGTGCTTCGGATTCACTACGCATGTTAGCGACAGAGTAAGCGGTGGTCGTGGCAGGAAGACTCACGCGATGGCCTTCCGGGTCTGATCATCAGATTTCTTCAGAACAGTGCCGATCACAGCGCCCATGATAACGCCCATCAGAACCATGCCTACCATGACCAGGCAAATAGCCCAGTACGGTACAATGCCCCAAAGCTTCCTCTTTGCTCGCTGTTCCCACTTGTGTTGACGGCTAGACTTCTCGGTGATTTCAAGAGCAGCCGTATTAATGTCATGGCGGCTGGCCTGTGAGCGTTGACTCCTGATTGAGGGGCGAGATCGACTGAGGGCAAGATCTTCCTCCGTCGATGAGAACTCCGGGTCTCGCGTTGCTCTGCCAATACCTCCTGCTCCGTCAGCAATGGTGGGTACGCCCCGGGTCGAAGACGATGGTGTTGAAATAGAGTCCGTATCGGGAATTGACCCTTTCCTCATGTTGATGTATGCAATTTCCGGATATCTCGTATATGGAGGAAGCTCCTCTGTATGCCCCAGAGGACCAACCAATGCTCCAGCCTCCTCTCCTTCAGGGCCGAGTTGTCTCCGGTAGTTATCTGGTAGATGTGTGAACCCAACCGGGATGGACAGAGCCGGCGTTTCCTCTACCTCAGTAGTACTCTGCGTGTACAAGGCGTATGGGTGAGTAGGGCCTTGCTGTTGGGTTTCTGAGGAAGATTCATGAGGAAGAGGAGCCGTTGTTTCGGTTGTGGCATTGCTCAGAGTCCTTTGAGGATACATTTGATATGGATGAGATGGGCCGGTCGGACCGCGGTAAGGGGAGTCGGGGCGGATGACAGGCCCCTCGCTCGAGGCAATAGAGGCACGAGGCAAAGAAGGTTGTGCATGACCGGATGTGCTGTGTTCGTGACGCAGGGTAAGTGATTCGTGAGGTCGGTGAGGTTTTGAGACGCTTGATGGTCGGTTTCTGAAGGTCGCTGAGCGGTCTGACGGGGTTGCAGTGCCAGACTGGCCGAAGGATCCTGTGCCAATCGATGGGGTCACGGTAGAAGATGATGATGCATCATCGAACGCACTAGGATTGTGTCGAAACCCATCGGCGACCGGGATTTCCGCCAAGCTGGAGGCATCAGAAGATCGTGAAGCGATCGAGTTCCGGCGCGAATGCGAGGTTGAGGATCGGGGCTCGCCGCTGAAGGGATTCTCATCATCGTGACTGGATGGTACCATGATTATGGCTGTGCAGACACTGCGGCTCGTTGTGCCACAGGTTTCGAAAGATCGAGGGTTGAACCGAGGAGATCGGCAGGCTCTGAGGCAAGAAGCCTCGAAAGGCCACCGGACAGTAGGTGAGGCTTATGCCAGGTCGTCGAAAGTCGCGAGTTGTCGGGTCTAATTCGTCGTCTCGACGGGAACTGGGACTCGGATGGTCATGGAGTCGATGGGACAACGATCGCGAAGTCGTGGAAGGATGCTATTGATGGAATTGAAGGGGCTTTGGACGTCGAGCGATGGGAGGAGGGGGCAAGCAAATTGGTGTTGTTTGGGCCTTCCCAGGCTGGTTTGGCGACCGGGGCGCGGTCGCTTCGATTGTGACTGGGGGAATCGTTCTAGGAGGGCGACAGCGAACGCTAACAGAGTTTTGGTGTGCGGTAGTAAGCGGGCTGAGCGTCAACAGGGCGAGAGTGGCAGACGCTAGCGAGCGGTTGGCAAACAGCAAGCTCAATGCATCCACTGAAGGGGCATCCTGAAGCCCCCGACTTTAGTGGGCTCTGGAGCGGGGCCGTTAGTGCACAGGCGGTGCCATCGGACTGGGCTGGCTTGCAAGGGAGGGATGCAGCGCACGGGGGAGGAAACCGTGCCACGACCAACTTGGGAATCCTCGGCGAATAGAGAGGTGAGGGAGTTTGTTCGCTAAAATCCGGAAAACCACCACAGGGTTGCTGTGGCCTTCTTGCTTGCTTGAGGTTTTCCGCCATTTCCGCAACTTCATTCTTGGACGAGAATCACTGCTAGACCACGCCGGCAGGATGTCATAAAGCCAAGGCTCGGCGAGAACCTGAATTGCATGGCCGTCGCTCTCATGCACTCTACTAGGGGGAAGCTGAGGCACTGCAGGCGCCGTGCATTCTAAGATGTGCCGAACGTACGGAGTACACAAGGGTGTTTCCTCCCTCACAGCGTACTACTTACTGCCTCTACTCATTCTCAGCGTCAGAGCCTCTTCCTTAAGTCCACTACGACACTACTGTACCTTGATCTGCCGTAATGCGCCTTCGTCTTTGTGAGAGTAGTCTGAGTGGCAGATGCCTAAACGTACTGTAATTGGTCAGCACTGATGCCACTTGGCATGGTTTGCCATATCTGCGCTGCCAAGGTGCGCTGTGCCAACATTTCCTGCGGCCTCTCAGTGCTGCAAGCATGCTTTATTACACTGATTACTGCACCGAGTGATCACCACTACGTAGTGTCTTCCGTGCTCCGTAGTAATCCTCAACTTTGTGATACCTATCGCGCCGTCTACCTACCATGGGTAACTGTGATCCTTCGTGCACTTCGCAAGCTCACAGTAACGCTGACAATTTTGCCTAGATAGCTGTGGTCTGGATGAGCAAACTGGGCACGCAGCGAGTGTAGCTTCGTTCCTAGAGCATTTCACAGCAAGGAAAGCTGCACAATACTTGGCCGAAATGCTGCGCTGCCCGAACATTGGCTTGCCGCCACACCATAACCGGCATGACGGGAACTTGACACTCACATTGTCTGTTAGGTTGCTTTGTTTCGTGCGTTGTCCCTGCTGCGGGTCAGCGGCACCTGTTTGAAACACTTCGCACGTCCGACGACTGCATGGCCACCCATTATCGACTGAGAGAGCATCATCCGACCACTGCAACCAGAGCGGGTTGTACCAATGGTCCAGGCGCCTCGCTCTGGGGCAAAGTTCCGATGGCTCGTTCTGGGGCCAACCCAGCGTGCGACTCCATTGTGACGCCACTAATAACTGATCAACAGGCACAAATACGAGCAGTGACCACCTCTCCACCAATGGCAACGCAAGCGCCCTGACCCTCTCCACGACATCCGTCGAAGGCATCACCAATGACTTCACGCTGCTCATTCCAGTGCACATACGTACCCTGCACTGTCGTTTTGAACCAGCTCAGTGCCCAGGCGTTGACAGGCAAGCATTTGGCACACCGGGTGCGGTTCGGCACTTCCGCCGAAAGCCCTTGCTCGATCCTTGATCGTCCGCTGCTTGGATTCCGGTGGCCTCCTACCGAGTACGTTCATTATATACCAAGACTCTGATGTCTTCCTTCCTAGGGCGACCTATCTACTTCACCTCTGCCTTCATTACTGTACTTGCCCCTCACCAGTCACCAGATCTCATTTTCTCGTCTTCCTTGCAAATAATTCAATACTCGAGTCAATGTTCAGTCCTGGCACGATAAACCTTGCGTAGTGTCGCCGGTTCGAGGTGACCGCGTTCTGCTCAAATCAAACAAGAAACGAAAATAAATCTTTTCATGCAACATTCCAAGTTTCAGGCCAATCTTTGAGCCTTTTGAAGCATAATATTCCCCGGGAATCCGCGGTTTAGTTGTCGACGGGCCGCCGAGTTTCACCCACGTCCTCAGCGAGTGTCTCCTCCCTCAGAACAGATGATCGTCCGACGTTTCGAACTCACCAACAGCTGAATTGGATACGTTTGCAGGAGAAATCAATCTCAACCCCAGCTCCCGTGATATTTGCTCGTTGTTGCAAAAGTGGAGCAGGCCCTATGCTTCGCCTCGAAGGCCGCGCACGGCAACTACGGAGCATCAGCCTTTGAAACTCTAACTCCTGACGAGCAGGGGTCTGTATATTGCTGCGGTCGATCAAGAGAAATAGGAATCGACAAATCCTCCGACCGCCCGCAAATCCAGGGATCAGTCGCTGCAAGCACAACTTCGTCCATCAATGGATGTTGACCGCCCATCCAGGAGAGGCCGCCCAAACCCTAGATAACGATGTCATCCCCAAAAAGGATTGCGGGCACGTTCATAAAAGCACCCTTTCGTCCACCAGGTTTCTAAGACAGCTTAACGAGATTTCCTGGGCTGCCGTTCGCCTCATTCCGGAGCCTCATCTGTACATGGAGCCCAGTGAAAAGTTCACTTCCTCATCGACATGGTCGAGCCTAACGTCACAGGCTAATTCTGCGGCTCAATTCGCCAGCCCTACCCCTCTTTAAGGCCTCTTTGAACACGCTTACTTTCAACATCTTTGAGAAACTCCATGTGGAGCCTGTGGTACCTGAATGTCCTCGTACAGCAGCTTCATTGTCACCCTTCAACGTCGCAGTATCTGCTATTGTAAGGAGAGTCCCATGCTTTGGAGTCTCCAGCAGAAATCGATGAAGTCTGGACGGTGGAAGTGGACACGGAGAAAAGAACCTGGAGATATTGCTAAGTATCGACGCCGCCACATGTGCGGTCATGCCATTCTACACAGCGAACTATGCAGGAGGCAGCGCAGTCTCCGAATATCTCCAAGTATCTGCATGCCGACACAGCATACGTAAGAAGTTATGTAGTGTGCCATTGCCATCCAAGTCGTGCACCTCTCCTACCTGCAACTTCGCCTCGCAGAACCAACTCTGGCTCGCCTGCATAGAAAATCACCTTTAGAAGAGGCTCCTGAAGCAATGGCTCGTTTCCACATTTATAGCCATCACAGCTGTCTCCGACGTCTTTTCTCATAAATGAGATTCAGTAACAGTTCATTGGGTCTGTATGTGAACACCGCACAACACCGGTCTCCGCGCGGAATGCAACCATGACATCTCACGTATCAGGAGTCGACTCCGACAACAGCTCCGATAGTCGTCCCTCCATCTTCGTCATCAATGCGGAAGCAAGTTCATCCTCTTCGTCATCCTCATCCTCCTCTTGCGGCACCACCGTCGCCCCGGATTGGTCAACCGCATATCGCAAGCTACCCAAGCATCGCTCCCTCTCCCTCCGCTTCATGACATGGGCAGCCGGTCGTCCTCGTAACGCGAATTGCATGAAGAAGAAGTGTCGCGATGATGAGAGGGACCGTGAGCTGTTCCGCGTCTCAACTTCAACGCTGATTGGGTCGATGCTAGGGAGATGGCCCACGGAGACGAGGATGTACTGGGTCGACGTGGACAACGAGAAGTACGGCGGCGGTATCGGTCACGGGGCAAGAAGAGGTACAAGCTCTGCGGATGGTGATGGTGAAGGTGATAAGGACGAGACGAGGAGGGTGTTTGTGATGAGTGGTGGGAGCGGAAACGAAGCCGATGGTGGTAGGCCTGTGTACATGCACTCGTCCGGCATTGGTATTCCACCCCCCATACCGCAGATGGATCCGCGATATCCAGGAATACCGAGGTTCCCTCCAGGAATGGGAGGAGTCCCACCAGCGACGGGATGATTGATGTTCTTCCGGGGCAAATTGAACTTCTGACTTGGAAACGAGGGGCAGCGTGGGGACTGTTTGTTCGAAGAATTCCTTTGTATACTTAGGCTATCGCTCCTATGAGGCAGTAGTCCAAGAAAACAGGACGGATAACACAAGTCATCTTTCTTGTCCATTGCTTTCCACCTCTTCTTCTTCGTTCGCAACCCTATTGCCCGTCATCCCAAAGCCAGAGCTCACATGTACACCCACAGACCCTCCTTAGCGACATAAACTTATGTCAGGTCTCGAAACTAAGGCCTCAGGACCTGGTTTCCCATCATCTCTGACCTTTGTTTCGATCAGGTTCGAACTCGATCGATGTTCACTGCCTTACGCGAGGAACACCCGTAACCCAGATCGTAGATTCGACGCGCCGAGAACGACCATCGCGCGGAGTTAGAAGGTTCTCTATGCTGCCAGTTTCCTACAACTACCATGTAGTTTGAACGCGAGCAACGGGAGAGATTCGTGAAACAAACCGAAGATCCTGTCAAAAACGAGCAGTCACTGTTGCTTGAGAGAGGTTGAGGAAGTCATTGTGTAAGCCATGTCTATTCCTGAAACCATGTCGTGGGGAGCGTTGTTTAGCTGTCACAAGCCCTGGGTGCTCAAAATGAGCAAGGTTCGAATGCTTCTTCTTCCGATCCAAGAAGTGTCTATATATACAAAATTCCAGTGCAACTGCTAGTTGCTGTGGTTCTTGTTATCGTAATCTATGTGCTTGCAAGGAGGCCGCAACAGAAACACCACTGCGCAACTAATCCCTTGCTGATTTTGAGGCCCCTGGAAGAAGTAAAGAAAAAAGGGAAAGTAAAAAAAACTACTTCCTCCTTCCTGGTATCGCATCCGTATCAGTCCGGATTCGTGAATAGCCGAAAATAGAAAAGGGAAGATACAAACAGGGTCGATACAACCAAGATGGTTGAGCTCAGACATTATTTCGAATCGGCCAGATTCCTTGCGTAAAAACTGACATAGCAGGATGTCTAGTAGAAAAGGGGGGAATGCACTCGCGCCGCTGTTATGCAGAACAACAGACTCCTCTACTCCATTTCCAGGGAGTAATCCGCCCGTTTCTCCCTGTCTTGTTCAAACGTCAAACTCCTCTTGCATTACGCCAACTTCACTTCTGACGTTAACCCCCCGACGCCAGGTGTGTAAGAGTTGTCTTTCTCATTAGTCCCTTATCGGGACTTAGTGAGGGTAGGCGCGGGCCTTGAGCGCGTCCCAGTGGTGCCTTCCAGAGCCAAGGCCGAAGTAGCCATTGGAGTCCAGTAGAGGAAAGCAGCCGAATAGATCAGAGAAGTGATCGAGGCACTTGCTCCGCCTCTCGAAGTGGCCCTTGTGCATGCTGATGCCACCCGGAGGGTTCATGTTCACGAAGGGTGTATCGCCGAACACCAGTAGCGGGGGTTCCTGAGTGATAATCTGAGTAACAAAGTTCATGGCGATATCTTCGCAGTTCATGTTCAGGTCAACTTCCGCCCGGATCTTCTTCATGACCGGATCATCGGATGAATAGTAGTCGAGGAAGCGGATGTGCGAAAAGGCGAGGTTCGTGATGATCATGTTATAATGGTCGTCGCGGCCTTCAGAGCAGAAAACGTACTCCAAGTGACCGAGCTCATTGTGGCGCGTGCAACGAGCCATAGCACCTGTGAGGCGGTTACGGCCGTACTTGCGCCAGGTCTGGAAGGCGAATTCGAGGTCAAGAGGCTGGTAGTACACGTCGTCGTCGGAGAGGAGGATGGCCTGGGTTTGGAAAGACGGATCTGGGATAAGGCGTGAGTTGAGAGAGTTCTTCTCAGACTGACGGTAGCGAACGTGAACACCATGGCGGGACTTGAAATCTTTCGGGGGCTCCTCTTCAAGGTCGTTCCAGACAATGACAACCTCGAGGAGTGATGGGATCTCGTCGTCGCCTTCAAGAAGAGTGTTCAAGGTTTTCTCGAGTTCCTTGGGTCGGCGATAAGTTTGAATAGCAATTCTGCGCAAAATAGAACGGTCAGCTCCGGTGTCAAGCCTGTCACAAGCGCAAGAGAGCCACGTCAGATGCGGTTTGCCAAAGCAAACCTGCCAAAGGAGCTAGATGCTAAATGATCTACAGCTTACTCTGAGCGCAAATCCATTCTTTGGTGGTCCTAGGCGGCGAAAGCTGTCCAATGCAAACTTGGAATGATCTGACCGGCGCCTTGTGCTCTCAGGGCTTCCTCAAAGGCCACAAGACGAACGCAGATAGAGACAAGTGAATGTAGATGACGTACGTGAATTTATCATCGCGGAGATTCTCGTATTTCTTGATTCCCTCCGTCCAAATATCAACATTGCCGGTGTTGTTGACGCTCTCGCACGTAGGGTTCAGACTTCGATGTGTTGGGCCGATAATGTGCTCGATCTGCTCCGGAGGATCTGGAAGGTGGCCCCCAGGATTAAGATGAACAAGTGTGAGAAGACCAACGACGAAGAGGGCGAATGAGACGATAGCACCGATGATGCGATGGAAGACGCGGGAGCGAATGACCTGGAGGCAGCGCTCGACAGGAGTCATGGCTGAGGCGAACATGAAGAAGCGAGGCTTCTCCGTAGTCAAATTGCTGCGCATCGTAACCGTCCACCGGGGCGGTTTTAGAGGACGGATTCAAAAATGCGAAAGATTAGAAGATCGAAATTCCGAAAAGATGGCGTGATGATATGGGCTGGACGGCTGTGACAGTGCCCGGAGGCGACTGCACGGAGTGGCGGGATACCGAGATAATGCTGCCCAGCGGAAATGACGATGCAACACTTCGAGATAGACCGATGAGGATGACGGGTATGGGAAAGAGTCGTCAAGGCAGAAAGATCAGATGGGGGATGAAACTAAAGTCAAGAGAGAGGAATATAGAAGGGTACACGGGTGGCAATGGTCCAAGACAAGGAGGAGAGGAGAAAGAGCATTGGGGAAAAAGGAGAGACACGGCAGCAGGTGAGAGCTGTCGAAAGTGGGCTGCTTGTAAAATGCGACGATCGCCAGGATCGTTAAATGGCAGCGCACCACGATCAATGCACCCACTTGGCTCCAAGGACACCAGACGCAGAATTCCATCCAGTCCCTAGCGATTGGCCAACAGCAAGGCTAAGCAGGCAAGGAGTGAATTGATTGGTCATAGTGCAAAGAACGGCGGCCGAAATACAACTACCTACTAGTAGCCTAACAGAAGCACCTGAAGTAATAGGGCCCAACAAGGAGGGTCATCGCGTTTCTCGAATCTCACCTGAAAATCAGTCTAGACGGTGGCGGCCCCTATTGGAAAGAAGGAGGGGGGGGCTTGAGAAATGACAGATACGACTTCGCGTGTGGGCGGGCGCGCTCACTCATCACAAGGCACGCGCCTTGGCACAGTTCCAGAAACGGATGCCATGAGACAACAAATTGATAAGAGAACCTTGCCTATCGGGTTGCTCGTCCAGACGATTTGACTAGCGACGGCACGTACCATGCTCCTTTGAAGAACGTGCCACTGAAGAGCAGATGGGTAACTGAACGGCCAGCCCTAGGGCGATTCTGAAACCCAGCCAAAAGAAGGGTTTCCTTATCATTAGGGTGTGCAGCACCTGGCCCCCTATCTACCTAGTCTATGATGTGCAAACCTTACGAAAGTTGTACTAATCGTAGTCGACGAAGAGGAGCGGGGATTGGGACAATAATATGACATGCCGAGTCCTGCTTAAGCCTTATGGGGACGACCAGTCCGGCTGGTGGCGCAAATAGTTGCTGAAACCATCCATCTAGTTAGGAACAGTCAAGGTCAATAACATTACGCACGACTCGCGCCAGGCCTGGACTGAAAGGGCCCAGCAGCCAAGGGGTCAGATCCTGATCGAAGACTTGACAAAAGTCCTACATAAAATGCATTGCAGGGCTTGACTACTCTTTTCGGAGCCAATCGCATAGCAATCGCGTGCAGACACAGCCTCGAGGACATCAGTATAAGCCAGTTGCCATTGTCGTAAAATGATTGCATGAAGTAAGAGTATAGCGACATGGTAGTCAGCAACAGCGTGGGATCGATCGCGCTTACAGCATAAGATTGCCGTAACTCGCCTTATCAGGAGACACGTCAACATTCTCGACCTGGTTCCACGGGCCAAGCACCAACTAAACCCGAGGGAGTGCTCGGCTTGGCTGGACGCTGACAGCCCTTGAGCCACCTGCATTGCGCCATGGTGGGTCGCGCGGCAAGTGATTCTACTGTAGTGCTCTCACACGAGGCTGCTTTTTCGACTCCGTTCCAAGGTCTTGTTATCACTACCTCTCCGTCCCAGGAACGAAGTCACGGGAATCATGCTGCTTGGGGACTCGTTCAGGAGGCAGTAGACTATCCGAACTGGACGGGAGGCCATAGGTGCCGTCCTGGGAAGAGGGAGGCGAGAGAAGACCGGGTTCAGGTGGTCTACTGTAGGTAGTTGATTCAAGACATTGCGCCGCTTGAATCATTGGTCTCCAATCAATGGTAACGCCAACTTCCCTGGCAGAATCAAAGATGGCGAGAGGTTGGGGCCTAACGACATATGAGGATATAGGTTGTCATATGTACTCCGTACTGTAAACGCATCCGCGTTGGCGATGAGCTGCAATTTGCGCAGTGCGGATTTGTCTCAGTCCCCTCGCAGGAATTACGACCAGTTATAAACGTGCCGGTCCACAGTTAAGCGAGTAATGTAGCATCGCCTCCCGTTCAGAGAAATGCGCGATTGAACTGGGGGTTGGGCGGCTGCAATCCGGGGTTTGGTGGCTCTTGTACGGAGTAATTATGATCACTTACTCCTCAATGGTACGGCAAAAAGTGGTCGTAAAAAGGAGACGTGAGAAAGGATCGATAGGACTCTGCTGGTATCCTCAGCCTTGATGTTGAACACAACGTGAGGTGAGCGAGGGGCCCAATCTCGTTAACGAGACATGTAACCCTCATCCCCGTGTTTTTTGGGCGTCGATTGTGCCGCAATGTCGATGCGATCCAACGCGCCTAGCCAGGAGGCGTCAGAAGGGGTGAGGGAGGGGCTGAGTCAAGACGGCTGAACCCTCATGAGGTCGGAATTGGTGCAGCGATGTGTGCCGTTTGGAAGCCGTCACCCTTGACAGGGCCTTGGGATTGTTTGCCAGTCACAAGTCGTGGAAGGCGGTTGCGTTGGAAGCCATTCATGAGATGCTTATGGGTTCAGACTTATCGCTGTCACCAACACCTTGTGGCCGTTGCCGATGTGCAGGTGTGCAGGTGTGGCTGATAATGTAACTCCAGATAAGTACCTAGATATACAGCCACAGTGCGGTGTAGCCCTATGACAACACTAGCCACAGGAAGTAGATGGCTCCTACACATGACATGCATGACCTTCGCAACTTGTTGTCTCCTAATGACGAAGGGTCAGTAGGACAGTCCCTCTGGTGACTCCTTCGCCGTAGTTCCAAACTCAAGTCTGCCAGATGAATGAGCCAAGACAGAGTGTTCATTTCATCAGACGGTGAATCCTCCGCAACCTGGTGCACGGGGTTGACTTTTAGGTCTCTTCACGGTTCGTAGGGTAGGCGCACAGCATCCACCAGCAAGGCGCACTCCTGCATCGCAGGTCCGCTTTGCTGCCTGGAGGCCGCCTTGGGGGAAAAGTTCCCCATCGACGGCCTCATGGGCCGGGCCTTTTGGCTGTGCTTCCCTAGAACTTTGTTATCGATTCCAGCGTATAGCTGTCGAACCCCTGTTGTCAGAGCGCTCTTTTCGGCATCCGAGGTCAAAGTCTAATTACTTTTGCTTCCCGTATAAACCGTGACTCAACCGGCATGCCGCGGGGGCCTATGGGTAACGGCCTATCATAGTAGGCCGCAAGGCAGCCTCGTAGTTCAAGACATAACAAAAGCTCATGCCACTGCCTTACAGGACCAGAAGACATATATTTATTTCAACATCGCAACGGCTTCATGCCCCTTTATCCTTAGGTATCAGATTATTGTCCGGTCTTTTCCTCCATCATTACGGTAAATACCACGCACACGACATCAAGCTCTCACATTCCGAAATCTCACCGCTGGAGCCTAGCTTATAACATCACCAGAGGCACCTGTGCCAAGTTTCTTGACAACTTCCACGACACATTTCTTTTCGTACCCACGCACTCATGGATAATTTCGTGGAAATACTCAGCAGCTCGCTGGGTTCGCCTGGTATTACTCCAAACAACGCCTCCGGCGCCAACAATAACACCACAACCCCAGTCGCAGCGAACCCGCAGTTCGCGTTTATCGACTTCTTCATCCCAGGATTCTCAGGACTCTCCAACGTCATCAAGGCACATTTTGGCATCGACATTTCTCTATATATTCCCATTCTTGCCTTCATTTTTGGCTCAACGTTCGTCTGGGGCCGAATTTCGGGGTACGCATGGGAGTTAGTTGAGACATACCTCATTTCGTCAGTACGCATCCGCACTGATGATGAGATCTACAACATCATCATCGCATGGATCGCCAAACAGGGGTTCTCTCAGCGTTCACGCAAATTCATAGCCAACACAAACTTGAACTCTCGGGATTACTATCACTATGATTCTGATTCTGATGATTCTGATGAGGAGGCCTACCGTCCTGATGACGATACAGAGGGGCCTGTCACCCGTCGTGGTCAGCATAAGCCTCTTCACTACACCCCTGCCGATGGGTCGCACTATTTCTTCTATGGGCACAACTTGATGCTTTTCCAGCGCGATCAAAGCAAGGAGCGATCATCGCCGTGGGCATCACCCTCCCGTGAGGAGCTTGTCATCTCGTGTTTCGGAAGGAGCCCCAAAGCACTGAAGAAGCTGCTTAGCGATGCTCGGGAGGAGTACCTCAAGAAGGATGAAAGCAAGACCATCATCTACCGTGGTGCTGCTGGATCTTTTGGAGGGGACCCTTCATGGCAGCGTTGCATGTCCCGGTCTACCCGTCCACTCTCGACTGTTATTCTCGACGAGAAGGTCAAGAAGGATCTCGTGGACGATGTTACTGATTATCTCAACCCAGCGACTCGCCGCTGGTACGCTAACCGTGGTATTCCCTACCGTCGTGGCTACCTCCTTCATGGTCCTCCTGGTACTGGCAAGAGTTCGCTCAGCTTGGCTCTCGCCGGTCACTTCCGCATGCGCATCTATATCGTCAGCCTTTCATCTGTTGTCGCTAATGAGGAAAGCCTTGCGTCGCTCTTCGTGGATCTTCCACGTCGATGCCTTGTCCTCCTCGAGGACATCGATTCTGCAGGTCTGACCCATCTTCGAGATGAAAGGGACGTCTCAGCTGCGCCTTCGTCCCCCCCAATGAGATTACCCATGACCGACAGCGATGATAACGGCTCGGACATGGCTGAAGGTCCGATGATGCCAGGATCATCCACCAGCAGTGGTGGCCGTCTCTCCCTCTCCGGTCTCCTCAATATCCTCGACGGTGTTGCCTCACAAGAGGGCCGCCTCCTCGTCATGACGACTAATCACCTCGAAAAGCTCGACAAGGCTCTCGTCCGCCCCGGCCGCGTAGATCGTATCGTGCACTTCGGTCTCGCTGATTTTGAGATGGCTGCCGCAATCTTTCGCTCCATCTATGCTCTCTACGACGGCGAAGTCGAGCCTCACAACTCCCGCTCCTCGTCATTGTCCTCTCACGAAGACCCTGCCTCCCTCGCCAAGCAGAAAGCAAAGGAGGAAAGTGAGCAGACAGAGACTCGCGCCCGTGTGGACAAGCTCGCTCTTGAGTTTGCAGAGAAGCTCCCCTCTCAGGAGTTCAGTCCTGCAGAGATTCAAGGTTTGCTCCTGATACACAAGAGAGACCCTGAAGGTGCGATCAAGGCCTTGCCGGAATGGGTAGAGACGACCAGGAGGGAGAAGAAAGAGAAAGAGATCGAGGAGGCAGAAAAGAGGAGAAAGGCGGAGGAGGAATCGGCAAAGAAGAAGAAGGAACTGGAGCAGAAGAAGAGAGAGGAAGAGGAAGAGAAGAAGGAGGAAGAGAAGAAGGAGGAAGAGAAGAAGGAGGAGGACGCATCTTGATCTAAGTATACGCATAGCGCTCATTGTATTTTGGATGAACCAGAGGTCTGGCTAGCAGACAGAACCCATCAAGCGACCTGACGTTTCGTTTCTTCATATTTGACAATTATGCATGCCATTGAGCATTCTAGTGATTGCCCTCCTCGTCAATCGTGGCCTAATAAATGGCAAGGGAGATCGCATGGTAAGATAACAAGACCACCTATGCCCACAGACGGTGCATTGTTTCATTTGACATGAAACGTAGGGGGAAGACTGGTGATATATCTTGTCATTAGCATGAATATAGGTCCAAGGCCACGTTTGCCGTTTCCTTTTACCACAATTGGCGGACTCTGGCACTTTCTGTACCGTCCCTTTCCCTCACGACATGCCCTTGCGCAACCCCCGTTTGGCTGCTGGATTCTTCAACAGCTGATGCGTGTAGTGAAATCCGTACGGCAAGCCTGCCTCATTCCATGAGACTAGACCCTGATTGATGACTAGTATGCTTGGACTGGACCACGCACTGGTCGTCTCTCTTCCTCCCGGGTCTGCGAATACCCATCCTGATGTGCGTCTCCGCTCATGAGGCGTGCGGCAAGTGTGGATGACGGGGGAAAATAAGATGCGTTGAACCATGGAAACCTTAAAACGAGAGATGGTAGCACTGTGATCGGATCGTGGCGGAGGTCGAATCGGAGACCACACCCCACTCCATTTGGTACTCAACAAGTGGTAGGTTTGACATCACTGTGTGGCTTTACCTAACGTAAGTTAACCCCGCCAAAGTAGTAAGTACCGCGCGCAAAAAGTTCTCTCCCTTTCCCCTCATCCAAGAGCTACGTCTGCTCTCATCGCGACTTGCTAACAGTGCTGTCCTGCGCTTCGACCCCTCGCATTTTGAAACATGCCGATCACTGTGATTCTCGGCTCCCAATGGGGTACGTACAGCCCGGTCATCGCTGAGCACCGGGTCATGGACATGTACTAACGTGAACCTGCGTTCTAGGAGATGAAGGGGTTTGTCTGCTTCCGCGCGCAACATTGAACTCTCTTCTGACGAGCGCGACCGACAGAAAGGAAAACTGACCGACATTCTTGCTACTGACGCACGACTTTGCGCGCGAGCCGCCGTGAGGACAATCCGATCTGCATAGAGAGAATATACACTAAGACGAAGATGTAGGGAGGTCACAACGCAGGGCATCAAATTGTGTAAGCCGAGTCAACTCTGTGCGGGCGCATCAGAGTGATCTTGCTAAATCTAGAGCAGTACCCAGGGTGTCTCATACAGGTATGCAGTCACATCGCACCCGTCGTTGGGGAAAAGTACTTACTTGCGTAGTTTCCACCTTCTTCCTTCTGGGCTTATCAACCCGAACTGGTAATTCATTCAACTCGTTGCTTCATCTTTGCAGGACTGACTCCTCCTGTTAGCACGAACTTGATTGGTTCAGGTGTTGTTTTCCATGTGTAAGTCACCGCGACTCCCTGGTTTCAATCTCATCGATTGGCAAGCTGACGTCCTTTAGGCCGTCATTCTTCCGCGAGCTCAAGGAACTTGACGATAAGGGCCTCCCCCGAGTTTACGATCGAATTCTCGTCTCGGACCGAGTTCACATTAACTTGGATCTTCACCTTGCTGTCGACGGCCTTGAAGAGGTTGAACTTGGAGGTGGGTAGTCAGTCCTCAAAGTACGCAAAACATCGTCCAACAGCTTTAACATCGCATTCCAGAGAACAAAATTGGAACCACAGGTCGTGGAATTGGCCCCTGTTACAGTACAAAGGCTGCAGTAAGGACTACACCAAAGCGACGATAAAACAATGCTAAAATGCGCCCAACAGCGAAGTGGTATTCGATTGGCAGAGGTCTTCAACGCTGAACTCTTTGAGTCAAAACTTCGACGACTTGCTTCAGGCTTCGCCAAGAGATATGGGGACTTGTTGAAGTAAGAGTCAATCCGGTGCGCATTATGCCACTCATTCTGACGCTATTGTGAACCCAGATATGACGTTGAGGACGAAATCGCCCGTTTCCGAGAATATCGCCCGAAGCTTGCTAAATTCGCCATCGATGCCGTCCCCTTCATGCAGTCTGCCCAAGAGAACAACATGAACATTCTTGTGGAGGGTGCCAACGTAAGTACTCTCCTGTTCATCGAAGTACCGCGCTGATCGATCCGGTGGTTCGAGCAAATGAGCCTGCGCAAGGCCATTGCTCGATCTGCCTAGACAAAAGGCCTTGATGCTAGATCTCGACGTTGGATCATACCCGTATGTATTCCAAAGCTATACCAACCAGGTGTCAGCCGTTAACAGTTCACAAGATACGTAACAAGTTCTACCACAACCGTGGCAGGCATTATTGGCGGTTTGCACCTCAACCCCCGCGGCCTCACTGAAGTGATCGGGGTGGTCAAAGCCTGTAAGCTCGATACACATTCAGCTGGCTGAAAGCAACATCATCCCAACCAGCTTCGGCCACTGGTGGCTTTCCCACATATTTGTTTACGTATCTATACTAACGAGAAACAGACACAACCCGTGTCGGTATGGGCAGTTTCAAAACTGAAGATCTCGGAGAGTTAGTCATTCAGCTTACGAAATGTGTTTCGCCGCTAATTCAGCATAACAGAGTTGGCACGAAACTCCAAGAAGTGGGCAGAGAATGGGTACTTTTCTCTCTATCTCTCTTGAGCTTATTTTCACAGTGCTAATTGTGTCAAGGGAACGTCCACTGGTCGACGACGTCGTTGTGGTTGGTAAGTTCCTCAATTATTCAAGACCTGTAACAAGAATGTCTCAGCTAATTCAGATAGGCTCGGTGTGTGAACTCGCTTGTTGCAGTCGGTATATCCTTCCACTATTGCTAACATATACCTTTAAGACCTTGTGGTCCTTCGCTATAGCATGTCCATCAATTATTATACAGCACTCAACTTGACGAAGGTAATTGACAATCTCTCATTTTGTTGGACCTTTCAGTCGGATAGTGGCTGACTCCCTTCACCTCTACAGCTGGACGTGCTGGATACATTCGAGACGATTAAGATCGCTGTGGCGTACAAGGACCCCGAATCCGGTGAAGTGAGTCAATAAATATCTCCTATCGAGTTGCCAGCGAATACTAATTAATTTGTAGGAGTTGGTTTCGTACCCCGCGGATCCTGATACTCTCGATCGAGTTCAGGTCGTTTACCATGAGATGCCGGGTTGGAAGACACCGACCACGAACGTGAAGACCTTCGATGATCTTCCCAAGGAGGCGCAAGACTATGTCAAGGTAAGAATCGTACCATAAATTGAGGCGTTGTGTTACTAAGTGTTTATCGCCAGTTTATCGAGAACTTTATTGGGGTTAAGGTGAGACCATAATCTATAGGGTTCTTCTGGACGTTTCAACATTAACAATGAATAGGTCAAATGGATTGGCACTGGCCCCGACCGCGAGAGCATGATCAAGAAATAAGTCTGGAAGTGAACGCCATATCGGCGACGAGCTGCTCGGCGGCCTGTGAGCGCGTGGCCCCAACGGTTAGAGCACTAATTCTAGAGGCCAGTCACCAAGCAACGCGGTGCAGGAAGAAGGAGGGGCACAGCCGCTCCCAGGGCTTCTAAACGAGCGAGAATCATAGACTGTATTATTGAAACCCGTTTTGCAACTGGCCTATGAGGAACGTCAAGCCTAGAATCCATACTCGGCAGGAAAGTCCACTTCAGAGTAACCCCGTGCTGGGAATGCCCTCTACCTATGCCCTTAGCTGCGGCGCAGCAGACCCCAGCAGGGGCACGGCTAACTCTAAGCCAAGACCTGCAGTCGAAAGCAATAACTGCTGCAGCCACGATCATAATGATGGCCATGGTCAACAACAGTAGCTACTGCTGGAGGCGGAACAGGCCGCCGGCAGGCCTTGTCATAGGTAAGGCGTTGCTTGATTCTTTGGGCGTAAGGGGGACAACGGATTTTTCAGTCATATTGCCGTGACGCTTTGTTATGGACCTGCTTGTAGATGACAGAGTTCTGAGTCCGTTCAGTGCAACAGCTAGAGCCTTTTTCTCATCCCTAGCAGAAGAAGTCGCAGGCGCTCTTCTCCTCTGGCATTATTGCTAAGCCACCACTGAGCAGTGTAGAGCTAGGAAGTAAGGAGTGGCAAGCTACCTGATGCCTCTCAGACTTGCTAAGATTACGCGAAAGAAGTTTAGTCAAGCAGGTATGATGGATGACGAGATGCATTGCTTTGTCAGAGGAACGGGTGTTGATGAGATTGAAGGTGATGCCTACTGAGCTGGACCACGGAAGCACACTCTCTCGTCCGCCCTTCGCCCATCGCTCTTACTTGAGACCACAGAGGTACAGGTTGGTGTCCTTATCCGGACCGCAATCCACCGTCCTCAGAGTCTGACTTCTGCCACCTGTCGGCACGCCCTCGGGCCACTCGATACTGGGACACGGCGGCGCACCCCTCAGAAGCAGATTCTCTCCCTCGAACGGGTCTCCGAACACGTTGCTCAGATCATACCAGACCCTATCCGGGTCCAAGGTGTAGCTGAAGATGGTGTGCGGGTCACCCGCGGGGAGGCCATCGGACTGGCGAGCGACCTTGATGGCGACGCCTCCGGTCTTGGCGTCGTGGAAGTAGGTCTTCTTCCACTGCTTTCCCGGCTTGACCTCGTAGGGCCCGTCTTGGTTCGAGCCGACGACCCAGAGGTAGACGGAGGAGTCGCAGTTGTTGGTGACTTTGGATTGCCCGACGGCTTGGGAGAGGCCGACGAGGGCTGCGGTGAGGGCGAGAGCGTTGAACTTGACCATCTTTGCGGAGGATGTGAGTTTCTTCTTTTCTCTTCTTTTAATGTCTTTGGTTGAGATTGTGTCGAGCTGGAAATGGAAAGAGCAACTCGATGGCTCTTTATACTTGTCACCATCGGCTTGTCCGCCTGGAGAAACACCCCAAGACTCGCTCACACCGGCTTCTCTCGTCATCCCAGGTCAAGGGGAGAAGAACTTGATCGTCAAGCCATGTTACCAGAAATAAAAGCCCTCATCAGCCTCAGCCAAGCGGACACCGAACCACCTCGTATCCCCCTCCCAGTGACGACGATCCGCCTCGTGCCAGGAATCCGGCAAAGGCGCCCCCTCTGATCCAATATAAGCAAGGGTGAACACAATATTAAAGACTTACATCACTGCAGCCAACCAGAGACAGCCATGTAAAGTAACCATAAGTCCCAATAGGGTTCTATCTCGCACGGCCACTCAAGCTGCCACGCAAGGTAACACTGGCCCCTCACAGTACTGTAGCAGTGCGCAGAAGAAACACCACAACAAGTCCTTATGTCATCTCATGTTCAATATGGGATACGAAGTTACACTGCTCACATGCTCTCGGCCGAAAACAGTCTGCGATCGACGAATGCCCAACAGAGGCAGTCAGCCAAGCCTTCGTATTCACTCCGCGACGATCTTCACCGCCCTTGAGTTCCGCATCTGACCCTCGACCACGCCTTACGCTTTGCCTCCCCCCGCAAAAAGGTGACTATTGACCGGTGCACTCCAAACCACAGTCGAGGCCTCTATCTAGGTATTCTTTCGTTACATTCGTCTACTGCCGAAGACAAGGAACCCCGAGGAAAACCAAGGATTGTCTTTACACAGCCAGGGTGGCACTGGGGTCAGCAAAACCCCCAGTTGCGTACGGGGGACAGGAAACCACCAAATAGTTCCGGATAGATGAGTCAAGTCAACTTACACCACGGAGTCACCGGTACACCGAAGACGAAGCACCCCATTCCCGACGTCATGAACCAGCCTTTCGTCCCTTCCGGACGCTACGTTCACAAGGAAGATGCCAAGGCTCTACACGGACATTAGAACGAAACTGGGAATTCCACGGTCCAGTGTCAGACATTCCCCGAGCCAAGGCGGTCGATCTTGCAGGTTTTGGGACACGAGGCTGACACAGAGTCTGGAAGAGGCCATCATGAGGTCATGACCTTTGAAAATGCAAGTATCTCGATTACGAGCAATAGAGGTAGTGGTATAATCTCAGCACTGCAAGCTAAACTGCGCGCCTCTCTCTCTGTTCTTGACCATTCGGCCTGGAACCTCAGCAGGCCTTAGCCATGCCGAGCCCTCGCCGCTTGACGACGGGAACACATCTCAATCCATCTTGTCCACGTCCACGTCCTCGCCCTCCTCTTCCTCTTCCCCCTCCGCACCCCAATCCCTCCATCCCTCGCCCCGAACCCAGCTCATGCCCTTCCTCCAGCTTCCCTCCTTGATCGCCCTGGCATCCCTCTCATACACCACACCGGTGACCATCAAGGCCGCCACAAACAGCCACACATCTCCTCCACGCATCGCCTTCCACCACCGTCGCTTGGCACCCACCTTCCACAGGCTGTCGACACTGGCTCGTGCTGTGTAGAGGAAAACGCCACGGCCGTGACGACGCTCAACCCAGGCCCACAGACCGGCGAAGAAACCGCCGAGGAAGAAGCGCTGTGTTGCGAGCACGTGCCGCGGGAGGTAAGCTTGGAAGAAGCAGATGGACGCCCATGCGGTTGACATGGCTCCCGTGACGAAGGTGGATGAGCGGAGAGCGGCGCTGAGGACGGTGTGCAAGGTGGCCAAGGGGGAATGGTAGAGGCCCTTGAGGCGAGGCAGCACCTTGAACACGGAGAAGAAGACGAGGAAGAACCGGGTAAGCGGTGGGAAAGAGCTCAGCCAGAAGGTGAGATATGTCCTCAGGCAGGATGGATCTGAGGGGTGAAGAGTCGCGCAAGAAAGTGCAGTGATGAGAGGATGTGCGCGAGATGTAAGTGGCGATACTGCCGTCAACGTTGGAGGCAGCACATCCGTCTTGTTCGGGAACATGGTAGGTGAGATGTAGGCCCTGTAGATTGTTAGCACGTTACCGCATGCCAATGATCTTCGTCATCGTCGACTTACGGCCAGCTCAATCTTGCCATTTCGGCGAGGCTGCTCACTATCTGCCCGAAATCAGGCCACTGCAGGTGTGCAGGCCAGTCCTGAGGTCGTGGGATAACGTAGCCCGACGTCTTCGACAGCAAGAGATCGCCATATGCCTATATCCTCAAGTCAGTGCCAGCCTCAAGACGCATCGGGAGCATGCTCTCCGGCCGCAACGTACCTTTGGCAGACTCAAGCAGTCCGCATCGAATACCCCAGCATGCATCAACTGCCCCATCGCGAACGGCTGCAGCAGCCAACTGCCGAACCACCAGGGCCTGTCCTTCGCCCGTCCGTCCTTCCTCAGCCCCCAGATCATCCCATCGCCCTCGCACATGTTCCAGCCGAACTCAAGTGCCCTGAACATGGCGTAGATTGCTACCGAGACACGCAACTGCTGCGACGGGTAGATGCCCAGTGCCAGGCCAGCAAGGGACGCGCCCACTGCCGGCGCATACGGGGAGGTGAGTGTGCGGGTCGTGCCGGGGTTGCGGCGGCGGAAGGGCTCGACTTGCGGGTCGAGAAGGTGTACACGAAGGCGCGTCAAGAAGCGGAATAGGATGCGGTAGAGGAGGAGAATGGTGGAGAGGGAGAGAGAGAGCCTTAACGCAGGCGATTTGTAGAAGGGCTTCTTCTGGCCGGCAGCATTCGGTCTATCACAACTGTTAGCATATTCGCCAATGCCACCGCAAAGCAGATCGGGTACGTACTCTTGCTTTCCCATCCTCTTCTTCACAGCTTCCCAGCCTTTCACTCCGACCCACGTCACGGCGAACACCCTCAACGCATGCCTTACTGTCCTCGCATTGAAGTCATCCCCCCGTCTCCTCGGCACCGCCTTCTCATCCTTATCTCCCGTCTTCTTCTTCTTCGTCGTCGTCGCGGGAGGCCCGTTCAAGGCCTTGTCAACAGCCGCAGGCGTGGGTGCTGCACGACGCAGAGCACGCGACCGCGAGATGATGTATTTGTGAAGCGCGGCATACTCCCGGGCCGAGACGGTGTAGCGAAGCGTGTTGCGCAGGATGGGATCGTTGAGAGCGCGGGAGGATGAAGGATCCTGGGATGTTGTCGACGCCATTGTGTCGGGAAGGTTGAACCAGCAGGAGGAAGTTTCTCCTGCTGATTGACGCTGATGAAAAAAAGTATCGATCGAAAAGTCGTTATCGTTGCATGCAAGCTCGCAGTTGTTGTTCAAGCTGCAAAGCCAACATCAAGGTAGAAGACCCAGGCAATGCCCAACCATCCCTTGGTCGAAATGGACTTCGGTCTCTTTTTTTTTTCTTTTCTTTCCCAGGGCAAGTCACGTCGCGCGCGCGTTGTCTCAGAACCCCGCGATGTTGTTTGCAAAACGAGGAATACCTATCGACTGGAATGTCACCGCGAACCCAGGGACGTAGGCGAAGATGGGGTTGATCGGATGCTTTAGCTGCTTGCAGTGGCGGGTGGGCGTGGAGAAATAGTGAGATAAGCACAAGCTTTGGTGACGTGACGGACCTCGGCTTTGGGCGTTTCTGGGGGTGTCCTGGGGTTGTCGCGCCGCGTGCAGAGCTCCGAGTCCACATGTAATTTACCTGCATAACACACCCACCGAACGTCGACAAGACCGAGCAGGGATTCCCCGCCAGCATCATTTTCCGGAGCTACAACTGGATCAGGCCTGCTGTGAGTACCTTCCGAATGTTTATACTTTGTGCGTGGAGTCAGTCAACGGACCTGCTCGTGGTCGACTTCACACCATGAACAGGTTCTCTCATGCGCCGGAGATTGACCCTGAAGCTTGGTCACAAGCAAGTCATAAGTACCTTCATAAGCATAGAGTGTCGGCGAAGGGACAAGGGTTGGTAATACTCTTGTACTCCGTAGATCTGGAGTAATTAACACGTCGGTCGCCATTCACAACATTCCATCCCGTACATCGCTCCGATTACGCGCAAATCAATTCCGTAGGTATCATTCATAGGTAAGGCAAGGTAGATCGATACTCCCTGACCTATCTCTTCCTCGCATCAACATTTTTTTTCAACCGCCTCAAGCAATCGTCAGCACCTCTCTGCCGCACTCCAGCAGTGGGAGCTTTTCTCCAGCCCCAGAAGTCCTCCCTGCCGTTCACCTCAGCAGCAGCCAACACGATGCTGCACAGTGGCAAGCGTGCACCTTGTCGGTGGGCTCCCAGGGGAGAACCAAGATTTCCTCTTCAGGCAGCACTGCCAAGAGCAAGCCTACACAGAACGTAGTGTGTCCGCCGCCGAAGCACTGTATGCCTTCGAGTAAGCATCCATCCCGGGTACGCCGCAGCCAAGGAAGGAACCGACTTGAGCCTTGGACTCCTCCTTTCCCTTCGAGACTGTTCTTCGAAAGGCTGTCAGATATAAAGCCTTTCCTGCAGTGTCCAGTGCTATTGGCGCTATGCAAAGCGCAGCACTATCATCCTCGATGGGTGATTCCCTTCTGAACCTTGGGGCCTTGGTCACGACGGCAAACTGCTCGTAGGGCGCTTGTGCCATGGCACCCGCAAGTCAAGAACAATCTCGCAAAGTTGTTTCCCACTCCATTCAGTTTGTTCATGGAAATTCAGCCACGGGGACATGGTAGGTATCGCGCAGAGGAGCCCATCGCCTGGCAAGGGACGGCGCCTCGCCATTGGAGTGGGACAAGACCTCTTCCTGCCACCCAAGCACACCCCAGCGATCAAGGTTCCGAGGTTCCGGAGCCCGAAGTTGTTGAAGAACTGGATACGTTTCGACAACCCGGCCGTCCATCACCGCATCAATGACACGGCTACGACGAGCCTCACGCTCGATGACGGCTTCCTTGACAATGCGGCTGCGTGTCTCTGCATGCGACCAGCCGTTGACATTCATCGGGCCAGGCCCCTCAAGGATCATCTTGAGGAGGCCGAAAGGCACACTGACGAGCAACCGGGAAAGGATCGCATGGCTAACTGGAACCGCTTGCTGGGAAGCCTTGGGGGTATCCGACGTAGCTCCATTTGCACCTTCCATCAATGACAAATCGCCGAACTGAATGCTGGAGAGTTGGTGGCGATGCCCCTTTGCAGCTTGAGCGTTTTGGGAACCCCGAACAATGATTGGTTCAGCCTCTGTTGATGGAGCCTTGGATTTGGTACCAGGATCCATGGGCAGGCGTGAGTAAATCGCGGATTCTTGAACAGTCGCATCAAGGGAGAATGTGGGCGGCAAGTTGTTGATGATGAAACTCGCAATGCCATGGAGGAGAATGTTCGAGCCAACCTCGTACTTGTAAGACTCGTATGTGCCATTGTCGACAAAGCCTTCCAACGCGAAGTCCAGGGCCTTCTCGACGGTCTGCCAGTCCAACAGATGAGCCGCGATTTCGCAGCCCCGACGCAAGACAGGCTCCCATTCCAGAAGCTTTCCAGCAGCGGCATATGCCAAAGCGAAGTCAAGGCGTTCTTCCGTGGATCCAGCCTCTGCAAAATCTCCACTGTTCAACGTGTTCACCGGCGGTGGCACTGGAAGTAAAGGAAGACCATAAAGGCGCTGCAGAGACATGTAAAATGCATCGGAGCGAATCCACTTGCTGTCGGTCTCAACCACAAAGACCCGTTGCTCAGGAGATTGCCTTCTACTGACGGCACCAAGCACTGGGCTTCTGGCGAAGATAAGTCGGTGACCAGGTACACGCACTGGAGCCGCCCGGTTGTTTGAGTATTGCAATTCGACGATGGAGTCGCTGAGCTCTGGATTCCCGAATTGCTGTCTTAAGTACTCGATCAAGCCTTCTGAGTTATCTTCCTGAACAGACAGATGATGCTGATGGGCAGGATGAGCAGGCAACCTCACGTAGTCCTGTGCCATCATCCGCTCTTTCGCGCCTTGGGCTGGGAAATCTTGGCTAAAGCCGTTTGGTCCGTTGCGAGAGTGGCCAGTCTGGTACGGATTAGGCACAATAGGTTCGTCCAGATGTCCTGATGATTGAGAGCCAGGCAGACTATGGGGTGTCGACGGACCGAATGTATTGCCGTACGGTTGGTATAAGTCAGGAGGTGCGTATGCCATGGGTTGCCGCGTAAATCCGTCGTAATGAGAGACCGTCGCCATCTCAGAGCCCATGGGAATCATAGGCGGGTAGCCATTAACAAGGGGGGGCATGTACGGAGTTCGGCCATCACTGAGCGACATGCCGGGCGGCGGTGCAATCCCACCCGAGTGAGGAGGAGCAGGCGAAGAATTGGCGGAGCTACCATACAAGCCAAATTGAACAGCGCTGCCATTGCTTGGATGAGAGTGATGCATTGGTGGACCGTTGGGAATGGATTGGCGAGGCATTCGAGCTACGTTGGTATTACCGGTCATGCCAGGGGGTGGCCGAGGAGCTGGGTGGAAAGTCGGAGGCATTCGGTACCCAGTTGGGGAGATAGCAGGAGGCGGCCCGGCTCTGCCTTCTTTCACAGCGTAGCTCGTGGTGTCAGCTTCGGGAGCCGCCACTTTATGGTTCGCAGGCTGCATGTTCTCCTCGGAAGCCGATGTCAGGGCCTGACTTTGACTGTTGCTCACAGGAGCTGGTGAAACTTGAGGAGACCCCAAGGGTTTTTCATCGTCAGGCCTAGCAGCCAGTACGGAGGAGCTTGGAGAATCCGTCGATGTATTGGTAGAATCAAAAGTCGATGCCGTATCGTCGGTGTGACCGTTCTCCAGCTGTACATTATCAGGGCTTGGCGCTACTGTATGCAGATCATCAGTTATGTTCTCAGCTATCACGGTCAAAACGCATAAGAGCCGCGGAAGCCTACCTTCAATCTCTTTCGTCTCTGGCCGATCCCCACCATCTCGGATAACAGTCGATCCGTCAAGGGCAGAGGGCTTGGAGGTTTCAGTAGACTCGGAACCGGATACATGGCCATTGGCCTTTGCGGGACTTGGTGAGGCAGCAGTCGTGGCGGAAGCTGGAGTGAAATTTCCGATCGTGCCCTGAGTGGCAGCAGCGGCTCTCGCGGCAGCCTGGCGCTTCACATGGGGCAGTGGAATCGCAGGCACGATAGGTCGAGCATTGCCAGCCTTGGCCGGTGTCGGTTTGCGCGACTTCGCAGAGTTACTGGAGGGTGCCATAGTGAAAGGCTTGCGTTTGAGGTTGGCTCAACCAGGTCCACTGGCCCGGTCGAGACCAATTTATCGCTCGGTCGTGTGTTCAGTACAGGAGTCGTGTCGGATCAGCAGATTCGCAGGATACGAGTGCTTGGTTGTAGTGTGGTGTGGGTTCAGAAACCTGTGGAAGCTGTCGGCAGAGGGAGCAGGCGATGGAGGAGCAGAGCTTGAAAGGTTACGCAAAAGACATGGGTTCGGTCGTGAGAGGCAGCACTTTGGCAATGCGACCTCCAGCAGACGTCACCCGGGGCGGGAGAGAGAGCAAGGAAGCACGACGGACAGTGTGCGTGGGGAGAAGAGGAACAGAAGAGAGAAGAAAGGAAGAAGAGCGCGAGAGCGGAGACGTGGATACAGCACTGGTGGTTTGCGAGTGCGGAAGCAGGAAAAGTGTGGTGCAGTAGCCACAGGTGAGCCTTGTTTGGTGTGAGCCACAGGTGATGAAATTGGGTGCGAATGTGGCTGGTGCCTGCTGGAAAGAAGCAAAGACGCTATCATGCATGGGAGAAGTGATCAGTGTGCAATGTTTTGAAGGCATCTCGAATCAGGATAAGATTCTTCTGTCAATTATCCACGAACATATGGCTCGCAGAAGACATATCTAGCAGGTCCGCGGCGTATTTCAGTCAGCCAACCTTGTTTCTGTGCCTGGTACTCCGTAGTTTCCCAACATTTACTCCGTATCTACAGGCTCCCTGCTCCCCGCAAAACCTGGGGCCTAGGCTCATCAATGTCGCTCAATCAATGTCGCTCAACCCAGCAGAGTTCTGACACATTGTATGGCGCATTTTCCAAGCCCAGGCAGGTCGCAATGCATGGCATGATGCGCAGTTAAAGTCACATCAGATCTGGCCACTTGACACGAAAACCGAAAAGCGCTCAATGCAATTCCACACGCTATCTCGTACATTTATGTATGTTGCGCTAGTTCCAGTATCATTACGCCAGCCCTTGTTCGGTCCCTAGTATTTCCATGCGGCCAACTCACTTATCAAAGGCTCCCATCGCCGCTCAACAACCGAGCGATGAGCACATATACAAAGATCGCCGAGCCCAGTACCAGTAACTTATTCCGCGAGAGCCAGCCTCGTCCTGCGTCCCGCTGCTGCACAACTGCGTCAACAACTGCCTGCGCCTGGTGACCACTGGTGCCAGCGATGCCCAGCTGTGGCCCGCAAGAAGCTCCGTTGTCACCGTCTAGACGATACCCGGTAGCAGGGTCGACTTTGTTGCTCTTCATCCATTCCCAGTTCTCCGCATCCAGTTCAGGCCACTCCGCTCGAAACTTGGCACCACCATCGCCTGCCTTAACGTTGCCCTTGGTTGCCGGATTCTTGAGATGTGTGCCATTTCCCGTAGAATTCCACCATCGACTGCGCGCTGCTAAAGCACGGCGCTCGGCCGAAGACGCCGAGACAGAGCCAGTCGTCATCTCGTCACCGGTCATGAAAGATAACAGACCAATCAGGATAGTTGATACTTCCCAGGCAGGGTTGAAGGACTTGGGATGGAAATCGGATATTGAAAGGCAAAGCCTTGTGGATGGTTGAAATCGACCGGATGGTGTGTGCATGCGGATGGCAGGCGGAGCGAAGGGATAGTTGGATGGGAAAACGAGAGTTCCCCAATACTGCCCTCCGTAGTAGGGAGTGTCCTCTGGACCGGTAATGACGTAGTGCCATCTGTTCGCCCTTAGTCTATGCTCACCAGACCTGCTCTTGTCATTCTGAGTATCGACGTGACTTACTCGAGGATGTTATTTTCGGAAGGGTGCGCAGTAATGTATGGAGGGGGGTTCTCAGATATGGTCTTGAACTCGCGCGTCAACTGCAAACAGTTAGCAACTTTGCGCTGAGGTCATCGATCGGGCCTGTACGCACGCGCTTGTGGGCAGCCTTGCTAGCCATGATGATGAGCAATGCTAGTTTATGCAAGTAGTCGACGAGTTGCTCGTTCGCTCACTGTCAACGGGAGAGCGAGGTCGGCGGCGTGGAACAAAGATGCTGGTGAGATTGGGTATCAAGGGCAACGCTTGAGGAGAGGAACAAGAAAGAACGTCGTAATATAGTTTCTGAGGAGATGACCAACGTTAGCTAACGGGAAATGGTCAGGCGATGGTGGAAAAGCGGGCGATGGGATGGGTTGTTTGCGGTAGACGTTGGTAAAGGTTGATTGCGACCAGCGTTTGGTGGGAGCGGCGGCAGAGGGAGGACGAGGCGAAGTGGCTTTTGGGGGGCCCGGTTTGGTGAGGCGCGGAGGTACGCCACAGAGGCCTCATCTATGCTCACGTGTCATCGTGACGGTCAACGACATCCAACGGCATCTGGAGGGAATGAAGTCAGAAGCATATCACGTATGGTTTTCATATTAGCTTCCATTCCGATTATTTCAGAATCGAAAAATGATCTCTATCTTGTCGAATGCAATGGCTTTCGTGCAGCATGGCTAGGTGAGGCTGTCGGAAACGGAACATCAAGGACCCGCTGAGTCAGCTCTGACGGCACAAATCACTCGTAGAGCGCGCGGAAGATGGCCTCGCCTTAATTACATCTGTTTTGGCTCATGAAACCATCACCTGCTTCAACGATGGATGAATGCCATATGTCTTTCCCAACAATCGAGCGGCCCATCTTCTGATCACCACGTGCCCTACCCGACGCTGCAACTAGAGTCCACCGTAACATTAGTGAGCTTCTTACCACTAAGACACCCTTCCGGGGACCGCCCGCACCCCACAATCGGGGTTTCTGGAGCAAGGCCGGATGACCCCTCCGAGTGTCGGCGTGTTCACCGATCGCAATACAGGGGGAGCTCTTTTGAATGTGAGCATTGAAGCCAAGCCTTTCCGTAGTTCTCCAAACTTGGCTGAGTCAAACGTCAGATTTCTATCTATACTTCGTCTGGCCTCAGGGAATCTAGAACCGGCAAACTCCCAAGATGTTCTCAGAGGCACCCCTTCGGCTGTCCAACACACTGGCTGCCCTTCCTCCTCCACCTCCCTCCTCCATTCGTGCTCAAATTAGGAGCGCCCTCACGTCGCCGAATTCAGCTTCTCAAATACCCATATTGGTCGCTCTCGATGATGATCCGACTGGCACTCAAACCTGCAACTCCATCAACGTCCTCACTGTCTGGGATGTAATAACTCTGACTGCTGAGTTCCGAGCTACGAGACCTGGCAGTGGGTTTTTCGTGCTCACTAACTCCAGAGCTCTTCATCCCGAGCCAGCATTCGCTCTCATCTCAGATATCTGCAGCAACCTTCAGGCTGCTTCCAAGGAGACTGGGGTGCCGTTTGAGATCGTCCTGCGAGGAGACTCGACCCTGCGCGGATATTTCCCCCTTGAGGCAGACGCTGCTACCTCAGTACTGGGTCCTGCGACTGCATGGCTGTTGTGTCCCTTCTTCTTGCAGGGTGGACGCTACACGATAAACGATATTCACTACGTCGCTGATGGAGATACTCTTGTGCCTGCCGCCCAAACACCATTTGCTAAAGATGCAACCTTCGGTTACAAGAACTCCAATCTCAAGGCATATGCAGTTGAAAAGGGAAAGGGGGCCATCTCACCCGAAGATGTGACCAGCATAACCATAGATACTATTCGCAATGGTGGCGTAGATGCTGTGCTCGCACAACTGAACGCACTGAAGCCCAAGAATGGCAAGGCTCCTGTAGTCGTCATCAATGCTGCTGCTGAGGAAGATGTCGACATTATCGTACTCGCTCTTCTGCGCGCAACTTCGACGAACGCCTCTGCGACGACGCCGAAGCGTTTCCTCTACCGAACTGGCGCTGCTTTTGTCTCTGCCCGCCTCGGCATTGATCCTATTCCTCCTGTTACTGCAGAACAGCTGAATCTGTCAGCTTCCAAGAATGGTGGCCTCATTATCGCTGGCTCCTACGTTCCCAAAACCACCGCACAGCTGCACTCGTTGACGACAAAAACACCAGAGGTGGATCTCAAGACGATCATCGTGGATGTGAAACGTCTCTTGTCGTCCCCAGAGGCGCTCGAAGCCGAGGTAGCATCCGCAAGAGACCAAGCTGCTGCCGAGATTGCGAGTGGAAGAGATGTGCTTGTCATGACTAGTCGTGAGCTCATTGTTGGCTCAGATGAGACCTCAAGTCTTGATATTGGATCAACAGTAGCCGAAGCCCTTGTCGCCTTCCTTCAAGGGTTCGAAGAGGGCATTCGTCCACGATATGTTATTGCAAAGGGAGGCATTACGAGCTCTGACATGGCTACGAAAGGGCTGCGGTTCAAGAAGGCTCTCATTGTGGGCCAAGCATCACCGGGAGTGCCTCTTTGGCGATGTGATGAGCCAACGAGTAAATGGACCGGAGTGCCGTATGTGGTCTTTCCAGGGAACGTGGGAAGCGAGGATGCGCTGTATGAGGTTACCAAAAGATGGAGAGTTTAGTCAGGAGCTGGCAGAGTCGCCAACCACCTGCAGCTAGCTGCATTGGTATAAAGTGAATAAGTTTCCACTGACAACTGTTTTTGACTGGCCTTTCCGGGCCCATATCATGCCTGGCTTACTATTGGCGAAGATTTGTTGGTGTGCGTCCAGAATTGTAAGTTGGAGATCTCATCTGAACACGGGATGCCACAAACCGCGGGTACAGCCACATGACAGTCAGCCACAGCGCCACAGCCTCTACGTACATCATTCACCTGGATGCATCAACCCATACATTCGTCCTTCCCAACGGCATCGTAGCCGAGCCAGCATACACCATGGATTCCAATGTGTCTGCACAAGGGGCCCAGGTAAACATAAATACTGTCTGTCTCTCCTACAGCGAAATGTAACTAACTTCTGCAGGCCCCGGACCCATTCGACAAACTCCATACTGACCCGGATACCCTTCGCCGCGAAGCCGAGCAGCAAGACGCCTTCAAGCAAAGCCAGGACGAGGCCGCACAACGCAGGCTCGCGCAATTGGTACGAAGTCTCTCCCTGATACTTAGGTATCTGATCTGTAGACCTGACAAACCGGCTGCAGCTACAAGATCAGATGATGACACCCATGACCATCAACGAGGTTCGCGTCCACGGTGCCACCAACTTGCGACGAGGGTTCCTCGATCCTTTGATTGCCCCTCTTGTCGATGGCGACCCAAACACCATTCCTTCAACTGTCGGAGAAGTCACAGAGAAGCTCCGTGAGCTCAGCAACAAGCTCAACGGTCTGCGTATGTGCTCCTTTCGCTCGACAGACGCTGATAGAGTGGCATACTGACAAACTGCTAGAAATCTTTAGAGCAGCCCCCGAAATCTTCCTCACCTCACCCGATCAAACAAATGCCTCCTCCACCCCGAGCGATGTCGATGTAGACCTTCGCCTTCGCGAGCTCTCTCGTTTCAAGCTACAGACTGGTACCGATGTTGGTAATGGGGAGGGCTCCGCCTACGGCTCGCTCCTCTGGCGCAACATGTTTGGTGGTGCAGAGATGCTGACCCTGAATGCCAAATCCGGTACGAGGACGCGATCAGCGTACAGTGCAAACCTCACAGCACCTGTCATGAGCAACCCAAACACAACGATCTCGCTCGAGGGACTGGCTTCAGCAGCTGAAAAGCCGTGGGCCTCGCATGAGGAGGTTGTCAAGGGCGGTTCACTACGTTTTTCGTGGCTCAACAAGGCCCAAGATATGCACTCGATCGAGTATATGGGTGCCTGGCGGCAAATCACTGGCCTTGCACAAGGGGCAAGTCCCACGGTTCGCGGCGACGCGGGGGACAGTGTCAAAAGTGCTATCAAGCATGTCTATCGTCGGGAGCGGCGGGACAACCCACAACTTCCGCAGAATGGTTACATGCTTCGTTCTGCTTTTGAACTAGCTGGTGTTGGGCCGCTAGGAGGCGATGTTGCATTCTCAAAGAGCGAAATGGAGGTTGGTGGTGCCGTGCCTATCTCATTGCCTTGGTCTCAGGGACCTACTGGCATTTCGATAGGTGGTGGTTTGAGGATGGGCATGCTTTACCCATTGCCGCTTGGCTTTGGAGCCAGTAGCAAGCTCTCTCCAAGTCGGCTGAACGATCGTTTCCAGTTGGGAGGGCCAACGGATGTGCGAGGTTTTAAGCTCGGAGGTCTTGGTCCCCACGACGGCCAGGACTCCGTCGGTGGAGATGTCTTCGCTGCTGGAAGCGTGAACTTGCTTGCTCCTCTCCCGTACAAAGGCCCAGACTCTGCTCTGCGCTTCCAGGTTTTTGCAAACGGCGGGCGTCTTGTGGCCATGAAGAACCAAACAAAGCAGGGCTCGGAACTGAACTCAAGGACTGTCATGAACGGAATGGCAGGTGCTGTTGCAGATCTCTTCAAAGGAACACCGAGTATGGCTGCTGGCGTGGGACTTGTTTATGCGCATCCCGTGGCCAGATTCGAGCTCAACTTCAGCCTTCCCCTTGTGTTGCGGAAGGGAGAGCTGGGAACCAAGGGACTGCAAGTTGGCGTTGGCATCAACTTCATGTAGGTATACTGATGGTGCGATTGTAAAAAAAAGTTTAGAAGTGGTCCAAGGCCACAATAATCATCTACTCATGATGTAGCATATACCCTACGCTTATATCACCCATATACCTTCGACCTGTTCGGACATCGATCATCGCCCCAGCGTTGGGCACTTCTCCGTCTACAGGTCCGGTTGAAGTTGGTACTTGCAAACAGAATGTTGCTGCGCCCTAAAAATGATTTTCATTATCCCTATAGAGAGTTCCAATGCTTTTTTAGCAACTTCTTGTAATTATCTTGTGCCATGCAAGTGAAGTCTTACAGCGCAAACAGACTTTTGCGAATAACGAGTTCAGGGCATGATGCGTGTTCATCTTTTAGCTCCCCAAGCAGCTCGGCTTAAGCCCCGGTCTATCCCCCACACCCCGCACATGCCGCCGCAAGCCGAACCTGGGAGCCGCTTCCTCCGTGCCAACACCCTCGATAGCCGTCCTTCGACCCCGAATCAATGCTCGTTAGTACTTCGCACTCCTCAGACCTCTCTCGACTGCTTCGTTCCTTCCCATAAGCCTTGTCATCCTTCTACGAAAATCGCAGCCCATTATGCGACGTCAATTATCTCGTCACGTCGGGCGGGCTCTCCCTTGCACCCGCGTCGTCACTCCTGCCCTCGTACCTCAGTCTCGCAGCTACTCTAGCCATCCTCCCAATGCAAAGCTGAACGTCCCGATCGACTACAGCACAAATCCTCTTCTCGCCCATTCATCGCAGACCGCGCTAAAGAACCCTGAGCTTCCAGCTGAGATCCGAAATGGCAAAACAAAGAAATTAAACTACTACCAGGCAGTCGGCGAGGCACTGGGGACGGCACTCGCAGAAGATGATTCGGTCGTCGTTTTTGGAGAGGATGTTGCCTTTGGAGGTGTGTTCCGGTGTACTATGAAGCTGGCTGAGACACATGGTGCGGAGAGAGTGTTCAATACGCCGCTGAGCGAGCAGGGCATTGTTGGATTCGGCATCGGCCTAGCTGATGAGGGCATGAGGCCGGTCGCTGAGATTCAGTTTGCCGATTACGTCTTCCCTGCATTCGATCAAATCGTCAACGAGGCGGCAAAGTCAAGATTCCGAGACGGATCGGGTAATCGACATGCTGGTGGCCTGACCATTAGGATGCCATGTGGAGGTGTTGGCCACGGTGCTCTGTATCACTCACAATCGCCAGAATCACTTTTCACACATGTTCCCGGCATGCGGGTGCTCATGCCACGGTCACCGATCCAGGCTAAGGGTCTTCTTCTTGCTGCAATTCGGAGCAACGACCCTTGCATCGTCATGGAGCCGAAGATCCTGTACCGCGCAGCGGTTGAGCAGGTCCCTGTTGGGGCATACGAGCTGCCTCTCTCAAAAGCCGAAGTATTGAAGGAAGGCAGCGATGTGACGATCATTTCCTACGGTCAACCCTTGTACAATTGCATGGCGGCCATCCAGCGAGCAGAACAAGACCTGGGCATTTCTGCAGAGCTCATTGATCTGCGAACAATCTACCCGTGGGATAGGGAGACAATCTTCAAGAGCGTTCGGAAGACTGGCCGCGCTATTGTTGTGCACGAGTCTATGGTCAACGCAGGTGTTGGCGCAGAAGTGGCTGCGGCAATTCAGGAGGATCCGGATACGTTTGTGAGGCTGGAGGCACCGGTTAAGAGAGTGGCCGGTTGGAGTGTACACAACGCGCTGATCTTTGAGAAGTTCAATTACCCGGATGTTACCAGTAAGTCCTTCGAGCGCGCCGAATCTTCTTGAGCTTTGTGTGCTAACCATCATTCAGGAGTCTATGATGGAATCCGGCGAGTATTGGACTACTGAGCGTGCAGCATGGACGAAACAGTGCTGCGTTCGCTACACAGAGAGAAGACTAGATCCTGCATTGAAAAAGCGTTGCCAATGACCATATTTACTCCTTGCCATTTGGCAGAATTGTTCAGGTACCGTAGTGGCATCTTTGAAGCACAGTGCGGAACGGCCACGTCTTGAACAAGCAGTGCCATTCATGATGGCTTGTCCAGGGAACTATCGCCCTCCTGGGCTTGCTCAAGTACACACATCATGTCATAATTGCTGGGATCCCCAAGCGGCGGAAACGTGAAATGGTCTGACTTGAACATAGAGGTATCGATTCTGTACGTCAACTAGCCGCCGTCATCGTTGGTCCTGCACGAATTGAATGCTTTATGGACATGTGAAATGAGAATGATGTCATTTGGGCAGAGAAGATTATCTGCTAAGGGATGTGTATTCGACTATGCTTGGAAAGTATTTCCAGTCGAGAGGATTGTTGTAATTCTTGAAAAGAGCATCACAGCCTCCAGCCAATACGGGAGCTTTGAGCTTAGTAGCCCCTCCTCCCTGACGCAGGTCGCGCCCCGCCTCCAACCTCCGCCTCCACCGCTGCACCGCATCACCTTCGACCCCCAACGAGCTTCGCGAGAACCGATCAGCTGCGAAGCAGGATTGAGAGAGTCGGATTCGAAAGAAGCATCATCATGTCGCAACTCGAGATTGTGTCGGCTTTCGTTGAGGGTGCACCTCCCGGCGAGGTAAGCTGCAAGGAGCTTCAGCCATTCCATGCAGAGAGCTAACGCCGCGCAAGCTGGCCGATGTCGTAGCAGGTACCGACCAAGAAGCGATCCGTCACGAAGACGAGCATGCGATTGACACGAGTTCGGTATAGATATCAAGAACCTCACAGGCTCAGCAAGCATTGTGTCGGAGCTGGCGCCGGCCTTCGAGAAGTACAACGAAGAGCAGTTCGCGACGGTCAAGCTTCTAGGAAGCAGTGAGCAGGTACGAAAGAAGGAAACAAGTCGTCCGGAGGCCGAAATTCCAAAGCTAAGCAGTTGTATGGCAGGTGATCATCAGCTCTCACAACTCTTTAGGCGGTGGACGATACTACGATGTAGAGAGTTCTTCTAGCTTCGACTTTGATCACACAACACAAGTGAGAACTCCCTCGTGGACGAATGTAGGGGTTAATATGAGGTTGACCATCTTCCTAGAAAGCAAGCGGGGTGCAGAGCCATCCTTTGGAGGGTGCGCAGGCGGATCTGGTGTAAGTCCAAGTTGCAAACTGATGAGACGCTGGTAATCTGACCTTCGCAAAGCAAGTCAACGCTGAAGAGCGTCGGTACTTATGTTAAGGAGCATTTCCCTAGTGCTGCTTACGGTGCATACCCGATCGAGTCGGATTCCAAGGTGGCCATCATCATTGTGGCCAACAAATACAGCCCAAACAACTTCTGGTTCGTTCTGCGGTGCTCTTCGTCGAGTGCTTTACTAACTCTGTTCCAGGAACGGCCGTTGGCGCTCACTCTACATTTTCGATCCTTCATCAGGCTCTCTTGAGGGCTCCATCAAAGTCGATGTTCATTACTACGAAGACGGCAACGTCCGTCTACTCACCAACAAGTCCGTCTCCTCTTCCGTTTCCTCGGGCACTGGTGCCGGCATTGCGAAGGAGATTTCAGCCGGCGAGCGCAAGTATCAGGATGAGCTCAATAAGGGCTTTGTCAGCCTGAGTGAAGGTGCGTTCAAGGGCCTGCGCCGACAGCTGCCGGTGACAAGGCAGAAGATCGAGTGGGATAAGGTGACCAGCTACAGGCTTGGGCAGGATATTGGCGGGGCGAGAGGTTAAGTGTTTAGCTTGGCAAGATCAGAGCAGCCCGAAAGACGGCACGTCGTGCTCTGCCAAATACTACCAATATCTCGAGTCAGCGAATATAGAGATGCGAGTCCCAAACTAGAAATGGGCGGATGAAGGGTGACGAAGCCTGCAGCATTTGTTGCATCTGGCATGCGTACATACGGCATACTGCTTCCGAATCGGGGCATGACTTCCGGTACCCGAAGGCTATCAACTTCCAGCTGGGCGCCGATAAAGATAAGCTGAGAAAAATAGGTACAACTAGTTGTAGCTTTGAAGAGTGGATCGCTACGTTGTCATTATCAGTCTGGGTGAGTGCGGTTGTCCGTACCAAAGTGTTCAGCATCATCCCATGTGTTTATTGGCGATCTGCGCGCTTGGGTCAGATGCGAGGCACCCAGCTCCTTAGTCTAGAGATCTTCATCCTCGGTCCAGGTGTACAGCAGGTGTTGTCGTTCTGTCTCCCATTCAAGTCGAAACCCGCTCCTCGCAACGCAACTGTTGGGGTTGCAGGGGGGGCAGTCAGTGGCGTCCAGCCAATCAGCACCCCTCACCCGGTAATTTCGAGGCCCCCGATTGGCTGAACTCTCCGCTACGGGCAGCACTTCCAGCGAGTCAAGCCTGTGGGCCGATACCGATTCCGCGATCACAGGCCAAAGCCGTTGCACAGTGGGAGCAACCCCCGCCGCTGTTGCTGGCCGCCGGGGAATTCGCAGTGAGAAAAGACCCCTGGGCGGCGAAATTGCTTCTCTCCCGCCTTGCGACGGCCCCAGCTCTTCCCTCCTTTACCACCTTTCCGCCTTTCACGACTTCTCCACGACCTCCTCCGTTTGTCGAACACCGTTTCCTTTTTCCCTCTTTTTACTGCTCGTCGACTTCCACCCACATAAACACCGCCATCATGTCCGAGCTTAAGGAGTACACCTATCAGGATGTTGCCGAGCACAACACCAAGAAGGACTGCTTCCTGGTGATCCACGAGAAGGTCTACGACTGTGGAAAGTTCGTCGATGAGCACCCGTACGTATTTGCACCTATGTCATTGCTCACAGCACTGTCCAAGAGCAGCTACTAACGTCTGGCAGCGGTGGTGAGGAGGTCATGCTCGATGTTGCTGGTCAGGACGCCACCGAGGCTTTCGAGGATGTCGGTCACAGCGACGAAGCTCGCGAGACCCTCGACAGGCTCCTTGTCGGCACCTTGAAGAGACAGGTACGTCTTGAACATATGTCTTCTACACAATTCAATCATGGTGATTGCATAATCACTAACCTTAACCAACGAATAGCCCGGTGACCCTGCCCCCAATGCCTCTGCCTACAGCGGCAACGCCAACAACAAGGCTGACCAGTCCGGCATCGGTGTCGGTCTCTACGCTGTTGTTCTTGTTGGTGGTGCTATCGCCTACGGTGCCTACCAGTACATGCAGAACCAGCAGAAGGCCTAAGCGCTCCATACGCGCAGCGCGTTACGTGGCGCTGTGCTCTGGCGATAACGACCTACGCCAGCACAAGTACCGTGTAACGCTTTGAGAGCCGCAAATGGTTCAATGCACTTGAGCTTTTCAGATGAAAAGGGGTCACGAATTAGACGGGCGACAGCTGCAGTGGCGCAAAGTAGAGAGGACAATTCCGCTGAGCATTGCCGAACCTTATTCGTGCGGGGAAGGGCCTCTTCGCGTGAGGGGAACCGGGGCTTCGGCAGGGCTTCAACTCCCGGCCTTCAACTATACAAGGCGGTCAAGATGGAATGGAATCACGGATGGGAGTACAGGCAGTTGTGCGACTGCCTCTCGGCTTGCATGCTGAGAGGACGATCGTGGCGCTGGCATGCTGTATAGATCGGGGATCTTTGTCAGAACTCACTTCATGTGCCTCGATCGCGACTGCTGAGGCTGTGAGATATAGATGCTATTTAATGCATTTCAATTTTTTCTCGAGCAACCGTCTTTGTTGTTTGTAGGACCCGCCGATAGTACATGCCGCACAAGCTGTAACAACGTGAAGCCCATGAGGCTGTCGTGGTCAGATAATCCTCGGCGCACAATGGCCACGCATGAAATGGTAAGTTTTTGGAATAAAGTTGAACAGCGTGCAAGTATCTTCGTCTGATTACAACTCAGAATCATTGGCGGTAATCGTATTCGCATGGTTCAAATCGTGGCGTCGTTCAGAGCGTCGTTTCTAAACGACGCCACAATCGAGCTCCCTGCGCCACAGTTGACGAGGCTACTACTCCGTACTACCTGTCTACCATCAAAGCTTCCACTGACCTTTGACAATCTCCGATCCTCATCCACCACCCTCCCTACGGCCCTCATCAACACAACGCCTCTTCGCCCGACATGTCCTCCTATCTCGAGAAGCAGTCGTCCGCCTTCAAAGGCACCCTCGCCTCCGCTGCCTCCAAGCTCTCCAACCCGTCTACCAAGTCATCCGCCAAACCCTCAGCCGCGACCACCAAACTTGCGCCGCCCTCCCCATCACCTTCAGCACCTTCCGAGGCCAACACTCCGTCTGCTAAGCGAAAACGAGAGGCTGCCCCAGATGTTCCCTTTTCTCAACCAAGCCTCACAGGCTATGGTCAGGATCTCAAGACAAACATGGCCTTCGCGGTCGATTACCTCAAACAGAAGCGTCAGCCGAAAACCATCGCGGACATCATCGACCATCTCAGTCTCCGTGTCTCAGACCACCACAAGCGCGAGCTCACAGAAGGCTTGAGGCGCCATCCACGCGTCGACTGGAGGCCTGACCCAACTCTTGCCGAACAAACCTGGCAGACCGGCCTCTACTCCCACCGTCCGATCATCCCGGGCGTCAAAGATCCAGTCTCCCTCCTCGCTCACCTCCAGCGCAAGACCGACGCCTCAGGCGTCTCTGTCAAAGACCTCAAGGACGGCTGGCCGGACTGCGAACCCACCCTCGCCGAAATGGAGAAGGAACATAAGATACTCGTCGTCCGCACAAAGAAGGACAACACAGCTAGATACGTGTGGGCGGACGACCCGTCGCTCCACCACCACGTCGAAGACGAGTTCACAACCTTGTGGGAACGCATGAAGCTGCCGCCGGTGGAGGAGATGCACGGGAGGCTGGTCAAGGTCGGACAAAAGCCTACGGGCGATGATCCTAAGAAGATTATTGCGCAGGCCACGAAGCCGAAACAGCAAAAGAAGAGGGCAGGCAAGAGGATCGGAAAGGCGACGAACGTGCATATGCAACATCTGATGCAAGACTACAGTGACCGGCGAAGGTGACGGATGGTTGAAGGCCGTGCCGGTAGACTCGCGGTCAACCGCGCTACAGGCGAGAAGAGGTCCCGGTGTGTCATTATAAGGATAGAGCTCCCTTGGTCAGGCTTAGTGAAGAACGATTGCTCTAAGGGCTACGTGGTACGAGGGGGAGGGGAGTCATCAATTAGGGGGAACTGTGTTGACGGCGTTCGGGGAAATAGTTATGTCTTTTATATGATACCACCTCCCGCTTTGCGTAGGCAAGCGAGGGAAATACAACTTAAAGAAAGCAGAAGGGACTATCAAGTGTATCTTCATCCTGGAGTTTGCCTCACACTCAACGAAAATAGTCATGGAAACAGAAACGAGCCCAGGTGGCAGATGACAACCATCACCTATTATAAATACCACGACCTGCAAGCACCAAAAAGGATTCTACTAGTGTGATTGCTCAGCTGAATTCGTCTATAAGGTTACGTGGCCCTCCCGAGAGACACTATACCGAAATTACCCATCTCGGTTATTGGTTGAATGATACCAGTACAAGATATAAAGATAGCGAAGCCACATGACCCGAGCATGGATCCCAATCCCGCCAATAAAGTTTCCAATGTCATACCTAGTCCTCCAGTCTATTTGCTTTCGATCCGAGAAACAAAGGAAACCCGCACTGAGCAAAGAAAAATATGGAGAGCGCGCTCTCAAAGAGCGGGAAACCAGTAGCTTGACACCAAATCTGACAAGCAAACGCCAAAGTTACAAAGCTTCGTTCAATAAGTGGAGAACTCGAAGCTTCAAAGGGGTATCATAATCTCTGCGAGGCCGAGGGTATATTTTGCACATCTCTGATGGCAACTTGGTTCAGCCTCTTTACATGTGTACCATGCCGGGTTCAGCGCTCTGCGGCCGGCGCATGTGTGTCGCTGCACCGTAAAACATTTGCCCCATGGCCGCGCTATGAGAATAGTCCGCCTCCGGGTAGGCGTAATGGGCTCCGTTGTGCGACGGAGATGCCATGTGCGCTGGCGATTGCCAGCCAACGCTTGTCATGTGGGGGCTACCGGCTACGCTTCCGTTGGCACTACCCGAGCCAGACTGATGCTGTTCGAGGCTGGGCTCCAAAGTAGGGGGTGGGCCGTAGCTGGTCGGATGCGAAGTAGGCCGCATAGAGGTTGTGTAGCTAGTGGATGTAGTCGAAGCTGGGCTTCCCACACGCATGTGCACCGGAATAGACCCATTCTGCTGTAGATATTGGAAGTCTTGGGGATGGCGTCCAAGACCACTTCCGGAAAGATCCATACTGGGAGACATGGACATGGTCCGTTGAGCTGGGGATGGTGTAGTCATGGGCGAGCCATGGGCTGAAAGATGGTCTGGCTCAGACCGAGGAATGGCCTTGTTCTTGCCCGCAGCAAGAGCGGCAGCGGTGGCAGCCGCTGCCTCCTCGATCGTTCCAGTATGGTGGTTCTGATGACGTGTAAGGGTAGTGCGTCGAGTGAAGGTTTTTTGGCAGTCGGCGTAAGGGCACTTGTAAGGTCGCTTTCCAGAGTGGGTGCGACGGTGGCGAGCCAGAGAGGAGCTGTCGCCGAATTTCTGACACGAACCATTAGTAACGGGATTCCCAGCAGGAATACCATGCTTCATACCTTAGCACACGTCTCGCAGTGATGTGGCTTCTCGCCGGTGTGAGTTCTTTGATGCACTGTAAGAGCAGATCTCTGAATGAAGGTCTTGCCGCATCCCTTGAAGTCACAGAAGTGAGGCTTGTCGCCACTATGGATGCGTTCTAGGGCAAGTTAGCGTTCTGCTCCTCCTAGTTCGACTCAACTCAAGCAACATACCATGACGGGCAAGATCACTCCGGCGAGCAAAACCCTTGGAACAGGTGCTGCAGGCATAGGCTTTAGCCAACTGTGGCACGGCTTGCTCATGTCCTTGTTGCACCATGGCTGGCATCTGCATATGAGGCATCCCGTTCATGCCGTGCATATCAGGGTAGCCTGGGAGTGGGATTCCGTTCTGCATGGCAGACATGTGTATCGGGCCAGGCAGTCCTTGGGATGAATAAGAACGTGCAAGGCTGTGCGATGAGTAGTGGGAGTGCTCCGAGCCATGCGGGGAGACAGATCGTTCCATGATCGGATCGGCTTTAATGAGCGGTAGGTGGCCTGGAAGGGCTTGCTGGTGGTGCATGCCTTTGTTGTTGAGCATGTTGGTGATGTCCATCACCTCGCCAGGGGCTGGTGACCTCATGTTGGGCAAGAGCGAGATGTGATTGTACGCGTGAGGTCCCAGAAGCGGATTTTCAAGTCTAGGCTGCGTAGAAGCCGTGAGGGACAGCTCTGTCGAACCAGGGAGGCGATCTGAAGTCGGTACGAAGAAATCCTCTATCTGCAGGAGAGGATGCAGCAGATGTGCAAGGCGTCCTGTTCGGTGCTTGCAACGTAAATCTTCGTCGTAAGGGTTCGAGGTAAAGATTCGAGATACTGAATGACAGTGACAGCCAGTCCAGGCAAGACGGCTAGGTAAAATCGGTACAACGGTCGCGGCGTAGGGATCGTGAGGTGGCCTGTGTGCAATGGGGGCAAGATCTGAGTGGCTCGAGTCAGCGCGTGCCGCCGGGCGGTGCTGGTTGAATGAACAGGACGGCGAACCAGGACAACAAGGCTTGCTCTGCAAGAACTGGAAGAAAGAATGAAAGAAGACGAAATCGACAAGGAGGCGGTATTATAAGAGGGCGATGGTTCGTGTGTGCAAGGGAAGACTCGAGAGGAGGAGAGGTAGTGTAGTGACGTGCAGGGCCACAGCAAGAGGCTTTCTTTATGTTGGGCCCCTGTCGGAAGGTGACGGGGAGCAGCGCAGCAGAAAAAAACTCCCGGTCAAGGTTGCAGGGATTCGCGTGGCCCAGCGGCCAGGCTAGGGGAGGGCGAAATGGGCTAGGGGCCGCTAGGGTGGGTAACACACCTCGAAATAACACAAGCAAGTACGCGCGGGCCTCTGATTTGCGGCCAGGGCCTGGTTCCGGAGGGGGGATTCTGGTTTCTTGGATGTTGTTTGGTGTTTCGTGGTGATGTCGGCCTCTGACACGGCGGTGACAACAGTCGAAGGACAGAGGAGGAACTACCGCCTGTTGTTGTAGACACTGCGAGCTGCGGGCAGTGCGACTGCACCTCAGCTGGGACAGGCAGCTAGGGGCCCTCTTCGACTACAACGGGCAAGACGATACAGCCTCGCCTGAAGTCGGCTGAGAGTGTGTATCGAGCAGTAAGGAGCTGCAGCAGCCGGGCTGAATTGGCCGGCGAAGAGCGGGACTGCGACTGTGGGGAGAGGGGTCGCGATCGTGGACGGTGGACCTGACGGTCAATGCTAACAGCAGATTGCGGTAGGCAAGTATGTAAGAGGGCGTCTTTTAGACTTCGTTGATATGAACGACGAAGAGTGAGTAGGAGTCGGATCACTGGAGGGTCTGGGAGGTGGCCATTAAGTACCGAGACACGGGGATGGCATTAGCACGGTGCAGGGCGAGGAGGACGAGCCAGGCGTTGTGAAAGGAGAGGCCTTCGGGGCCGCGATCAGTCCTACCAAAGCCGGTCTGCCAAAAGAGAAGAGACAATAGAAGGACATTCAAAGGACATCAGAATAGCAACAGTCGTGTAAACGCTGTGCACGGTGCGCTTTCTCCTGGGCGAGGGCGAGTGAACAAAGAGTACGCAGTACGGAGTAGAGGGGCACCTAAAAGTGCCTAAGAGGCGTGAGAACCGTGTGATTGTCACTGGTCAGGGTGGTGGTCAGGGTGTGTCCTTATGGAAACTTATGCCTAAGGTGCACATTATGTCTTAGGTAATGCCACATTCTCGATCAGTCTCTCCCTCTGCCTCCTTCTCAGCTCTACTTTCCCACCCCCCCTCCATCAGTTCAGCCATCGACACCCTTCCGTTTTAATGATTTGGCGCTCATACCAAGAGACATTCATCCTCATCACTGTGTCCTTCGACCGCCGTGGGCAAGACGATGCACAGTGAAGTCAGCGCTCCCTCGTCTCTGACGGGCAGAATGGGCGCATGTAATTGATAGAGACAGCGCACGGATGATTGCCCGATCTGAAGCTCATACACTCATCAGTCAAACCTTCATGGGCCGCCATTGTTTCTACTTTGTTCCTTCGCTCTCAACTCTGTTGTCATAGTGCCGTACGATGATCTCCTTCATCTCCAAAACCAGCTAACCGTCGACGACGAACCTTCCGAAAGGCCCACCAGCTTGCAGCGCACAAAAGACATTGCCACTGGGCTTTCAGCGCGATTTCTAGCTGGTGCATGCAATCGCCTGGCTTGCGTTGTCGCAGTTCATTTTGGTGCCGCCTTCCGCAGACGGGCCCTGTCAAACCTTCTATTCATCCTTCCAGAAGCCTTCTTGTCCTTGTCACTTACAAAGGGCCCAGGCCAGGTTTTGGTCAATGCGATGCCTAGTCAGATCCCGCAGCGACTTCAACGAACCACTCAAATGACCGAAATCACAGGCCTTGCTTCTCTATGTAATCCTTGAGATGAGTGGCGCATTGCACATCATGCATACCTCCAAGGATGATCCTATTCTGATCGTTTGGGCTCGAGGAGAACCTTAAACGGCCTGAAGTGCCGAAGGGTCAAACGTGCCAACGCTGGACTAGGTGTGGCCTAGGGCATCTCTGGAACAGACGGCGTGATTTGCCTACGCCTTCAACACGGAACGCTGGCGGCCGCCCGCTAACTGTTGCCTGGACGGTGCTCAAATGTGCCAAAACGCTTCATCCAGACGACGCCGTGCTCCGTAGCAAGAGACCAGGTGACATCCTGATCATCCACCGCCCCAACAGTGCCGGTGTCCCCAATTACTCCCGTGGTCCGTGGCCTGTCGATCCGGAGCTGTTGCGGAACAAAGCAATGGCCAGCCCTGTCACCTTGCAGATATAAGCAGGTGGATGCCTGGCCTGGCAGATGGTCCAATGTTGCTTTTCGAACGCCATTACCTATCGCCATCGCTGACGCACAGCAAATGAGTGTGGCTTTCACCTGAGGCTTGGATTTCCTTCTGTGTCGGCTTCTTTCGGTGGCCTCATTTGGTGGTTATTTCGGTTGATGGTCACACGGATTGATAGCCACTGCCTTAGTCGGCTGGCTTTTGCAGCGACACCAGTGATTAGCTAGTCCCCCACCGCCAATCTCAGCCAGAGTGCTTGTCGCAGCATGCATCCCCCTTTTTGAGCCTTCAGGACCTTGTGGGCTGGCTGATCAATGCATGAACCACAGTGGAGAAACCAGAAGACAAGGTCAAAGCGCCGGGTGCCCTCGTCCACACCAGCTCTCCTTGAGGAACACCATACCATTCGGAGAAAGATTCCAGAAGGTTTCGTCAGTCCACAGCGCCACACCCCTGTCCTGAGATACCTAGAGGCTGAGAAAAATTGACACATTGCCAAGAGAAGATGGTCTATGCTTACTTCTGACATTGTTCTCCCGCCCTTCCAGAAGCTTGAGTAGCCAGGAGCCCGCTGAACATGGACCACGGACTGCATGGAGCAATTCATCGGTACCTGCAACGGAGACGCAAAGCTACAGAGTGTCCTCTAAGGCTTGCTTGCGATACCCATGGACGGTGTAAGAAGGCAAGTACCATCGGAGGCTCAGTGGTGAAGCGAACCCGTAAGCTGCCTGATAGGAGACCACGGAGTAGGTTGAAGTTGCTGGCACGCCTGTCTCGAACATTTCAGCGCAGCCAAAGCTGGACTGAGTGTGTGTTCACTCACACCCGACTTCAGCTGACCAAGCTTTGACTAGAAACCTCCGCATTCCAAGGATCGCCCTCCGAGGGGAAACCCCAACCAGGGACACCCACCCTCCGCGATGACTTTCCATGCTCCCTGGCGCGAAGGAAGAGAGGTGTCCACACAGCGATAGCCTTTTTCAGAGAAGACATGGTTGAACGGGATATTTGTTCATCCTGGAAGGTCATATGTTGCTCAACTAAGCGAGTCTTGCATGGAAGACGTATGATACGCATTGCAAATGTATCACTGCCCCCATCTCGGTGATGCCGATGATCTACAAGACCACTCAGAGCCCTCAAAGGGCGCCGGGGTGGGTGCGCACATGAATTGTAGCACATGCTGCTCCATTGTTTGTACCCGATGGTATTCATTCAACCTCTCATGCATCATTTTCTGACCCGTAGACGAGAGGATGCAAAGAGGACCTATAATCGGCTACCAGCCCCCACGGCATTCTGCCTGCTAATGATGAGAACGCCCGCATTGCGCCTCTATGAACCAAGTATGCTTCACTTAGCAACTGCGCTTGCCCATTTGCGAGTGAGAGCATGACCACGTCCTCATCGATTGATTGGGATACCGACAGCGCGGTGAATAGGTGAGCCCCTCACACACATGAGCGACACTCTTATTGTCCGTTCCTTAGTGCAGCGTATCGCGTGGCTTTGGCGTTGGCTTTGAGCGCTAACAAGCGAATAGCCACCAACACTGGACCCGGACAATAGAAAGCAATCCTTCTTCACCGAGTTCGTACCAACACTGTGCAGTATTGTTCACCGAATGCGGCTGGGTGGCTGTTTTTCGTTCCCACCCTTTACCAGACGATGGGAATGGAGGGATGTGGCCCCTCTGGGTGATGGGAAGCCCCTTGAGGCTTGAATAGCGCTCGGCTGATAGGGTATTGACTGAGTGGCCGAGGTCACAATAGACTTCGGAGGCAATTGATCCCGGACGCAAGCGGACTTTGCAATGGTATTCTTTGAAATTGGACTCGATTGGATTCGATTGACATGCTGGGCAACCCACACGGTCGCCATTCCACGTGGAAAATGGACACAGCATTATCGACTCGAAGTGACTGCCATCAAAACGCGGGTGTGTTTGATCCGTTGCTCAACACATTTTTTCGGAACCGAAATTAGCTTATTGAGCCGGTTTTTGATTGCACATATCAAAGGAAAGCGAACAATCTCTGAAACTCTGGGATGCTGGACTGGTGGCGCAAGACGGCGACAACCAAGAAGGGGTTCAATGAGGCCTCATTACTTCGTGCAGGGTAGTCGACCCTGAAGAAGAGGGTATCCAGCCTGCTCCTCTTACACTGACTGACTGCATCATGGTCGAATGATGTGCAAGGCATTACATCAGCTCCAGCTAGGTGGAAGCAAATACATAGCCTGTGGGTGCGAGGAGTTCCTGGCACAGCGGTGCCGTTACAACCTCTTCTCAATTGTCTAGCTCTTCTCCCTTCATTCAACAAAGCTGTTGTCTGGATCCCCTGATATTCCAACCAAAAATCCAACTCTGTCCTTTCAATGGTCTCAATATGGTATCGGCAATGCATGTTCAGGCTTGAACGCTCTTCTCCTCCCACGCACAAAACATATTATCGTAACATAGCATTACCATCTTGGTTGTGCCTTCTCTGTCGCAGGCGTCTCGATGACATTACTATCTCCAAATGGGTTCTCCTCATCGTCATCTTCGTCTTCTTCCGAATCCTGCCTCTGCATGGCCGGTCGCGGCGGCGGGGGTGGCGGCGGAGGACTTGCTGAATCCTTGCTGTCGTCAAGAGAGAGCCCAGCTAGGTTGTCCGCCGTTTGTTGAGCTTCTTTGCCTTTCATCTGGGCCACTGTGACAGGCAAATCGTTAGCAAGATCATTCGAATGAGATCGAGACGAAGTATGGCACATACTGCGATACATGTGAGCTTGTTCAGCGATCTCGTCGTCCGAGTCACTGTCAGCATCGATGGACCGATCCATCTGCTCGAAAGACATCAGAGCGTGGACAAGTTGATCGTTCGCATTGAGTAGTCCGCCGAGCCATTGCTCACTCTCAACGTGGTGGATCTGCACGTACAGGTCAGCGAATACCGGTCTCTCAAAGTGCCAAGTGGGTAGTCATACGTAGCGAAGAATGCGCCGACGAAGCTGTTTACAAGCCTCGAAATGCTGCAGTGCCTGCGGGTTCTCAGAAATCCTCTCTTTCTCACGGTTGATACTCTGGAGAGCATTCATCAGGTTCGTGTACTCGAGTGCTGAGTCGGCAATAGCAGCTTTCATGTTTTCCTTCTCAGCCTCGAGATTGAAACCCTTGCGCTTGCCTGCCTTGGCTTTCTTCTTATCCTTTGAAGAAGATCCGAAGAACGAGGATGAGCCACCGGATGAGGTCTTCGCCTGGCTGGACAGTGGCACCGGGGCTGGAGCTGCAGACGGGCCTGCGTTTGCCTTGTTGCGACGCGCAGCAGCCTGGGCAGCGGCTTCTTCCTCCTCCTCATCGCCAAAGGGGTTCTCGGTTTCGCGCACGACCTTGGACTTTGCCTGTGTGACGACTTGCTTCCTTCTTGGCAACTCTTTATGCAAATTGGCGATCTCAGTCAAGCCTGGGGTCCCCGCGTACGAAGCCCAACCTCTGAACAACACGCGGCATTTGTTCCTCACAGCTGGGTCTGACAAGTGGCTTGTACCACAGACTCTCAGTCTTTCAAGTAGAGGCTCATTGGCAAAACCTCGCTGGAAGCGTTGTCCTGCATTCAGAATAAGGAAGTCAAGGATGACCAGAGCGCGGAGCTGGCGGTGGACATTGCCGTATTTTAGCTTCTTGCGGATGGCGCGCGCCGCTTCGGAGGGACCAGTGGCTTGGAGCTTGATCACGTCGACGAGCTCGACGATGCCGGTGAAGTCTTCTTCCTCGTAAGTCTCGGAGGTGAGGTTCTCGATGGTGACGGTGATGGCCGAGTAGGGGTGTTTCTGCAGAGTGATGTTAGTGTATTCGGACTAAGGCCAGCTCATTTCAACGATGTAGTGGAAGAGGGCCGTTGGTGTGGTATTTCCAAGGATAGGAGAGCAGCTTCAAGCGAATTGTACCTGTTGGAAGAGCGCCATGATGGGGTATGGGGTGCTGCGAGCAGCTCGGATATGCACTCGCTGGGTGCAGTCAACGCCGCCGAGGAAGCAGGAGATGAAGGAACAAAGGCGATAATATTATGGCATATGCTTCAAGCTTAGAAGGGGACACATCCGTGACGAGCCCGAGCAGCGTCAAAAAGGAAGCTCAAGCACAGGCCACGAAGGACAGTAGAATGAGCGTTCTGGTGCGATAAGCGTGGCGTGAGGGGTTGCCTGCCCTGAGCTTCTCAAGACGGTGACGCGATGCAGGAGCGCAGTACGAGAGGGACAAGTAGTTCAGGACACTAAGCGCATTTCCGACATACGGACCGTGTGAGCCTGCGCAGATCCAGGAGGTTGTGTTGGTGGAACGAGGGGAGCTGTGATGGATGGGATGGTGGGGGTAGCGAGTCAGTATACGCATGATGCGCGGTGCTGCAACTGGGCGCGGGGTTGGAATCTGTGGAGCTTCCCGCGGCCTAAGCTGTGCGCTGACGTCGCTGACGGATTAATTTAAGGTAAGATACGAAGCATGCTGAAGCCTTGATGTGAAGCATTCGGAGCTTTTCTTAGCTCATCGGGTTTCTCCCCTTAAACACCGTTTTTGTATTCAATGCTTGCTTCCTAAAGCAACAAACCGTCTACTCGTCCTTCCAACTCCACTCAACTCTCCTCCACCTGTATGCATGCAGTGGGAGCTCGATTACCTGTCCAAGCTCAAAACAATTTGGGTATCTCTTATTCCACCTTAAATCATGGAATATGCGGCATGTTGAAGCTGCTGATGACCACGGTAGGCCATGCTGGGACATTGGCAGATTGCGTGGACCCCTCTCCACCCCAATCAGTCTTGGGCCAAAGTCCAGCAGATGGCCATGTCAATTTACTTCTGTTTCTTTCCCGACTTGCTGGCTGCCCTCTCGCGCTCCCTCTTCGCATAGATCTCGGATGTGAAGGGATCCTCGTAGCTCAATGCAACAAGGTACACGACCACAACCCAGCCGGTGAGCAGAATTCCAGCAGGTTTGCCGTAAATCAGGGCAGTGCCCAGAAAGCTCATAGAGCTACCCCAGTACATAGGCGCGCCCGTAACATTGAAAGGGAAGCCAGTGACCATCTCATCCATCAGGATGCCGAAGTAGTCGCCCAGGAAGGTGCCGGTGATGCCGAGCGCCCATGTCGAAGTCACGACAAGGACCTGGCCGAACGCAAAGAGAGTATATCCAGCAGCTTGTACGGGAAGTGTGAGAAGGAAAGGATGCGTGGGCTGCTCGGATATGGCACCCTTGAAGACGAAGTCGCGGACGCATCCGAGCGAGAAAATGGTGGCGGCGAGGGCATAGCAAGCGGTGCGGGAGCGACCACCGAAAAGGTTCGTGAGGAGCTTGTTGTGGTATTCTGGATACCAACACAAGTCAGCAATGGTTCTTTACTTTGGGAAGACCTCGTAGGATTGGGGTTGCATCAAACACACGGACCTTGTCGGGCAACAATGCTGTGAAGAGCTAATTAGCACGTGTCAATGGATCAAGACCTAACACAGGGACAACGTACTTCCAGAACAACGGGTTGAAAGCAATAGAGAAAGCTGAAACTACACGAAGGTCACAGCAATCAGCACATCAGAAGTCCAAGGGAACGCGATCTCCACAGAGGCATCACTCACTCAGCAAGCTCGTCTTCTCAAAGTCGACGTAGCCGACGAGCTCTTGCAATGACGAAGCCATGGTCTCGAATCACAACAGACAACAAGTCTCACACAGAAGAATACCAGGCGAGGAAGAGAGTGTCACAGTGAGCTCAGAGCGAAGCGGGATCACGTCAGGACTGGCGCGGTACACAGAGGCAAAGCAAACGCAGGATGAGGTAGTGAAGAGGAAGGGTCGGAGAGGGAAATCACCACGTATGACAAGCGTCACTTTGTTGTAGGCGGCGCGTGTCGGTTCAAAACCCCCCGGCGGCGGGGCCACCAAGCTGTGCCCCCGTATCATAGCCCTCATCTCATTACCCACATTACTTAAGCCGAGCTGCAACATACAGTGCCATATTCTTAGGGTCGTCAAATCATCCATAACCCTCATTTCATTATCGTCTACGTTATGTTCCCGAGTACCCGGTTGCGCAGAATTCCCCATTGATGGTCGCAACCACCGCAACCCATATGATAGTGAAAGGCAGCGGACCGCTTCCTCACTCGAAGACCGAACAGTCTTCCCTCCTCCACCAATGCAAAGTGATAAGCAACAATGCAAAGCAAAATGGGCGCGAGCTTGTAGCGAGGAAACATGAACTCTCCATTCGAAGAGCCTTTGCAAACTCATCAACGTACGCCATTCGGCGGCTGTGCAAGTCCCCTTGGATAAGGTCTCTGCCAATACCTCAGGACCTCCTGGCAATTGAAAGATTAGCTCGTCAACCACTTCCCAAACCCTCTCGAAAAATTCCCCACACGAAGGATATTTCGCTACAGGTGATGCTGGTCACCTTTTTTGTTGTCCATTCCCTTCGATCAGGGGCTCAAGTAGTCGAGTGGTGCTATGACTAAAAAGCCTATGAAGAGTCGCCATTGCCTGATGTTGCTGTTGACATCGGGGAAGCTGAAACGACGTGTTGCGTACATGATTCGACACAAGACTTGGTGTTGAGGAGTCTTTCTCTTCATAAGATTGAGATTTCCATGTTATGCAGCCCTCCATCGAACAAAATCGCATTGTCTGCTATGCCTACATCATGGACGCTTCAAGCTCTGTGTATTATGTCCAGATACAGAACCCAGTCCGGAATGGTCCCTAGTCATTAAATCGTTATAGCTTCCTTCCATTCTCTCTGTCGGATCTACCGCCTCGCTCTTGTTGTCTTCTTTCCCGTGGTCGTTGTGTCCTCTTCCTCCTCATCTTGCCCTTTCTTTAAATCCTCAGTAAGCCCCCATTCCTCCTTGTCGTACCAGTCCTCTCCATCAGACATGTCTCGGTTCGGCCCGCAATGTGCCTCAGCTTTGGACCAGCGCAGCACATCTGCTCGGAGCCTTTGGGCTTTGAGCAGGCCTTCATGAAGTTTGTGCGCGCCGCGACACACCTCCTCCTGCTTTTGCACATACAAGGCAAGAAGTTTCCGGAGATGCTCTGCCTCTTGCTCTGCTAGCCCAGCATCACGATCAGAACGGGCATTGGGCGGCGTCAGGTAGATAGGATGCACAAACGTGCTTTCCGGTTCTTCTAAACCTGTGCTCTCGTCCACATTTGGGGGTTCGCGACTGGCCGGTTCGTTATCAGCGTCAGGGTTCGCTTGTGCATCTGTATTTGTCCTTGGTGAAGCTTCGGGCACGGTGTTCCCATTTTGCATCGGCGTATCGTCGGGTTCTTGCTTTGGTCCATCGGGTAAAGGAGTCTTAGTTGGCGCTGGCTTTTTCGGTCTAGCAACCTCTCCATTTTGGGACGTCGAGTTGGTGGCATTGGTCATAGACACGTCACCATCGCCCTCGGCGGCAGAACCAAGCAGGGTCCTTCCACCGGCAGCCATGTCCACATTGCCGTTGATGGCTGGAAGTGCTTTAGCTGTGGTCTCATCTGGTCTTGACAGGCTGAGGAGATAGCGAGCCACATGGTCCTCAGTGTATAATTCGACATCGTTCGGTCCGAGCATTAATTCGCATGGCGCCCATGTCTGGTCACCACACAATGTGGTCCACAAGTGGCGAACTTGCCATAATGACCGGTTTTCCTTCCGCATCATCTTGCAGCTTTCCGATACCAGATCGGACAGGGTCTGTGAGGTGAAAGGTTTGGACAGTGTTGGGTGTGTAGGCAGGTCGGTCGTAGCGGTTAGAGGAGCGAGGACGTCTGGGAAAAGGTCAGCAGTCATTCATCGATAGTTCGAGATGTAAAATTTGTGCAAACGTACGCTCGATCCGCACGTTAGCGTAGGGGTCAAACTCGGCGGCGGCAGCAACAGCATCTTCGACACGATCTGGATCGTCGTCGCTGTCAATCTCGTAGCCTTCGTCGTCGATCAATGGTGGGTTGCGGTGCAGGATCGAACGCCGGACACCAGCGTATTCGACCGTCTAGCCTGGAGGTTAGCTTACTGATCGCAACCACTGGGAGTAAAGACTGCAGCAGACCTCTTTATATGAACTGGGTCCAACACTTGGTACCAATTGTCCGCGTCGTGCAAATCGAGCTGTCTTCTTGAGCTTTTGGCCGCGGTTGCCTTTCGTGTCGACGTCCGAGTCCGAATCAGAGTCTGTGAAGAGGTCCTCAGTAAACCCAGGGCGATTGCGCGTCCGACTTCGGCGAGGGAAAACCAACCGTATGCTCTCCTTTTTAGAGCCTTCTTCATCCCCGCTATCGTCTCCGCGAAGAGGACCTGTTGCTGGCTCGCCATGTTAAAGTCGTAGGAGGAAACGAGATCGGACGACGATGCGCTCGGTCGTCGTGCGACCAGAAGCGACTGGCGGGGGAGAGGTTCGGTCGAGACAAACGGCAGGAACTCTGTCTGAAAAATGGTGCTCAAGACCGGTTTTGGGTTTCTGAGCAGTATGCCGAGCTAGTCAATCAGACCTGGCAGCTGTGTTGTCCGAGAGAGAGAGAGATAAAGAAAGCCAGGTGGACAAGGAAGCTCGGTGGGAAAAGAGTCGCGCGAGGCGGCGCACACACTCAGCGCGAAGGAGGCTGTTACAGCCACTGAGAGCGAGTGCGGTGCCCATGACCACATAACTGCAGGTTTCAGCCAATCAGCACCAAGCGGCCGGTGATTTCTTTCCCCGCATCCGGCCCACTACAGAGAGGTAAGGGTTGTGCTAGGGTTATACTCTGTACGGAGTACTGTGTTTACTTTCTTGTCTCCCCGATTACAACATGCTTAAGACTCTGCCGGTTCCAAGTTCTGGTGCTAGATACACATGCACATGCACATGCTGCCCGCCTTAGGAGAACAAGTGGCACAAGAGGAAGCATCTTCTATATTCCAAGTCTCTCCGTAAATGATCATGTTGGAGCGCTCTCCAATGTCGAATGTTGACCTTCTCTCTACAACGAGAATATACTTCTCGTACTCTTGTCCTATCCCGGAAATAAGCTCCCTGCTTTCCATGGCTGTGATTTCCAAGTTCTTCGTGTTCATCCCAGGCGCCAAATTACTTTCTTCAGCTATAACAGATCAGAGAACTGAGAGTGGTTAGCCGCCTGCTTGATGATTCCACTTGCGAGGGAGGATACGTACATTGTCAGGGCTGTTCGTGATCTCTTCGAAAACTTGTTGAATCTCGAAACCCATACCCAAAAGTGGTTCGTACGTTTCGTCCACTACCTGTTGCTTCATTAGCGAGAAATCGAAACGCTGTGCTCGATGCGCTTACCAGGCTCAAGACTGCTTTCGTTGCCTTGTGATTCTTATTTTGCCTTAGACCCATCCAGGTCAGCCCTTGCAGAATCAACGTTGCCAAAGACCCAGATAACACCACAGGCGCCAGTACGCCCCCTATTTCCGCGCTATGAGATAACAATGGCGGCACGAACTTGATCAGAGGGCTACCGGGCCGAGCTACGATGATAGTGCCAATGAGATTGTCACCGCCGTCTTTCGCGCGTACAATGCCACAGGCTTTTGCCTCTGATAAGGCGAATCGATAGAGCTCCAGGACCTCGGGATTCGCGGTCGCTCGCACATGATTAAGAACAGTGTCGGCGTTATCAAGACCGTGAATAAGGTCGAAGCTGATGTTCGCGCGCTGGATACTCTGCTGCAGACCCTCTGGCGCCGACCAGCTAGGCAAATCGTTAATGACCATGTTGGTCAGCCGGCGAGGGAATTGGATATCCCAGCCGCTTGTGGCAAACCAATCCTTCACAGTGTTGATCTCGATATCCTGGGGAATGCCCAAGAATACACCTGGGAAGGACATGCCGATTCGAACCTTTTGAATGCCCGTCCGCTGAAGCAAGTTCTTGATTGCCCGACGATGGAGAGACCGGCCAATAGACACATTTCGTTTGGTCGGGTCAACAAAAAGCGAGCCAATAATGCCGACACCAGCTGTGTAGTACGTGGCCACAAACCCGTACAGGGCGCGTGTACTGCTGTTCCGTACGACGAAATGTGCTTCCGAGATGTTTGGATTCGACAGTTCAAAAGTCGATGCTGTTGTAGTTTTGAGAAATTGCAAATCTGGTGCGCTCGCTCGGTGGACAGCCCGAATGAGATCTTCTAGTCCTGTTCGATCGCGCGCCTTGTCAAAGTCCTCGACTAGCCAATGTTGTCTAGACTTGAGAACCTTCTTACTCTTTCTCAGAGTGCCTGGAAGACTGCCCAAAGGTGTGAACTCGCCTACCAGTGCTCGAACAAGAGCGTGCAATGCGTTTTCGGTGAAGTCGAAGGTGCACACATATGTTCCAATAGACTTGTCCATCGCAAAGTCGTACGGTGAGCTGACAGCAACAACGATAAGATTCTTCTTCTGACCACGGCTTCTAAGCATAGAGCACATCATGTCAACATGCTTAGTGAAGCCCGCCTGGTACAAATTCCGATTGGCGTCTGCAGTGACGATAATAATGCACGACGCGCGGTGAATAAGGTTCTCATGAACTGCAACAATGTCAGCATGGCTCATGTATCTGTAACAATGCCTAACTTACCTGGTCTTACACCATTTGCAGTATAGCTGGTATGCAGGAGTTTCTCCCCTCTGTACCGAGCGAGGGACTTTCCAAACTCGCGAAACACGCCTTCGCCACTCATAATGGAGCCCCGGTCACGACCACGATGGACCCAATTCTCGTGATTCGTACCTACACTCCCTTGAGCATTTTTTGCGTCCAATAAGCTCTTCGTAAGAGAGGATGCTGGTAACGGCTTGACCAAGGGGGTAAGAAGCAGCAGCTCCTCACCCGCATGCATCGAGGAAGATAAAGGAATAAGCTTCTCCTTATCTCGAATGACCGTGATGGAATCGTCGTACGCGCGACGGGACAGAGACAGATGTGATGGATGGAGCTGCGACAACAGTGAGACTCCAGGGGGGTTGAGAGCTGTCGCCCATGAGGTGCAGTTGGATTTGAGGTGCAGGACACGACGAAGTGATATGAAAATCCTGTCCTTGGTGATGATGCCATTATCGAGGCCGAGCTTAAGACCCTTGATTGCTTCGAGTTGGACATCGTAAGCACGGCAGAGGAGAACAAGATCACAGCCTGCCTCAACAGCCATCACGACACCATTTTGTACACCAAGATCGTGGCTCAGAGCCTCCATCTCCAGGCACTCGGATATTGCGACGCCATTGAACCCAAGCTCGTTACGCAGCAGGTCATCAACCACTTGGTCGGACAAGCATGCGTGACTGACATTCATTGAGGGATTCGAGATTCCGCACCCCCCAACAAACATGGCATCAAGTTGCCCTGATGCCACAGCATTTCGAAACGGAACCAAAGCACTCAGGCTCAGCTCTTCTAGAGTTTGTGTGATGATAGGTACATCAAGATTGGAGCCAAGAAAGTCAAGGTTTCCATAGGATGGGAAATGTTTCCCGCAGGAAGCAATGCCGGCATCTTTGATACCTTTCAGAGCTGCAAGTCCATATGACGATGCTTCTTGAGGGTCATCCCCGGTAGCACGTACGCCCAAGGGCTGATAGCGAGCATTGTTGAGAACGTCAAGGACTGGGCCCAGCATAAGATTGACTCCACATGCTGCGATCTCGGTAGCAGTGGCCTTGGTGACTTCGTAAGCCAGGTCGGTCCTGCCGGTGGCAGCGACTCCCATGGCACTCGGAAACTGGCAAACCAGATCCTCATCAAACAAGCTGTTGACGCCGCCATTCTCTTGATCCAACGCAATGAGCAAAGGTTGTGGATGGCCAGCCTGCTGTGCAATGGTCTGCAGTTCCTGAACAAGCCTAGCAGTCTGATGGGCAGCTGATGTGGTGTTAGTTGACTGTGTACGATTAGGAAGTAACACAGCTTACACTTGAGGTTCTTCGCTGTCAAGATGATGGACCCGAGATGATGATCCTCGATCAAGGTTCTAATCTGGGGGGTCACCTCAGTCCCATCCCAGCCCATAATCAGGGTCTGGCCAATGGCCCTAAACAAAGATCAGTAAGTTGGAACGGATCCCACCTTTAAGGTGTCGGCTATCAGAAAGGCTGCATTTCCGAGCGGCGTCTTACGCCCAGGGTATGGAGCCTCAACTGCAACATCGCCGTAGCGGCTCACACAACGACAAGGAATACCAGTTGCTTCAGACTTGAGGCAGCCAATACCAACATAGCAAGCAGGGCAAGGGACTTACCAGTCGAGATCATGCCATAGTGGGTCCAGATCACTGTTGTCCATGTTTGCCATGTTGCGGGAGCGGTAAGGCGGGAGACGACTGCGGCTGAGGCCGTGGGTGGCTTTCAGGGTGCTGTTGCGCGCATAGTAGGCGTTACCACGATCGAGGCAACGACGGCCTAGGGCTGAGGTAGCCGCTGTAGATGAGGCCGACGTGGGTAGTGGTGGTTGCTGCGATGATGGTTGGAGCTTGGAGCTATTACCAGTGCTATCTCGAACTGCCATGGATTCCATTGCGAAACACCTGCGGGATCGCTCGAAGTGTGCAGGGTAGGCGATCGGCCGTTTTGGGTCAGGGTGGGGTAAAGCAGCGGAGAGCTTTGTACCCTGTGATTGGTTGGAAATGACGTCGGCTCCCGGGGAAGCCCTGAAGGCCGCTAGAGCCCGCTGGAGATCGCTGAGGATTCGGGGTCGTAGAGGTGTGAGCGCAGTAACTGTAAGAATTCTCGACTCGGAGAGGGCAACGATCCCAGTCTCTCCACACTCTTGATACCACACACCGACAACGGTCCACACACCAACTCAATCCACTCCGACCCTGTGGTTCTTGGGGTCGATAAGGAGGGGTCTGGCGTCGTAAAACAACGTTACATGACCCTTTCTGTAGGTAGCCCGGCGGTTCTCACGACTCGTTGGACCAGCACAGTGTGGTAGGTTCAGAGACTTGGGCCGGTGGTTGAGTTTACCGTCGCGCTGAAATCTCTTTGACAGTACCAAATTTGCGGTGCTCCATCAGATGTCATTTCATGTGGGACGTTGCTGGTCAAGTAATCGCCAGGCGAGGCGTTTGACGTGCCTACTTTTGGTTATTCCGCACCGTTGCGACGTGACAGTCAGAACTGGAGACGATAAACACAACCATCTGCTTCTCCAACGTCCCAGAACCCCACATGACAACCCACTGCATCCTCCTTATCGTGGCGGTCCTTGACGTTTCGACTCAGCTAACCGTCATGGCACGGGTGATAGTGGTAGGCTGGAGTTGATCAACCGGGGCCGTTGGCGGCGGGTTCTTGTCATGACCTACCTTAGCCATGGATTTGGCTTTAGTCACTAGCAATCGAGGCATTGTTGCAGTCATTCAGAAGTAGTACTTGTAGTACACAAAGCCGCCACCTCGACAGAGTTGCCTTTGCTTCTACTATGGAACGGCTCCTAATTCACGACTGGGCGTACCGTCCTGCAACGATTCCACGGCACAAACTCATCTTCCTTGATCCAAGTTGACATTGCCATCATGCCCATGGCAATCTCACCTACGATGAGGCCCAAGAGCGGCCTCACCAAATTCACCAACTGCCGTCTGCTCCGTGGACTCTCTCTTGTTGAGGAAGATCTCTGGGTCAGCTCCATCAGCGGGAAGATCATCAACAGCCAGGCAGCGTTCTATGATGAGCTGAACCTGCCCGACACCACGATCGATCTGGGTGGCCGCATCATCGCCCCTGGTATGATCGAGTGCCAGCTCAACGGCGCTTTCGGTTTCAATTTCTCGACTCTTCTCGATGACATGAGCCAATACGGCAAGAAAGTCAAGGAGGTCAACCGTTCGCTTGTCAAAACTGGCGTGACGTCGTATATCCCCACCATTACAAGCCAGCGGCCCGAGCTGTACCAGAAGGTTGGAGAAACGCCTTGCATGTCGTTGCAGGATTAGCCCTTGCCATTGCAGTGAGACTAACTCGCGAACCTCTCTACAGGCGCTTCCGTTTCTTGGCCCTTCTGGTCGCGCTCGACTCTCAGAAGACGGCGCAGAATCACTTGGTGCCCATTGCGAAGGGCCATTCCTGAATCCTTCTAAGAACGGCGTTCATAATGTCGACGTTATGCGTGAAGCCTACACAGTGAGCGACCTTGAGGAATGCTATGGTTCAGAAAACATCAACCCGGCGTCGAATGGTGGAGAGATACCGATGAAGATGATCACGGCAGCGCCTGAACGCGGCCAGATGGCTGACCTCATCCCCGAGCTGCGCCAGCGTGGCATTATCGTCTCCATTGGCCATTCGGAAGCTACCTACGAGGACGCGCGAGCTGCTGTCGGCAGAGGCGCTACAATGATCACCCATCTGTTCAATGCGATGCGTCCCTTGCACCACCGCAACCCCGGGATCTTTGGCGTGCTCGGCATTGAGGAGAGCCAACCACGCCCGTACTTTGGCATCATCTCGGATGGCATACACTTACACCCAACAACGATCAAGATTGCTTACGATGCTCATCCTGATGGATGCATTCTTGTCACTGATGCCATGCATCTTGTCGGTCTGCCAGACGGAGCGTATCCCTGGACAAACGGCGAGTACACATGCAACATCGTTAAGCAAGGTTCAAAACTGCTTCTTGAGAACTCCGAGACTATTGCAGGAAGGTGAGCTGAGGCTGGATACCGCAGACCGGAAATCTCATGGAATAACAGATGTGCTGACGTTCTGAACAGCTCTATAACGCTTCTCGAATGCGTTAATAACTTCCTTGCATGGACAGGTCACAGCATTCCACAGGCTCTCCGAGCGGTGACAGCTACACCTGCGGCGATGCTTGGCCTCGAGAACGTCAAAGGAACCCTGGCTCCCGGAGCGGATGCCGACTTGGTGATCTTCACGGAGGAAGAGGGTGGTAGGAAGCTCAAGCTGGATGAGGTCTGGAAGTTTGGAAGTCGGGTCTCGCGATCTGACTAAGTTGGACCTTTTGACGCAGAGTAGATTCATTGTCACAGAAAGGCGTTAGTGCACCAGTAGAGATTGATTCATGTTGACTTTTCTGCAGCTAGATTGGCGTACAGGGTCGTGGGCATATACCAAAAATTGACTTCTTCATATCAGCGTTGTGGCCCATACTGTTTGGAGCACGGGCATGTTGTGCTTCGTTTGGTCGATGTGACCAATGTCCTGTAGATGAACACCCCGGCACGCGAGCTTCATGATCGTAAATCTGCGAGATGTTCCTTATTTCCGTGCAGTGGAAGCGTCCATGATCTACAGTTTTGTGACCTACCCTTTTGACCGATAGGTTGAGCTCGGGACCTCCAGTTCTCCAGGCATGTCTCATAGGGCAAGGGAGTGCAACACTACCATGAGGATTTGAGGGATGTGGGTGCGACGCTGCAATCGACCTCCCATTTCCAGGTGCGCTACATTCTTCCCAATCTGCTGCTCTAGTCAGACGAGAGGCAAGGATGCTCAGGGACCAGATTGAGGGACCTGGGTGGGGGCGTTTTTGAGACCTCGGTGACTGTTATCAGTGGCATCAATGGTTCAGGCAAGGATGATGCAGTCTTTATCAACGACAAGTGGAACAGAAAAACGTTACGAAGCTGAGCTTGGGATTACATTACCCCAAAGAACATGGCAGCAGACAACTACAACGATGATCAAAGACCGAATATACTGGGCGGGAGAAAAGCCCTTCGCCATCACATGTCTTGACCGAACACAAACAAACCCAATCACTGACACTATTTTAGCAAGCCGATGACTGAAGAAGGAATCAAAGAATCCTGGCCTGCATTTACTACAACAGTTGTAGTAACTACCGCTGCACAGCAGAGGACCTAGCCGTTACCTAAGAAGCGCGGCGTGTCGACTTGTCGAGAAGAGCGTGGCCTAGGCCCCCCCTCCTTCTCTCCCCTTCTCCCCTTCTCCCACCCCAGGCGCCGCCGCCCAGCGTCCGACACAGGACGGGAACCCTGGACAGAGCAGTGGTCTATCAGCCCCATCTTCTCTCTCACCTCCGCACCACAATCGTCGTTTCTCCCCACTCACCTCCACCATCAACTTGTACAGTACTGGTCCGGGCGCAGCGCAGTCGGTGGTCTGCTCAGCACTGCCGAATTGCCTCCGCCATTGAGAACACTCACCTTTCTCCTTGCGTTTTGCGATTGCTTCAGACGGGCATCGCGACTCGAGATTGAGGTCGTTCGACACCCAGCCATCGCACATCTCTCGCCCAGCGACACGGCCATTGAAGTGGTCTCGGTGCGCGATCTACTGCCCTTGTCGGCGCAAGGATCGCCAGTTCCCACTCTCAGCCTGCTCTCAAGACTGCAAGTGCACATCCCGACGCCTCCAGACTTCCGACAAATTATTAGCTTCTTTCGCCCTTTGAGGAGTTTCGAACTCAATTCTAACACTTCACACAAGTCGCCCCTGCGCCTCGCTACCCTGGTTGGCCTTGGACTCTATCGAAAACCATTGACGACCAGGGCGGGTGCCCGTCGAACATGCCATGGCCAGCTTTAACTCCATGTCAGCCATGTCCTCAGGCCCTTCTGACGGTTTAGCTATGAACGGCCAGCTTCAACATGGTGCCCTGTCCATGGATTCCTTTGACCATGAGCTTGGCTTCGACGACCCTCTCTTGTTTGTTTTTCTACCCCTCATCTCATCTAAGGTCGTGCGAAACTGACATATTTCGAATCTCAGAGATGGCGGTGCTCTCCCTCCTCTTCCATTCACTCCTGGCTACGACTTCGAGAGCTTCGCACCGACCTTCGAAGACCCTTTCTCCTCATACCAAACTCGGCAATTCGAAGCTCTACCAAACAGCAACAATCCTGATCCTCTTCACGAGGGACAGTCTCCCCAGGAGCCCGATGACAAGCTGTTGGGTTTTTCTGACTCGGTCGTTCACGCTGCCATCGTCGATGAATCCGGCAACCTTGCAGATCTTAGCATGACTGCCGAGCTGCGTGGCATGTTCTTCGTCGCAGAAGATGTCTTTGGCGGTGAGAACTCCGATCGGCCGCTGGAGCTTACGTGCTATCGTCGAAACCTCTGGCAATGCTTCGGCCAGATCAACTTACCTCGCAACGTATCGGCCATTATCAACGACCAGGGGCAGCAAATACCCCTCGCCGACCTTTCTGCCTCCATCACCGCCCGCGAATCTATCGAGGGCAAGTCCACGGAAATCATTTCGATACCATGGAAAAGCGCGAATCCTCAGCTCACTGAAGAGTCCAAAGTTGCCGCAGCACCACCTAACGTCACGGTCGACCTTGGCTCGGGACAAGAGCTGGATGCAAATCGGGTCTCTGTACCCATCTCTTGGAAACGTCTTCAGTTCAAGCATGCCACAGCCAATAATGGACGAAGAAAGGGCTTGCAGCAGCACTACATTGTTCAGATAACACTGCTTGGCAAGACCGAGACTGGTGACATGATCAGGATTGCTGAGATCTCCTCGGGTCCTGTTATCGTCCGTGGCAGGAGTCCAAGAAATTTCGACAGTCGCAAAGATGTGCCACTCTCGGGAGAGAGGAAGCTTGAAAGGAGGAACACGTCAGGATCAGATAATGTTATCCTGAAAACAGAGCGTGATGCTCTGCAGGCAGTGAAAAACAGTTTTGCAGTATGAGAACAAACCGCCCCTCTTCTTCTGACGGATATACTGACATCAATTAGCAATCCACGGAATGGGTAACTCCGCAGCCATATGTGCAACCTGCTCAGAGCCCGCACCCTGCCAAAAAGGTCGCTTTATCGACACCCACCATGACCAAGCCTCCTGTGCCATCGTGGGCCAAGGATAATCCATCGCCTAACAAGGTCATGGGGATGCACCAGCAGCAGGCACCCCATGGTTATCAGCAACAGCCACATCGTGGAACTATGTCAAAGCCCAGTATGCCGATCAACTTGTCACTATCTGATGATGACCGGAGCCCGAATCGTTCCAGTGCCGATCTGGCGAGTCCCCAACTAGGGAAGGCCGGTCTTGTGCTGGGACTTAATGCGGGGAGTAGTCCAGTTGAGGAAGCAGATCCGCTATATGAGTACTTCCCGCTCAGCCTGGATGATTGGTATGCCGATCTTCAACTTCTAAAAAAGATCAATTGACTGACTTTCAATTTCAGGATGCCGCCAGTTGATGCTGTGTACCGACCGCATGTCGTACATCATACCATCGTTCCTCCAGAGATCAAGGCACAGCAGGTTCAAAGCAAGAGCAAGCGTTACTTCCTCCCTGAGTGACGGACAATGCTTCACACAATAATCGGAAGAGGTCATCCATATTCTCTCCGGCTGTATCAGTAGTGCGTGGGTACCGCAAGACACTTTCCACCGTGCGGCTTAGGGTCAGATTGCAGATGGCCCCCATTGTTGAGCTTATGTGGTCTATGAATGGATGGACGAAGGAGCTCATATTGGAAGATGGCTCTATTATACCCTGTTTCTCTGAGCATCTGCAAGACAAGGTACGAATTCCTTGAACGAATGTGCTTCAATACAATACCTATTCAGCCTAATCCAAAGGTTTCATCGTAGGTATGACGCGCGGGGCCCGCTCAGTCCAAGTTGCCCTAAATATCCTCGCCTGTTGCTCTTCTCAGAATATTGGGCAATCTCCTTGGGGTGGCTGATCATCACGCAATGACCTCCATCAATCTTCTCCACGAGATCCATTGCAGTCGGCTCCACGTCCCTTGCAGCTTGCATCGTAAGGTTCATAAACTCCTCGGGGTCTGGTGAGAAGTTGTCGCCCTTGCGGAGCACAAATGTGAATGGGATGGAACGCCAGGCAGCATAGGTCGTAGTGCTTGAATATGGGCTTAGGCTTCGCGGCTTGAGGCGGAAGGCCCATTCTGCGGCGCCTTTTGCGCTGAGGTCGTTGTGGAAAAGAGGGGTGACGGCTTCAGGGGATACGGTGATGACTTCTTTCTGTTCAGAGACCTTCATCAGCACCAAAAGCCGCCACGATCGGGATGGGAAAGCCTACAATGTTTTTCTTCCAATACTCATCTAAGGGGTGAATTCGTTCATGAGCGCCGCCGGACTGAACCCTTCCAAAGGCACAAAGGAAGCAATATAGACCAGCCTCAGTACTCCTCTTTCCAAACCCTTCGCCTCCTTCTCTTTCTTGCCTACAATCACCGGCGCTTCTGATCCTGCCATGCGGAGGAGGGAGTGCGCGACCAGCACGACGTCCTTCCCTTTCTCTACAATGAGCTTCGTGAAAGTTTGACGATTAGCGGGGATATCGGGGTAAGAGGAGGTTATACGGCGACAGCAGAGTCTTTTGGAAAGGATACGACTCATAGACACGACACACGACACACGACACACGACACACGCACGACAGACCATGAATCATAACTCATAAATTTAAATTTTATCTGTCACAGCTATATTGCCGCGTTCTTTTACAGTCTATGCTTATGGTATCAAATGACATTTTCTCCAAGCGTACCTTAGATCCAGGGTTCCAAACAAATCCACCCAGTGGTGGCCCGTGCAATTATCAAACAATCAAGTAACACAGACTGCCTTGGATCTACCTAATAGGCGTTCACAGCATTGTTGGTCTGTCGGAAAGTCTGCTGCTCCGGGTTGGGCGTCAAGCGCTTGGTCAGCGATGGCTCAGGGATGCGGCTGGCCATGCGATCTGGAACCAGATCAGGTGACACGGAGCGCACGGGGTATTCTGTAGCTGGAGTGGCACGGAGGAGGCGGGAAGTTGTGGGTTGGGGTGCGAGGATGGTGGGAGAGGCGACTTCGTCGACTGTGGTCCTGGGAAGGGTGCCGTTGCCGGTGCGGACCTTGGAGGGGAGGATCTGCTCGAAACCCTGCTCCAGGGCGACCTTTTCGATACTCTTGAAGTACTGCAGGGACTGGTTAGCTTGTCTTTCCAGAATCGGTGAAACTTTGAGGCTTTGTTGCAGCCTGACGTACCTTGACGGTCTTGACTTGCAGCTCGAGTGTCGCATCCTCGTCAGCGACGATCATCGGGTGAGGGTGCAGTTGAAGACTCGAGAGAGTCCACATGTGGTTGACACCCTGCTCGATACACCTTTGCAGAGCTAGTGACTTGCGCTGACCCAGAATGATCACGACGACTTCCCGTGCCTCAAGCACGGTCTGGACTCCGACCGTGAGGGCCATCTTCGGCACCTTGTCAATGTCCCCGCCGAAGAAGCGCGAGTTGGCCAGGATGGTGTCATAAGCCAGAGTCTTGACGCGAGTCCTGCTCGCGAGACTGGATCCTGGCTCGTTGAACGCGATGTGGCCGTCCTCGCCGATGCCGGAGAGGAACAGATCAATGCCACCGGCGCGCTTGATGGCGTCCTCGTACGCGACGCACTCCGCCTCTAGGTTGGGAGCGTTGCCGTCGAGGATGTGGACGTTTGAGGGGTGGATGTTGACGTGGGAGAAGAAGTTCTGCCACATGAAAGAGTGGTACGATTCCGGGTGGTCACGGGGAAGACCGACGTATTCGTCCATGTTGAACGTGATGACATTCTCGAATGAGATCTGTTCAGAAAGATGTGAGCTTGGCTGGCTTTCACAATGAGCATTCGACTTGGGTGAGACATACCTGACCGGCCTTGTATTTCTCCACAAGCATCTTGTAGACGCCCATGGGACTTGATCCGGTTGGAAGACCAAGGACGAAAGGACTCTCTGGCGTGGGGTTGAAGGCAGTGATGCGATCAACAATGTACTGGGCGACGTAGCTGCTTGCGCTCTGCGCATCTTCACGGATGATGAACCTCATGTTGGCGGTTGGTATTACCGACGGGAGAGCTAAGGATATGTTGTTCGAAAGGAGAGGGATAAGATTGCGATGGTAGGGGCTGCCGATCACGACTTTGAGACCGAGGAAGAACTAAAAAAGAAACAGAGTCGGGGTTGGAGTAGCAGTGCTTATGAGGGGGAACGGGTTTCCCAAGAAAGAACGTAGCTGTGAGTAAGTGGCACACCCATGACGGGAGGCGACAGCATAGGACCGAGTCATAGTGAAGGGCTAGGCTAGGATAACAGGTAACACGCTACGGGGTAATAGGCAAAGGAAAACACGCGGTTGTGCATCATCGGCAGCTTGGTAGAACCTCATCTGCTCCACCATTTGTCTTCAACAGGATACTCCGCGAGCTGTCAGTGACGGTTCGGGGAACAAGGGGGATAAGGATGGCAGGGGGTGTATGTAGAAAGGGGTTCCCTCATGGCAAAAGAGGAGAAGCTTACTGGTCCAAAACAGCCTGCGTTCCAGCTAAAAGAAAAGACGAAGCAGCTGCGAAATGGCACAAGGCCAGGAAAAGTCAATTTCTCCAGGCCATCAACACCACCCATGACGAACTTGGCCTACCTATCAGCCACGCGGAGTGAAGGGCTGGATGGAACGTCACTGCAGTGACTTACACGCGGGCGCCGCCCGCCGAGGGACCCGGGGGCCCCACCGAAGAACGCGGCGGCCGTATCGCTGGGACGGAACCACTCAGACTGGGGCTCCCACCACGATGGCGATTGTTCCCCTTTTGGCGCTAACGTTGCTGATGGGGGCGTCAAACACCCGTCAAACGACGTCGCTCGGAAGTTACTGGAATCAAGGTAGTGTGTTGTGTTCCATTGGGGTTGGAGTGGTAACTTGGTGATTAGGAAGCTGTAGATATGGAAGACAGGGGTGTGGGGAAAGACAGGCCAGATGCAACCGTGAGATGGAGACGATGAGACTGTTGGTCGGTCACTGGAACGCATGCTAGGCAGAGCAGTGCCTATGTGAATGGGTCAGTTTTCTTGTGGTTTCGAAGCAAAAGTGTCAGCTTAGGGGTTCATCTGATGGTTAAAAAGGAAAAGAAATCTCCTTGTGTTGAACACGTTCCTGTATAACACGTAAAGGTTTAGTCTAGGTTGGTAACGCCGGATGAAAGGTGACTTTTCTCTCTGCTTCATTGCCCTGGCCTGGAAGTCGGACATGAACCATTTTCATTTTGACTGGAATTCCGAAGATTATAAATCTCAGGTGGATATCATTGTGGAAGTTGCTTTGGTATATTTTCCTGCTTTAGCATGCGCCTTGATTGTCTTCTCGGCGAATGATAGTCTAGCTTGGCATATGCCTACTATGTTACACTATCAGCCAGAAACATGTGCTTAGTTGTCACAACTGCATCCTCCTCATCCCATATTCTCCGAGAGCTGTCTCGACTTGCTTCACCTTCGATCCAGAGTACAGGGTACTTTTTACATCCCGATGCTTCTCTATCAAGCTCCTCAAGATGCACATACCTGGTGGCTTACCTAACCCTAACCCGATGCAACAACTAAGGTACAGTACTGTGCTCAAGGTACCGCGTGGACCCCGCCAATCACACAGGGGCCCTCCCGGCCCCACCTCAGACGTCCTGTGGCCTCTACGGAGCACGCCTCGCAACGTTACAGCCCCAGATCTCCATCCTCCATTCTTCTCCCCAACGACGATCCCATCTCTTGACCACCGCCACACATCCAACCAAAGCATCGCTGCAACCGGGCGCCACTGTTTGCCGACCCTCCAACGCACCGACAAAGCCATTTCCGGCTCTTGGCTTTGCGCTGCCTTGTGTTTCGCTTTCCCATGTTCCTAGGGTCCCTCCCTTCAGCGACTTCTCGCCCCGCTATGCCCACCATCGCCGCCCTGCCCGTCGACAAGGTGCCTTTCTTCTCTTGTGTGCAGCCAGTGTCAATGGCTCCATCTCCATCCACTGCTGCTTTCGGCCCCGTCTGCCGCTCCGTCAAATTGCGTGCTGTGCGACGTTGAATCCAGGATCAAAGTTGTACGCAGCTCTGCCCTTGCGGGTAACCCCCGGCGCCCTGTCACGTATTATACACACTACGCACACACGCACCACCACGCTTTGCTACTGCTACTACACACCTACTCACCACTCAAGTTCCTGCTTTCACTCACCAAAAGCACCCACACTAAGCTTGATCAGCGAGAACGACCAGCTGCAAAGTCGGTACCACGAAAGGGAACCAGTCCCGACCAGAAGCACGCGCACGCCTTGCCCTCAACCTCCGCGCTACTAGTCGTCAGCATGGCTACGTCCCTGTAACCTTTGTAACTTGACATGCCCTTTTGGAGCAATCAACTAGCCCGGGACATGAACGCCATATACCACCTCACTTTCAGCGCCATTTCGTTCATTCCCCTTCTCGGCCCGCCTTGCCATACCGCTCTTCTCAACCATTAGCGACGGATTTCTACTGGTGTCTGCTTGGCTGCTTATTGTTCTCACTACCTACGTTGAGCATCGTCTCCGCATCTGATCCTCGTCTGCTTGCTTCTCCTCGGTGGGCAGGTTTCAGCCACCACATGAGCTTTCTCGTATCCGATCTCCCAGCGCTCCATCCACTTGGGCCTGTGTCTACCTTACTCAACGAGCCTTGCTGCTAACGCAGCATTTCCCCCTGCAACGACACACGGCACTCAATCCTATCCGGAAACTCTTCTTATTGTTGTTTCATATCACGGGCCGTTGGCTTCATCGGTTTCTTGATGCTCAGGTTGTTTGATCCTCTGACGCTATATCCATCGCGGCTCCCTTCTCCCTACCGCGTATCTTAACTTACCCTTCTCTTTCTGTCGGTCATATCATCACGATCCCCGCAACCTAGCAGTCACTCGTTCCTGCCGTCATGACCCTCCAAAAGACCCTCCTGGCTGCCATAGTCAAGAGCCTCTTGAGGGGCAAGTCGTTGGTACAAGCTATCCTAAACTACTGGATCACGCCGCTCCATGTCAGGACAACAACGAAGACAGGAGGGACCCCCCTCAAAAAATCCACCATTCAGGCATTTCTGAAAGAGGCCGAGGCTGCCTTTCTCGGACCCATCAGCGGCGATGACTTGCGCGACCTGTCCTCAGCATTGAGGAAGCAATTTCGAGAGAGGCTACAAACCGATCTCGAATGCATGCTGCCGTCTTACAGTCATCAGCTTCCCACTGGCAACGAGAGGGGACAGTATCTTGCTCTCGACGTTGGTGGCTCAACTTTGCGAGTGGCTCTAGTCCAACTTCGAGGCCGGTCAGCCGAAACCAAGCTGCAGAGCGAAATTCTCGAGAGTCGAAGTTTCAAGATTGACAAGCCGATCAAGGATCTCGAAGGCATGGCATTCTTCGAATGGATGGCTTCCAGGATCAATGAAACCCTTTCAGGGGGTCTGAAGAATGAGTACGATCCTGAGCACCCTCTTCCTATGGCACTAGCATGGAGCTTTCCCATTGAGTAAGTATTGCGAACCCCGAGTCGAAACTTTGAGTTATTTTGTTAACGTGCGGGCAGACAAACATCATTAGGTGGCGGAAAGCTGGGTCCCATGGGTAAAGGTTTCCTCGCTAATGAGGGGCTTCTTGGTGAAGACCTTGGTGACATCCTGCGCCGGGCGTGCCACAACCGTGGTTTAAATGTTGAGGTCGAGGCCATCATCAATGACTCCAGTGCCTGCCTTCTATCCCAGGCTTATGGCTACCCAACAACACGCTTTGGCCTCATCCTGGGTACGGGTTTGAACATCGCCGTGTATCTTCCTGTCCTTGCCATCGGGCGCACAAAGTTTGGGACGCGCCCTGAGGGGTGGTTCGACGAGGCAAGCCATGTCATCGTCAACACTGAACTTGGCATGTTCGGACACGACATCCTTCCTTGGAACAAATGGGATCGCCAAGTTCAGGATGGCCACTCGCGGCCACATTTCCAACCTTTGGAGTTGCTTGTTAGTGGCATGTATCTTGGCGAGGTGGCTCGGTACACTCTGATTGATGCAATCGAGACGACGGGCATCTTTGGTGGCATTGTGCCCTCATCATTGAGAACACCATACTCCCTAGCCACGGAGACATTGTCTTTGCTTGAAAGGTATGCTCGGTCTTTTTACTGCCGGAAGACGTCCCAGCTAACAAAGTAGTGATACCTCCGATTCCCGCAGTAAAGCCATCGCTCTCTTCTCCGACACTCACCCATCCCCTCATACTCCTACCGCGGCCGATATCTCCGCCCTTCAATCCCTGGCCTCATTCATTTCCATTCGCTCCAGTGCCCTTGTCGCTACATGCGTCTACACTCTTTGGGACATCCGCCTCGAAAGTCAGCGCGAGCTCGTCGCTATGCTCCCCACCTCTTCTCAAAAGCACGCCGAAGCCCAAGCCGACGTCGACATGAATAATACTGTGGTTTCGTTCAACGGCAGCGTCATCGAAAACTACCCAGGCTACCGTGCCAGTTGTCAGAAGTACGTCGAGTTCCTGCTCGAGAGCAATGGACACTCGAAAGAGAAGACGATCGAGCTCGTCCCCGCGAAGGAGAGCTCCCTTCTTGGTGCTGCGGTGGCTTCTGCGTGTGTAGTCCGTGATGGTTGATGTGAACATGCGAAAAGTTCAGTGGTGGAGCGTTTTTTTCTTTTTCTTCTTGTTCATACGGTATATGCTCTTGAGTATACTGGGCGCTCGTGCCCCTTGAGTCCGGACTACCTCTGTTGGGTCAGTCATGCAGCGTATATGTATATAGAAGGCGTAAGGTAGCGTCGTCAAATTTCAAGTTAATGGACTTCCGTACCATATCAATTGCGTCTGCATCAACTGCAACAATTGTCAGTCACGATAATACTTCCGGCTTGCCATGAAAAGTGTGCATATTAGGGGCAAGAGGCATCTCTTGTATGATCCAGGAACGGCCCCAGTACGGTTGATTAATATGCTAGGTTTGGACTACTAAATGGTCACCTTCGTACGGAGTAGAGAGCAGCTTTTCGTGTGGAATACGACTGCAAGATTCATCAATATGTTAGGCATGACTTCGACGGTAGCTGCACGTGACCGCCTGCTGTGTTCGCGTGCCTGGTGGGGTCGTACATCAGTTCACGCGTCGCGCTCCGCTCATCACTTAAACAAGCTTCACGGTTTTCGACGCGATTCTTCTACTGCCTAGCCTGCACCGATCGCTCCCGTCAAAGCTGTGGATTCTGGTCCTTGACATTGCGCTTGGCCCTGGGGGTTCATTAGAATTACGACACTGTATTCTTCTTTTTTCATGACCCTCGCGCTCAGCCGAGCAGGTATTGCTCTTCACGCTCCTACCCTCCCTATCTAAACATGGGCGACCCAGCGACGAAGCCCAAAACGGGTATCTTCAGTGAATGTAGCGTTTCGTTTGTGCCTGGCACGCTTCTCACTCCTAGGACTATTAGTGATGTATGATATGCGGCGCGATCAAGTCTTGGAGCTCGTCGAGTGCTGACCTCTACTCACAGCTTGCTACTGCAATCAAAGAAAATGGCGGCGAAGTATACGAGCCACGGCGTGACGGTTCGCTCCGACTCGACGAAGCGACACACATCGTGTCCAACACCATCGATTTCCCTCAATATGCTGAATCACAAGCCTTCATGATCCCGGTGGTTACCGCGGACTGGGTGACCGTTTCTCTTGCTCGCCGGAAGCAAGCGATCGTGCGACCATACTCCCCTGATCCCCGACTCATCTTCTCGTCGCTCGTCGTCACCTGTGCCGACCTGCCGCTCACGGATAAGGAGAGTATTATTGGAGCTACTCTAGCCATGGGAGGATCGGAGTCGAAAGACGTGACGAAAGCAACCACCCATATTTGCGCTCTGTCTATGGACCACCCAAAGGTTCAGGCTGCTGTCAAGGCGAAGGTCAAGGCCAAGATCGTGCTGCCTCATTGGTACATAACCTTCACTGATAAGACGGCTGCAGACGCTGACATTTTCTCCAGGTTTGACGACTGCTTCAAGCTCGGGAAGCGCATCGACGAAGGCCCCTATCTACTGCCCGACCCTGAAATCTTGAGCAAGCCCGCCGACGCTAGTCTCACCATCCCGACGAACGATAACCTCGAAGGTGCAACGAGTCCAAATCCTGTGACCTTGCCTTTCCCTTCCAGCTCGGAGGCTGCGCGCCCACCTTGCACCGTATTCCAAGACAAGCGGGTTATGATTTCAGGGGACGTGGTCACGAGCAGCCGCAAGCGTCTCATAAAGGTTGTAGAGGAGGTTATCGTCAATGGTGGCGGCAAGCTGGTAGATGAGGTTGAAGACTGTGACATCTTCATTTGCCATTATCGTGATGGACCACAATATGTCCAGGCTGCTCAGTCTTGCAAGGATGTAGGCAATCTCGCCTGGCTCTATCATCTGATTGTGCACAACGAGTGGACTTCCCCTTTCAAAAGGCTACTGCACTACCCCATTCCGAAGGGAGGAATTGAGGGCTTCAAGGATATGCGAATCACTGTGTCAAATTACGGCGGCGAGGCGCGGATCTATCTTGAGAGTCTGATCAAAGCCTGTGGTGCAGAGTATACCCGCACAATGAAGCAGGACAACACGCACCTCATCACTGCGCGCGATACAAGCGAGAAGTGTCTGGTAGCACCTGAATGGGGCATTTCAGTCATCAACCACCTCTGGTTGGAGGAGAGCTACGCTAAGTGCGAGATCAAACCCCTAACGATCAAGAAGTACACACACTTCCCGCCGCGGACGAACCTTGGAGAGATTATCGGTCAAACCTCGATGGACGAGTCACGGTTACGAGAGCTGTATTACCCTGGTGGGGAGGATAAGATGTCCTCGTTTGCAAAGAGGAAGCGGAAGATTCTCGACGCCGCGGATGAGAACACATACGGCCACGGCCCAGGCGAGGGCATATTGAAGACACCAGCGGAGGTCGACACGGAGAATTTCGACGTCATGCGCGACGACTCTGGGAACAGCACAGAACCCAAGACGAAGTCAAAAAACAGCCGCAAGTCTGCTGCGACGCCCGTACGGTCCGGGCGTGTCTCGTCAGGTAAGGAGAACACTACACCGACCGGCATGTCAACAGGAGATCGCAGCGCCAAGGCAAAAGCACGAGACATGCTGCAACATATCGCGCCTGATATCGCCCTGTATGAGAAGGAGAAGAAAAGACATAGCAAATCTGGGCCCTGGGGTGGAAAGCGTGCAGCAGATACAGCCGAGAAGGAGCACGAGAAGTCAGCGAAAAAGGGCAAGGGCCGCGGTGTCGAGGAAGAGGAGGAAGAAGAGGAGGTAGAAGAGACACATCGGCCAGCAAAGAGAGCGCGTCCTTCTTTGCCGGAAGTGGAGATGCGAGTGGTTCTCACAGGATATACTCGTTGGGTAGGCGACAAAAAGAAGGAGGACACAGAAAGGGTGAGTAAAAAGCCGATGGCAATGAGCTCCTGGGCCTTGTTTATTGACTATGGTGTTGCAGAGAAAATTGCGAAATCTAGGCATCCAGGTTGTTCCCGAGGGTTCACCATGCGATTATCTCGCTGCACCGCAAATCATCCGAACTGTCAAGTTCGTTTGCGCACTCGCCCGTGGCGCAACAGCCATCTCCTCCGACTTCATCACCGCGTGTCTGGACGCCAACGAGTTGCTGGATCCCAACAAGTACATCCTTAAAGATCAGGAGAACGAGAAGAAGTACGATATCAAGCTGAGCCAGTCTGTGGCTCGCGCAAAAGCCCACCGCGGCCGGCTTCTATGGTCAGTGGCCGTGTACTGCACCGACAAAATTCGCAATGGGCCAGAGAGTTATCGAGCTGTCGCTGAAGCGAACGGCGCGATTTTTAAGATGTACCGAGCACGAAGTGGAGTGACCATCAAGCCGACGACAGTGGAGGAGGATGGAGGGAGGCCACCGGAGCCGGTGTACCTGCTCAGCAGCATGAGCCCCGAGGAGAAAGCGATGTGGCCAAGATTCAAGGATATGGCCCAGAAGGGGAACATGGAGCCTAGAGTGGTTGCACCGGACTGGCTGCTGGATGTGGCAATGGCTCAAGAGGTGCGCTTTGACGAGAAATTCCTCGTGGAGAATTTCTATGCCGATTGAAGTAGCTTGGCTCCGCGTACGAAGCCTCTTCGCTTCGATCCTGCCGTTGTCGCGCGACAGTCGATGGAGGTATATATGTTTGCATGGCGATCCGCCGAGTCGAGACCAGGGTGTTACTAGGACACGTCTGTTCCTCTTTACGTTGTCAATGTATGATGAGCGCCCATTGTTGGCTTCTTTTTTAATCAAGATCAGAAGAACTTGACACCTTGTGATTCCTCCTGGCCGAAGATCTGTGCCTTGCCGCGCTTGACAAGGATGTTGAGGGCTTTGAGTAGGACGTCGGTGTCGATGCCATGCAGTTCTAAGAGGCGGGGGGCCAGGTCAGCCTTTTTCCTGCCAATCTCCATGAGCCTGGGGAAGAAAGGGTGCTGTTGGCTTACCTGTTCCTGCGGTCGCATCCCCCTGTGTGAGTTCATATATGGTGACGACGGCTCCTTTCTGGCCCGTGTCGTCTACCCACTGCTCAACTGCGGCTGCCCACTCCTCGAGCTTCTTCCAGTACACAAAGACGATATCACCATTCACCCCTCCGCTGACAAACTCGACCCTGCCCTCCTTATGCATGAACAGCGCAACGTCTCGCACATCGCGCTGAGAGAGTCGTCGATCGATAATGGTGTTACAAAAGAGCGGAGACTCGAGATCGAGGAGGTTGAGACGGAAGATGCGGTGGTGGCGGCAGTAAGCAAGAACGAGGGATGCCCACTTGGAGAGCTGCGCGTGGTGGGTTGTGGTGTTGGGCTGACGCGTGAAGAAAGGTGGGAAGTTGTATTCGGGAGGGAAGGTGAACGGGACGGGAGAGGTGGCCATGGTGACGGATGGCAAGGGACCGGGCGGAGAGAAGGGGTGAAGGTGGTTGTGAGCTAGGCCACCGTAGACACAAATAGATGCAGGAAGTCGAATGAAGCTGGAGTTGGAGATCACCATGGAGGGGGCACCCTGGCAGCGCGGGGTACCATATGATGTGCCGCGCGACTTATTAGCATTCACGCGAGAAACCACACAATTTTCCCATTGGCAACATGAAGGGATCTGGGGCTTAATTGAGTATCTTAATGTCGGAGAAACCTCTCGCACCCAGGCTGACGTCGTCGAGCTTAGAGCCGTCAGTGTTCCAGGTCGGGGTTGCTGTCTTCACACGTGACACAGAGAGGGCCGGATGGCACCTGGTGGCAGGCAACTGAAACTGGTGAGTAGATAGATTTGGAGGAAGGAAAGAACAAATGCTTCAGCCACGATCGCTCCTGCTGTTGGCAAATTGCCATCGTCCGCAATATCAATAAAAATCTTTCAGCTGCATTTCCGAACACGTGATGAGATATTTCAACCATGTTGTGTCATTTCTACATGGCACCGCCTCTCCTCGGAAATCCATTGCACTCAAAGCTTGTGCTGGTAGTCTAGGGGACTGGGTCAGGATAGGCACTACCCACTATCTGCCGCCGTATCTCCTGATCTGTCTTATCTCGCACCCTTTCTCCGCGGGCGACGCCCTCAACCCCAGCAGGACCTGTGATTGGCTCCCGTGTTATTCGTCCCTTATCTTCGACACTGCGCCCGTTCATCCACGATTCCGCATCGCCCACGGATCTGCCTTTACGTGCGGGATGCGTCAATTACCTCGACTCTGACTGGTCGAGTGTTTATGGTTCTCGTCTAGACTGGAGGTGGAGTCCAGCCACGGCTGGGACCCGTGGAGATGTAGTGCATGTCACTTGCTCCGGAGATGCTTTGCGCGATACAGACCGGAGTGGTTTTACTGGTTGTCTTGTCCAGCTGAAGTGGCGTAGATACGACCATTCTTTCTTTGTTGGGGATTTGAACCCTCTTTCTTCACCTAGTCATGCTCTGAATTGCTTCTTCATCCTCTTTTCCTTCATCCTTGTTGTTAGCCGTCATTCAAACATCATGGCTGTCACACGGAAGAGGCTTGTCGTTGTCGGCCTGGGCATGGTCGGCATCGCTTTCATGTGCGTTATACCGTTGCACTGGCTCGAGCTTGTCGAGCACAACTGACAAATTGAACAGTGAGAAGGTTCTTAAATACGATGCCCGCGAGCGTCAATATGATATCACAGTTCTCGGCGAGGAGCCGCACCTGGCCTACAACCGAGTCGGCCTCACAACTTTCTTCAGCCATCGCAAAGTCGAGGAGCTGTATCTTAACCCTGCAGCATGGGTGAGCAAAACTGCATGGTTTCCTTATGCGAATGCAGTTTGACTGATGCATCTCAAAGTACTCCGAGGCCCCCGAAGGAGCCCTGGGCTACCACGTCAACTCGAAAGTCATCGCTATCGACTCTCAGGCGAAGACCGTCACATGCGAGAACGGCGACGTTGTCTCCTACGATATACTCGTTCTTGCCACCGGTTCAGACGCCATTCTCCCACGCAAAACCCCTCACCACGATGCTACGGGTGTCTTCGTCTACCGCACTATCGATGACCTGATGAGGCTTATCGCATTCGCCGAGGAAAAGAAAGGTACCACAGGTCTGGTTGTTGGAGGTGGTCTCCTTGGTCTCGAAGCCGCGAAGGCGATGATGGACCTCGAGTGCTACGGTAAAGTCGGTTTGATTGAGCGGAATTCCTGGGTCATGAACCGCCAGCTCGACGGCGAGGCCGGTACCATGGTCGTCAACCAAATCCGGGATCTTGGTCTGGAGGTCAACTTGCGGAAACAGATTGGCGAGATCAAAGTGGATGCAAACAACCACGTCACAGGCGTCATCTTCCAAGATGGAGAGCACATGGACTGTTCAACAATCTGCTTCGCTATCGGCGTCAGTGCGCGGGACGACCTCGCGAGGGCGTCCGGCATTGATTGTGAGGCTCGTGGCAACGGCATCATCATCCAAGACGACCTCAGCACCAACATCAGTGATATTTACGCTATTGGCGAATGCGCAAGTTGGAAGAACCAGACCTTCGGTCTTATCGCACCAGGCGTTGAGATGGCCGATGTGCTTGCCTTTAATCTGACACAGGCACATCTTCATGCGCCAAGAGTATATAACAAACCAGACATCAGCACCAAGCTGAAGCTCCTTGGTGTTGATGTTGCTAGCTTTGGCGACTACTTTGCCGATCGTGACGGACCGAAATACCTCCCGCCGAAGTATGTAGCGAAGAAGAAGGCCAATGGCGTCAATGGTACCAACGGTGTCAACGGTGTCAATGGTGTCAACGGCGTCAACGGCTCATCAGAAGACCCATCACCATCCACCGTCAAGTCTTTGACTTACAAGGACCCTTTCCAGAACATCTACAAGAAGTACATCTTCACCCAGGATGGCAAATACCTCCTCGGTGGCATGATGATTGGCGACACCAAAGACTACAGCAAACTCGTTCAGATGATCAAGAAGAACCAAGAACTCGAAGTGCCGCCGGGTGAGCTCATCCTCGGTGCCAAAAAGGAGGGTGATGAGGGTGACGATCTCGACGATGACGCACAGATTTGCTCTTGCCAAAACGTTACAAAAGGCGACGTCGTCAAGTGCGTCAAGGACGGTACATGCACCGACATCACTGCCATCAAGACCTGCACGAAAGCTGGAACAGGTTGTGGCGGTTGCATGCCCCTTGTTACCACCATCTTCAACAAGACCATGATGGCCATGGGCAACGAGGTCAAGAACCATGTGTGCCCTCATTTCAACTACTCACGTGCTGAGCTGTACCATATTGTCATGGTCAAGCGTCTCAAAGCTTTCCCAGACGTCATGCGCGAGGCTGGCAACGACCCAGCCAGCGATGGCTGTGAGCTCTGCAAGCCTGCAGTGGGAAGCATCTTCGCTTCCTTATGGAACCGACACGTCATGGACAAGCCTACACACGGTCTGCAGGACACAAATGACCGGTATCTGGGTAACATCCAGCGTGATGGCACGTACTCTGTCGTTCCTCGCGTGTCTGGTGGTGAAATCACTCCAGACAAGCTGGTCGTGATCGGCGAGGTTGCACAGAAGTACGGACTTTACACCAAGATCACTGGTGGACAGCGTATCGATTTGTTCGGCGCAAAGAAGCAAGATTTGCTGGATATTTGGGGCCGCCTTGTGGAGGGAGGTATGGAGTCGGGCCATGCCTATGCCAAGTCCCTGCGTACCGTCAAGAGCTGTGTTGGCTCAACATGGTGCCGATACGGCATTGGTGACAGTGTAGGTATGGCTGTTCGGCTCGAGGAGCGATACAAGAGCATCAGAGCACCTCACAAGCTGAAGGGCGGTGTCAGCGGCTGCGTCCGTGAGTGTGCCGAAGCACAAAGCAAGGAGTGAGTCGTCCCCGATGCTTGAGCCTTTTCTTTAACGAAAACTAACGAAGAACAGTTTCGGTCTCATCGCCACAGAAAAGGGCTTCAACATCTTCGTCGGTGGCAACGGCGGCGCCAAGCCCCGCCACGCCGAGCTCTTCGCTCGCGATGTTCCTCCTACAGAGGTCGTTCCCATTCTCGACCGCTATCTTATGTTCTATATCCGCACTGCCGACCGCCTCCAACGGACCGCTCGCTGGATGGAGGCCCTCCCTGGTGGTCTCAAGTACCTTCAGGAAGTCATCCTTGAAGACAAGCTTGGTATCTGCGAATCGCTTGAAGCGCAGATGCAGGAGCTGGTCGACAGCTTCTTCGACGAATGGGAGGAGGCTATCAAGACTCCAGCGATTGCGAAGAAATTCCGCCAGTTCCACAACACCACCGAGGAGGTCCAGAATGTCGAAATGGAGCCAGAACGAGGACAGACAAGGCCTGTTTACTGGCCAACGGAGTCCGCAGAAGAAGACTTCAAGGGCTTGAGAAGCAAGTGGTCCTCCATGACCTGGGAGCCAGTCATTGAAGCGAGACATTTCGACGGCGCAGACGACATGCCCAATGGTATTTCCGCCAACATCAAGCGCGGTGACACACAGCTCGCTGTCTGGCGGTACAAGGGCAAGTTCTACGCCACTCAGCAAATGTGTCCTCACAAGCGCGCCTTCGTCCTCTCAGACGGTCTCCTCGGTCAAGACCCCAACAAGGCCTGCGACAAAGAGAAGCCCGGTTCAGGAGACGGCCCTCAGCCCTCCGCCGCCCCGTGGGTCTCCTGCCCGCACCACAAGCGCAACTTTGACCTCGACTCGGGAGCCTGCAAGACCGACACGGCACTGTCCATCGCGACGTTCCCAGTCGAGTCTCGTGCGGAAGACGGCATGGTGTATCTCCAGCTGCCCCCCGTCGAGGAGCTGGATGCCGAGCTGGGCACGAAGAAGTGGAAGGTGAAGAAGGGCGATGACAAGGGGGAGGGGGCGGACAAGTTCAAGGAGTTGGATAAGAAGCTCAACTTCGTGGGCAGGAGAGGCAAGAAGCCCGGTGTGAAGCCGACGATCAACGGCGCGGCGGGATCGAAGATGAAGCGTCCGGTTGAACTGATGGCTGGAGGATGCGGCGCGGCTCCAGATTGGTAAAAGAAAACTTCTTTTTCGCTTCAAGTTTGGTATTAGGGCGACACACGGGGTTTCTTGGGAGTATACAGTTAGGGTTTTCACGACGCAAATGATAAGGGGGCGAGCATAGATATACAATCAGCATGACATTTATTCAAGTACCAGAATTTCTTAAAATGCATTTCAAAGCATGATATACGTGGGAGGGGGTATGTAATATTGCCAAACTCCATCAGAATAGTTCAGATGCTTGCAGTTGTTCGAACACTGACGAGTGAAAGAGGTATCGTCATCATGAAGTAACATTCGCGCGCGAATTCCCACTTGAAAGAAACCCTTTCATGCTCCCAGAAATCTTGACTAAGGCTCGCCGGCCAGACCTCCCATAGTTTCGGCACGTACAAAACAAATTCCGCCCAGCAATGATGAGTTTCGTGTGTCGACTCGTCTTGTTCTCGGTAATGGTGCAGTAATGCGCAGATTCTATAGCATGTTGTCGATGCGGTTGCTTCTTCCACTCATAGGAAATGTAATTGGTAAATATAATCGTAGAACAGTTAAAAAGAAAGATCGTCATAATGTGGGTGGTCGTGGGCAAAGATGAGGCTTACTGCTCACTCTCGCTGAGTGTGCCGTAGCCAGTGTCAACCTCCATGCCAACGAGGTTCTTGGTGATGTCCAGGCATCGATCAACGACCTTGTGCCTCACATCAGCATCGACCCCGCGCTCGCTGCCGGATGGGCCGCCTATCCACAGCCTGAGGTTACCAGCCAGGCGCTCAAGGGTGAGACAGAACTGACCAGCTGCGTCCTTGTGCTCAAAGAGAACCTCCATGAGCTGGAAGGCAGCAGTGCAGCCAAGGAGTGACATGGACGAAACAACACTCGGCGTCATGATGCTGTCGACAAGGCGGATGAGCTTCTGCTGGGGAGCCATTTTCGTGTCACCAAGGCGACGAAGGTGTGCGATGGCCATGGCGCAACGCAGCGCGAGACGGAGGTCAGGGCTGCCAAGGAAAGAACCCGATTCGATGATTGAGGTGGACTTGCTGAGAGAGCTCTCCTCCTTGCCGGGACCGACTGCCTCGAGGGCGGAGGCAATGTTGGCACCACGACCCTGCTCAATGAGAAGAGCGCGTGCTACGACGGCTCGAACCCGCGTGACGGAACCGATGGGAGCTGCCTGGATCGCAAGGTTGATGTCTTCAGCCTTGGTCTTCTCACTTTCGTCGTCGCGAGCAAGGACGTCTGCAAGAATCGTGTGAAGAGCACCGGTTGACCACCAAGCAGCAACAGCATCCAGAGGAGTGCCGAGTGCCAGGTCGTCAACAACGGCATCCATGCCATCAATGTGCTGCTTCACATTGTACGAGGTGTCACGGTTGAAGGCGAGGTTGTGTGCTCGCTGTATGACATCAGCATTCAGGACATCATCGCAGTCAAGCTCGACCAGCGTTGCTAGATGCTCAGGAAGCTCATCATCGTGCTGCTCATTCGAGTCGCGGCGAAGCTGAGCAAGAATGCGGTTCAGATTGCGTGCCTCGTTCCACCTTGTGCGGGCTAGCTTAGCAGCCAAGACATTCGTGATCTTCTCTTGGAGACTGTTGCTGCTCAGACTCGACAAGATTACGCGAATGTGAAGAGCCTTGAGCATCAAGCGGCTCGGGGTGTCCGGGAGTGTAGCGGATGCAAGCAGAGTAAGGAGCAGGCGGCTATCGTTGATCTCCACATCACCACCTGCTAATTGAGAATCCAGGGCAATCGACCAAGCCTTAACGCGCGCCGCCTCTTGTTCCTCGGTCAAGCCGGTGATCATCTGATAGCCTTGCATCCCGACAGCATTGCGTACGCTGAGTTTGCAGATTTTGAGCAAAAGAGCAGCCGCCTCTAGGAAGAAGTTGTGGCGAGGGACCCAAACCGTCTGAATGGAGGTGAGCCAAGCCTGACGTCGAACATGGATAGATGCGGCCAGTGATGGCAGTGGGCGAAGAGTTGCCATGTCCAGCTTCTTAGTCTTGGGTTCAGGAGAACTGAAGAGCGAGGGGACGAAAAGCCACAAGAACGTTCCGAGCACGAGAAGAAGCTTGAGGGAGCTGTGAACATGGTAGCCCATGACGTGCATGTCAAGGCTATGGGCCATGCGACCGAGAAGCTGAATCGGCACAGCGAAGAGCCCACGACCTTCGGGGGTATCGTTACTGAGCTCTTCTTCCCGCACAGCCTCGAGGATCATGAGGCCAGCAAGGGAACCAACCATGAGCTTGCCGTAGTAGGGGCTGACATTTGGCCATCGGGACTGTGATGCCTGCTTTTGCTGCTGGATCTGCTGTTGTTGCTGAATTTGCTGCTGCTGAAGGATGCGAGCATTCGGTGCTTGGTTGTAGTAGTGCTGCTCCGGCACCGGGTACGGGCGTCCTGCCGCCATTTGGGCAGAGAGAATCCGTTTCATGTCGTCGGGGACCTGAATCATGCCGACTGGGGCACCGCTGCCGTCTTGCTGAAGAGGCATCGGAGAGCCGACACCATGGGCATCATGTGTGTACTGCATCGGGGTCGGAGGATGTTGCTGCGGTATCGATCCGTTCATAGCGCCGGCCATGAAGAGCTTCTCAAATGCGGCTATACGGGCCTGCATGGCGTTGTTCTCGTCGAGGAGGCGATTGTTGCGCTTCTCAAGGTGACGGATGTACTCCGTTGCCTTGCTCAGGACCTATAATATGCCTGTTAGTCGCGCGGCGTGGATAGCCTATGATCAGAACAATCGACGTACTGTAGCCTTATTTAACTTGTGAGCCGGAGTCAATCCATGCAGCTCCTCTCGATCTTCGGTTGTGTCCTCGCCGCGTACGCTCTTGGACATGATGCGGAGACTGGGTACGCTGTCCCTGAGCGCGGCAATCTTGTCGTTGAGGTTCATCCGATACCTCTTCTCGATCATGTTGTGGGCGGTCTTTTTGATGGGCTTTCCCTCTTCGTCTTCCTCGTCGTCTTCCTCCGGCTCATCCGATGACTTCCGCTTCCTGGATACTCCCTTTCCTTGTCCAGCCTGCAAGGTGTCGGGGGACGACAGGCTCCCGAGCTTGCCATCTCCAAGGGCCGAGTCCGGGCTCGAGGCACTGTTCGGGGATGTGTAGCGCAGGTTGGGAGGCATGGCAATGTTACGCAACTCCTCTTGCAGCGCTGGCGTCAACGTTGTCGTACCGACCGGATGCTTCACCGCCGACTTGGCCGACGCCTGCACGGCCTGGTTCATCTGCTGTCGATCGTCCGGCATGCTGGAGCCGAACACGAAAGCCGGATTGACGTCGGCTTGCGAGAAGTTGACCATGTCGGCGGGAAAGCTGTCCATGGGCAGCATCCCACTGGCCCAGGCGGAGGTCGGCATGGAGATGGGTGCAGTGGTTAATGTTGAAGAGGCGTACACAGTCGTGGTAGGGGCTCCGGAGGTTGCGAACGGGATCCAGTCAGGTGAGGTGAAGTATGAGTGAGACGATTCGTGGGCAGATGGTCGGGAGGAGGATGGTGAGTCGTCGTGGACAAAGCTCAATCTCGGATCATCTAGCCCCAAAAGCTGATCGTCATGCTCGGAGACGGGCGCCATGTCGGTGGTCCAGTGATATTATCTCACGGGAGAGGATGCGAAGAGGGCGAGCATGCATCCGCAAGAGTGGCGTGATTCCCCAGCAAAGCACAAAGTAGACGGGCAGTTACGTTCCCTTGGTGGTGGAGGGCGGCTTGAGGGGTGTGGACTCTCGTGTGCTCACCAAGTGCGTACCCGCAAGCCTTGTCAACCTCTGAGAGCGCGCATGGACGTGAATGGCCAGAGCACCAGGGGGCAGTACTGTAGGTAGTGAGAGGAGGGACAGGGGTTTCAGCACGTTTGGAGGAGAAGCAGCAGTGGTGTGCCTGAGAGAGTGGCGTGTCACGACGGATATGGAGTGGTACGATTCTGACCACAAGCTCGGTGCTGGTAGGTAATGGGCGATTTCGATAGCGGTATGTATGACCGGGACAAGTCGGCTGCTTTTGTCCAGCAAAAGAGTCCTTGCAAGGTAGGGATGGCTGGCTGGCGTAAGGAGGATCTTCGATGCAAATGAGGCAGCTTGCGAAGAGGTGTCACGAGGACCGAGACAATTAAACGTTGAGGTCAATGACGGCTACTGACTGCAAAAGAGCGAGAAGAAAAAAACACGATACGAGGACGAAGCACAAAGCAGAGCGATCACGATTGACACGCACAGTTTGGCTCGCTGGAATGCCAGACGAGGGTATACCCAACTAGATCCACCCTTGGTTGGTGCCTGCGACAGGAATCGTACGATTCCCAAGCCTTGGCCCACCGCCTTAGTCGCGAGTCTCGGCCCTGGATCGTTGACACGGTCCCAGGGGGGGTTTAGGGTGAGTTGGGGGCGCAGCAAAGCGTGGTGAGGCGGTTGGATTCGTGCACAGAACGTGGGCTTTAAGGAGGGTGGGCGGAGGCCGTGGTTGGTGAAGGAGGAGACGTGAGTGGGTTTGGGTGGCGGCCTGAGGCTGCAAGCAGTGCCCTGCGGAAACTAGGATCCGCTGATGACTCAGCGGAACTGCATCCCCGAGGCGAGGGCGACGCTGTTGCCGGGCGGGCTACGACCGAAGGTGCAGGGTAGGCAGCCCAGGCGGTCTCGGTCCGACCAGATTGTAAGATCTCGATGAAATGGTTCTGGAATTGGTTATAGGAATGGTTGTAGAAAGTGAATCTACAACTTCTCTGTATAACTCAAGTCGCGATCTAATTGCCTTGACAATGAGTTACCTATCTTGGGACAACTAGTACCTACATAAGTGTTCGGATTCAGGATCGTCTCAGCCATGTTCCAGGGTCAGAGTCAATCCCAATTCAAATACCTAAATATAGATTATTGACCCAGAGGGCTTAATTAAGCCATGATCAGATAAAGATAAGATTGAGCAAGAAGAATGGACTCGCAGATAAGATTCTATAACACACGGCTTCCACGCGAGCTTGACACAGTATTGAAACAGCAAGTGAATGCATTAGATAGAGTCCATGTATATATATGAGCCTCAGCCCCTACCACTGATCTCCTGGTATAAATATGCACAGTACTCCGCATATCTCTCCGGATCTCCAACCCTCCTTTCGTACTGTAATGACCCAGTACTAATCTGTCTTAATTTCATAACGCCCGTGAGCTGATCACATGCCCTGTAAACCGTACCTGCTAGTGTAGTACTCCTTGAACCAATTCATCACCACACGTCGTCTGAACTCTGCACCATCTCCATGGTCGGCGTCTTCGGCACAAGCCTCTTCATCCTCTTACGATCTTCCTTGGTCACCAAAGAAGGCGTCATTGGCACAATGGGAGTGTTGGGCTGGTACGGCGAATACGGCACAGCGCCTGCCGTGAAGGGCGTCCTTCCTGTCGTTGGCGACAGTGGACCCTTGCGCTCAAAGACTGTCTGTTTGGTCATCTGAGCCGAAGGAGAGGCCAGAGATGGCTCATAGGCTCGAAGTGGCAGAGACCCTCCTGTTCGAATAGCAGATGGCGGGTTGGGGCGCGAGAACGAGGCGCCTGGCTTGGGCGACGAGGGGAGAGATGGCTTATGGAAGCTTGGTGACCGTGGTGATGCTGGGAGACCGACCAATGGTGCACTCGAATGCATCGAGGTTGCCGACTCAGGGTCATACTCGGTTGGTGCCTGTGACATGTTGCGCTGATGTGTGCTAATGGCCCGCGCGGTATCCAGCTGGACGGCAATCCTCTCATCAATGCTCTGAACACTCTGCGGAGAGATGTCCGGTGTCAGAGGTGCGCCGGTATTCCGTGGGGCACTGGCCACCGGCATTCCGGGGATCGGAGGCGGTGGTGGAGGTGCGTAGTGCCGGGGCGGGATGCCTGCGAGCTCCTGGTATTCCGGACGAGGGAATGTGCCAGATTGCGGCGTCATAATAGGAGAAGAAATATGAACTCCCTTCGGAGTTTTCTTCTTGGGTGAGCGTAGGGCAGAGAAGAGAGACGACGTCCTCGACTGTGGCTTCTCCTCCGTGGCCTTGGAGAGATTGAGGTTGGCAGGCTTATTTCTTTCCTTCTTGGACAGGGTGGATTTGGTTGAGCGATCTGATGTCGAGAACCTTTCGGCTGTCGTCACTACTGGAAAGGGCGCCTCTAGCATGATGCCCTTTTTCTTCGCCTCCTCATGCTCGAAAGCATACTTGTACATCTCCTCGAGCTGTTGCTGCGCCATGGCTCGATCAGCGGCGACCACGTTCTGATCTACGTGGAAATCGACCCCTGGGGCGCTTGTCGTGGAGATTGGCGAGGGATGGATGTAGGGCCCGGGTTCGTTGAACTCAGTCCGGGTAGGCGAGGGGTAAGAGAAATTCTGGACGTAGCCCGTGGCAGCAATAGGAGCACTCTGGTTGACAGGAATCTGAAGCCTCTGGATGTGATCGTAGGAGGAGAATGCGTTGGCCACAATCGTAGGATCGAACCTCTCCTCGCTGGCGTCTTTGCTGTCCGGAATGTACTCGGTTCCAAAATCGATCTCGTCGTTGGCGGCCTTGAGATGCTCTCGCCGTTTCTTAGCGAGGCAAAGTAGAGTGATGGCGACCAGCACCAGGGAGAAGGCGTAGGCACCGACGATGGCACCGATCTGGGCGGGAAGATATGACTTGTCACGGAGGGCACCTGCTGAAGCTGGCGGACCGTCCTCTGGTGGAGGTGCTGGATCCCAGTTGATATTGAGCGGGTTGTTGTTGGGAGAGCGTTCGTGTATGGACGGCGCAGCGTCGGCAAGAGTTGTGGAAGAGAGAGCAAGGATGAATGGTATCAAAGGCAGAACGAACGAAGCACTAGACAGAAAAGCAAGAGGTGGTGCGGGCAACTGGGAGGGCATGATGGGTGCGGTCAGGCTCTCAAAAGGACCCTATTTAAGAGCGACGATCACTGTGTGACGAGGAGCTCCGAGCCAGGAGCAGTCGAAACATGATGCGAGGGGCAGACGTGACAAGGGGATCAAGGGGATCAAAGAAGTGAGACCGGAGCTGCGGCATCAAAGAGGGTCGAAGGGTATATAGCGGCTGGTGATGCTCGCAAGTGTGTCGAGATTTAGGCGCTGAGAGATGTAAGTGGCCGAGAGGCCCAAGGATGGCGTTGCGAGGACGGGGACACAGGTAGCGCCACTAGAGGGGTTGAGGTAAGGCATGGCGAGTGAATACTTCAACACGGTCCTATTGCAGGGAAGAGAGCACGACGAGTATAGCAACAGAGAGGGGGGACGATAGAGCAGTATGGTGGCTTGAGGAACGGCCTAGACGGTGACTGGGCAGCGTTGTTGGAGGGAAGATATCGAGTCGAGCACTGTGATAGGTCGACTGCGGGTGACGAGCAGGGATGTCTAAGCGCCGACGAAAAGGTGGCAATGGGTGACGGAGGGAAAATGTGGTGGTGATGAGAGGCGGGACATGGGGACGATGCTGGCGGTGGAGGTGGTGCAGGGGTAAATGGTGTTCTGCTATTGGCTGACGGCTTAAGAGGTGCCCCGCTCATCCCCGCGCGCCGTCCCTTGGTGTTTATTGCTTTTCGGCCAATCAGAACTCTGGGAAGTGCCTGATGTACTTTTAGCGTACAACCACGGCGCGTGTGTACTTCGACCTCGATCACACGGTCCCTTGAGATCATCCCTCTTCTTGCACTGTGATGGAACATCCGTCGTCACTTGCTCGAGCGTTGCTATCGGGGCTGAAAAGGCAATATCACAGCAGCCTGCATCGCTAGCCTGTGATGCCTCCTACCCGACGTGATATCGCTTCACGATCAGCAGTGGCCCCAACTCTGGATTAGGCTTCATCACCCGTACCTAGTGGCACTGCAACGTCTACATGTCGGCAATTGTACAATTGGCTCCAAACTCTATGGCTTTCTCAAGATGAACGGATAGACCGGCAGTGACACATGTGGAAAAGGGGTGGCGGCTGTCATCACATTGCACGTTTCGCGGGGCTGGATTGTAGAAATCTGGATCTAAGTTGTAGTAGGTCCTCAGGGGAAGGATGCCACACTAGAAATAACAACTCTGGGTGATCTTCTCTCTTCGCTCACGGTTGCACGCAGCGTGACAAGTTCTGATACAGTAAGAATGGGTGAAGCGATGGGGTTAGGGGGCATATTCAGTGGTTGACCTCGTTGAACATTACTCGTTCACGTTGACTTCCCTGACAGGTTGCATAAGCAGCCAACATGGAAATATTTATTGATAGTTGTAGTTAGTTGTATAGCTGGCTTGCGCAAGTTGGCTAAGACGAGTACTGAAGGTCAAGATACAAACAACCCTAACCCTCTGCGTCCCACCGCTCCCTCCATCTCCTAAAATGTCCACGTGATCGCGCGACATGATGGCGACGCTTCAATCAACAGCAACAGCTCTCTGAATGACGACGGCATCCTTGAGCAATACTGGCTCTCACTGGACTTGATTCTTCCTATCAGACATTCAAGAGGAAGTCACCAGTGGGCTCGATGCGCACGTACGAAAAGTCCATCACGTCGCGACGCGCTACCATAGACGCGTCAAGATGGCCCAAGCCTCAGAAGCAGCCATCCTGAGGTCGCTCAACAAGGCTCAACGACGAGCTGTCACTTCCAATGCATCAACGGTTGCTATCCTGGCAGGTCCAGGCAGCGGCAAAACCCATACGCTGACATCACGGGTTGTATGGCTGGTTCAGCAAGCCAACCTTCAGCCCTCCGATATCATTGTTGCGACTTTCACCGTCAAAGCTGCTCGTGAGATGCGGGAGCGTATTGGCAAGACTCTTGGAGAGCACGTCGAGAAAAAAATCATCCTCGGGACTTTCCACTCTATTGCGCGGAGATATCTGGCTGCTTATGGCAAACAGATAGGCCTCGACCCAAAATTCGGCATTGCAGACGACGGGGACTCCAAGGCCATCATCCAGAGAATATGTAAACGCCTTGATCTCAATATCGAGCCATCATACGCAAAGTCATGGATCAGCAAGCAAAAGGCCGGAGGTACCGGTGTTCTGCTCTCCCAGAAGTCCCAGAAGAAGACCGACAACCCAGCTTTGACACAATGCTACAAGGCCTACCAAGAGCAATTGGCACAGTCAAACTTGCTTGATTACGATGATCTTCTCGTCAAATGCGTGGAGCTACTGAGGTCACACCCATCTTGCGTATCCAATGTTCAGTCAGTCCTCATCGATGAGTATCAAGACACGAACGGTATCCAGTACGAGCTGATGCGGCTCTTTGCACAAGCCCGGCACCGGATTACAATAGTCGGAGACCCTGACCAGAGCATCTACGGCTGGAGATCTGCCGAAATCAAGAACCTCCATCGCTTGTTGCGAGACTATCCACAGACGGACGAAGTATCGCTCGAGGAAAATTATCGGTCGTCGCAATCCATCCTCAATGTCTCCCTGCAAGTGATTCAGCAGGACAGAAATCGTTACCAGAAAGTTCTATTACCAGTACACACCAAGGGAGCGACCCCGGTACTCAGGACACTCAAGAGCTCGGCCACCGAGGGCGAGTGGGTTGTGACGGAGATCAAACGCATCGTAATGATGCTTGGCAACATGGTGAAGTATGAAGATGTTGCTATCTTGCTACGCTCAGCCGCCCTGTCTCGACACATCGAGTCTGCGCTGGGAAAGGCTGGTATATCCTACCGCATGATTGGTGGGCACAAGTTCTACGATCGGAAAGAGATCAAGATTTTGTTAGACTACCTTCGTGTCGTGTATCAACCCGATAACAATGATGCTGTGGCGCGTGTCATCAACGTGCCACGAAGAGGCATTGGCGAGACCACCATCAAAGCGCTTCTTGAAGAGGCAGAAAAGGCAAAGCTCAGCCTTTGGACCGTTCTTTGCAAGCATTGCAGGGGCGAACGGACAGCCAATACGAACATCCGGACGAACATGGAGCACAAGCTCAACAGTGGCCTGCTCAGGACTGTTCTGACTCTTCAACAGAAAGCCTCAGGAATCACCGAGAGCAGCCAGTTCACGCTTGTTGACTTGATCGAACAGCTCGTGAATTTGCTGGGATTCAGGAAGTTCTTGGAGGATGAGTACGCCGAGGACCACGAGGGACGGTGGGCCAACGTCCAAGAGCTTTTAAACCTTGCGCGTGATTTCACGCGTGACCTCAGTCGGAACGAAGAAGACGACCTGCCCGAAATTGAGGACCTCGAGCAAGTGAAGGAAGAGGGCATTCTCGGTCGATTCCTCGCCAACATCGCTCTTGCATCGGATGCTCAGAAGGGCGAGGAGAAAGGGGATAAGGCCTCACTTGTCACCATATCGACCATTCATGCAGCGAAGGGGTTAGAGTGGCCCGTGGTATTTGTGCCATCTGTGTACACCGGCTCAATACCGCATTCAAGAGCAGAGGACATGGACGAGGAGAGGCGGCTGCTGTACGTCGCTATGACACGCGCCAAAGCGCTGCTCTATCTCAGCTGCCCTTTGTACGGCTCTCAAGGAATGAGTGGCAAGGTCGAGCTCTCGCCTTTCATTGCACCGATAGCAAATACTGCATTTGCGCACAAGGGCCCGTCGTTTGACCGCGCCGTTGTCGAGGGAGCCGCCAAGATCCTCGGTCGCGAGGCACCTACCGAGCAGAAGGTTTTTGGCGCGATGCCGACTATGTTCTCTCCCGAGGATGATCGGTTCCCGATTGATCCAGCTGACCCTAAAAACTTCGACGGAATGGGATCACTGCCAGAAAGACAACCTGGCCGCAAACGACATCGGGGACAGTACAGCGACGGCACCCCCATCCCAGAAGAGCGGCCATGGAAGCGCGAATACACCACGACAATGGAACAAGCCTCCAACTTTACTATATCGACTCTTCCCGGCTTCGTTTCGGCCGGAGCACATCAAAACGCCCTGGCTCGAGCGGAAGCAGCGGCGGCGGCGGCAGCTCCAAAGACTGCCCAACGACCTGGAGCCTCTAAGGGGAGCACAGGACGGCGTCCTGGCCAGCGGAGCCTTCTGAATTATGTTGCTAAGACGAGCATGTCTGAGATCAGCTCACGGCGACATCAAGAGATAGCCCTATCGACTTTCCAACCACCACCGCCTGCCAGACCAGCCAACGAGAGCGCAGTCCAACCCGGATCGTCGATGATGAACACAGCAGCGAACTATCCAACGATCGCCCCAGACCTCGCAAAGCATAAGTTGGCGACTGGAAAACCAATGCACAAACCAGCCGTACAAATTTCTGATACCAGCGGTCCTCGAAAGCAATATGCCTGTTTCTCTAGCTCTCCCCCCCGGGATGGCTCGCCCGAGAAGGGAACTGAAGAAGGCACGCGGGAAGGAGCAGGGTCCGTGAATGTCATCAAGATTGGCGGTGCGATCCAGCCTGCTGCCACCTTTCACAAGACCACCTTTCAGTCTGTCAAGGCGAATGGTGGAGTTCGCCGGCCCGTCGGGTTGGGTCCACCGCCGACGATGGACAGATTAAGAAAACCGTTCAAACCTTTGACGATTAACAGGCCACAAAGGCAGGGCTGATTTGAAAGCATGGGGATCTTTGCAAGGAGGCGTTTAGGAGTCGTAAGGGTTCATAACGGGAGTGGCGCGTGCCAATGGAAGCATTACCGTTAAGCATAACGCCTCGACCCGGAATAAGTGGCAACGTTATGTGAACATGCTCGAGTATAAAACAGGGCGATTTTCGCCTTGGGAAGAGAAACCAGGACATCATCAAGCATTCAGTCAATCGAGCAATCAACTGATTTCGAAGCAATCTACACTCCAAGACTTCTGACTGTCTTCACTCGAACTTCAATCGTCCATCGGTATTTGTCCCAAGCAACTCTCAACGACCACCCCCGCACACTAGTGCCTGAAGACCTATATCGCAGCTATCCCGGCCATAAAACACCGATCCGGGCTGTAACCATGTCTGCCATGCTCGCTTCTCGCGTGACCTCGCCCGATTTCAAGCTGGCCGGCGCTTCTTGCCGGAGCATGACCACAACGGGCGCATCAGCTGGTCAAGCCGCTACTGCAGCACCTGGGTTCTGGAAGAGACTTTCGCCTAATACGCGACGCAACGTCAAGGCCGGCACGATGATCTGTCTAGCTACGGATGCTTTTGTTCTGTCTAAGTACAGTATCCGATGGTGTTCGGCTTGAAGTCTGAGTAGGGGAGGGGGGGATCGGCGAATCCTGAACGCAAAGGGTGTAAGGATACGACAGAGAGACTTCCCGATTGTGCCGAGAAAGAGCCAAATGGCTGTGCATAGTCTGATTTGGATGTTCGCAACAAGGAAGAAGACACACCTTCTCAACTTCTGGTCAAAATTCTGATAAGCCCTGGAAAGTGATGCCGTAACAACCATGTACTGTTTGAGCTCCGATGCTGCCCTTGCCTACAATACCTACCTACAACTTACTATATCTACTAAGGATGATAGTCCCAATCATGCAGGGGCCGTATTGAGATGACCTTATTCGAGGGAGAGAAGGGGCCTATCCGTCTATTGGATGCGAGAAAAAGAAATAAAAGATAAGCGAGACAAGCTGCGACTTGACCGTTTGCACAGGTAGCGTTGCAATCAACAGTTCCTTAGTAGACGTAGTAAGTCTCCTCTTCTGTATGCATTAGGGCAATAGTGCGAAAAGACGGTGTTCCCTATCTTCCTTGCTTCTTCGCAAGACTAGGTAACCAAGGGGCCCTGCGACGCGGCCTCGCTTAAAGCATATCATATTCTAGGTAGATGACCCCGCCCACCAAGCAAATTCGACCCCCCGTCCCAGTCAATCAAACCCGCCTTCCACTCACAACCACCAGCTCGTGGCCAGCCCCAACTCGGCAGGTAGCTTCCGGATTGCGCGAATGCATCAACCCCTCAGTCAGAGACGGTCACTGGTCGGCTGTACCCCAGACATCATTCAAGCGACTGACCACTGACGAGCCGGCCACTGGCGCCACCCGGACGGCGTTGGGTTGCATGCCGTATCGTTGCGTTGACCTGCGAGGGGTGCATGCGACCACGGACGAGATGGCCACGATATGATGGAGAGCTTGATAATGACAGGCGGACCGAGGTTTGACGTAACTGGTCGCCATGTGCTCGATGGTCAGGAGGTCTGACAGCTGGTGACGGTGACGGTGACGGTGACGGATGCGAGATCGGGACCTTTTTTTTGTTTTATCTCCAGCACGGCCACCTCGAAAGCGCGACTGCTTGGGCTCTTGTCCTTCTCCTCCTCCTCCTCGAGTGAGAAGCTAAGCTCTCACCTGCAGAAGAGGACAGCTCAGTAGCTACCATGGCGTCGTTCCGCAATCTCATGCCGTTGCTTGGCGCTCTGCTCCTCGCCATCCTGACCGCTACACCCGTCGAGGCCTTCAACGTGGAAGAGTTCCTCTCTGCCCAGAATGAGAAGCAGCCTCTCAAGAGCCGTGCTGCCGGCGACAAGTATCTGATCGGCGTGGGCAAAGCAGACATCACCGGCCCCGTTGTCGAAGTTGGGTTCGCTGGCTATGCCGACCTTGCACAGACTGGCACCGGACTGCGCCAACGTATATACAGTCGCGCTTTCCTCGTAGGCGATGTCGACAACCCGGATGATCGCTTCGTGTATCTCGTGCTGGATACGCAGTCAGGAGATACGGCGTTGAGAAATGGCATCCTGGAGGGCGTCAAGGCCCTTGGCAGTGCGTACTCGGTCTACAGTGGGAACAACATTGCTGTGACGGGTACGCATAGCCATGCTGGTCCAGCCGGATGGTTCAACTATCTCCTCCCTCAAGTCACCTCTCTGGGCTTCGATAAGCAGGGTTACCAGGCCATCGTTGATGGTGCTGTCCTGTCTATCAAGCGTGCACACGAGAACATGCAGGAAGTGAGTCTGACGATGATCCATCCCATGGTGACAGTTCAACTAATGGCCGATATCAGGGCTACCTGGACGTCGCCACTGCCAAAGTGAATGACGGCGCCATTAATCGTTCCCCCTATGCCTACTTGAACAATCCTCAGAGCGAGCGCGACCAGTATGAGGACGAGACCGACACGACCCTGACGCTCCTTCGCTTCCAGCGTGCCTCAGACGAGAAGAACATTGGTGTTCTGACCTGGTACCCGGTCCACGGCACTTCCATGCTCGGCAACAACACACACGTAGCCGGCGACAACAAGGGTGTTGCCGCGTGGATGCTCGAGAGGGATCTCGCGGGCGATCACTCGGCGGCAGATGGCTTCGTTGCTGGCTTCAGTCAAGCAAACGTGGGCGACACCACCCCCAACGTTCTAGGGGCCTACTGCGACGACGGTTCAGGAGATCAGTGTAGTTTTGAGAACAGCACATGCGCCGACGGCAAGTCGCAGTCTTGTCACGGACGTGGTCCTGAGTTCCGTGCGCTGGATCTTGGTGTGCGCAGCTGTCATGAGATCGGCCGTCGTCAGTTCGCTGCAGCCAAGGAGGCATATGTAAGTTGAGGAAAAGCGTGATGCCAGTCTTGCGCCGGTGGAACGATGCATTCTCTTCCTAGAACAAGAAACTAACAACGAATAATACACAGAACTCGGGCGCCACCACCCCTGTGGTGGGTTCGACTGTGAAGGCATTCCACTTCTATCACGACATGAGGTTCTGGAACTTCACCCTCCCCGATGGTACCAAAGCGCAGACCTGTCCGGCTGGCTTGGGATACTCGTTCGCTGCTGGAACCTCCGACTGGCCAGGTGCATTCGACTTCACGCAGGCCGACTCTGGTGAACCAAATGCCAACCCTATCTGGAAGCTCGTTTCTGGCCTCCTGAGGACACCCACGGCGGAGCAGAAGGCGTGCCAGCAACCGAAGCCTGTACTGCTGGATGTGGGAGAGATGGATACGCCATACCCATGGTCTCCCAACATCGTTGATGTCCAGAGCTTACGTGTTGGGCAGCTTCTCATCGTCGTCAGCCCTAGCGAAGCAACGACGATGAGCGGAAGGCGATGGAGGAAAGCTGTGGCGGCTGAGGCGGCCACCTTCCTGGACGATGAGCCCATCGTGGTCCTGGGCGGACCGGCCAACACGTATGCGCACTACGTGGCGACGCCCGAGGAGTACGACATCCAGCGCTACGAGGGCGCCTCGACGCTGTTTGGCAGGCATGAACTTGATGCCTACATCAACCTCACGGTCAGCAACCTGAACCACCTTCAGCCCGGTGCCACGACTCTTCCTCCTCCCGGCCCTTCTCCGCCAGACAACCGGCAGAAGTCCTTCTCCTTCATCACAGGTGTGGTGCAAGACGGTGCCCCGCTCAACAGACGATTCGGGGCCGTCGTGCGTCAGCCCCTGGGCAGCTACTCTCTGGGCGCCACCGTGAACGTGACCTTCCAAGGAGCCAACCCACGCAACAACCTCCGGCTCGAAGACACCTATGCTGCTGTCGAGCAGTACACCAGCGGCACGTGGACCCGGGTACGAGATGACTCGGACTGGTTCCTCGTGTACACGTGGCGGAGGACGAACTGGCTTCTGGGATACAGCGAGGTGGATATCACGTGGGAGACTGGTGGTAACGCCGAAGCAGGGACGTATCGCATCAAGTACTATGGGGATTCCAAGAATCTTCTGGGGAGCATCACCAAGTTTGAGGGGACGAGTGATAGTTTCCAGCTGGGGTAGGCTTCTTGTCGCAGTCGACTTGAACACTCTCCCGAGAGTCATGATGCTGTTCTTTTTTTTTTGCTGTTGTTTGCCAGGTCATGCCGTTCTTTAAACGCAACCCTTGCTCATGATTCTGCGCACGATCTTATTGATAATTTTTATTGATACCTGTTAGCTCGATGACATCCCACCCTCTGTCCATGATGCTCGGCTCGTTACCACACGTAGCAGCTTAACTCTGAAGGGCCAGAGAGGCAAGCATTCTGGAAGACCGACGCTTTATACACACGCGTTTGCTGTGCCTAGGTACTTCTGTAGAAGCCTCTCAATTCTTGAACCCCTATGAACTTCATCTCAGCGCGACCGTGGGCTGTGAAACGGGTATGCTCTAGGTTGAGAGACACTTTGAGGATGCTCCTCCCTACGTTGCCTCTGGTGTAAAGGTTCAAACGATGAGAAATCTTGAATACCAAGGACGACAATTGAATGTAAAATGTACTGGGAAAATAGTAACATCCTCATGTGAATTATTATATTGAAAGATAGAATAAGATGGACATGACGAGAACAACCGTACCTAGGTTCCGAAACAAGTAAGCCAGTAGAGTATACGAAGGCGTGAATGAATTAACAATCACAAGATCTCAGATATCAGACAAGTCGCTGATCTTATCACCATTTTAGCTGTTTTCTAATGGACGTCTCTACACATAATTCGTGTGCTGGTCGGTTTGTTGTCCTTGGACATCTGAACAGGCATCCCATTCTCTATACTGAGGGCATTATCGTGACAATGAGATCCCACAACCCAGCCCCTAGATGCACAGCCAGAGTTTGTTGCCTCATACTGGGTGAAGACACACATTTCAATCGTTCCAGATAGACTGTCTGTCAGTTTCGGGGGTGCAATGAACCCCATGTACTCCGTAGCTATACCGGGATAGATGCCCAGCCAAGAACCAGGGGCCGCCGGTCTGCTTGTGGCGGGCTGTCGGTCTTCTTTGTTTGACGCCCCAAAAAGAAACATCGTGGAACCTGCCCGTCGGAACTCTTTTCTAAGAAAGGCACACAGCATTCTTTTGGGGGTATGTGGTGCGAGCTGTCAACAGGACAAAGAGACGCAGGATGGGAGGGCGATGGTTCACATGGGACAAGCATCGAGGGGGGGGGGGAGGGGAGACCATGGTGACATGGAAGCTATTGGCACAAGTTCTGAGCTACCGGCGCATACCTGCATCAGTGAACGGGATGTACGTCTATGCTCTGTACACATGACGGATCACGTCGTCGAGAGAAGAGGTACTAGGCTGGACCTGCAGGGGGTTGGGGGGGGGGACCGGCATCTCTCTCACCGCCTTGCGATACGGGTTCTTTCAAGCAGCTTGCCGTCATGAGCAGAAGCGACGGCAGGTTACATGATCATCAGACCAAAAAGAAGGACCAATGCCAGCTTCCGAGCATTGATCAGGTTGTTGTGTGCACCTCTCGGCGCGGAGCTACGGAACAGTCGATACACTGTACATCGTCCCCCACGTCTCTTTCCCTTCCCGACTTTCATGTTTTCCCTAGTAGGAGGCTTTCGGGCAAGGGGGGATGTAGGGAGGAAGCTAGATGCTGTGCTGCCGAGAACGTGTCGTGGCGGTCACATGGCTCTTATTCCAAGCCACAGGATGCAAGCCTCAAGCTGATCTTGTACTGAAACCAGCGTTTATTGATCTTGGAGGGGTTTGGGAGTGGTTCAGGAGTGATGTGCAAGAGAGAGAGAGAGAGAGGTGGGCTTAAGATGGATTCGGGGCCAGGACCGAAGGAAGGCTCTCGGATGGCACAACAGCTCGGAGAATGGACGTTGCAGTCATAGTCTTTCACTAGTTGCCACGGTTTTCCTTGTGTGGAGTGTATGACAAAGATGGGAGACAGACGGTGAGAGGAGGAGGAGGAGGAGGAGGAGGTGAAGGCCTCTGTAGTGCATGAACTAGGCCTCGAGACTGTACAACCGTTTGACAGGATGCCCAGCTACTAGTCTCCGTATTCGTCTTTTTGACTGTCTCACGATAGGACAATAGTACAGTACATGGTACAGTACATGGTAGAAGTCAACGGAAGGTGATTGGACATCCAGGGGCAGCGGATGACAGACGCCACTGACTGCAAGTCCCGAGCCTTTGCATACGGAACCGTGGTTCACCAGGGTACGGAAGACACTCGAGCCGGCCAAGGGCAAGACAAGACAGGACCTCCGAGGCAAAGTCAGTCATCACCCCCGAAAACGGCCTCCGTACGCCGTTGCGAAGAGGGGGGAGAGAGGGGGCTAGCAGAGCTATATGCAGGGTCCTCGGCCGGTCTCGGGGTTCCAATGTCTCTCTTCCGTCTTTGGGGGTTGGGCGGCGCGGGGGATGGAGAGACAGTAGGTTGAGCTAGGTATGTATGTACAGTATGTAACCGGTAGGTATGTCAGTGGGCCGCAGAGCAAGGATGGATGACAGGTCAAAGACACATGTGCATAGCGAAGAGGCGGGTTCCTGTCCTAGTCGACTCGGTTTGTCCAGTGTCGTATCGAATGCACAGGCGATCACATATGCAGAGTGACGGATATGGATCGAGCGCCAAAGGTCTAGGAGGTGTCTGCCCAGCCCGCTCGCGATTCGGGGCGTTGAAGCCGACTGGACACGAGAAGCGTATCGTATGTTTTGCTGGAAGAGTGTATGAGGCGTTGCGCCCAGTGCCATGGAAAGGGGATCGTGAGAGGCGTCTATGCACAGTACATTACACGCCTGACCCAGTGGCCTGGAAAGAGATGAAACGGGGGCTGAGAGATGAGGAGGAGGAGGAGGAGGAGGAAGAAGCAAAGAGAGAGGGGAAAAAAGAAAAGAAAGGGCTCCTCCGATCACGACTATGATCAGCACAGACTTGTCGTAGCAAAGTTCCCCTCCTCGTCAGAAGCAGGTAGAAAGAAACCACCATCTAAGACAAAGGCTTCCAAGGGCCCGGGTGTTCGTGACCCATCCGCCCCGAATCTACCCGTGCCCATCAGATCGCAAGGTGCCACCATGTCAGGACATGGGGACTGGAGAAAGACATGCAGTACTACTATGTATGTAGACTGTAGTATGTGCATACATGCATTTCCCTCACTCAGTCAACCATCTCGCAGCCAAAGACAGTCGAAACGAGCGGTGTTGGAGACTACGGATAGGCCTCTCTAGTCTGCCGAACTCGACAGGGCCGTGATGGCGTCCAAAACCCGTTGCTTTTTCTGGATCTTGGTCGCCGTCTCGTGAGGAAATCTCCGTCAAGTGAGACAAAGCTGATGGGGCGGGTCACCTTGCGGAACTACTTGTTCAGTTCGTTCTTAGGCTCGGGTTGTGTGCATGAGTGGTCATGTCTGAGATCGTATCTTGAACATTCTATCCTCTGATCAGATGATGGATGCTCATCACTCTTCCAGAAAGGGACACATGACTTGTGTTGGTCCATCCGTGACTGTTGCAGTGTTGTTCATCTTCACATGGTAGGGAGTGCTGCCAACAATGTAATCTTAGATGCCAGGATAAGCTTCTCCGGGGGGGGCAGACAGCCGTTGATTCCGAGATCTGGAAGAGAGCCTCCCAGCGTGAGCGACGAAGCAAAACTATTTGACTCTGTCACTTCTCCTAGACCACTCCGTCCATACATATGATGGCTATCAACAACCGGCAAGGATCAGCGCCAATGCCGGAGCTTAAAAGAAGAAGAGGCAGCGGCCAGCCCCAGCCTCCCTGCAAAAGTCTGCATGCTGAGGACCCTCCGAAAGAAAGGAAGAAAAAGAAAAATGAAGGGAAAAAAGGAACGGAGAATGTCCTCGCCGAGCGCATTGCTAGCAGAAGCTAGACTAGCCGCTGTACGCTCACCGACGCTCAAGCCGTCAATCAGCGTCTCACACTTTGCTGTTCTCGCCCTGCCCTCACCTCTCTGTGTCAATGTCACTGTGTGTGTGTGTCTTCTTTACTTCTTCAGATGCCAAAAGGAAGAGATCGCACAGATCCGGTGGTATATGAGGGGTTTAGTGCAGGGAAAAAGCATCGAGAACCGAGGCACACACACTGTACGTCAAGGACAGTTTGTCGCGATCGAGGAGCACTTGTTCTTGTTCTGAGCTGCCTCGTTGCTTTTTTCCTCTCCTCTGTGTCTCTCTCTGATTCCCTCTCTCACACATCTCACACACTCACACACTCTTCTTTTTCTTGGTTCCCACTCACCCCCAGCGCTACCCACATCCTTGCAGGGCACTTGTCCTGAAGAAGCTGTTCGTGGGAAGTTGGTGCATTCACCGGCCGACCTCTGATTCGTCCAGGTGTACTTGGATCCTGGAGACTAGTGAGCTCCGTGGTGGAGAGGATGAAAAGCGAAAGAAGTAAAAGTAGAGTAACTGTAGGAGGCAATGACGGTGCATGCCTCTGGCAAGCAATCGAATAGTGGCTGTGGCAGCAGCAGCAGCAGCAGCAGCAGCAAGCCAATCTTATGCCTGAAAAAGAAGAGCGTCTTCTTCTCTGACCTGGGCATTTGCATCTAACTTCACTGGTACATCAGGCTATCACTTGACGCCCGCCACGTTTTCTTGAATCGATGCCAGCTTGCGGTTCGACCTCTGCCACACACACACCTTGAAAAAAAAAACAGATCCAGGGGAGGCACAAGGCTACACAAATGGCGGGAACATGGTTCAACAATCCTGGCTTCTTCCCAGCTGTTGAGCGTGCGGTCCAGTTCGTGACCAGGCAAGGGTTAGGACGGGGGAACAGGTTCCAGGTAGACTACAGTACTGTACAGTACGGAGTACGGAGTAACGCATAAAGGAAACAAAATGTCCCGTGTCGAGCATTCATGCGGGGGCTCTCAATAGACCCGCGGATGGTTCCGGAGTCGACAAGGGCAGGTTCCCCGGGGAAAGGACGCAAAAAAACAAGGATAGGAAGGATAGGAAAGACGATGGGATGACTCGTGAAGGTTTGTCGTCAGTTGAGGCTACGGCCTTGGGCATCAACCCGGTCGCTCTTGTCGTATGTATCGATCAGCCTGGCGCTCAATTCACCTCGAGTCTCTCGTACTGTATCCCAGGTTTGGAAAGACGGGGGAAGGTTTAGCTCGAGTGCTGGTCCAGGAGAAAAATTAACCCTAACCCCAGCACTGCTGGATGGACGCAAGCGAAAGCAATCTGCCGAAGCGACCCTTGCCTTGGGAGACCCGTTTGTGGCTGGCCCAGACGAGACCTGAAAACCACCCCGTTCCAGCACCGAAAAGCCGCGCCTATCCATCTCTGCACAACACCTGGTTTCAAACACGTCGGCGACAGTACATACTGTACGGAGTACGGACAGCTAATCTATCTGCTGGGCGATCCAATGCGGGATAGGCAGATGGCCTGCATCGGCTGACAAGGGCCCTACTCCTCTGCGCCAGCCGCGTGTTGCGCCTCGCCTCGTATGACTACTGACTGTATGCATACCTACCTACATTATCAATGATGGTTGGGAGATTTTGCTGCTGCTGCTTGTCGAGTACTCCCGTCTTGGGACTATGACGCTGTAGATAAGGCATGTCGCCCTGCATTGCGTGTACGTACGTGATGCCCAGCCTGATTGAGTGCACTGTACTGTACCTACATACAGGTGCATACAGTACATCATGTATCATGTATGTCTGGCTTGCTGTCATCATCAACGCACGGATGCCTTACCTCATGCTGCTTGCCATGTCATCAGACGCTCAGCTATTGACGTACTGTCCTTGTTCCTCCTCCTCTTCCTTTCTCTCTCTCTCTCTCTCTCTTTCTTGATTGTCCCCGAGGACGGATGGAACAGGGGAGGGGAGGGGTGCGTGTACATGTGCGAGTGTCGCTCATCATGTACCCCTGGCGATACAGTACACTGTGACTGGCAGGCTCTTTCGTCAACGGCACTCGAATCGTCAGGTACCGAGATGACAGGCTCAATCTGGCTTGTTCGGCCTTCTCGAGACCCAAATCCTTGCCTGGCCACATCCAGCACGACGGTAACTCGCTTCCCAGCCCCGGACAAACCCTCGTATGTACATACACACATACTACTGTACATGGAGCAGAGGTCATGGAGCAGCGCACGGAGTTTTCCTTTTTTCTCAGGAATCCCCTTGCGAACCTGGTGTCTTTGCCTGTTACACGTAAAACCCTCCTAGTCTTAGTACTTTACCTACAGTACGTAGATACTCCGTAACATAGTGCGTGCGTTACCACTTCACCTCCTCTTTTCCCCTCCATGTGGTGGTAACACCTTGATCATTTCATGACCTGTCGTGTCTGCAGCCCCGTGTGACTTTCTCTCTTCTCCTCTCTTGCCTCTTTTTTTTTTCCGTGATTCACAAACTTTCTTCCCGCCAGAAACCTGTTCGTCCACGACTTGCATGCACCACCCTCAACAGAGTCCTCAACAGAGTCCAGGGGCGTGTCTACTGTACTGTACTGTACGGAGTACTGCCCTGTTGTCACGTCTGAACTAACTTCAGCCCCATGCAACAACGCCCATGAAAAAAGTATCTTTTTTTTCCGCATTGCCGCCCTCTGCATCATCCATCTCAGGTATCATCGTTAGTCTGCACAGTACATAGAACATAAGCCTACTCCCAGGATGTGGGAAGCTTGTAACCGGCGCCCCGGGAGCCATCGAAGCCGGAGATGGAGAGACAGGGTGATGGGCGGGTAGAGGCCCAACAAACCCCACGATGCTGTATAGTCTCGTGGCTAATGCATTCGTGCATTTTGACCGGTGCACCTGTGCAGCTGCATTATGCATCAACCTGGAGACGGACGACTCCTCCATACCCACAGCCCGCTGGGCGAGGCGACGTCCGCACAGTACAGTACAGCACAGTACAGTACCTACAGTGAGTGTACTGGAGTTGACTCGACGCCCATTCCTCCCCCAACTGTGCATTGATATTTGCTGGCATTCATTCATTCATTCATTCATCATCCACTCACGCACTCACTCACTCATTACATAACCGTCGCAACGTGAGGTTCGCAGCTGTGTTTTACGCATGTCCAGTACTGTACCGCATCCCATCCCAACACAGCCCAGCCCAGCCCAGCCCAGCCCATCCCAACACCCTGCTTGCTCTGCTCTTGCTTCCTTTCGCAGTTGCTTTTTCCCTCCTTGATGATTTCCCAACGCTGCTGTCTCTCCAACTCTCCGCGTGCGTGTCTCTCTTTTGACTTTTTCTTCCCCTCCTCACCTCACCTCACCTCGCCTCACCTTCACCCATGCTTCCCCTTCTTCCAGCCCTGTGCTCGAGCCCCCTCCTCCATCTCCTCTCCTCCGTTTCGTCTCCCTGTCCCCCCTCCCCATCACAATTGCCTTTTCGACGCCATGTCAATCCGTTCATCCATCATCGCCTTGTCGCGTAACCTTCAGCAGCACTTCCGGATCAGACCCCGGACACTTTCCCACGCAGGGAGAATGTGCCCAGACCTTGTCACTTTTCATTCTCCATCAATCGAACCCGTGCCGTACATACATACAGTACCTACTGTACTACTCCGTACCTTAGCACATCCTAACTTAGTGCATACATACTTATGCGCGCACGGCCGTTCCCTTGTTCTTCTTTTCTTTACTACCTACTACTCCGTACTTCCCCCCCATTTCGTATCTCTTGTCCCGTCCCTCCCGATTCGTGGTGTGGTTCCGAAAGCCTGGGCTGAACCGAACCCACTCGTGGGATTTGTTTCTCATCCCAAACTCCTCCTCCTCAACGCGGACTCGAATAAGCAATGACGGACGACCAGACCTTGCGCCATGGGGGGGTCCCTTGTCGCTTTTGTTCGTCCGCGTCCTCTTTTAGATCCCCTTTCTCTTTTCCTCCCCATCGCCGGTTCCTATCCCGACACTTTTACTCCGGACGTTGTTTCTTTCCGTAGTCGACTATTGCTCTACGACAACTGTAATTAGTATATGCACTGTGCTCTCCTCCTGCTGCTTGTCGCGCCATCATATCGTTTTGGCTGTATTACTCGTTTCTTCTTCTTCTTCTTCTTCCTCTTCCACCTCCGCCTTCTTCTTCGTCTTCTTCTTCTTCTCCTCCCCTGCGTCATCCAAACAGTCCGATCCGTTCTTCTGTTCCAAAAGGAAAGAGAAAGAGAAGGAAAACCAGCCCAGAACCAGAAGCAGCACATGTAAGAGCCTCTCCATCCCAAGCTTGCCCGCATTACCTTTGAGTCGGTTCAGACACAAACTCTTGGTTTGCTGTATCTATTACTACCCCGTCCCGTCCTCTTCCTCTTCCATTCGCTGCAACCCTTCCATTCCGTTCCTTTACCCATCTTTCTCACAACGTCTCTAATTCGAATCGTTCTCTACGTCAGGCTTCTTCTCCCTTTCAGAAGTTGTTCTCTCAATGTCCTAATTGCTTGATTTGTTGTCCAACCTGCCAGATCATCAAGCTTTACCCACGCCCCCCCCGGGATTACTACCTAATACACTCCCCTCCTCTTACCTGCAGCCTCCCGATCTGAACGTGGCTTCGCCGCCCAAGGCTAGAATACAGTACAGACCTTAAACACGGGGACTGTTCCTGTTCGACGACACATTCCGGCTTCTTTCTCCCCCCCCAATTCCTGGACCGGCCTGCATCTGTACAAGGCCATTGCCTAAAGGGGACCAGCAGACCTTCAGCCTGCCCTTCGGGAACAACGGGCTGAGTTGTGTGTTTGCCTTTTGCATCATACCTTGTGTTGTCCGGCATATCTTTCACGCATTTCATTCGGCGGACCTCTACGGCACTTTGCCTCCCGCCGCTGGGTAACACCCGCTGTTGAATAACGTTGTTTGCATTGCTGCCCGTCAAACTTCAAGCCTAATCGCACACAGCATAACTGGGCCTCCCAAAAGACTTACACTTATTCTTTGTCGTCTCCCGCTGCGCAGCTGAGGATCAGAAGCGGGAGGGTTTCCCCCAAAAACAGATTTAAGACAGACGTCTTCGCCCTCTCTCCCTTGACGTGTCTTGGATTTTCCTCTCGTCATCAGATCTATCACCAACGCCCACAATCACTGAAGCCCCCCACGCTCATCCCACATACCCCCAGCAGACCATCATCTCCTCAGCCCGTCTCAGTGCACATCAGCTGGTCTGGGAAATCCCGTCCACATTCCCCAAATCGTCCTTTACACCACACACCCTTGTGAGAAAGAAGACTTCCTTGGTTCCCCTGGCGAATACAGCTTTCCCCCATCACCGACACTCAAGTCTACCCCCAATGCCTTCCGCAATGCCTTCTTCACGAACCTCTACTACATGGCAAGATCGCCTGAAGGGTAAGATCATGGTCACAGCTCTTGTGCGAGGAACGTACATGCTAACCGGAAGCATAGTCTGCTGTCGTGACGCCCAGATTGAGCCTCCAGCCTTCCAGATAGTGTCGGACCGCCGAGGTAAGCTTCCAAGTCACAGGTGACTTCATCTGAAGCAAAGCAAGAAAGAATGCTGACAATTGCCCACAGGCGGAAGGACCGCATGGTCAAGCAGAGTCACAGTGTACAGCCAGACCTTCTCAGCACGGTACTGGTACGACGGGAAAAACCTCCACAATGCCCGGGAAGATGCTGCTGAGCTCGCCGTTACCTGGCTGGTCAGTGCAAGTGGTGGCTCGCCTACTCAGAGTAATGGATCTTGGTGAGAACATGAACCCCATCAAAACACATGGTGGCGAAGAGACCACCACAGAAACCATCCCAGAAACTGCCTAGGACGAGTTTTCTGGGATGACCGACGTTTGATCGTCTAGAGAGCATTGGAACATAAGAAACCAAGCCTCCCAGGCAAGGAGGGGAATCACCTCATTGGAGCTTTGCCGTCCAAGCATCTGTTGTCTCTCTTGGGATTTGGAATCTGGGCGGCTTTTCCGAAATTGCCTGCCACTGTACGCTACAAGACGCATGATAAAACAGGAGAGAAAACAGGAGACAAAAAAACAGAGAGGCTTGGATGGGGGAAACCATGTGTAAGGAACAAGCAGGGCGCAATAACCAGGAGCAATATTGGTTTGAAACGAGGGACGAGGAAACAGAAACTTCCTTGGCTGGGGGAGGGAATGCATGCTCTGAGCTAGGGGTATACTCGTAAAGGGAACAATGCCTCGCCGGCAAAGTCTTGTTATATTCACTGGGACTGATTTGGGTCCCCATTAGGATGGTTAGGATATGTTTGTTTCTGTTTACTTACAAGAACAAGCTTTTGCTTGATATACACGGGGTTTCCAAGCTTGCATGGCGTCGAGGCCTCGATAGACGCGTGATATGGTATAAATGGCATCAATGACACTGAGTACATCATAAGTATTGAATGTACCTGTCGGAATGTGGTGAAGAATCAGAGAGGGTTCTCTACAGGCGTCGTGCTTCATGATCTGGTGGCTGATCACGCAACATGAGTGAAGTCATCTTCGAGGTACAGTGAACTGCAACTCTGCGATACCACAGTCTCGTTTCGAAGCCGGACAAGAGAGTCCAAGCCAGAGAAACACACCGGGCGTTCTTGAAAACAGGTTTCATTGCATGCCGTTGGAAAGGCAGCCTTCCATGACGCTCATTCGGGTGGCCCATCACCAACCGGGGTGTGTTCTGCCAGCCCTCACCACCTTCTTCAATCGATCACGCCGGACCACTTTTTTTCCGACCAACGCAGAGCTGCCGCGACTCTGGGCTGGGGGATGGGAAATTTCAAGATCGGCCTCAAGCTCACACGACGCATCAATACCTATCCCCCCGAACCCTCAACCCTCCCAGCGACAGCTTCGCCCACCGCTGCCGCCCCGATACGATCCGCCATGGCTGCGCGGCTATCAATATGGAGCACCTGCCGCGCTCTTGCCATTCGCTCCCGGCCCATCGTCGCCCCCAGATCAAAACCCTTCGGGAACGTTGTCGCGTCTAGGAGGTGGTACGCCGACGAAGCAGAAGGTGTAAAGGTGGCACCGAAGACGACGAGGCCGGAGACGAAGAGCCAGAGTTCACCACCAGCAGTGCCTCCCTCAGAGCAAGGGAGTCTGGAGCCCGCTCAGCAACCGGCCGTACGTGGAGCTGCTGAGGCAGCTGAAGCAGTATGGGCATACATACCCTTCTCGAGTGGCATGGCATTGGGTCTAACAATTAAGTAGGAGTTCGGTTCCCCGGTCGATGCGCTAGGAGACGAAGCTCTTGAGAGTCTGCTTTACGGCACACGAGTCCCCCCGAAAGACACGGACCCTGGCCTCACCAAGGCCCAGGAGGAGTCCCTGTACCAAGAGGGTACGATCCCGACACCTGAGGAGGCTGAGGCCAAGTTCGGCCAGGAGGTCAAGCTTCAGGAAGCGGTCGAACATGCCGTTGTGGAGAACGCTGCTCCCGCCCTGGCCGATCAGTCCCTGCAGGAGACTGGCCTCAAGTTCGCACCGCCGATGCCGCTTGCAGGAGAAGGATACCACCTCAAGAGGAGGTATCACCCAGTTCTCGAGCAGATCACAAGGCTGTTGATGAGAGACGGAAAGCTGAGCGTGGCACAAAGGGTGAGTTGACTTCCCCTCTCTCATGACTTGCACGCTTTGATAACCGCGGAAGCTTTGCTGATACATGGTCCCGGGTTCAGAACATGGCTATGGTCATGAACTTCCTGCGCACATCTCCCGAGCCGACTTACAGCCCCAAGTTCCCCCTCCTCCCCGGAACGCCTCCCGCCTCCCACCTCCCGCTCAACCCGATCCTCTACCTCACCATCGCCATCGACTCCGTCGCGCCCCTCATGCGCATCCGCAACGTCGCCGGCGGAGCGGGCGGTGGCCGCGCCCTCGAAGTCCCCGTCCCGCTCGCCCTCCGGCAGCGTCGCCGCGTGGCCTTCATGTGGATCATGGACGTGGTCGAGAAGAAGCCGTCCAAGGGCAGCGGACGCAAGCAGTTCCCGCACAGGCTGGCGGAGGAGATCATCGCCGTGGTCGAGGGTCGCTCGGCTGTGTGGGAGAGGAGAAAGCAGGTCCACAAGCTTGGAACGGCGGCGCGTGCGAACCTGAACAAGAGGACGAAGATGAAGAGCAGGAAGTAGGGCGTTTGCAGCACTTCCTGGCACGTGACGGCTTTGATGTCGCGTGCACCTACTGTATCATACAGAGATGTAACTATTACGTGTTTATCATACGGCCTCATAGGCGAATAGACTTTTGGCTTTCCAAGGCATATGAATTTTTCTGTTCGTATGCAATCGCATGGGGTTATGTCGCATCGAAGGAACTCTTCACGTTGGTATGGCACTTCCTAGGGTTGGATAACAGGCCGGCCATCTTCCATCTTAGCCAATGGATGTTCGCAATCCTTCCCTTGTACTTTTACCTTCATCCTTTATCAGTGGGGATCTGTCAGCATCGTATGCTCGAATAGCTCAGCTTCGATGTCCTATTCAATCAAGGGCATCAGCTCAACCTAGCTGAAAAGTCGTCTCTTTTCGGTGCGGAAGTCTCGGAAAGGTGTGACAGCCAACAGGGAACTAGGCATGATATATGCCCGTTCCTAGACGACCGATGTAGCGAACGTAGACTTGGCACAATAGACATAAACCATGGTCAAGAAAAAAAAAACTAGCTCTTAGAGGGGTACTTGTCTCTATGAAAACATTAATGTGTTCTGCCAAGTCAATTGGTGATCGGTTGTGTCGAGCATTGTACACCGCTTCCGGCCAAAGTCAATGTACGACGAGTGCCCTGCATCCGTTGTGTCCTGGTCGTTGACGCCATCACTACGCATCACGTAGAGATGCTGATTTTCTTCACATCACAGCCACACCAGATCCTAAGTATCATTTAGCTCACGATTAAACTCAAAACATCCCCCCACACTAATGCAATTCTCGACCCTGCCTATGATACGCCGCTGTCCACCTGGATTGCAACAGCTCTGACTTGGTGCTCACAGAGTACCACTAGCGCAGCCCATAGCGGAAACGGTACACGCAACACATCAGGCGACAACGAGCACAGCCCCTCTGTCTACTAGTATCGTCAATCAACCACCCTCCTCGGTTCCGGTCTTCCAGCATCATTCCGTTCTCCTCCCTCGGCTCCATTTCGTCTCACGTCGTCGACTCCTCCTTGATCCTGCCCACAGTTTTCACGAACCCGTGCTTCATTCTCGTCTCAAAACGACACACCAGCTCTCTCGACATCATCCACGGCGGCCTGTTCGACCCAGCCGTTCCTCCTCTTCATCATCAACCCCCCCGCATCATTACTCCACCCCCAAGCGGTATCTGCGGAGCTTCACACGCCACTGTCGCCAGTCGCCCTTGCAGACCAGCCTTTCTCCAGACATGATCTGACCTCGACGTCCGACCCTCGACGACTTTCGCGTGTGCTTGATTGAGGAAGATGCCATATTGTCCTCCGCAATTTGCTCAACCTCACCGCGACATTCTCCCAGGCTAGCGAGCCACGAGCTTTCTTTCCACCTCGACACCCTCGGGTACAAGAAACCACAGCACGAGCATACAAACCGCATCAATCTCTTGGAATCCATATCGCATTGCCTTGCGCTCTTGCGCACAAGAACATCGCAATGTCACGAAAGAATGATCATCGGCCGATGAGCATCGATGCCGCTCTTGACATGGAGCGGCAAGAGGTGCTCGCATTGCTCGAAAACAGGCCTCAACCCACCTCCCCAGAGCGCATACGCTCCTCTTCGCCTTATACGCCCCGGTCGCCAGTTCGCAGCATGCTCGACATCGAGGAGGAGCCCACGGCACCCGTCCCAGCCTCTCCCACGATCAGAACCACCCCGACTGCACAAGCTCCGGTCCGCAGCATGCTCACTTTTGATGCCCCGGTGCCCGACAGGAGCAAGTCTAGGGGCAGCAGCCCTGTATCGGCATACTCGACCAACAAAATGATCGCTACTTCCCGCAGCAAGTCTGACGCGAGCCAGCACCCGGTCGAGTTTGGGCCGCGCGCATCTGGCAGCAGTATCGGCAACGACCCGACTTCAAGTTTCCAATTCGATATCATCCCCGCTCCAACCGCCGGACAAATGCCGAAGAGGAACTCGCAAGGGCCTTGGAAGGCCAGCTCGATGGGCGAAGCGCTCAAGAACGCTGACATGAGTGGCATACCACTACCTGGCGATCGTGGGCGCAACCGATCTGTTGGCTCACGCCTGAGTGGAAAGTCAGCATCACCTCACGAACGGTTGGCGAATAGATCACGCTCTCCGGCGGTCCCGTTTTCTCCTCAATTGCCGAGCGGCAAGGCATATCTCAACGACGGCCAAGTCCTCGACATCAGCAGTGCGTATCGGAGATTATCAGACGCAAACATTGCGCTTTCTGGCGGGAGTCTCTCACAGCTACCTCGTCGCAAACGATCTGACGACCAGTCTGGCCGGCTGGTCAAGTCCTACCTTGGTCCTGACGGCGAGCAACTCGAATCTAGTGAAGACGAGGACGAAGATTACTCGACAGACGACGAGGAGCGAGGTAGAAAGAAGGCTCCACGATCTATATCCGGCGACGGCGTGGAGGACAAGCAGAAGGCCGACTCGCAACCGGCATCGAATAAGCGACAGACTAAGAGTCTTTTAGCAGCAGCCGAAGAAGAACGTATGTTAACCTTGCGCTCAGATTCCAGGGAAATCACACAAACTGACCTCATACAGGCAAATCTATATCGGCTCAATCAGCCTACCAGTACCGTTCTCTTATCCCCGAGCCTGAGATCAAGATTACCACATCTTCAGGAGAGACTATCAAGACCAGCAAGCATGCAGTCCACCCACACACAAGCTACGACCAGAACCCAAACTCAGCAACACCTTCTGTGATGGACTCGGATGAGGAAGCGGATCTCGACGACATCAAGAAAGCCCAGAAGCTGTCTTTCTCGATGACCAACATCATCAGCACTCCAGAGGTCCATCGCGCTATACGCATCATCAATCGTGGAGCATACACCAAGATTGCAAGTCAGGGGGATGAGAGACAGCGCAAGTACCTCGTTGCGACGGATCTCAGTGACGAGTCGACACATGCGCTGGAGTGGGCCATTGGCACTGTCCTGCGCGACGGTGACACCTTGATTGCCATCTACTGCGTTGACGAAGAGACCGGCATCACCACTGATGACGCCGTGCCCGATGATCACAAGGCCATGAAGGAGCAAGCGGCAGCCATCAACAACATGGCATCCAGCAAATCAACGCCTTCAATGAGTCATGTGCACGATTTCCGCCGCAACTCCGTGTTCCCCTCGTTCCGCGACTCGACTGGCACGCCCGGCAGCTCTCCTGCGCCTAGCCCCCACGGGGAGCGGTCCAAGCATGAGCTGGAGAGGCTCCGCGCTGTCGAAGACATCACGAACAGAGTTCTGCGTTTGTTGCGGAAGACACAGCTTCAGGTCCGTGTGATCGTCGAGGTGCTACATTGCAAGAATCCGAAGCATCTGATCACCGAGGTCATTGACCTCGTGGACCCAACGCTAGTCGTCATTGGCAGTCGAGGCCGCAGCGCGCTCAAGGGGTAAGTCTTGAATCTTGTGCTGCCATCATCATGCCGCTAACCGCAGATATCCAGTGTCATCCTTGGCTCATTCTCGAACTACCTTGTCACCAAGAGCTCCGTGCCTGTCATGGTCGCTCGGAAACGTTTGCGGAAGCAGGGCAAGTACAAGCGACAAGGAATAATAAAGCAGGTGAATAATCTCAGCAACCCCTCAGCGCGCAGCCTGGTCAACGCCAAAATCGATTAAGACATCTCCCGGCACACTGCGTACGACTGACTAGGGAGGGCAATAAGGCATCCAGCGTTTTCAAGGGCAGTTTTGCGGTTTGAAACAAGGCTTCTGTTTTTTTGAGGATATGAACGAGGGAGCTGTTGCTGGTGCGATGCTCAGAATAGCGATGTTCTTCATGTGATTTAGCCATACGCACCCCCCTCAGACAGACCAAAAGCGCACTATGGCAAATACTAGCGCTGGAATATGATGCCATCAGAGCTGCTGTTTCGGGATTTCATCAGTCCATGCAACTCTAGATGGGGGAGCTACACCAAGACTACGCGTCGGGATGCTCTTCTTCACTGTCCCTTCTATCCTCGTGGCTGTCACTTCCTGCTACTCAAGTTGATGGGCCTGGCACCCAGACTCGAAGTCAAACTCGAACTCTTCTGCGTCGCAGAAATCGGGAATGATCAGACTGAAGTATTCACTATCAACGTTGGTTGATAGGATGCGCAACCCCCTTAGAGTCGCCGACCGTTATACGGCCATGTCAAATGCTGGGAGGGCAGTAGGAAACTACATGGGTCAATATACGCAATTACAAGGAAAAGCAACGAGGGTCCAGGCCACATGAGTAAGGTGCTGTGTTGCCCAGCTCTCTTGAGAGGGAAGAAGGTCATATGAAGAGGTGTCGCCGCCGCCGCCGTTATTGAGGCAACGGCTGTCAGGACTATCCTCATTTGCATGGCGGGCCTTGTCCATCTCAAGACCATCACCCACAGTACCCATTCATACAAAACTATTTCAGCTTGAAGAATTAGCAGTCCTGCGGCCCACAGCCGTAGCCGTAAGTCAAGCCTCTCAAACCGTGTTCCCTCAATCTACTGGATATATACGGCAGCCCCTCGATTGTGCCCCTGGCATTTGGTGGACAAAATTGTCAAATACCCATTGGTTTGGACTCTTCTTCTTCTGATGACGATTCTACGCGCGATGCACGAGGATTGCCCATGAAGAGCTATTGGGCCGTTTGGCTGAGATAAGATAAGTCTTGTTGCAGCATGAATAGTATCGATAGCCACATACTACACCCCTCAGGGATCATTAACAACCAGTCGTGACAAGATAGGGACGATCGTCAGGGATTTCGCAACGAATCAAAAAATGCCAAGTCAGCATATCACCTCCCTTTCGAGGCTGGTGAACTTCCCTGTAAAGTCACCAGTGGTTGTTAATGATCCCTGAGGGGTGTACACCTCTCAGGGATGTTAAATGTTAGCTTGGTACCAGTGGCGAAGCCCGCAAATTACTAGGAGAGGGAATGATGATCATTTACTGATTGTCAAAAGACCCCTGTAATTATACAGATCAAGTACAAAGCTAACATTTAACATCCCTGAGAGGTGTATATTCGTACTGTTTCTTGGCTGCTCCCAAAAATAGCATGCGCCCGCAACTATGTTTACCTGATAGAACAACGTTGGAGAGGGAGAAATTCTTCAGTTTAACAGCTTCGCCTCGGAGAGCTTTGGACCGTCACTGAACGCCACTCTAATTGGTAGGATTTGGGTATTTAAATGGGTGATTATGAAGCTCTTTTGTATGCTTATTACTTAATATCAGGTCTATAAGATTCGGAATCTATATTCGAAACTCTAAGACATTGGCAGCTAGTTCTTAATGATGGTTTAAGGCTCAGGTTGCCTGCCCTAGAGTCGGTCCCTATACTCGTATTTTTAAATACTTCAAAGTCGGAAACCATTTCATAGAGATCCATAGGGTGAGTCGTTCTACCTCAGCTAGCACAGGCAGTCAGGTGAAATACGAAGTTAGGCAGGCCGCTGCGGTGAGGGAGCTCTCTGAAAGGCTCAAGACAAAGGTCCGTAAACACGGACGACAAATACGGGTCTTTGCTGGCTCAGTTAATAAGAAACTGTATTCTTGAGTACGGGTTTGCCTTCTTTCCACAGCGGTCACGCAGCTTGATCGAAAAAAAAAAAGCGTTTGTGGACAGATTCAATTGTAGCAACTTCTACAGGAACTCAAAGCCGCTACCCAACTACCTAGTGGAACTTGATCGAAGCTGAATTTTCATAGCACACCCTTTCCTTTCCCCCCCTGTGTTGCGCAGCACTCCATTTAGTACTCGGTGACGAGGTTGGTGATGTAGACACCCTGCCAGGACTGGGTCGTCTCGGACTCGTCGTGGAGGAACTTGAAGACGGAGATCTGGGGGAGACCCTTCTTGTTGACCTCGCCATCCTCGGCGGCGAAGACCCTGAGGTTGAACTTCTTGCCGTCGGTGCCGTACTGGTGGACGGAGGCGGAGATGGACGTGTTGGGGCGCACCTTGTACTTGTTGCTCGCGTCGTCGTTGTAAGACAGGGCGCCGATGTACCACCCAGCATCGCCGGACCTGCACACCTCGCGGAGGTGCTCGGTGTCCTTGTCGACGTAGTACACACGGATCTGTTGAATTTTTTTTTTCATCAGGGAACTGCGTCAAGAGGGAGAGAGAGAAAAGAAAAGGGGAAAAAGCCATCTGGCTTTGGGAAGGGGGGGGCTCACCTCGGTACCCCTGAAGCCCTGCCAGGTGATGGCGGCAATCTGCTTGTTGTTGGGGGAGACCTTGATGTCGATCATCTCGTCATCCTTGTTGGACTCCCAAGGGTCCCTGGCCCGCTTGATCTTGTTGACCTGGTACTTGCCGGTGGCAACGTCGTTGGGGGACTCGAGGTAGGACAGCTGGTGGCTGCCCTTGAGATCCTTGTAGACGTAGAACAGCAGGCTCTTGGCGCCAGTGTCGATGGCGACAACGTCCTCGGGGAGATCCTGGGAAAACACACATGAGCTCTTTGTTACGCCGGCTTCCAGTGCTTCGTATACTCACGTAAGGCATCTTGCTTGGTTTTGAGCGTTTACCTGGCGGAGGCGGGCTTGAGCTGGTAGTAGTCGTGAGAGGTCTCTTGACGGGCGAGCTTGCGTGGCAAGTGTAGATGTCTGGAGGGGGATGGGGCGAGGCTTTGCGTGATGGCAAGACCTTGTCTGGGAGAGAGGTGGTGATGTGGAATGAGAAGGAAGTCTGTGTGAAAGTTGCTGATGCAGTGACTGATGAGGATGCTGTTGGGACGGGGGAAACGGTCAGATTTATAGTTGTGCCGTCGTCCAGAGTCGTCTCGAGAGTCATTGAGGATCCTGGGTTCTCCTCGAGGGGCGCCTCGGAGTGCTGCAGCTCGTCAGCCATGATTCTCCTGTGGTCGAACGAGGGGGTGACCGATGCAATGCGGACGGGGGATGGTAGCCAATGCAGCAGTGGATAGCGGGCCAGGGAAGTGAGTTAAAGTCGTGATGGGCTGTGGTTCTGGAGTGCTGGTTCTCGACTCTCACGATGCTGAAGTGGCTTGCGAAGTAGCCTCTTTGGATATGAGTCTGAGCAGCAGTAGTAGTCTTGCACGGGGATCACACACTCCACAGGCAGGCACATAGAGAGCTGGAACTATACAGGCCTTGGAGGTTGATTCTGTGTAGCTCTTGTCTGGTCGGCTGGTTCTCGAAGAGGATCGCAGCACGTGCGGTGGCCAATCCAAGTTTCCATGTGCTCGTCCTCTCCAGCTCGTGCTCCGTTTTCGAAGTTCTCGCCAACGTGGCTATGTTGTGACTGCCTCCGTACTCGGAAGCATGTCTCTGCAACCCACGAGGGGAGACAGGCTGATGATGCCTAGCATCTCTCTCATGTGGTCTAGTCCGATCTCGTCGAGAGCTAGAGTGAGACGTCTCGAATCAGGAATTGGATAGTTGTTCTGTTGAGAGTCTAGGCTTTACCGATGTGGCTGTAGCCTGTAGACACAGACGGAACCACGTGCAATGGTTTGCAGTGATTGAGTACCATGCAACTGCAACTGAAACGAGGACGCAAGCAGCGGCTGCACCATAGGTAGCCAATAACAACTGGAGGAGAGAACGAATCCTCTAGAGTTTCCAGTTGTGTCATCGGACTATTGATACAGCACAGCACTAATCTGTACACATTGACATACGCCCTCCCACAGCAGACAGGCCCCAGCCCCCTACAAATCTCGGAAGACCCCTACTCAGCCAATTAGTACATAGGATGCCAAGGGGCGTATGGGGAAGTGACCTTTTACAGTAGGAGAAAAGTCCCGAGAAAGCTCAGCTCCATTGTTGCCATTGTACTAGCCGACCTAGGCTGGGGGGAACAAGGGCTCGGCTGGGTTGCGACCGCGAGAGCAAAACCCTGCATGAAACCACGAGGGGACCAGAGTGTACACTTCTGGCTTTTCAGTGGCCCTTTCTAGAGCCAAATGACCTGCTGAAGCTATTCCCCTCCAGCAACGAGCGAAGTCACCCCGGATCATTAGTTCGGAGACTTTGGGTCTAGTCACTGTGGGACGGGCCGCTCTGGAACGACCAGCTCCCCCCTGCTTCCAGCCAGCTACCGGACTCGAGACCATGCCGTTCCTGTAACGCGGAAAGGCAGCTGAGCCCTTTATTAGTCGCTTTGGAGCTTGACTGTCGCTCGAAATGGAACGACTCTAACTGGAACTGGCGTGGGCAGTCCATCCGGGAGAGGCTGAGCCCAAGAAAATGTCCGTGGATGCTGGCTGGGCCCCTCCATCTCGCAGTCTTCCCAGACCATGTAGCGGACTGGATTGTTTGCAAATGTAGATAGAGCATGGAGCCATGGACCAATCGGTCCCTCTGAGAGCCATATTGTCGGGGACAGACGCGTGGCTGATGACATGCGGAGCTGAAGGTGGTTTCGCTAGCAGAAAGAGTGAGCGAGAGACTCCAGGCAAGGTTTGCACTATACACGACGATCGTTCCCAAAGAGATGTAGGTACACTGGGGTCAGTCACCCACTCATCAACAGCCAGGAACAGCTCCGAAACCCCTGCAAGTTTCTCTTCGCACTAGTTGAAGCTGAGCACGATGGTATCGTGCCAATAGCTGGAGCGTCAGTTTACTCACAATTGATCCCACGCATCTTCCCCCTTCTCTGTTCTTCTCTCACCGTATAAGGCCTGGACTGGTAGCTGTTCCCAATCAATGGCACTAGAGATCCTGTACACAGATAGTCAGCTGCTGAACGGTATACCGTATTGAACAGCGCCACAAACTATTGTAGAGAGCTGAATGCTGGGATTCTGCTTGGTGATCTAGACCTGACTTCGCTTCGCTGTGGCCTAGGTAAGAGATTCTGGACTTTGCACATGCAGGCTGTATAACAAGCAGCTGCCTAGGTCTTCGTCCTTCGTGGGCAGTCTTCTTCCTGCAGTCTTCTCCCCCCCTCTCTCTCTGTCTCACTACTTCGTTGCTTGCCATCTTTTCTGTCCTTGTTGCATCACTCGGAACACTCATCATGGTCGCCAACTCTTTCCTGCAGTTGGCGGTTCTCGCTGCAGCAGGTCTTCCTAGGCTGGTTGCTGCCGGTGCCGGTACGTTCTGCCCTGTTCAGCTCTACTCTTGACGTGCTCGTTACCAATCTTCGCATCGTAACTCACGTGCTTTGTAGATCCATCTCCTGTCTACGACCCTGTTGGTCAACAACCGATCAATCCCCCCATCGCTGTGGCCAACGCAAGCACATCTTCTGTCGAGGGCGAGATCCTTCTCGATGAGTGTGATACCTCCATTACGGCCTGCGCCACAACGGCAGATGTGAAGGTCGTCCGCACACACAAGTCCACCCAATACGTTACCAACTTTCACACCTTTGAGAGCATATCGGTACGTTGACCTGATCTGCCGAAGTCTGTCTTGAGGTCTTTGGGGGGCTTCTGATCTGACACGGACCTACTTAAAGACACTTACTCCATCTACCCGGACTGTAACTCAGGTCGTAGTTTCGACCAGGACAACGAGCGTCGAAGGTAAGTGACCCTTGCGGCTGTGACCCTTGTATCAGCCATGCTCACATGTCACCTCAAGGTCAATGCCGTGAGACCATCATCTACGAGGAACCCACACCGCTCATCATCACCGTCGACGTCAACACAACCGTCGTCCGAGACTTCGTCCCCATTGTCCCCACGACCGTCACCACCGTGTCCTGGGTCGAGCACAAGCAGACCTCCCAGTGCATCATCAGGAAGACCAGCACTGGTCTGGCCGCTGGACCTGGATCCAGCTCCGCTACGCCGGCTCCCAGCGCGCCACCACCTTCTCAACCCAACCCCCCTGCTGCGGGATCACCTGAGGCCGATCCCTCCAGTCCTGGTGGTCAACCTGCTTCGGGTTCTTCGTCTGCGAAGCCGTCTTCAGCTCGTGGCACCGGCAGACCGAGGTACGTCCCTGTCGATGAGAACTTCAACCCGATACCCAGAGAACCTCGCCAACGTCGGGCTAGCAGTAGTTCCCGCAGTTCCGCATCAGCTTCGCCGTCCGGCTCTGGCAGCGTCTCAGGTGCCTCTGGCGCCTCCTCCTCTGCTTCATCCCAGGGCTCCCAAAGCACTCCCTGATCTGATTATCAGAGCTCTGCGCTGTGCGAGTTGGAGCATCCGTGAGAGGGATTGGAGTCGGGATGCAGGCGATCAACAGCTAGATAGTTTCGCAGCCGGCATACATAGGGGCGTGTCAGCCCTCGGATATTGGCAACGGTAGATCTCATCGGTTCATTCATGATCTACTATGTTTCGTCAATGGAGGTCTTTCCTACTGATCTTATGTTTGTTCCCATGGTCGTACATAGCTGCCGGCTGTACTTGGTCAGGCATTTCAATGCATCGGTAGTTTGCATTGCTCAAACCAACCATTTCATCATGACCAAGTACTCACGCAACATGTTCTACATCTTCCTTGAAGAGAGAATCACTTATCACCCATTCTCTGAGAGCACTTGGCGAGTGCGGGATTGGGCCGGAGAAGGAAAGTCTAGTAGCATCCAATTCTGCCTTCCCACGACGTTGTGAACGTGTTTGTTTCCGCATGCCGGACGCTACCATGGAGAGGTCAGATATAATGAGCTGGTTCTGCTGAATCACCGCCAGGTCGCGCCAATCCGCAGTCCTGACGAGCGGCGTTGCTCCATCTGTGAGATTGTTGTGGCATTGTCTGGTATGTAGGTTGTGCAGGTTCGGGAGAAGCATACGGACATGCTGATCTTCTACGTCAACAAGTCCACCGGCTTGGACGTATCATCAGACGAACAGCAGACGACGATCAAGAGGCCTGACGCGACCACGCTCGTCTATTCGGTGCACCATTCGCCCACCACTTGGAAAGACGCCCTCGAGCCGATACTTCAACGCAAAGTGGTGCACTTTATGGAGAGAGCCTTGGCGTTAATTGGAGACAAGAGTGATGCCTTGCCACTCTACCCGACATGAAGACCCAAGTCGAACAGAAGTGCGGTGGCCCGCAGTGCCACAGTCTGAAGGGAGCCACGGACAGGCTGTATGCAAATTGATGAGTGCATTTCTCAGTCTTCATGCTTCTCAGGGGCTCCAGGTCATGTGTACTGTAGGTTGCCGGTCAACGCAGGAACGGAGCAAAGGTGCTTGGTTGACAGCGCTTGGCGCGAAGACCTTGTCCATACCAGCTTGACTTTATCCACGACCCTCTGGCTTACCACAGCGCCAAACCCGCTGCAACCGTGTCGTCCTACCGGATCAAGGCGCGGTACACCCTCACCGTCATGGTTCCTTTTCTCGGCATCGTGCGTCGCAAGCAACCTAATCGGAAGGCTTCCCTATTCTTGGGCCAAGGAATGGATGCTCCGGCTGGGGCTGTGAGCAAACCCTGTCTGCTTTTGGCTCTCCGTCGCAACAAGGTGCAAGAAGCGAGTATCCCGTAGTGAACATGATGCAGCTGGTCTGGCAAGGTCATTTCTCTTCAGCAAAATCTTAGTTGCGGTTGACGCTCACCAAGCTAAAGCCCAACACGGCCTTCCCATCCCCCGGATCAGGTCTGACTTCATCACGATGTCCAAGAGGCAGAAGTTCCCAGACCATTGCGACGTCGCTTCCACTCTTCGCCGCTGAGGAGAAGTCTCCCCGCAAAGGTACAGGGCCTTAGCGGCATTGAACCGATCGCGGGCGGGCCGGTGTCCCCTCTGGTAGGGCGAAGGTGAGGGGATCCGCGGCAGGCATTGACCAGGGTGAATGACTTGGCCTGTCACGTTAAAAAGTGGGTACCACCCTTACTACAGCGTACTCCAGAACTCCGTAGGTGCCTTGGTTGCATTCCCCTCCACATTGCAATATGAGTCCCTCTGTTGCCCAGCTTCTTGGCCACCTTTGGGCCGCAGTCTGACCAGGAAGCCTCGATGTGAACGACGACCCGAGCAGCACTTCGGAAAGGCCTTCAGCCAAAGACCAAGGCACACCCATATTGTGGCTTGCATGTCCAGCAAATCACAGCTCCCTGGACAACCTGGTCATGCATGACGGCAACCGGGGAATTTGTGTTTAAACAGACACACTCAACCGTAAACATGGCCTGAGAGTAAAAAGACCCCTCCCGAAGGGGATGTGCTGCAGAGGCCCTTGGCGAGATTGATGACCGTCTTCGCCATTTCACACCCGCTGTCCCGACAGCTGCGCCTCCACAGCACCTCCGACGCTGGATATTGTATTGCTCGGGTTCTCGCCAACGGGGCGATTCGCTTCCAGTTCTTTTCTGTTCCGATGGGGGGGAATGGCTGAAGGGACCCTGATTGTGAAGCACACAACTTGGGCGCGGCTCGGAGAAGGCTGGCTGTAGGAGAGAAAAGCAATACACAACGACCACCTGCTCCCCTTGGCGAGTGCGTGAACCCTGATGTTCGTCTGACCGTCTTCTGTAGAGTGGCTTGATCGGCAACTTTGCAGAAGGATATGCGATTCCCTCCATGACACGGAGATGCCGGTAACATAGGAGATTCCTTTCTTATGTGAAGCTAACCCCCTCCTCCGTGTGTTCTTCATCCACGGGCGCTTGAGGCTCATCGACCTCCTCGAATTCTTAAACGGTATCTGGTTTTGCTTCTTCTGTGATCCATCAGTCCGCCATGGCGGGAGGACCAGTGGAGCCGCCTCCGGGCATCGACCCGACCGAGTCGCGAACGACGTTGATCTATGGAGTCGTCAGTGCCATGCTGGGCGTTGCTTTCCTATCCTTGTGTTTGCGACTTTACACAAGAGTCGTCCTGATCAAGCAGTTCGGCTGGGATGATGGCGCCGCCATCTTTGCATTTGTACAACTTCACGAGCAACAGGACACTGGCAAGAAGATTCAACTGACGCGTTTCCACAGGGGATGGTCTTTGGCTCTGCCTTCGCCGTCATGTACCGTAAGTTTGCGTTCGAGGAATGGGGGAGGATGGGGGGTGGTTTCCTCAATATGGTTGAGTTTGGGCTTGAGCTGACAGGTCTCCAGAAACCACCTTTGGCTTCGCGACGCACGTTTATTTCCTGGACCCTGTAGATATCATGCTCTATCTTCGGGTTAGTGTTCTAGATCTGCATTGACATGTCTTTTTTTATGAACACTGCTAATAGGCTCAAGACCTTCTATGTATCGATTGTCTTCTATAACGCAGCTCTCTTCGGCATCAAGATGACGTTCCTGCTTCAATACTGGCGCATCATTGCTATCCAGCGCATGAAGAAGGTCTTCTATGTCGCCATGTTCATCGTCCTCGGCGCGAGTCTGAGCCAGGTTCCCGTCCAGATCTTCACTTGCACACCGGTAGGTCCAGGCTCTATTGACGCCCACATCTTGCCCCGTGGGCTAACAGCATGGGAGATCGCGGGGTTTTGGGACAAGTCGATCACAGATGCCAGATGCATCGACAACCAGGTCCAATGGTTTTCCAATGCCGGTATCAATATCCTGACCGACGTGATCGTGTTCGTCCTGCCGCTTCCAGTCATTGGCAAGCTGAACCTCGCAAGGGGGCAGAAGTACTCGCTGTTAGGCATCTTCTGTCTTGGTTTCTTGTAAGTCGAGAAACACCATCCAGTCACGGCAATTTATCCTCATGGCTCTTCTAGCACTTGCGCACTGTCTGTGGCACGGATCCGGTTCCTGAAGCTGACGGAAGACTTCACGTGGACCAATGTTGAGGCAGCTGTTTGGTCCATCGCCGAGCTCAGCTCAGGTGTTCTCTGTTCGTCCTTGTTGACCTTGCGACCCCTCGCTGTCAGGGTCTTTCCTTCGATGCGCTCCGCAGCGGCCAAGTCCACGAACCAATACTACCGGCAACCGAACTCTCATGTTGCAAGCCCGCACGATGTGGAATTGAGTCACACTTGGAGGAACTTAGCCTCGGAAAGCAAAGACCGTATCGTGTGTGAAGATCCTCGCCCAGGTGGTCAAGACTCGGATTCTGAGAACCCGACTCCTTGGTCACCTACGAGTCCTCCCCCACCGGTCCGGGCTCGACGAACTTGATGCATCATTTATGCGATATTGACCAGACTGTATGGATATGTATTGGATATGGAAACTAAATGGCGTGTCTCTGGAAGGCATGCCGCGGGTTGGAGTTGTAATCATTCGTCAAGGGTTTCGTTTGCTTGTAGGTTGGTTGTTGTATGCAAACCATGTAACATCAATCGCTGCGTTGCGATGCTCAACGCAATGGTCTCATAAAAGGACCCCTTTGTGATTGGCAAAGCCCGTAATCAAGACCCCAGCGTAGGACATGGTTCGAACCAGCGGTTCTGATTTCTGCCTGCGTAGCACCGCCAATGTCTCTTCAAGGAGAACGTCGGGAGAGGCAAGTCTGGGCCCTCGGGCGGATCTGGATGGTACCCTCTCACAATTACGATGGAATCCCGGTTAAAACCCCCGGGAATGGCAGGTCAGCCAAAGAATGCCTGCATGACCAGGGTTCCTTGCACATTGCCTCCAGCCATGGAAGACGGTCCGAGAGCATCGCTCGGACGGAGGTATGGCTCTCTGGACCCTGTTCGCTGCAGAAAGGGCCAAGTGATATCAGCCTTCTTGTAGGCCAAGATCGGTTGACTGTGCCATGGTTCGGTTCCATTTGTTCTGCGGCCACGTCAATTCTTTAGTCATTCTCGGGTGGCTGGATCGGGAGGCCAGTCAGGAAGAACAGAGGCGAATCGACTGCGAGGTATAGATTAACCGAGGACCATGTGCCGAGCGTAGGTGGCACTTATACCCCAGACATCCCACTGGAAGCTCCCGTTGACAACACAAACCTGTCGCGAGTTGCCGTCACGAATGCCTGTTGGAGCTGTCAGCTGATCCTCGTCTGCCAACATGTTGCGATTTGCCCTCCTCTGTGTTTCGGTGCTGCCACAGCTTGGTCTCGCCCAGCTGGTCTCCAGAGAATGGCAAGGTCAGAGATACGGATGCCGTTGCTATACTGACGACGAGTGCTGGCCCAAGGCTCCCGCTTGGAAGAAGCTGAACGACACCGTCGAGGGCAACCTCCTAGTCCATGTTCCTCCTGAGGCTGCTTGCCATAACACCTTTGACGGACCCCTGGGTTCAATCGAGACGTACAACGAGGCAGCTTGCGCAGTATGTCCATCCCCTAGCCCTGAGATGCACTACCTGCTAAGCTCATAGGCAGGACGTTAAAGCAAACATCCCAGATCAACAGTGGAAGTACGTTGTGGTGGTCGATTCTCAAAAGAAACAACCCAATTGACAGATATCAGTGTCGAGCAAGAGGCCATGATCATGTGGAAGTACTTTTCCAACTCATCCGTTCGTGATCCTGGCGCCCTGAGGAGGCTGTAACCTGCTGATACGGCTTACAGTGTCTCCCGACCGACGATCCTACCAGCCCGTGCTCCCTCGGCTACTATGGTGTCTATGTAATCGACGCTCATACCAAGGAGCATGTCCAGGCGGGTGTCAACTTCGCAAGGGAGAACAACCTCCGTCTGATCATCCGAAATACCGGTCATGACTTCATTGGTAAGCGGTCGTTGAGTCAAGACAGGGCGTCGGAGAAGAGCTGACAAATGCGTCCAGGACGTAGCACCGGCTACGGAGCTCTGATCATTCGTACCCACAGCTTCCAGGAGATAGAATTCATTGAGAAGTATCGAGGACCGGGCTGCTACCGTGGCCGAGCAGTCAAGCTCGGTGCTGGAGCGCAAGGAAGGAATACTCTCAGGGAAGCTCACGCCCAGGACCCTCCCCAGGCTATGCTGACTGGAGAATGCCCGGTATGTAAAGTGTTCCCTCGATCACGAGAATATGCTAACATCCATCCAGACTGTCGGTCTCGTTGGAGGCCTTGTTCAGGGCGGTGGCCATGGAGTGAGTCTCGTCATAATGCTGTTTCTCGGTTGTCCTTCACTGACAAATCTGCCAGCCGTGGTCCCCCCTCAAGGGAATGAGTAAGCTTCTCCCTGCTGCAGAGGCTGTCCAGTCTGGCACCCGGTACTGACGCTGCACAGCTGCGGATACGGCACTGTCCTTTGACCTTGTCACTGCCGACGGCGAGTTCAAGACTGCCAATGCTGGTGAGAACAGCGACCTCTACTGGGCCCTCAAGGGTGGTGGCCCTGGCAACTTTGCCGTGGTCCTATCCGCTACCTTCAAGACCTGGAACGATCTCCCGTCTGCCGGCGCATACATGTTCATGAACTTCACCACCATCTCCGATCCTGATGTCTACTGGGAGGGGATCCGCATCTTCCACGGCCACGCCAGTCGCATGACCTCTGCTGGTCTCTACGTCTACTTCGAGCTGGGTGAACTGATGTTGCGCGTCCTGCCCTTCGTCGCCATCAACAAGTCGCAGAAGGAGCTTGACCTCCTGACACAGCCTCTCCTCGATGATCTCAGGGCCGCTGATGTGCCCTTCGAGTATGCCTCCAGCGAGTACCCGACCTTCTTCGACCTGTACACGACCATGTTCGAGGACGAGGGACCCGCGCACGCCCTGACCGGTGGCTGGACCTTCACTCACGAGGACGTCGATGAGAACAACGACGAGATCGTCGCCGCTCTGAGGAATGCCGTCAACCCCCGCGAGGACCTCATGGGCCAGGGCTTCCTCGTCGGCCACTTCTTCGACGCAGGCCACACCGTCACCAAACCAAGCAGTGCCACCCACCCAGCCTTCCGCCGCTCCGTCAACCTCATCATCACCACTCTGCCCGTCACGCCAGGCGCCTCCCTCGAGGAGAGGGCCGATCTCGAGAACCTGCTCACGCATGTCATCGATGAACCCCTGCGTCAGCTCGGCAAGAACGGCTGTGCGTACGTCAACGAGGCCGATCCCTACCAGGACAACTGGCAACAACACTTCTGGGGCAGCAACTACGAGCGGCTCTTCGAAATCAAGAAGAAGTGGGATCCCAACGGTGTGTTCTACGCCATCGCGACTCCGGGTGCTGAAGAGTGGGAGAGCATTGAGTATGGCACAAGGCTTTGCAAGCCGTTGAACTGAGTTGAGATAATCGCGAGCCTATCCGTAAAAGTCACTCGTCTGTCTGTTCTTGAGTACAATGACACATAGCTTTCGAAGAAAAGAAATTGCCAACTTTTTCCTGGGAGATCTTATTAGAGAAACTATAGTAGTTCGAGTCTGTCGCCACGGATAGACGATGCTAGCAGACCACACCTTCACTTACCCGCATCGAGAGCGATTCGCGCACTTACAGGCTCTGAATGGCTTCTGGCAACTTCTCCATGTCCTCGAGGAATACGTCAAACTCCTTCTTGACTTCGTTCATGTCCTCGTCAATGTCATCCGTCCAGCGACGCACGTAGACTGTCCTCATCCCACACGCGCGGGCGCCTCTCAGGTCGTAGGCATGCGCGGCAACCAGGACCACCTCGCCGGGCTCCAGCTGAACTAAGTCCAATGCTTTGCGGTAAGCCTCTGGGTTTGGTTTGTAGACGCCGAGAAGCTGGCTCGAAAGAAGCATATCAAAGCTCAACCCGGATGATTTCGTAAGGTCGAGCTGTAGCCGTGTCGTGCCATTCGCATGAACAAAGACCTCGAGCCCAAGTTCCTCACGGATGCACCGGATTGCTTCGCGGACTTCAGGCCAGGCGGGCTGCGCATGCCATGCCTTGACCAGGTCGGCTTTCTTGGTCTCCCTGAAGCAGGATTGTATGCTCGGGGACTCATTGAGCTTCATGTCCAGAATGCGGGACAGAGTTATGTCAATGTTCTCGACAGGTAGGCCCTGGTTGTTGCGCTCACTGGTGGAGACAAAGTACCGCCGTCGCCAGTCCAGCGCGAACTCGGATGCTTCATCTTTCGGTACATTATCCGGAAATGCACTCGTGACTGCAGCATGCCAATCAAGGCATGTGCCCATGAAGTCGAAGAAGACAGCCTTGATCTTTAGGTCAGTTGTCGCCATTTTCTTGAGAGGGCGCAGTCACACGGTCACAACTGTGATCAGTCCAAGTCAGGTCGTCTTGCCTGTGTGTTTATAAGGTGGTTCTCAACTGTTCCGCGTATTACAAATGGAAGCGTTGCTGAGATTGTGCCTCCCGATCTTGATTGGTGTAGTTGCTTACACACGCCCTGTGAATGACTGCGGCGATGTAGATCCGTGGAGGGGCACGTAATCCAGGCCCATCACGACATCAGTAAGGAGTTTCGAAAAGGTGAATCCGTTTTCACTCGAGTGCGACTCTGAAGCCAGGGAGTCTCCCACCAAGATACTCTCGCAGATAGATGACTGCTCCGCCCATGATCCCTTAGGCTTCAGTCCAAGTGCTGCCGCACTTAAGGACGAGCTGCCGTAGATGCATTTTCCGAACATGTTCGGTCTGAAGCTGTACTGGACGCGAGTTCAGCATATGCAGCTAATGGCATGCGGGTCACACCATAGAAGTACGATTTCGAGGATATGCACTGTTGTGAAATCTTTGGCAACTAAACGGCAGATAGATGTCCCATTATGTGTGTTTGAGACCAAGGTTGCTCTGGCTGCTTTTCCATTGCATCTTCGACCACAATTCTACGTGTAGAAATGAAGACACAGTGCGTGTCTAGCCAATCCGCACTCCACACTGTCCAAGCTCGCGCATCGTGAAGCTCCAGAAAAAAAGTTTCGCCACAGATCCCAACCAGCTCTCCCAGCGCGGAATTCTCTTTTCTCTTCTTTTCTTTCTTGGCTTTTGACCACATATTCCCAGAGCTCAAGTCGTTCCGGTTGCGCAGTCGTCTCTATTCGGCTCCCGTCAGAAGCTGTCTGCCATGTTCGAAAACCTCTGCACCCTCCCTCTCGACGCCGAAGTCTTCGCGACGGCTCTTCACCCTAGCGAGCCAATTCTAACAGTCGGCACTTCAAGCGGCCATGTCGAGACCTTTCGTCTGCCTTCAAGTGTTGGAAGCTCGGATGACGGTGGCGAGGTGGACGGTGATACGAGCGTATTGAGTGACGGCAAGCATAACATTGAGAGCTTGTGGAGGACGCGCCGGCACAAGGGTAGCTGCCGCTGCCTCGCCTATGCGCACGATGGATCATGTATGTTCCTTAATACACTCTGCATGCCCCAGAGGTAATCCCACTGACACCCTTTTCTTGGTTAGCAATGTACTCGGCCGGTACCGACTCTCTCATCAAGCACTTCGACCCTTTGACTGGCAAAGTCCTCTCCAAAACCGCCATCCCCTCCTCCACCAGCGCTCCCGATGCGCCCTCTCTGCTCCACGTTCTCAGCCCTCAATCTCTTCTGTTAGCCACTGACTCCGGCGCTCTTCACATTTTCGAGCTAAACCCCGATGCGAATGGTGCGCTACCCCGAAAGCCGACACAGACACACTACCCTCACGCAGACTACGTTTCCTCCATCACCCCGCTTCCGCCATCCGAGGAGAGTACCAGTGGCTTCTCGAAGCAATGGGTCAGCACGGGTGGTACGACGCTTGCTGTAACTGACGTCCGACGTGGCGTTCTGGTCCGAAGCGAAGACCAAGAGGACGAGTTGCTCAGCTCCTGTTTCGTGCCTGGCCTAGGGCCCAAGAAGAAGCGTAACAACGGCATGCTTGCCATTGGATCTGGTTCCGGCGTTCTGACACTCTGGGATAAGGGCGCATGGGACGACCAACAGGAGCGCATCATTGTCGACAGCGGCGCTGGTAAGCGCGGCACGGGTGAGAGCATCGATGCCGTCGTTCTTGTTCCGGAGGCTATGGGCCTCGGCAAGAAAGTCGTGTGCGGCATGGGCGATGGCAGCCTCCGCGTCGTCGACCTTCTCCGTCGCGACGTCAATGTTTCGGCCAACCTCCGCCACGACGACCTGGAAGCGGTCGTTTCTCTGGGCTTCGACTCCGAGAACCGCCTCATTAGCGCAGGAGGAAAGACAGTCAAGGTGTGGGAGGAGCTGACGGAGCTTCAAGGTGGCGAAGACGAAGAGGAAGAGGAGGAAGGAGATGGCAGCGATGAGGAGGATGAGGGAAAGGCTGCCAGCGGTAAGCGTGCTGCAGAAAGTGACAGTGACGACAGTGATTCCGACGGCGGCATGCAGGAGATGAAGCGCAAGGCTAAGAAGAGGAAGGAAATGCTCAGCACCAAGCTCGGTCCTATGGGAGCACATGGCATCCTCGGATTCGAGGGATTAGATTGAGGCTAAGGCGTCAGGAGCAACACGCCGAGCCGATATGTATGCATAAAAGGAATAGAAACACACGATACCCAAGAGATTCCAAACTACATTTCGTGTATATGTGCTTTCATAGCATGCAAGGCGAGGGTCACAGGACTTGAAGATGGGTTTGCAGGGAACCATATCTGCTTTAATCAAATCAAGTGGTCTTTCCATTAACTGTGAAAGACAGCCGAGGACGCCACTCAGCAAGGAAGTCGCCGCCCAAAGCGCCTGCAGCTTAAACTCCGTCGTTTACTCTGTTAACCAGATGCATCGCCTCCCAACTTTTGCCCCTTATAGTGCCAGAAATTCGCGTGGCGACTCCCCTCAACTGTTCAGTCTCCTCCTCTCCTGACGCATCTCATTCATAATTCGTGGTAAGAGAGAGGTCCGTACTCCGTTCATGCTCCAATGGTGGATTTTGAAAGTGCAGTTCCGCAACCGAAAGCCCAGAGGCAGCCGTGACCAGAGGCCCGGCAACCTCGAGCAAACTCTTGAATTGCGGTAGCAAGTGCCGGTGTCATGCTTCTAATAAAGCCTATGTCGCGTATGCTGATTTTGCATCGCTTCCCGGTCTTGGGTTTGGTCTTCGGCCGAGTCAGGAGAGGACCGGCGTGAGCCCAGAAATTTGTTCGCTCATCCTAGACCTTGTTCCGTACGTAGTGAAAAGAAAGTTTCGTGTGTTGATGTTGTCCATACGTGTTAAGTATACGTGTCGAGAAAGGTTTGTCTGTTTTCCGAAAGGTTCGAAAGATTTGGCGTTCAGCTTTAGACTCCAGGAAGATGTATGTAGCTCCACGAGTCGTCATCATCGTATGAAGATCGCCGCTCTGCGGCAGCTAAGGAGAGAGTCCTTGGCGCTGATATCTTCTTTGGCGCAGTGCTCATGCCAGTCAGGTCTTCGTCGTAAATGATAACTGCTGGCATGACTTTGGAGCTCCTGTGGCCCATCTTATGACCATCAGCCGCGAGCAGGGGTGACATCTCGGAGCCACTGTACGTCGTTGGGATGCAAATGTGAGGAATTCCCTTCCGAATACTGACAGCTTTGGCCAGACCAATGGCTGATCCTGCGCCAACGCTTATGACTACGTCGTGTCCTGTGATGCGTGCTACGGCATCATCTACCACCTTTGTAGGAACGTTTACCACGGCTGAGTCAAGAATCCGTGACTCGAGATTCGGAATGAGTGCTTGGATGCGGCGAGCGAGAGCGATGCGTGAAGGGCTTGAAACAATGAGAGGTTTGGAGAGGTGCAGTCGTCCCAGCTCGTTCGGAAGCTTGGATATCGTGCCTGGCCCGAAGACGATGCGTGGCGATTCGTGGACAAGGCTGCTCTCACAACTGCTGCCGTTGCTGAGTCGATTGTTCTTGTGCTGTGCAGCTCTCGAGGTACTGGATGTAATTGTACTGCCGCTTGTACTGCGTCCAACTTTCAGGGCTGGCGAGCCGGACGAGTGTGAAGGAGGAACCGGAGAGGTTATAGCCGTAGTGGCAGGTGTCGATGCTGTGGTCGGGACTGGTGAGAAGGCCGAAGAGGCGGCACCAGCAGGCGTAGCGGACGTGACGGTAGTAATCGTCGTCGTGCTATCCCTGCCCTTCAGTTCGGCCGGAGGGGCGTTCATCATCCTCCGGAAGACGATAGCATCTGCATATATCTTGCGATCGGTCGTCGGTGGTTTGCAGATTGAACGGAACGGCGTGGGAGGGGCTCGATCTACGGGACAAAGAAGAGGTCCGAGGATCGAGCCAGACAGAGCCACCCCGTGACGGCGGCCAAGGGGGGACAAAGTGGCGAAATGCCATTTGGCAGTGCCGTGCAGGTGTGAGGGGGCCTTTGGAAGAAAAGAATGGGGTGGAAATAACGAAAAGTAAGAAATCCCATGTTCGACCTCAGTGAAAGTGGGCAGGTGGATGAGGGGGAGACTGTCATTGGTTGTTACCGTAGCCCGTCAACGACAGTAGACAGCTAACACGCCTGACCATTGGAAACGGTGAGCAGAGTAAATACTAGGTAGTGAGTGACAGATGTGGCGAGTCGAGGATCAAGTGCATTTGCGGTTAACGGACTGGAAGGTCCGTCAATGAGCATATGAAAGGTTGCAATTGGTTCGATCGATTCCAAACTCCACCAGACCCTTAGCGGTGATCCTCCACGGGCGGGGTGAGTGTAGCGCACTAACTCTCTGGTCCCTGGATCGAGAAAGTCCGTACTAGCTCCTTCCAACTGACTGACTTAGGCTGGAAGCATCGAGAGGAAGCCCGGCTGCTCTCGTTGTTTGAGCCCTTTGAGGTGCCGTTGATGCATCCGGGACGCCTGCATTGCTTTGGCAGGGTCTCATTGCGGGATGATCCGAGCTGCAACAGGCCAACATTTGGGAATTAAGGAGGCCTGTCACGTGTTTTAGGTCCCAACCAGCTGACTCGCCGCATGCAGCAGAATGCCAATTGCTCACACATGGGATTTTAGAAATCCCATGTTGGCATGTTGCCACCCTGGTTTCCCGTTTCGTGTCAGAACTTGGAGTAAGTTGCCTTGTGTAGTCGTAACACACCAACCTGGCAGTCATATAACTTATGTCCATGTGCACTCGTCTGACATAATACACAAGCTAGATTCTGCGGTGCGGTGCGGTTCGTTACCTTAACTGAAGGCTGGTGAATATAGGCAGGTCATGGCCCAGGTTTGCGTCTGTCATGTAGAACCTCAGAAGGTTGCTTCCGCATCTGCACGCGAACGCACAGTGTTATCCTTCGTTTCCAGATATTCCAATATCCTTTAAAAATGCCTCCTAAGTGCGTGCAAAATCAGCGATCATCTTCAGGCCAGCTGCAGTGGCCAAGAGGTCTTTGGAGTCGACTGGCAATCGACGTACCCTATACTAACTATCATCCCCTCCCGCCTGCCATTCCTGTCGACACTCTTATGATCACTGATACCAATTATGCCGTCGATTGATTTAAGTTAGAAGTAGGATCTGGTGGCTTATTTTGGGCAGAGCTGGGACGCAGTGGCGTTTGTTCTGCATGTCAAGGAGTACTTTTTACTAATGAGACGGGCATGTTGGAGCACCATCATCTTGGCGACGTGTAGATAAGAATCAGTACAATTCCGCAATATCTTGTGTTTTTATACTGTACTTCTCTGTGGCTGCCTGCGTTTCGACTCGCCAAGCCTCCTCCTTGAGCTGTTTTCACTATCCTTGCTAAGCATAAATGACACAACGACCTTAGCACTAGGCAGCCGACCCCTAAAGATGCAGATTGCCATGAATCTGATAGAGATCGGGTGTAAGGGTCTTCACACCATTCCAGCTAGTTCGTGTACAGACTCTCGTGGCTTTCATTCTTGCTCAGATACTTGATCTTCGTACAGTAGTGCGCCCGCAGCTTGCTCTGTTCTACTGATCACCAGATCAGTGGCGTACAAGCTCGCAGATTCGCCCCCTCCCTTTCATAATCCAAATCTGAGAAGACAAACAAGAAGAAAGGATCGCGAAAAGGCTCATTGATTGCAAAGATTGATCAAGGTTCGGTCTCGTCGAGTAAATCTCGAGATGGCATCCCCGAGACTATTTCCTCTCAACTGGCGGATGAAAGCGCATTGGAAAGCACCTCGACTATATCCAGCATCGGAGCTCGCCGTGAATGTTCACTATGACAAACTTCAGAGGTGCGCCGCGGGCACTGCGCGCGGCCTTATCTCCTTATCAGCAGCCCGTCGCCGTCGCCATGCTCTCCCAATGTTCCTTATCTGCTTCCCCATCACCCACCCAGCACACCAGCTGGGGCATCCTGCACCGGGTCGTCGCTGTGGCCCCCGGCATCAAGCAATGCTTTTTCCCTCTCCCGGATCTAGATCGGACGGTGCATCATGAAGAAGCTGCACGAGCTTGGCTGGTGGGTTTCCGCTTGGGCCCGGCCGAGATGAGTCTGGCAACGTCCCGACAATGTTGACGATGGAAGCATTTGTGATGACCTGCGACATCGGCGCTGAAACAGTTCCATTCTGAACAGACGACAGGATGAGAATCTCGACAAGCAGTACCAGAAGCATTCGCTGATTATAGTCGTCGACTTGTTGGCACCGGACGAACCTGACCCCGAAACATCACTACTCAAGCCTCAGGCTTGCTCGGCAAATCATTCTTGACAGCGAAAAGATTCACCGAGTCGAATGTATCAGCTGGTATCAATAGTATCTGAGCTTCGTTCAGCCACGCGACGATCGCCCACCACCAAGTGCACGATAACCGTCGCGACGGACATTCTTGAGTTTACGCCAACTTTAGGTGGCGGAACCGGCCGACGTGTTGCGCGCACCTGAGCGCGTCGATCCCCCCCACGAAGACCCTGCCGGACCAGCACAGGCCTCACCCATCCATCCATCAACCACATGTCCGGCGACAGCTCACTGTACAGACCACACGTTCCCATCGCTTCCTCCCGGCCGCTGCACCGGCCATCACCTTCTGGGGGGGGGGCCCCATGTTGCAAAATAAGCGGCTCCACGCTACCGCGGAGACAGATGGGCGCCCTGTCCCACTGATAAGCTCTCGACTGACGAATTGGAAGACGACGACACACATCTTTCTCTCAGCCCCGGCCTTAGTGGTGGTGATAGAGAAATGCAAGTTCTGATACCGTTTACCATCGACAAGGCAGTGTGTCGTGTGCTTTACATTTACTATATAACTCGCCGACCTGCCTCTCTCCACAATGCATGACTCGAAAGTCTCCTCATCAAACTCGATATTCGAACATTGATTGAACAAAGGCTTCAGCAGGTTCGCCGCCGTCAATAACCGCCAGGATTCAGCTTGGTTCGCCTGTTCATAACCGCCACCCATCGTAATCCAAACTTCTCTCGACTCGAGAACCCAACATCACAATGGACGAAGATCACGGCCCCCAGTCCATCGTTCCTCATCACGATCCCTCTCCGCCTCGCAAGACCATCTCCCAGCGTCTTCGCTCCGTCGTTACTGCATTCACCACCCGCGATGGCCTCCTCGGTGACTACGACTATGCGTTTCTCTTCACCCCGAACTTGCCGTTTATGAAGCGGTCTCGTCGTGCCAGCCCTTTCTTCGGTCTCAATGACAAGATGCCGGTTTTCCTGGCTTTGCTGCTTGGATTCCAGCACGCCCTTGCCATGTTGGCTGGTGTCATCACTCCTCCGATTATCCTCTCCGGTCCCGCGGGCGCGAACTTGACTCAGGATCAGCAGCAGTATCTCGTCTCAACGGCCTTGATCGTCTCGGGAATTCTCTCCATGATCCAGATCACCCGCTTCCACATCTACAAGACTCCGTGCGTCGAGACTGTTTCTTCAGGAATTATCAAACATGACTAATGATCACTTAGGTACTACATCGGCACTGGCCTCATTAGCGTCGTCGGTATTTCTTTCTCTGTTATCCCGATCGCCACCGGTGGCCTGGCTCAAATGTATGCCAACGGATACTGTCCTTCGGATGCACAGGGAAAGCGCCTGCCCTGCCCTGAAGGCTACGGTGCGATTCTCGGAACATCGGCCGTCTGCGCTCTCGTCGAGATCTTGATGTCCTTCATCCCTCCCAAGACTCTTCTCCGCATGTTCCCTCCTATTGTCACCGGCCCGACAGTCATGCTTATTGGTGTTCATCTCGTTGAAACTGGCTTCAAGGACTGGGCTGGCGGTTCTGCTCTCTTCAGCAACCCAGCTCTACCCTCGCCTCGCGGCCTTCCTTGGGGCTCTCCCGAGTTCCTCGGCCTCGGTTTCTCCGTCTTCATCACCATCATTCTCTGCGAGCGCTTTGGAGCACCCATCATGAAGTCCACCTCCGTCGTCATCGGTCTTCTCACAGGCTGCATCATCGGTGCTGCCTGCGGCTACTTCAGCCACTCTGGCATCGACTCTGCACCCGCCGCCTCCTTCATCTGGGTTCACACCTTCCCGTTGAGTGTCTATGGTCCCCTGGTTCTGCCAATCATTGCCGTGTACATCATCTGCGCAACTGAAGCCATCGGCGACATCACGGCCACCTGCGATGTCTCCCGTCTCCAAGTCGACGGCGGTATCTACGAATCCCGCATTCAGGGCGGTGTCTTGGCCGATGGCCTCAATGGCATGCTCTCCGCCCTCTGCACCACCACACCTATGAGCACCTTTGCTCAGAACAACGGTGTCATCGCCCTCACTCGTTGCGCGAACCGCAAAGCTGGCTATGCATGCTGCTTCTTCCTGATCATCATGGGTGTGTTTGCCAAGTTCGCCGCCAGCCTCGTCGCTATCCCCAAAGCCATTCTGGGAGGTATGACTACGTTCCTGTTCTGCGCTGTCGCCGTTTCTGGAATGGCCATCATCTCCCGAGGCGGCAACTTCACCCGCCGCACTCGCTTCATTCTCACTGCCGGTCTGGCTATCGGTTATGGTTCCACTCTGGTCCCCGACTACTTCGACAAGGTCTTCACATACAGTGGCGACAACAAATCCCTCCAGGGATTCCTTGACGCCATTACCCTCATCATGTCGACCGGTTTCGCGGTCACTGCCGTCATTTGCATGATCCTCAACCTGACTCTGCCCGAGGAGCTTGAGGAACCCCTCGAGGCTGACGATGCGGCATCCAGCACTGCTGGTGTTCCGACAACTACAGCCATTCACGGTGGCAAGCCGGATTCAAGGGCCGAGAGTGAGGAGATCCATCCTGTTGATGGTCCCTCTGGTGATGCGTTCAAGGGCGAGAAGCAGGTCTAAGGATTTTATGATCTCATGAAAGATTGCAAAATGGCATTGTAGCATTACTTCGTTCACTCTTTCTGGTTGTTCTTTGAAGAGCAAAAAGTTTTATTGCATTATACCCTTTACATTGACTCCTGGTTCCATGTTTGTGATAACTGTCTGTGTGATACTGAGTTCCTTCCTCCTTGCAGCCTTTCGTCAGACTGGCCAAGACACAGGGATGTGTTCTGGCTAGTAGTGTCCAACCATAATCAATCAAAGTCGAATCTGCGTCATAGAAGGTCTGTCACATCACAATATCATATCAGGCACAAAGCTTTTTAAGCCGCAAACAAATGAAGGCACCAGACCTGAACTCCTAGTCGACCCCCGCTCCAGCAAGACACCAGAGCAAGAACCTAGACTGTAGAAGCCCCGACCCACCGCCGTTCCCTTTCCCAATTACTCCTAATAATATCTCACTAGTAGCAGTCCTCTTTGCTTCTCGACTCCTGGAACCCTCCTGCAACTGGAACTCTCTCCTTCAACTTTTCTATGTTCGCGCCGGAAAGGACTTGTTTCATAATGTGTTCCAACTTTGCAAATAAAGCATAGTCTCTGGTTCTCTTTTGTTTCGCCGCAGACGCCATTCCCCCCATTCCTTGCATAAAGAAAAGGAAAGAAGAGGGTGAAAAAAAGGAAATGGACATAAGTACTCCTGATATGGAAATAAGATGTGGGTTGAATACAAAAGTCGAAGTAATTCGGTAGTGTTTCGCTCTGGTGTTTTGGTATAGTGAGAATGCAAGGTGACGATATGTTTCATTTTCCTCTCAAACATCCCGAGCTTTGCGGGCAAGAAGTCGCACGTTGTCGACGAAACCCTCAATCAGCTCCGGGTATCGGTGTGGTGCGCCGCTCATTGCTTTGCGTCCTTGGTCGATGAGAATGCCAGGCGCGAGCTCAATCTCTAGCTCATGTTCTTTCTTGACCTAAGTTCAGGAATGTAAGTAAAATGTCATCTCGCTTGCAGGACATATTGGGAGCACACTTACTCCTTGCGGGGTAGTCTGTGTTACTTGAGTCAAGTCCACCTGGTAATGACCTTGTGTATAACTTAAGCGGTCCTTGTTCCTATCAGGCTGTCTTTCCGTGCCTTGCATGCTTTCCAACTCCTCAACGGATCCATCCCAGTCCATTTCGAGGTTGATGCTCAGCCGACAGTCCATGACGCTCTTGGGCATGTGGAAGTCAAGATCTGCGACACGAGCTTTGACGATCTTGCCAAGGAGTTCTTTCGTCTGCTGATCATGGGTGACACGAACACGTGGACGCTTGTTGTTTGGAAAGCGTGCACGCATACATGCCGGAAGACGATTTTGAAGCTCGGGCGACAGGTCAAAGAAGCGGTCGATTTCGCGACGGTGCTTGTACTCGACAGGCACGCGGCTGCCGCCGCTGCGTTTAGGATGAGCATGAAGGACGATGTCATTAAGGAAGTCGTTGAATCCTTTATGGTTTCCCTTGTGCAGAGTTAGCGTGCTGCTCCATGGCTGACTTGGCAGGGTTCGGCAAACTTACTTCACTCATACTACTCTTGAAGATCTGTGTATCTTCAAGAATACACTCTGACGCGGCACCCAAATCGACACGGTGATTCGTTCGGCGGTCGATAACCGTGCCGAGCTTTGCCTCAATTTCGAAATGGATACCACGACTTTGAATCTCGCGGAAATCCTGGCAGTTGATAACATTGACGAAAAGAAAGTCGGCGACCATTTTCGAAACTTCTTCGATTGGCTTGACGCCCGTCAGACAGGGTTCCCAAGGCCCAAGGATGTCCTGAGGACCCTCTGGAGGCGCAACAGCGGGGGCGGGCTGTTGAACTCGAGATGCTTCGGGTGATGCATGGCGACTACGACCTGCGCTTTGTGGTTTGCTTGCACTTGCGCTGTGCCGACTGCCGTTGAGATGTGCAGGTTTCCGCTTCTGGAGAACGTAGTTGGGGTGCTTTGGAAGGCCACCTTTCAGAATTTCCACGCTCTGAGCCCACCGAGGAGGAACAGCCCGGCGCAGGCGCCTTCTCCTTGGTGCAGCTGGTGATTCTGACTTTACAGTCGTTGCGCGTGAATGAGGGTGGTGACCGTTAACCTCGGAGCGGGCCGTCCTAGCCTGTTTTCTCTCCATATCTTGCGGGCTCATGTCGATGTCCTCTATCTTGCGCTTCGCCGGGGTGATATTCCGATCTGAGTCGATCACCATTGTCTGCGGATAAGATGTTCTGTGCTCGTGTTCAATAGCCGTCGGTGGTTGATGATGCTGATGTTGCAGTTGATGGGGTTGCAGGTCTGCATGATTCGGTGGAAGAGGATTGACTCGCGTTTTGGGGCTCACCGAGAGGCTTTGTTCTCTTTCGCGGAGGTGTTGAGGACGAGGGTGGTGTTCAGTGATTGGGGAGCCAAAATTACTGTGTGACGTTGAAGATCTTTGTAGTGCCGTTTGAGGATGGGATGGCATATGCGGCGACGGCTGTGCTTGTGCAGCAGGCATGTTTGGTGGCGCGGCTCTTTGTGCGTATGGGCTGGACGGCTGTTTGTATGTTCCTTCAGCAAACCCTCCACCTACAGGTGGCCGTGCAGTCGTCGTCGTATGCGCTAACGTCTGTCCACCGCCCGGAGTTGGTGGTTGCGATGGTTGTCGCTGGTACCCAGCTGGTGGGTGTGCTGGGGTCGTGCTCGTCGGACTCCCGTGATAAGGCGGCCCATGGTGCTGCTGGCTATGTGCAGATGTCGGTGTCGTTGTCGAGTGTGCAGAGTGTGAGCGCTGATGAGGTGGGAACTGCGGTGTACCGCCCGGCGTGCCCACAGGAGGCGTCTGAGGGATCGCGTGCTGCGGTTGTTGCGCGTACGGCCCAGGTGGTCCAGTAGGGGTGCCTTGAGGATAGCTTTCCTGTCGCTGATGCTGATATTGCTGCGCAGGGTACTGTTGCTGTCTCGCCACTGGACTCGTTATCTCGGGATGACCCTGTGTTGGGAATGGATATTCTCTTGGGGCAACTGGACCAGCAGATGGTGTGGGAGGATGACGGTACGAAGATGGCGAGGGAGCAGGCATCGATCCGCTTGGAGACCGCGCATCATGTTGGAAAGAGTTGACAGACTGCAAAGGCGGCGGCGCTGGGCGTTGGTACGGCACAGGGGTCTGATAAGGTGACTGTTGGGGGGGATAAGGCGGTTGTTGCGAGGGCGTATGGTCATTCGATACAGATCGCCCAGGGGAAGGCTGAGGATGAGGACCTGGAGGATATTCGCGATAACCTCCGTATTGCGCAGGACTCTGCGATGGACGGGATGGAGGCGGTTGCTGTTGTGGCTGTTGCTGCTGCTGCTGCTGCTGCTGCTGCTGCTGAGCTTTCGCAGATGGCCCCGAATCGTTCAGGACCACCCGTAGATCCATGTTGACGGTTATGGCTTCTGCGGCGATACGGTATTGCAATTAAACCGTCCGCACGGACGTCGTGTCTGTACCTATCTCGCCTCGAATCTCCCCATGGGAGGTTTGGCTTGAGCTCGGGTTATCGTCGCGAATTCGTTGGTCGAGGGTGCGATATTGGCTATCGTTGTGTCGCACCAGGATAGATAGGACGCGACGTTGAGATCGAACCTGGTCGAGACACGGCAGAAAAAGAAGCCCCGACGCTGAGATTGAGGCAAAGTAATTGTGGTTGAGCCTAGGCTCGCTGCGAGAATGAGCGCGCGATGTCGCAATCGCACATCGTCACGCCGTCAGTGAGACGGCTGGAGGCGATTGAGAACTGGCGATGAGTCGCGCAGGACAGCTGCAGAGACGCGAACAATGGGCGCAGAATGCGTGGAACTGGACAAAATTGAGTCCAAAGGGAAAATGAGGGCGATGACGCGGACCAACAGACCCAGTAAAGCCGTCAAAGAGAAGGGATGTTGGTGGGGAGGCGACGGTGTCTACACGATGGCCGTAGCGCAAGCCATGCGGTCGCAGCGACGCGTAGCTGGCTGAGCAGTCGCAGAGCGGGTCGGGGATGGTTGGAAGAGACGACAGGCAGATGTCGTCGTTACGTCGTCGGATGCCTGGGGAGGGGAGGGGGAGATGATGCCTTGTTGGAAGGAAGAAAGCCGTTCGGTGATGTTGGTTGGCAGCAGGCGACCAGCTGGCGACTAGGAGAGAGCTCTGCTAATTGCGACGTTGCTCCTAGTGAAATGTCACTGCCGGATCGTCTAGGCTCTTGTCCAATCGATGGTGCAAGTTCAACTTTTTTTTCTGCCATTTTTGTGAGGCCAGGCTGCATCTAAGGCTGTTTCTGGCCGGGGTACTTTGTCTGTGCGCCTGGAATGGCGGGACACTGAGGTACCCTGACCAGGGACCCAGGGTTCCACTTGGGGAGGTTGGTGTCCAGAGATATCGGAGAATTTATCTCTCTCGCTCTCTCTCCCAAGTTTGGGCAATTCTTTTCGTATTTTGCACAGTAAAATCGGGCTCGGCCCTGCTACTGTTCAAACAGAGCCTTGAGTTGCTTGAGCTCTGCGTTCTGCCATTCTGGAACCTTGCCTTGCCACCTGCTTCCTGTGCCACCGCCTTTGATGTTCGTCACTACTGCCTTGACCTTGTCCACCATTGATGCAACAGCATCCTTGTCGCCTGAGATGATGACGGGGCCAGTGCCCTTTGCTTCTCCTATGGCAACCACCAACGCGGCACCATTTCCTGTAACTGTGTCCCCAACCTCGCCAATGATCTTGTTGATAAACTCGATGCCGCCATTGGCTCGATGGACCAATGCACTCTTGCCGCTCTGGACAACGGCCCTGACGCGCTCACTCTCAAAAGCCGCGATTTCTAGGAGGAGCTTCTTCTCGGATCGACGGGACTCAAGCAAGGACTCAGTCATCTCGCCGACTTTTGTCACAACTTCGGATGGAGAGGACTTTGATGATGTCACTCTCGCTATTGCGCTGACTGCCTCGATAGAGGACGTGGCCAGTTTGAGGGCTCGGTCTCCGGCCATGAACTGGAGGCGGCAATTCTTGCCATGAACTGTTTGTGATCCTCCAAATATAATAAGGCCAACGTGAGATGTCTGCTGGAGATGGGTACCACAGCAGCTATCATATGCGTTATCATTAGCAACAGCGACAGGAGACAAGATGAAGCACAACTCACGTGTTTGCGTCGAAGTCTCCGATGTGGATGACCCGAACCACGCCGTCCTTCTTGTCATAATCCTCTGGTAAAGAGCTTGCTTTGGCATCATCAGGTGTCTTCAAGTAGATCTTATGGTTATCTCGAATCATCTGTGTGCACATGACTTGGATGCTGTCCAGCTCTTCTTGTGTTGGCTTACGCGGGATGTCCACGTAATTCATCGAACCTTCACCACCCATGCCCCATCCGAGGGTCTCTAAGTCGGGACAAACCTTCCTCATCATGGCAGAGAGCAGATGCTGTCCTGTGTGTTGCTGCATGTGGTCCCATCGCCGTCTCCAGTCGACAACTTGGCGGATCTTTTCGCCGACCTTGAGAGGCTGAGGCGAGTAGAGAACACAGCGCAGGCCATGCCTTTGGACGATTCTTATAGGAATTTCTTTCTCATCCTTCTCATCCGTTACACTGAGAGTGCCGTGATCGCTCGGTTGGCCACCGCCTGCTGTGTTCAGTGGGTGTTCACCATGAACGGAAATATGCCTCACCTTCAGGGAACAAGACGGAGTCCGCGCACTCAATCATCCATTCATCGTGCGTCGCGACCTCTTGCTTCTTCTTTTTTCCGCAATTTTGCTCGGGTTTCGCCGCCTGGACACACGATACAACAACAGTATCCAGCGTCCTTTGGTACGAATCTGACTGGCAAGCCAGTGCCCCGACAGCGCGCCCTTTTATCAGGGTGCGATCTGGTAGATCCATGATGAGGCTTAAGCAGCTCTGTTAGACAACGATCAGGAACTGCTTTGCAGCTCTTACTACCCAGTTCCAAAAGGAGGCGCAATAAGTGGTTCGGTGAGGAATCATCTGGAAGCTAGATGTTGGTGATTTAGTGGCCTCAGTCTTGAGAGGGCGCCCCCCCCGACAGCTGTCCGTGGCATCCGCCACAGGGACATTTACATGCCCGAAGGGGTTGCCCCAAGTCTTTCAATCAAGAAATATAAAAACAAGTTCATCCGGGCTTGGTTATTGACCTGTAAATTTAACTCACAAATTATATTTCACGGGCTGCCTCAACAAGATAAGATGTCCTGCAGAGGAAGACGGGACGGTCGCTATACAAGCACTCTAAAGATAGAAACACAACAGCACTCATGAATTACTTCAGAACCATCATCCTTGATGTGAGCGGGCTTAGATACAGAACGTCCTCACTTTCTCGAGAATCTGCTTCGTGTCCGCTTCCACCAGCCGTCATTGCGTTGCACGTCCATTGTTGTCTCCATTTCCTGAAACTCGCGTCTCCCAGTGGCGAGATCGACAGCCTCGGGTGAATAAAATGGTGTTTTGTGATAGAGCTTCCATGAGAAAGTGTTTAGTATGAATATAACCGTGCCGAGATACTTCAGGACAAACAGTGTAGGTTTGAAATGGGGGATGAAAGCGTCGTATCCTGAGAAAAGTCAGTGCCGGCTCACACAACGCTGGAAACCTACAACAGGGAAGCTTACCGTTGAAGACGATGACAATCAAAGAGATGAAGAGCGAATAGTAAGCGCCGTAGGGCTGGAGTGGTCCTATGTATGGAAGGCTTTCGTCAAGGATGCCTTGCGCCATGCGGGCTCTCCGGAAACCAAGGTATGAGATGAGTATGGCAACCCAATTAAGCACCGCGAACACAGTGACAATGCTAACGAAGTACTGGAATATCTGTGCGGTGCCTTTGCTGGCGTTGAGATAGCCAAGAGCGCAGAATGCTGAAGCGGCTATTGTGGCATACATCGGCACGCCGTTCTCAGCTGCCTTGGCAAAGATCTTCGGCGCTTGTTTATCTTTGGCAAGACCATAGAGGGATCGAGAAGCGCAGTAAATATCTGTACATATTAGCATTGCATTATGCTTCTTCAAGGAGGGAACGTACCGGAGCTTGAGGCGCTGAAAGTGAAGATGAGGAGGCTTGCGTTGACGAAGTCACCCATTGCCTCGACTCCAGCGATACTAAAGGCAACCACAAAAGGCGAAGCACCTTGATCATGTTAGTTGCTCTATAACCATTTAATCATCACTGAAGGTCACAGAAGCTTACCTGCACTTGTTGCCTGCCTGGTTGCACCTATCAGCTTGTCGCTGTTGTATGGCACGGCCATACCAAGGACCAAAACGCTGAGGATATAGAACACCGATATTCTCCAGAACGTCTGCTTCACAGCTCGTGGAATGTTCTTGCGCGGGTTCGGTGTTTCCCCGAAAGTCATGCCCACAACTTCGGTGCCAGCATAGGCCCAACAGGCTATACACATGGTAGCCCACCAGCCGAGGAACTGGCCCTTTTCGCCCTCGACCAAGTATGAGGCAAAGGCACCTGGGTTGTTCCAATAAGAGAAGCCGACGTTTTTATGAGTCGGACTTCCACCTAGAGCGACGACTAGGCAGCCGATGATCAGAACGCACATCGCGAGGACCTTGGCGCAGCTGAACCAGAATTGCGTTTCACCGAAATGCTTGACGTGGAGCAGCTATCGTGTGTCAACATGAGCTGCACATCCATGCATTCAGAATTGAACTGGGAACTCACATTCGTGACGATTATGCCGACCCCAAATATGGTGATCCATATGGCTACATTCAGATCGGGCCGCCAGTACTGGACGACAAGTCCACAAGCAGTGAGGTTAGTCGCCGTGGTCACGCCATACTTGAGGAAGTAGTTCCAGCCAGTCGCGAAGCTGTGTTTTTAGAGTCAGCATCGCATCACGGCAGGGGGAGTAGATGGAAGTGGTCGTACCCCAAGGCTGGATCAACCATCCGGCCTGCGTAGCCTCCGAAGCCCTTATCCATAGGAACGAAAGCGGCCATTTCTCCCAGAGAAGCCATGACCCAGAACACAGCCAAGCCAACCAAGATGAAGGAAATCAAGGTCGATCCCGGACCACCTCTAGCGAGAGCTGTGCCTGTTCCAATAACAAGACCTGTCCCAATGGCACAGGCGATACCGAACATGAACACGTGATGAGGTTGGAACTCGCGCTTGAGCTCTGGCTCGTCATCGTGGCTACCGGAGACATTGGGGACGGTGTTCGCGTTCGCCTTCTCCTGATCGACATCTGCTGAGGATATGTTGGCCATGATGAAGGTATGGGTGAGAGCATGAGGCCGAGAACCTCAAGAACAAGACATTTGAGAGAACAGAGAAATATTAATGAATTTCTTGTGGACATGGCTTTGAACTATGCGGTCTTTATACCTTCTACTTACTACATAGCGTAGAGGGTAGTGTCCGGAGTGTGGTGTTCTCCGGTGCCCCAGGTTTGACCGTGATACCTTAGGCCCAGTGCTACAGGTGAGGGTTCAAGACGGATCAAGGTATGTCTGTGTCTTTTGGTCATGATTGTCACTTCCCGCCACCGGATTGAAGGCTACATCAGGGCGATTCCAAGACCGACAGAGACGATATCACAGTGCAGTAGCACATGAAGGTGATGTCGTGCGGATGAGTGCTGAGTGGCTGGAGATGGGGATCAACACAAGGTGTGGGCGGGCGCTCTTGTTCACCACATTTGGTCAAGCTGCGATGTGCTGTAGAGCCCACTAAAGGTCTGCCACTGGCAAGGTCAGTTCTTGGCCTGTAGAGTAGGTGAATAATCTTGCCACTTAATTCAGGATTTGTTGAGGGGATATTATATGTGCTAGAATTGATCTGGTCGCATTGTGCTCTAGGTTTCGACGACGTGTGGGTGCCTAGAATCCGTCAGTTTCCGATACTCGCTGCGAAGGCGCGAGAACACCGCTGTGGCTCGTCATGTAAAAGAGGACCACTCCCCCTGCACACTGCACAACATCATCGTATCTCAAGGCGCATCGCCCTCTCAACCCCAGCATTGCCCACACCATGGCTGATTCCGCTTCAAGTCGTCCTCTCACCAGAGACTCTGTGCTTGAGGCACATGGGATCATTAAACCTTTTATTCACCGAACACCTGTCGTCACTAACTCAACCTTGTCCGCCCTGGCTTCAACGTCCAGAGAGCCCAAGGACCTCGAGAGCACACCGTGGGCCGGTCGAGACCCAGCGAAGCCTAAAATAAGATTATGGTTCAAATGCGAGAACCTTCAGCGCGTAGGAGCGTTCAAGATTCGAGGAGCGTTCCATGCCATTGAGCGACTGAAGCGGGAGCCAGACTGGGTGGAGGGAGGCGGGATGCAGAAAGGCGTTGCGACACACAGCTCCGGTCAGAAGTGTTGATCCCGATCATCGGATGAGCCCGACTGACGATGGAAAAAAAATGCAGGTAATCATGCGCAAGCACTCGCGTTGGCTGCACGCACGGCAGGCATCCCAGCACATATCGTGATGCCCAACACCACGTCTCCTCTGAAGAAAGCTGCCACTGCCGGCTACGGAGCAAACGTCTCTTTCTGCGGCAACACAGCGCCTGAGCGAGAAGCTGCGGCTGCCAAAGTCGTCTCTGAGACCGGGGCACGACTCGTCCCGCCATACGACCACCCTGACATCCTTCTCGGCCAAGGCACCGTGGGTTTGGAGCTACAGGAACAGGTGTTGGAGGACCTCCCGAGCGGACTGAATGCTATCATGGCCCCGATCGGTGGCGGCGGTCTGCTGTCCGGCGTAGCTCTGTCATGCGAGGGGACCGGCATCCAAGTCTTCGGCGCCGAACCTTCCGACCAAGACGCCGATGACTGCAAGCGAGGGTTCGAGGCCGGGAAACGGATCGAGTCGGTGTCAACCATGACAGTGGCTGAAGGTCTGCGCACCCCAGTCGGCGAGATTCCGTGGAGCATCATCTACGAGCGGAGGCTTGTCCGTGACATCTTCACTGTCAGCGACCAAGAGATCATCAAGGCCACGCAGCTGCTCATGGAACGGGCAAAGCTGTACGTCGAGCCGAGCGCTGCGGTGCCCCTGGCTGTGGCTCTCTACAACGAGGACTTCAGGAAGATGGTGGAAGCAGAAGGCGGAGAGGCTGGATGGGATTTGGGACTTGTGCTGACGGGCGGTAACGTTGCGACACAAGACTTGGGGAATCTTTTTTCCTCCCTTCTATAGGGAATCGAATCATTCAGACCGTGCTCTTCTCTTCGTATACGCCTTTGAGAGCATGAGACAATGCTCTACGTCTTTGAAAACCATCATACCCAGAGTTGAGTGGCCCGTTCTCACTACCACCGCAGGAGTGTGACAGCCTGACAGTCCCGGCGGCCCGAGAATGCTATGCCGAAGGAAGCTTCAAGACCCATGCCGGCGTCGACAGAGAGTTCACAATGTGTAGTTTGTTGGCCACTACCGCCACGGGTCGGCAAGGGTATCGTGGAGCGCTGGGAGGTGTATGATACTTGTAGCGTCCTCAACCAAGTGGGCTTGCACAGGCAGCCATTCCACATGCGGTGCGCGGGAGCGCCATTATGGGTCCCGTTGTTGTCTTTGTCTGTGTCATTGCAAGATGATACGACATTTTTGTCTGGATGAGAATGCAAATTGGCCTTGTTCCAGTGCTGTTCCAGCAACACATAGCATATGATAGGTTTTACGGCAGGTCGTGAAGCCGCAAACGTCCTCAGTTGCTGCTACAGTGGACTCCGTACGCCTGCCAACTACTAATTACTCGTCATGTCAGACCCGAAAAAACCCCCTGAGCGATGATTCATAGGCCTTTGATGCATGGTCTGGTACCATCTGGGATATGTTGGGTATGGCATCGCATTTTCGACCCATTACTTCGATGTGTTCGACCGCTGTGCTTCGCTGGACTTGAGCTTCTTCGCAAGCTAGTAGAAAAAAGTTTTGAGCTTCAAAGCTGAGCTATCCAGATCATCATGGTCCAACGAGAGACGAATAAAGGGAAAAGGAGAACGGCTCGTTCCTATCCCCTAAAGATGCGGCCGGCCTTTTCATATGATAAGCGTCCATGTGGGTTTGACGTTCCAAGTGCCCCGAAGAACCAAGTGGGATGCAGCACTGTGCTAGACCAGGAAAGGTCGCCACTACCACCGTGATCTTTCATCGTGCACCGTAGGTCCCATCAAGCTGCCAAACCCAGAGTTATCGATCCCTTGTGACGAGCTGCGGGTTTCCTCCACACATTCAGCAAGAGTGCGAACAATTTTGAAGTCAGCTACCGGATGCGAATCACAACTCCACAAACATCATATGGAGGGACATGTATCGACCGGCTCGGCCACGACCCCGGAAGACTACCATCACACGCTCTCGCTCGGGCTGCGAGGGATGCCGTCAACGGAGAAAGAGGGTAGGGTCGACCCTCCCTTCTGAAATCATACAGATCCCATTTCTAAGCGTCATGCGACACATAGTGCGATGAACAGAAGCCACGGCGCCGAGCATGTCAGAGACTTGGCCTGCACTGCAACTATGGTCAAACGTTCCAGTTCAGGAGTGTGTACGATGGAGTCACCCAAGAAACCAACAGCTCCCCGGCCCGAGCAGGACTAGGCGCCCTTGATCCCGGATGCAATCACGTCAGGTGTCAGCCACAGACCATCTCTCCAGATCTGGCACCGCCGCATATGTCCATCGAATCTCGTGGCACGTTAGTCAGGGACTCAGAATCCGGCAGCCTTTATTATGACACCACCGTTTCCGACACAGTACCCGAAGAAACACGTACTACTGCTGGTGTTGACAATATCAACCTCAGTGCAGAGTTTCTTCAGGTTGCAGCTGCAAAGATCAACTCCGACAACTCTCTCTACGACCCGGATAATCTGCTCTTCACCCAAGAGTCGCCGCCCCTGCTGGAGCCGCCCGGACAGATCAAGAGCAACGCATCTGGTAGAGATCAACGGTTAAGAGCGCTACCGCCCTTGTCTATCCAAGAAGATGCCTCACCACACATCGCTGCCCATTCGGCTCTATATGAAACAGCTTGGCAGGATTACTGTGTACCTGCCTTGCCCCCCATACTCAAATACGTCGTCGACAGCATTTCGACATTACCAGCAGTGATAAGATGGTCTGCATTGGCCTTGTCGGCAAGTCGGTTGAGCCGTCTTCAACCTCAGAGCGCCTCCAATGCAGCCCAACCCCCCCAACTCCGACCAAACCGGACTCACTGGATCGCAAGTCAGCAATTCTACTGCTCTGCCACAAGAGAAATCGTATCATGGGAACCAGCAGATAAACGTCAAGATGTCAGTACAATGATTCAGGCTATCCTGCTTCTGTGCTGCCTAGAATCGGCTACGGGGAACTTTGAAGTCTTTCGTTTGCATTCCGAGGGCATTCAAGCGCTTATCAAAGGCGGAATTAAAGCGATACTCTCTGTTGACTTGGAGGGTGGTATCCGTCTCTTACAAGCTTGGGCCCAAACAAAAATGCACAGCTGGTGGCTGCGATGCCATTTCGATACACCGCGCTTCCTCCTCTCAGATGTGAGTTTCAGGGTTGAGCCACAGCTGTATGCCTATCTCTCCGTCAAGAACACTAGACGAACGTCGGTAATGGTCAATTTATGCGAATCGTACCGCCTCGACCTGTCTTTAATTATCCGTCAGTTGGGCTCGATAGAGTTACATGCGTTGGGCTTAGTCTCCCAGCGGACGATTGCTGCTGATGAATTACTTTCGGCCAATGGCCTCGCGCTGGACGAAGATGAACTGAGGAAGCAGAGTCGGCTTCTCAGTTCTTGGCTCTCTCATCGCGCTGATTCCGATCTACCTTTCGACTCGGCGTCTGACACTGATGCTGTCACGTTCCCTTGTTCTAACCTCTCGGTCAGACCACTGCTTTTTAACACACATGCCGCCGCGATGAACTACGCATACTACACGACTGCTCGTATCATACAAGCAGCGAGCGGTGTCAAATCACTTTGCTCGTCTACTCTGGAGACTTCCAACATCCCAAAAGACGAAACTGCACATTGGTCGCTTCTTCTACTTCGCATCGCTGCCGGGCTGCAGTGGGAGAAGTGTCTTAATCTGAACACTTTCTCAATTGGTCTCTCGGGTCTCCTTATGGTCTGTTCGCTTCGTTGCCCAGATCTTGATGTCTCCCGTTGGATACAAAGTTGGGTGGAGCTGCGCTGCAACGGCGAAAACTCCGAGGAGGGCAGTTTTCCGGTATCTCAAGTTCGGCGTACTTTGAGCCTTTTGAATCAAGAGCGCGCCAATGGTATCGATGTTGTAGCGGTCTTCCAGCCGAATGAGGACGAAGGGCGCCAAGGAAAGGCGGATTCTTATCGGAACCAGAGTCTTACCTCGGTCAGGCTTCTTTGCCGGAGCAGGAACGGCGGGATCTACACTGTTCGACACAGAACCATGTAGTCCCAAACAGAAACTAATTTACATTCTGCGTAATGCCCAAAGGAGAAGATGAGCATGGCCATACTCGTTCCTCGAGATCGGGAAAAGCGGCTGGCTCCTTCCGACCGCAACCTGAGCTCTTCTCAGCATTTCTACGTAGTTAGTACTGTGCCTCCTCAGTGTGATGGTTGCGATCTGTTTTTCGGGTTCATAGTATTGATGTTGTGTATTTGACTTTTCTCTGAAGACTGTGTTTGGCGTGGGTTTGCGGTTAGGTGTGATACTTTTGGCAACTCTGCTGGGCATACCACCCACCACCGGCACCACCTCAGATATCGTACCACCAATGACTTTGTAACTCGAGGGGAGTTGCTGATCACGGTCTCGTGTTGGAGCCAACATATGCTGACTTCCTGCCTGTCCATTGACATTCCGTTGGGTTGCTTGCTCACCCCTGCTGAGGCTCTGCGGGTGCATTACCTAATCATGCATTAGGTAAGTCGTCGTGCAGGAGTGGGTCCCGCCCCGTCGCGACAACGAAGCAGGAGCTGCAGGCAGGAGCTGTGCCTGACGTGGACCCTCGTGCCTGCTCTCGATCCGTCATCAGTTATCACCCGCAAAACAACCTCCACCTTTCCCCTTCATCTTCTGTACACTACAATCATCGCACATCCCGCAATCTACAGCATCGACGGCAATTCGCCCTCTGAACTGCTTCTAACTGAAGCTCGCGCTCCTTCACCCATTCCCGACACTGTGGTACGACTCGCCACGTCCGCGCAAACCCGACGCCGAGCTCTTTCCGCGCCCTTGTTAGGATGCCTGGCCTCGTTTCGGCCACCGGCGTTCTCGCCTTTCTGGCTGAAGATGAGCCCGAGCTCAAGATCTTCGCCCTCCAAACCCTTAATGATGATATCGACACCGTTTGGACGGAGGTTGCCGGTTCCTTGAGCCAGATGTGTGTACCCTCCTCCCTCGTTCTGTGTTGATCAAAGCTAACCTTAGCCGTCCGATAGTGAGGCTCTTTACGAAGACGAGTCCTTCCCCGAACGTCAACTTGCCGCTCTCGTCCTTGCCAAGGTCTATTACCACCTGCAGGCTTACAACGACAGTATGGTATTTGCTTTGGCAGCTGGCGATCTGTTCAAGCTCGATGCACCCAGCGAATTCGAGGAGACCATCATCTCGAAGTGTGTCGATCAGTACATTGCCGTCACGGCCGCGAAGGACACGTCTAGCAAGGCTGCGAATAAGGATGAGCTTCCCGAGCTGATCACCACATTTGCCAACAACGACAACGCCGTCATGTCGCCCACGACACCCTTCTCTCAGACGACCTTGCCCCCGAAGTCGCTGCTCTCTCGCGAGTCCATGGATAACACCATGCTGGAGGCGACATTCCAACCCGTTGGAAAGAAGGGCCGCTCCGGCTCCATAGTTGAGCTTCCTGACGAGGCCGCCGAAAATGCCCTTCACCGTGTCATCGAGCGATTGTTTGAGAGCTGCTTGAGTCAAGGACGCTACAGACAAGTCGTGGGTATTGCTGTCGAGGCCAGGAACCTCGAAGTTCTTCGCCGTGTTATCAAGCGTGCCAGTGACGACGAAAAGCAGTCCAAGTCCAAGGTTCCAGAAGGCACCCCTGGACCGGCAGAGGAGCTGATGGACTACACGCTCGGCATCTGCATGGACATCGTTCAGGAGCGCGGCTTTCGTCATGAGATCCTCCGCCTCATTCTTGATCTTCTGAACGAGATCCCGAATCCCGATTACTTTGCTATTGCCAAGTGCGTCGTTTACCTCAACTCCGACGAGGAGGCATCTCGCATGCTGCAGACACTAGTAGAAGGTGGCGATCGAACCTCGATTGCGAACGCCTACCAGATCGCGTTCGATTTGTACGACAACGGAACACAGGAATTCCTCGGCAAGGTCCTTGCAGCACTCCCTTCGGGCGAACCGCCAAAGAAGGAACCCGAGGCGCCTGCCTCGAACCCCGACGAGAAGGAGAATGAGCCGCTCCTTGAGAACCAGCAGGACACTCCGGAGAACGAACTGCCAGACGAAGTTAGCAAGGTCTACAAAAATATTCGATCCATTCTTGACGGATCGAAAACGATTCGACTGAACCTCGAGTTCCTCTACCGCAACAACCGTACAGATCTGTCCATTTTGAACAAAGTTCGGAACAGCCTCGAAGGTCGCATCTCTATCTTCCATACTGCGGTCACCTTCTGCAACGCCTTCATGAACCAGGGCACTACCAATGACAAGTTCTTCCGCGACAACCTTGAGTGGCTCGGCAGGGCTGTAAACTGGTCTAAGTTTACTGCGACCGCAGCACTTGGCGTTATCCACCGTGGCAACCTTTCTCAGTCACGGAAGTTGCTCGAGCCGTACCTCCCTAGGCAAGGTGGTCTCAGCACGGGCTCCATCTACAGCCAGGGTGGTGCGCTTTATGCTTATGGTTTGATCCATGCCAATCACGGCGCCGACGCTCTGGACTATCTCAAGACCCAATTCTCCGATGCAGAGGATGAGGTTGTCCAACATGGTGGTGCTCTTGGCCTGGGTATTGCAGGCATGGCTACGGGTGATCAGGCGATTTTCGAGAAACTTCGCGACATTCTTTTCCAGGACTCTGCACTTAACGGCGAGGCTGTTGGCCTGTCCATGGGCTTGATTATGCTTGGCACTGCCAACGTGCGGGCCATTGAGGACATGCTCACCTACGCTCATGAGACCAGCCACGAAAAGATCGTTCGTGGTGTTGCCATTGGAATGGCTTTGATCATGTACGGTCGCCAGGAGGGTGCCGATGCACTCATCGAGGGCCTGCTGAACGACCCAGACCCGACTCTTCGTTATGGCGGTATCATGACTGTGGCACTTGCCTACTGCGGTACTGGTAGCAACAAGGCTATTCGTAAGCTTCTTCACGTTGCTGTCAGCGACGTCAACGATGACGTACGTCGTATTGCGGTCATGAGCTTGGGTTTCATTCTTTTCCGCAAGCCTGGTAGCGTTCCTCGCATGGTCGAGCTGCTCTCGGAATCATACAACCCTCACGTCCGCTATGGTTCCGCCATGGCCCTGGGCATTGCATGCGCCGGTACTGGTCAGCCCGAGGCCATTGATCTTTTGGAGCCCATGACCAAGGATCCTACCGACTTCGTCCGTCAAGGTGCGCTTATCGCTCTTGCCATGATCATGGTGCAGCAGAACGAAGCCATGAACCCCAACAGCGTGGCTCTTCGCAAGACCCTGCGCAAGGTGGTCGGTGATCGCCACGAAGATGCCATGACCAAATTTGGTGCCGCCCTTGCCTTGGGCATCATCGATGCTGGTGGCCGCAACTGCACAATTGGCCTCCAGACCCAAACGGGCAACCTTAACATGGCTGGAATCGTCGGTATGGCTGTATTTACACAATACTGGTACTGGTTCCCCTTCACCCACTTCCTTTCGCTGAGTTTCTCTCCCACGGCTATCATCGGTCTGGATCATGACCTGGAGATGCCGGACTTCAAGATGCATTGCGCCAATCGCCAGAGTCTCTTTGACTACCCACCTGAGCAGGAAGTCAAGGTCGAGGAAGGACCTGCCTTGATAGCTACAGCTATTCTCTCTACTACAGTCCAAGCCAAGCGCCGGGCGAAGAACAAGGAGAAGGCTCAGCGCCGCGCGAGCATGGACCTTGACCCTGCGCCAACGAAGAGCTCAGACAAGATGGATGTTGATGAGGAGAAGAAGGAGGACGAGACGACCGAAAAGCCTGAGACTGAGGAGAAGGAATCATCGAGCACCGCCGCCGCCACGGAGAGCAAGAAGAAGCCGGAGAAAGAGAAGTTCGGGTTCGACATTGACAACATGTCCCGTGTTCTCCCCGGTCAGCTGAAGTACATTAACTTCCCCGCTGGCCGCTACAAGCCAGTCAAGAAGGTGAGCGTTCTTGCGTCAATCTGGACAATGTGTTTAGTACTAACTATTGTATAGCCAACGGGAGGTCCACTCTTGCTTCACGATACCCAGCCGGATGAACCAAAGGTGCTTCTCGAGGAGATGCTGAAGAAGGTTACCACCGAGCGGGCTCCTGTTGCTGGTCAGCAAAACGGCCGCGGTGGGGCAGGCCGCATGACTGGCTCGCGCGAGCTGCTCGGAGCGCTGCAGGCACCGTCTGGTAGCACCAACGCGATGGTTGACCAGCTACTTGGATCTAGCCGCTCGCCTTTCGACATGCTTACTGATCACATTGGCGATGGGTCTGGTGCCGCCGCAGCCGCAGGTGTGCTCACTGCTGTGGACGAGGACGGCGACGATGATGAGGAAGCTGAGGTTCCCAACGAGTTCGAGTACTACTCTGATGCGACCGACTCGGATGAGTAGTTCTTTGTGGATCGGTAGAGAGACCTTTGTACTAATAGCATACAAGGTAATACGACAAGGCCGCGTTCAGTGAGAGGGTGATTTGATAGTAGATGGCGCGGAAGGAGGCAGATATTGTACATCTACAGCTTTGTACCATCACGTAGTCGCGTCATGGTCGCTTCAATCCTTGTCAGTGACAGGCTCTTTTGTGTCAATGTGCTCAAAGCACGAGGTTCTAAAATTATTATGATATCATATCTGTAGGCTGTGCATGATTTAGCCTCCGGGTTTGTATGATGTAGGACTCTGACCCTTGGACCATTTCCTGAGCTTTCGCCACCGTCGTACCCTGCCCCTAATGTTTAAAGTGAAAAAAGAAAAGCCCCAAGCTGGGATGCGGTTGCAGCTAATTCTTTGGCGGTTCGTTGAGAGCGCCTGGGGAGCAATCAGCGCAGATCTTCACTCTGTGCCATGCTGTCGTAAGATTTCCCCTGATATTCCACGTCGCTGCATGGCTCTCCGGCTGGCTATTGTATGCTTCGTCTGTAGCCTTGACGATCAAGGTAGTACATTTCTTCGCCGTTTCCGCTTCTTTCTCGCCACCCTGCTTCTCCGTTGTGGTGTCACTTTGAGAGAAGGTAGAGAGCGGGACGTCGCCATCGTAGCGCCAGCGTTGCCACGTCCATGCACCGTGACCAAAACACGCCGACTTGGAGCCGTCACCTCCTGCAGTATTGTTGGACGATGAAGCCTTGCAGTCTGGGAGGAGCTTGGCTTGCGTCCAGGATTTGCCGTTGTCGAGGGAGATGTCTACGCGTACGATGGCGCGTCCACCGCCGGAGAAAGCGTAACCTGACATGGACACTGGACGAGCGGCAACCTGCGCCTGATCTTCGTCGGAAGCACTCGATCCTAACGACTGTTTCTGCTGCTTCCAATCTCCGAGTTTCACCGTTGTAATGGCGCTCTGAACAGGGAGCTCCTGAATGGCTGGCGCAGCATCCCAATCCACCTTTGTCTGGTTCGGCCCAAAGCACTTATAGTCTCTCCGCTGCCATTGACTCGGGCTTTCCTCCTCACTCAGCGTGATGTGCTTGAGCCACTTCACAGATCTGGCTGCCACATGGCCAGGTACAATAGCACGCAAGGGAAAACCATGATCCCGCGGCAAGGGCTGACCGTTCATGCTGTAGGCTAGCAGCACATCGCCCTGCGGATCTACTGCCTTCTTGATTGGTATTGATGCGCCATAGGCTTCCAAGCCCGAGAACTGTACGTGCTTGGCCTCACTAGTGCCGTCCATAGCCGACGAGACGTCGAGTCCCGCATCGGCGAGCACGTCTGCCAAGACGACGCCCTCCCAGGATGCATTGGATATGGCGCCGATGGACCATTGCAGACCGTTCGCAACGCGTCCTGATCCTTGGCTCATATCTTTGCGGCGATTACCGGAGCATTGGAGTGCGGCTGTGACCTGCCGAGGTTTGAATCGAGTCTTGAGATCGGCGAGGGTGTACTCTTTGGTTGTTCCATCGTCGAGCTCGACCGTCAAAACATGCTCGTCGGGGTTTCGGACTTTTGGCACCCACATATGATTCCGGACGTAGAAGAGCTCGTTCGGAGTGAGGAAAGAAGCCGACATTACTTCCCTCGGTGTTTCCGCATTCTGCGGCTTGGCCGTTTGAACGATGAGGTCTTTGTGTCGGGTCGGGTCATCTGCAAACGGATCTTCGATCTCTTCTCTCGCTGGTCGGCCGTCTTTGAGGTCTTGCTTATGGACGTACCCGATGAGGTACTGGTCGAGGATATCGTAGACGTATTGAGTTTTGTGGATGGCGAAGATGTCCCAGTAAGGGTCAATTGAGCCACCAGCAGCACGGAGGATGACCGAGCCTCCTGGATGGGCGGGTATCCAATCTGTAATATCATAGACTTTGTCTTCGTGAACAACCCATGGGTTCCGCGACGAAGAATCGTGCTTGCGAATTTCGGACAAACGGTAGCGAGGTCGGCTAGGGTCGCGATCGTCATCATCAGTCGTATGTATGTCAGAAGCAACGGAAGTTGCGACGAAAGAGGACGTCGCTGTCGATTGGAACTGGCTGTAGGCGAAAGCTACAAGGCCAGCCCCGGCCATAATTGTGCTGGCGGTCGCATTACGCCGACTGTGACTCGATCGCGAGGTCGTCTCAGCGCGCGTCTTCGCTGAAGAGCTGTATGCGCATCGTCGTGACGGTGCCAATTGCGACCTGCGTTTGACGCGAGCAACGGCCCGGCAGGTATTGTACAGCCGTTGTGCGATTCGAAAAGAGGGCGGCTGAATGTTCATGATCGAGGTTTGGAGAGGCGACCGAAGGAAAAATGACAAGTAGAGCCAAAACTGATCATCCCCATGAGAAAAGAACTAAAACGGCGCAATCAACTTCGGGATCCGAGGGTTGTATGTAAGGTTTGATAGGAACGAGGACATCGTGAAGCTAGAGCTGGGAACTAGACCGAGAAGGTAGGAGCTACCTTGCTATCGTGGAGGGACGAATATTAGCGAGGGGTCATCATGTTTGGCGTGATAAGGCTGTTGTAGGATTGGTAGATGTCTTGGTAAAGCAAACTCTAAGACACGTTGTTTGCGAGGTCGGTGGCTGCTAATATCTCGTGAGACCGTGTCATGGGTCGAAACTAGGGAGAAGCCAACACGAAGTCTCGGTGGCCGAGGGGAGCCGTGGTGCGGTCAGGTTCGGCACAAGATTCCGTTGATACAGGGGCAGACAGTGGCAGGGTTCAGTGAACGTGGTGGTGAGCTTAAGCGCCGCCAGTGGTCAGGAAAACCCATGATGACGTTACATGGGGTTAGGGTTACCAGACTTCCAAGGGTTAGGGTAAATGTTTGAGCGACGTCAACGACTTTGGATAGGTCGTCGAGGTTGTCTTTTTACCTACTACGTGTGATGTTAGCATTCTACTTTGTTCTTTACATTGAACCTTCGAAACAGAAAGAACTAAAAGGGAAGAATGGCGCATGAACCCTTAAAAAGAACAATTTCTCAGTCCACGCGAATGAGCTATCGCATCGGCCGTGGAGAGCAGGGTGTTCTCACGTTCGAACCCTACAAGAGTTATCTCCTCCCTCTCTGGCGGTTCCGCACTGTTCCGGTAGCCAGGAAAAGTGCCCAGGATCTATGGCACAAGTTCGAAGAGTTTGACGAGGAAGATGATTTCGTGGGGATGGATATGACGCGAAAGTTCATCCAGATGGGCTACACCCGATCGAAACGGTACGCCAATCATGCCGGAGGCAGAAAATACAAAAGAAGCGACGGTGAGAAAGAGAGGAAACAGGAACTACCGAGAAGCGAGGATCACAAGGGCAAGAAGGAGAAGGAGGCGGCGGCTGAGGTGTTTAGAGAATATTGGGACAAGTGCAAGGCTCATGAGGGGTATCAGCTCAAGAAAGAAGCTTTCCAAAAGGAGCAGAAGGACTGGCACAAAGCGAATCCACCGGAGGATTCCTGAGTACCCTCATGCCATGATACTCTGTCCTTGCTTCTGCTCAGTTTCAACCAAAAACCCACAGCTGCAGCTTGCGGAACCGTAGCATCACGAAAGAAAGCTTTGGCCTGCCGAGCTGGCGTTAGTTCGGCCTTCGCCAGCTTGCTCCGGCCATACCAGGCCTCTCCTTTGGCTCGGCTTTCGGCTTCCTGGTCTGGTCCTCCTTGTCCTCTCCAGGTCGCTGGGCACCACCAGATTGTGGCCTCGCGATGTTCACCCTCACGCCAGCACCGCCGTTGAAAGAGTTTCCATCAAGGGCTTTGACAGCCGCCTGCGCCTGCTCAGGACTCGCCATGTCAACAAAGCAATGATGGCAGTTGTCTCCCTGGTCTGAGGTGTTCCGCAAACGGAACGGGATCACACGTTTGCCTACCGCGGTCCTGGGGGCCTGTTAGTATACTCGCCAGTGGTCACGGTTGCTGGCTGAACTTACACCTCGAAACCGGAGAAGAAGTCTCGCATCTCTGCATCGTTCTCTTGCTGGTTGAGCATCTTTGGCAGTCCGGACACAAACAGTCGGCGGCCATCGTTACTGGCCGCATGCACGTCAATAGGCTGCTCGGTGCGGTGTTCCCTTCTACCGGCGGACGGACTGCCGGTGGGTGCTTGGGCAGCTGATCCTCCCCTCCAGTCACCCCAGCGTTGAAAAGTCGGTTCCCGGTCCTGGTGCTTGTTTCGCTCATATGACTTGTACCTTGGTGTTGATCCCTTGGCCTCGCACGGCCCAGTCTTCACAGAGCGACCGAGGACAGACTGACCATCCAGGACGCTCAATGCGCGCGTGGCCTCCTCGGCACTGGGCAGCTCAACGAAGCAGTAACCCGGGTTCCGATCACTGATGGGGTCAATGGACATGTGGATTTTCTCATGAGTGAAGCCGTGGCTCTGCAGCAGGACCTCAATATCTTCCGGCTTGGCCGTGTACCGGAGGCTGCCGACATAGATGCGGCGGCCCTCCTCAATTGCGCTCCTGGCGTCGTGATCGTCAGCCATTGTTGCGGTGCGGTTTTACTGCGAGTGGCGTGAAGCTGTGAAAAAATAAGGGTCTGCCCCGTATGGGAATCTTAAAATGAAGCAAACCACGATAATTCGCACGACGGGTAAAAGTGGAACGCCACCAGCAACAAAACGTATTCACGTGATGGAGGTTCGAGGACAAAGGAGGCAGTGCACGCTTGACCATCTGTCCAGGCTACCTGCGATCGACAGACAGACAAACCCGAGGTGTACAGTACGGATGTTAGAGTTTTGCAAAAGTCGCAAAGGGCGGTGACCATACCTCAACCGTTCTTTGGTCGCCTTCTGCCTCGAAGAGCAGTATGACTGGGTGGCTGCCTACCTCCAGCTCACTTGGGCCACTTCAGCGCAGGCTCTCCCTGCAACAACGATGATCTGTAGCCTCGAGACACTTGCAGCCGTCCTCCGATCAGTGAACAACCTACCAAGTGTCATTTTCTTGGCATGCGACTCAGATTACTATCTCGCATGCAGTGCCCAGCACATCCCTCAGCCTGTGTTCAAGATTGTCTTTGCTATGATATCGTCTAGGTCAGCTACAGAGGCCAGACAGTCCTGAACCTCTGAAAGACAGTGAAGAGAAAACACTGGGAAGTTCAATGTATACCTGCGACAATCCTGTTGGCGTTTTTCCAATTGGCTATCCGACCGACTGGGATCTTGCGCATCCTTTCAATCCAGAATACGAAGACTGAACAAGCGCATCACCAATCACCGTCGAGGAGGGCGAGCAATCATGACGAATCGTGAACTGATACAGTCTGCCGAAGATAGGCACGGTCAGGTAGAGGAGTGAAAGGCCTGAAGTCTCTGGGCGGGTTCTCGTGTCCAGCGGCCTTAGCAACTCAGAACCAAAGCATTGATGGCTCTGGAGCTTGTCGAGCTGGCCCCCCGGGCTACCTGCCACAGAGTCAGACCAATCGAGATCAATCTTTCAGCACATTTCCTGCATACACTTGACGCCATTCGCGATACCAAGCTTCTGCTACGCGAGCTCAAGGCTTTCCGGGAAACGAACAACATGACTGAGTCCTGCAGCATCAGTTTGAGCACGCTCTCGAATCTGCGTGATGAATGGCTCACTGTCTTTGACTGGGAAGCTGAACAGGAGGAGATGAACCAGCGAGCAGCGTAGGCCTCTCTTTTCTGCAGGTTCCTGACAGAGACAAGCTGTATGTAGACTAAACAAATTAGAGGTCACAGTCTAAGGGCTGGCTATTCACTTTGTGCACCACAAGTCCCCAGAATCGGATGCCATTCCTCTGATAGTCCATCATGGGTGGTCAGGATCATTCTTGGATATAGCTCCCTTGATACTTTGATACCGCGCCTGACGAGACACGAACAACTGGACTATGAACGAACCTTTCACGTTGTGATCCCTTCGTTGCCTGGATACGGCTTATCGTCCCCTGCTCCAGATGGCTGGTACACTACTGACTTTGCACGAAAATGCAATACACTCATGACTGACATCCTTGGCTACAGCCGATATGCAGTCCAGGGAAGCGACTGGGTCTGCCGCTCGGTTGCATACCCCATCTACACGAACCACAAGCAGACTGCCGGGGCCGCTCACTTTTCGCAGATCCCATTCGCCCCCTCAGACATGGGCACAGTCTTAAAGAGCAAGACATGAAGCACACGCAAGATGAAGACTTCCTTCTGCAGAGAGGTGCAGCCTGAACGAACTGAAAGTCCACGACAGGGTCTGACCCGCGGCAAGGCACGGGCCCGTCTCTTCTCACTCACAAGAGGATCATTCACCATGTCTCATGGTACTATCTTTAAAGACCTTCGTGTCAGCGGTGCACATATATGCGCAAACCCCCGGACGGGTGAATTGACAACTACAGCATGGCTGATGCAGATGCGCCAAGGCTCTTCAGCCAGTTCAAGTGGAACACACAGCGCTGTGGCCGCGCGAGATGGCTGCGAAAATTGGTAGCCTGGTATACTACAAGTGTTTGTGCATATTTGATTTCCTTGGTGAACATTCAGCCCACTCAATGTGCGAGTTTCGTGAGTTTGACGGACATTTCCCGAAGCGGGACGACCCTGATGCTGTGTCAAAGGATAAGGTACCTAATTATCCGTCAGATCGCCAAGTATTGGTGAGACTCTGTCTACCGCTCACGGAGATAGTGTATACGGCGTTCTTCTAGAAAGTCTTATACAAGACAGTGTCGATTTCATCTCAGATTTTAGCTGGCAGCGAGAGATAGATCCGTTCCCGTCATCGTCCAGGGCTCTTCCGTGATCGGCGCTCTGCTCCGGCCCATCCCCGACTATTGCGGGGGGAAGCCGAGCAGCTGCCCACGTACGCTCCTCAATCATAATTCACTGTTCAGCTTCAATCCTTCAGGCTTAAAGAAGAGCTCTGCTTTGAAGCATAGGAGCGACAAGGGAAATCCGAGAATGGTGACCGCCAGGACGCAAGGCCAGCTCCGCCAGGCACTGGGAACGCTGACGCGTGTTGCTCGACGCAGTGCGTTGCTCTCTACGCAAAGCCAAGCCTGGAGATGCCAGTCGTTCTGCTGTCCTTCCAATGCCCGAACACACCGAGCTCAGACAATTCGATCACTTGCATCATCGACCAGATTGGCCAGCGCAAGGGCCGATCCAACCCAGATCCAGAGCAGCGGCAACACCAAAGACGGGCGAAAGCTCAAGCCACGATCGTACCCCAAATTCGACAACCTCGAGGACGAGAGGCTGTACCGCAAACAGCACCTGGCTGCTGCGTTTCGCGTCTTTGCCGACCGTGGGTTCGATGAGGGCGTTGCTGGCCATATCTCGGTCCGTGATCCGATTCTCACCGATCATTTCTGTGAGTAAGAAGTGATGGTTCGTTGTCCTACCTCTTTGTGTCAACAACTGACACGTGTGAGCAGGGCTGAACCCGTTGTCCATGCACTTTTCCCTCATCAAAGTGTCTGATCTGATCCTATGCGATGAAGACGGTAATGTGGTCGAGGGGAACGAGTGCGTGAACGGGGCAGCGTTCGCCATTCACTCCGAGATCCACAAGGCGCGCCCAGACGTCACGGCGGCATGTCACGCTCACAGCGTCCACGGGAAGGCCTTCGCCGCCTTCGGGAGAGAACTGGAGATGATCACGCAGGATGCCCTGCGGTTCTACAAGTCCCACGGCGTCTACCGCGACTTCCGCGGCGTGGCCGTGGATGCGGAAGAGGGACGGCGGATCGCGGCCGCGTTGGGAGACGGCAAAGCGGCCATCCTGCAGAACCACGGACTCCTGACAGTGGGCAAGAGCGTGGACGAGGCGGCCTTCTGGTTCATCAGCCTGGACAAGACGTGTCAGGCGCAGCTGCTGGCTGACGCGGCGGCTGCCGGAGGGTACGAGAAGCAGATCATCGACGACGAGGAGGCGGCATTTACCGCCCAGCAGGTTGGAGGACCGGACAAGGGTTGGCTTGCCTTCCAGCCGTGTGAGTCAACATCTATCTCCCTGAATGGAGCCCCAGACGGGGCGGGTTGCTGACAACCATGGCCAGACTATGACGAGCAGCTGGCCAAGACGAAGGGTGACTTCTTGAACTGAACCGTGCAAGGAGATAAAGAACCGGGAAGGCGGGATCGTGGAACTGGTTCATGCTATAGAGGGGTGGCTGGAGAGCGAGACTGGCTGATGTCCTCCATTCATTGCCCAATGATCCTGTTTCGTATGAGCATGAGCCTGAGACGTGAGCATGACAATGGCACCATCGCTGGAGAGCATTAAGAGGATGCCTGTCAACGATCTTGTCCGCCCCTTGCAGCATAACTCAGATATTGTCCAGAACAGGATTGTTACACAAAGCCCTACAGTACATGCATATGAGATGAAATGAGATGGTACATAACGTTACTGTATGCAATAGTTGTATGTAGCAGCCTGGATGGAGTCAGCTGCCGAGTAGGTACAGTACCATCATAGCCAGTCACAGGAAGCCGAGAGTGGTTCCACTAGAAAGTGTAAATGATGGATGATCAGGGGTCCAATAAGCCAAAGGAGAGCACCGTGAAGACGGTTCACGCTCGTTCGTCTGCAGCGCGTATCCAACGCGAGGTTGCAATTCTTGCGTACCGTTGTCTATACTTCTGTATGTACATGACGGTGGATCGCTGCGCCGCCCATCGGCCGAGAGAACTCCACATAAAGAGAGAGAGTAAGCACTAACTTAGCTTGTGCAGGGGGGAGGGGTCCTTTGTCTTTACTGTACTTAGTTGTAGTGACAAGCTGACGGCCCCCAATGTACAACTAGCTTTCGCTTTCAAGGGGCTCGTGGGGAAGGGTACTGTCCTTTTAAGGATGCTGGACTGGCATGGCCTTGATGACACGTGCTTATGAAGAAAGTAAGATGGAGAGAAGCGGCAGGGCTGCCGTCACTGCACTGTCACGATGAAAGAGGTCTTGTGTGTGTGTAGACGGTGACTCACTGTCTCTTCGGCTACTCTGGCGCCACACGTAAAAAAATAAGTAAATAAATAAGTAAATAAATAAATAAATAAATAAAACAAGTTCGTGAAATAGCCATGCCCAAGTCCAAGTGAACTCTTCCATGGCATGCATGACATCTTTCCAGCACTCACCCATCGCCTCGGCCACAACCACCACTTCTCGCCCCTGGGCCAAAGCTCTACTGTACATACAGTACAGTATCTATTATTCTCTGGACGGCCTCCCCTGGCCAATTTGCACGTCCACACCGGTTCCTGACGCTAAGCCCTAGATGGCCGTTTAGACGCTGGACTGGGACAGCCTACAAGGGGTACCTGTAGATACAGTACATACAAGAGGGGAGGGGTTCTGTCACGGTCCACCTGCGCCCGAAAGGCCCCCTCCCCTGCCTCGCTTCGCCAGATCTCTCCGAACACCCGGTCAATCCTTTTCCAGGTCGCGCACCCCAGGAGAAGATAAAAAAACAGAGTTCAGAGATGCGATTTACTTTCGATGATCTCCACGGGTGAACCACGCGGGAGCGAAAACTCTACGACAAGACTCCCTGCAGGGCGAAGACAGTAGAGAGAGAGAGAGAGAGAGAGAGAGAGACATTTCAGCTTTTATCTTTTACAACGTGCCTTCAGTAGCTGAGCTTTTCAAAAACGGACCGCCGCCGCCGCCACCCCGTTGAATGCAGGCCACCGTCGCGCTCTCGCGTTGACCGTATTCGACAGAGCCGAAATGAGCACCGGCTTTTTTCGACGGTGATAATGAGAAGACGTTAGTTTTGAAAGTCCTACAGAATAGAATGCCTGTCGCCACTCTACGGGGGGGTCTTACATGGGAGAGAGTTGGTATGCCATTGGGAAGACGCGTGAGGCGAAGCGACAGAACCGTCAAGGCAAGCTTAGTACATTGTTTCAAACCTTACTTTCTTTGTCAGTCTCTTGTCGCTCATTCCAGCCGTGTGTTCACGCATTGCCTTGTTCGTCTCTGCGGCCAGTTCATCGGGGGGGGGGCGCTCTCAAGGTCTCTCTGGATCGCGAGAGGGCAGGGGGGCGCCCCGTCAGCTTGCGCCTCTCCTTGGTATGCGCCTGTGACTGTAGAGTTGCCTCCTCAGCTTCTGGTGAATGAAGACTGAGATTGAGGGATGATGATGGTGAAGAAAGTGGAAACCAGGCACTTGCTTTTTTCCCACTTCATAGGCAGCCACAGTATCTGCTCTTTAGGGGGAAGAATGCGGTTCTTTCTTGGCTTCGCGCATCGCATTGTGGTGTCTTGATCTGAAGAGCGCTTTGTAAGGCGATGCTCCTGCGACTATCGAATGCCAAGTTGACCATCTTGAAGCCACACAAGACAGGGACACCCCCTGGATGACAGCCTGCTGGGCTTTGACTCCCGCGCCTGAGTTTCTTTGCGGCTCTGCATTTCAACGCGGACGATCTTTCTTCACTGCACTTCTGGCGCAGAGGAGATCGGCTTCATGGACCGTCTCGGCACCGCACCATGACCGCTAGAACCGCCCACATTGTCAGTTCTCAAGTCACATCGTCAGTCTCGGCACCATTCTGACCCCCTCTTGCTCTCACTTCCCACCTCGTTCGCGCGCTATCCATTCAGCTCTCGCCTTTTCCATCCCCTGCATTGTACAGTAGGAGGGGGTGTGTCTCATCCCAACGATAGCCCTGAGTGTGGATGCAGACCTTTGAACCAATTCTAGAACGGACACACCCCCTGCCTAGCACGCGGGAAAAGGCGCCAGGCTTGCGAGGGTTGGTTGATCCAGGCAGAGAGAGGTGTGTGCGTGCAAATTAGACGACAAATGTGACAAGGCACGGTCAATAGTCGCCGGGCGTATACTGGGGATGAGAGGCGATTGGGACAATGGAACGAAGCAGTACTCCATCGTAGCAGCTGCTGCCTTGCGCGATGGGAGGAGGAGGAGGAGGAGGAGGAGGAAGAGGTATATAGACAAGCCATGGCCGCTTGGTGGCGTCCGGGGAGCTTCTCTTGATCTTCTTGTTCTGGTAGCGTTTCGCACTTGTCACTCATTTCTTGTGTTGAAAACCGCCGCCATCATGCTTTCTTTCAAGTCACTCCTTTCAGTCATTCTTTTGCTGCAAACCGCTGCCGCAGCTGGTTATGTGAACGCCGGCTACTATGCCTCGTGGAAGACCTACGCCGGCTACACCCCCGAGAAGCTCAACTATGCTGCGATGAGCCATGTCTTTTATGCCTTTGCCTCTATCTCTGCCAACGGCACCGTGTAAGCCAGCTTTTGACGAGTTAGTCTATTTGTTCGTTGTTGTGCTGACCTTCTTCTCCAAAAGTTATCCTACCGATCCCTGGGGCGACTATCAGCAGCCTCACGCCGGCGATGTTGCTGAGGCCGGCAACAACGCCTACGGGGCTGTCAAGCAACTGTACCTCCAGAAGAAGAAGAACCGCAAGCTCAAGGTTCTCCTCTCCATCGGCGGCGCCACTGCCAATGGGGGGTTCCTCAACGCAACAACCAACTCCGCCTCCCGTAGCCGCTTCGTCAATAGTGCCATCAAGCTGATGCTCGACTTCGGCATGGACGGCATCGATCTCGACTGGGAATTCCCTACCACCACCACGCAGGCCAACAACTACTACCTGACCATTAAGCAGATGCGCGACGCCATCGACAAGAAGGCTGCTGCCCTGGGCCAGAACTACCATTATCTCGTCACCGCCGCCCTCCCTGCTGGCCCGGCCAACTACAACCTCCTCAACCTTGCGTCCATGAGCTATGGCCTCGACTTCTTCAATATCATGGCTTACGACTTCTCCGGGCCCTGGAGCACCGTCGGCGCCCATGCCTCCAACCTGTACAACGACAAGTCCAACCCCAGCTCCACCCCCGTCAGCGCCGACAAGGCTGTCAGGGATTACATCGCCAAGGGCGTCCCCGCCAGCAAGATCAACCTCGGGATCCCCCTGTACGGCAAGTCCTTCGCCAACTCCGGCGGTCTGGGCAAGTCCTACAAGGGCACCCGATCCCCCAACGCTGACTTCAGCATTCCCTTCAACCAGCTGCCCAAGAGCGGCGCCAAGGTCATGGAGAGGCCCGACGCCGGTGCTCTCGTCACCTGGGACTCCAACACCAAGGAACTCGTCACCCTCGATGGCGGCTACAGCGCCAGGCTGAAGGCTGCCTACCTGAAGCAGCTTGGCTTGGCCGGTGCGTTCTTCTGGGAGACCTCAGGCGACAAGACTGGCAGCAGCAGCTTGATCACTATTGTCAAGAACGCTCTGGGAACGCTCGACCAGACCAACAACCAGCTCATGTACCCGAGCAGCGAGTTTGTCAACATTCGCAACGGTGTGCCCACCAGCAGGAAGTAAAGCTGCGTTGAACATAAGAAAAGGAGGACGGTATATGAAGTTGTATATATCCTGTACATCACATCATCGGGGCCAAGCTTGCGAGCTGGACTGCGGCGATCGTTCGAGAGTCAATCACGGCAATGAACTCACTATGAACTCACACTCGTTGCCATGTGAAACAGTGAATGCTTGTCGCCACGCATGTTGCGTGCCACGGTCAAAGGAGCAAAGTGAAGGTAGAAGTGATCAACTGCCCGAGGTTCATGATGAAAGGTGGTGTGTAGGAGTGATGGTTCCTGCCAAGTCTGAGGGGAGGCAGGTGGGGAACGTCACAGTTATCCCTGCACGTGACGACTCATCCTTCCCTCTCCATGAGCATCGTGTCCAAGCCCAAGCTTGGTGTTCCTGCAATGGTTACAAGTCCGACCTTGGAGCAGCTGATCTTAACCAGAGTTGTCCGATTGCATTCTTCGGTAAGGCGGTCATGTCCCTGGTTCTGCCCATAGTCGCTCACATTGACGACAATATGGCGATAGCGCTGTCTACTGACACGTGCTAGAGACCATTGGCATAATCATTTGTCTGATAGCATTTCCCATCTGACGCGTAAAGTGTCCTCCCCAAGACGCGGACTGAGCACCATTGCCGGTAGCCATGTCTCAGCCGGGTGTTCACTTGCCTGTGACGTTTGGCAAGAACCACATTCCTCCCACTCCCTGCCGTCGGACCTCCAAAGACCTGGCTGGAGGAATCCCAAAATATCCTTCTTGAATAAGAGGAAGAAGGAAGCATCATGACGCATGTTTCTCCTGAAAGTTCGAGGAGACTGTGGCGAGATAACGAGAACCGTTTGGGGACGTACAAGCGAGCAACTGCCAAGCTGGTGGCTCTGTCACTTAGACACGGAGGTCCGATTATGTCTTGGGTGCTGGTGCGTATCACGGGCCGTGCAAGACCCAATAGAGCCCCGAGCTGCTCATTTCGAACAATTGCCATGACCAGGAATGGGCATTTGGTTGCTCCTCAAGAAGGCCCCCAGTAGGGCCCATATCGGACCAAGAAATCTGGCAGTTATGACCACTCCTGGCTTTGAACCCTTCGGCACTCAAGCCTCGAGGCTGACAACTGCCGATCTCTCGATCGGCAGTTCATCGTACACTTCCTCTGGAGACAACTCTGGAGACAGCTTTGCGCTGCTGAGACCCTGGTGCAGGGGGCTGGTAATGTCCCTCCCGAGACACCATGTCTTGTACTTCTTGTTCCACGCAGGTGGTAAGGTATTCACTGGCGTGAGAGTACGGTCTCAAGTCTTCATAATGAAGTCATTCTCCCAGTTGCTAAACTCCAGAAGAACCTCTCTTGGCTTTCTTTTCCTTCGTTAGCATTACGAGATCTACCCATCTTCATCATGGGTAATGTGCTTAGTTGGTTGAACTCAAACCTCGCTGAGGATGAGAGGCAAGGGGAAGCCCGGGACGAGAACCAGCCGCAGTCAGTATGGGGTATGTTTTCTTCTTCACATAGCTTCTCTCGAAGTCGTGCGCTGACAAAAGCCTAGCTATGATCAACACTCTAATTCCGACGATGCTGGTCACGTCCATCTACCTCATAGTCTTTCTCGCGACCAGAAGATCTCAGAAACGGTTTTACGCGCCAAGATCATATTTGGGCTCACTTCTTTCACAGTAAGAGCAGTCTGTACTTTTGCTTTAGTGAAGTATGGCGAAACTGACGATGTGGCGTCACAGTGAGAGAAGTCCGGAGTTGCCAGATGGCTGGTTCAGATGGTACAAGACTCTCTGGAAGATCCCGGATATATTCGTTCTTCGTCATCAAAGCCTCGACGCCTACCTGTTCCTCCGCTATCTTCGCATCTGCACCGCCATCTGCTTCGTCAGCCTGCTCATTACGTGGCCGATCCTCCTTCCTCTGAACATCACAGGCAACAATGGCAAGTCGCAGCTCGAGCGTCTGTCTTACAGCAACATCAACACCAAGACACACAGTGTTCGCCTCTATGGACATGTTGCCGCGGCATGGCTCACCTTTGGCTTCGTGTTGTACATGATCACGAGGGAGTGCATCTTTTACATCAACCTCCGCCAGGCATACCTTCTCAGCCCCAGGTCCGCAAACCGCATTTCCTCGCGCACCGTTCTCTTCACCTGCGTGCCGACCGAGTACCAGGACGAAAGCCGCATCCGTGCCATCTTCGGTAGCACAGTGAGGAATGTCTGGTTCGCGGGCGACACAAAGGTCGTTGACGAGCTGGTCCGTCAACGCGATGATACGGCTATGCAATTGGAGAAGGCAGAGGTTGAGTTTCTGAAGAAGGCCAACAAGTTGCAGATTTATACCGCAAAAAGGGCAGAGAAGCAGGGCGCCCAGCTCGATCTCAGGGATGTCTCTACGCCAGAGATACTTCAGAAGCTGCGGCCTACTCGTCGTACTGGCTTCCTCGGCATATTTGGCGAGAAGGTGGATGCCATTTCATGGTTCAGGCAAAAGCTTCAGGTTGATATACCCGTCGCTGATGACGCCCAAGCAAGCTGGCGACAAGGTGCCTTCAAGAAGGTTCCCGCCGTCTTCGTTGAATTCAACACGCACACGGAGGCTCAGACGGCCTTCCAGCTAGTCACACATCACCATGGATTCCGGATGACGCCCAAGTACGTCGGTGTGCGGCCTGATGAGGTCGTCTGGAAGAACTTGGGTCTCTCGTGGTGGCGGATAGTCGCCTCACAGTATGCTGTCTACGCCTTCATTGGCGCGCTGATCGTGTTCTGGGCGATTCCGGTTGGTCTCTTCGGTATCATTTCTCAAGTCAGTGTGATCCAGTCACTGCCTGGTTTGACTTGGATACAGAAAATACCCGATGTAAGTTCTCTCCACTTGGCTGCATCATGTAAACCCAAGGACTTCCATGTCTGACAAGAGAGAATTTAGCAAATCCTAGGCGTCGTCTCAGGCCTCCTGCCAGCCGCCGTTCTCTCCTGGTTGATGTCTCTCGTGCCAGGCATCATGCGCTACTGCGCCCATATTGCTGGCGCTGCCACGGCAGCGGAGGCTGAGCTGTTTACTCAGAATGCTTACTTCATTTTCCAGCTGGTACAGGTATTCCTCATCAGGACCATCACTGACACAGCGGCTACGGCTGTCGTGCAGATTGTTCGGGATCCGACTTCGGTTTTCAGCATCCTTGCTGAAGCTTTGCCCACATCCTCGAACTTCTACATCTCCTACTTCATCATCCAAGGCTTGGGCGTTGCTGTCGACGTCATGACCCAGGTAGTCACTTGCGTCTTCTTCAATATCATGTACCGCTTCGGCGCTGGGACTCCTCGTCGCATGTACAGCAGGTGGACCTCTTTGCAGTCCGTCTCGTGGGGGAGTGTTCTCCCCGTCCATACCGGCATCGTGGTCATCAGTATGTATTGCGTCTCAAGGTCCTTCAACCTCGGCTCTAACGTACCTTCACAGGCATCACCTATGCTATCATCGCGCCTTTCCTCCTCGTGTGGTCAACCGTTGGCCTTTGGATCTTCTATCAGGCCTATCGCTACAACATCATCTTCATATCTGACACCAAAGTCCACACGCTTGGGCTGCTCTATCCCAAGGCTTTGAAGCAGCTCTTTGCTGGACTCTACATTGCCGAGATCTGTCTCATCGGGATTTTTGCCGTCAGTAAGGCAATTGGTCAAGTGGCGCTCATGGTTATCTTCCTCATCTTCACCATTCTCTACCAAATCACGCTCAACCGCGCTCTGGATCCCCTCCTGTACAATATGCCGTGCACAATTCAAGCGGAGGAGGAATTGCTTCTCTATCCACCGTCAGAACGCGGCGACGACTCCACCGTCATGGAGGAAGGGTACAGCCAGGCACAGGCCCACGACACGAAACCCGAGGAACGGCGCCCAAGTGTTCCTTACAGCGCTCGCACAATTCCAGACTACAAGCCCAGCTTCCTCCAGAAGTTCCTCATGCCCTGGAAGTTTACCGACTACTGGACCTTGCGACGGATTGTCTGTCGAGGCGATCTGAATGTGATCGAGCGGTATCCTGAAGAGGTTGAAACATCCGCTTACCTCCCGCCTTCTATACGCTCAGCACCGCCTATCTTATGGATCCCACGAGACCGTGCTGGGGTTTCGAAGATGGAGATTGAGGACACTGAAGAGATCATCGGAATCACGGATGAAGGCTGCGCTTTGGACAGGTCGAATCGCCTCCGGTGGGACACTGTCGAGGCACGCCCGCCGATTTGGTCCGAGAAGGTTGTCTACTGAATTAGGGAGTTGGTATGGTGATGGAGCTGCGGTGGGAGTGTATTTGACTCTACATCTGTCTAAAGAAAGCAGGTGGCATACACGCATCAAGCCGTCTTGTTAGTATAGTCTTTTTATTCATTGCGACACAAGCTTTAGCACGACATGCCATCAATGTCACTTTACATAGTTATTGAAAGTTATTCCCAAAGCTCGTAAATGAAACGTGTCCCTGTGTATTGTAGATGCTTAGCTACAGTGCCCAGAGCCTTACAGGGTCTTCACAGTGTCACTGAGCGGCAGCTTGGCTGGACGTTCGGGATGTTTCCCAGGGTGGCCACCATACACGATATTGAGACCGAAGTTTCCAGTCAAATGTTACGTCGCAGAACTTCCTTGGGGGCCTCTGAAAAGTGGCGCTGAGTCCCTCCAGTTCCAAAGCAGTCCATGTCGCAATCTGCGTCATGCCCTGGGCGTGTTCACTCCACTCGGGGAAGGGCTTGGATGCTTCTCGGCGGACTCTTGGCGTGTATCGCCTCGCTCCCATCAGAGAACCTGTGGGAGGGAGGCCAAGTGTCAGTACCTTGTGACGCAACTTCGTCGACTACGCCCTGACACGATGTGGGAAGCAATCACTTATAGATCCGTACGCCGCTTTGTGCATTTCAAGCAACCCTTTCAGACTTCCACAGACCCTGCTCAACTGCAGGCTTCAGGGCCTTCTCTGCATCCTCAAGAATAAGGCTCCAGAGTTGCTCGTGTTGCCCGCCCCCAGCTTACAGCCGTTTGGGGAAAGGGACCAGTCCACCAAGTCACTCGCATCAGAACATGGTAGTAGTAATATTCTAGAATCACGCTTTTCCTTGGCATCGAGCACTACTGTGCTCAGGACTAAATCATAGGGAGTGCAGCCGACTGGCAAGAAGAGATGCTGTGTGGCACGTCTCGTAGTATCTTGTAGACTGCAAATGTGCAAGTTCCTCGGGGTATGAGTTCCTGGGTATTATTCAAAAAGTCAAACTTTGACTTTCCACACTTCTCAGAAGCTCAAAGACACATTTGATTCGCAGCGTAGTCGATACTCTGTGAAGGCTGGAGTAGACTGATCCAGTATCATTAATCCAGTTTATCATCGACCCTTTAAAAAAGAGACTACGCTTTCATTCGCATCGATTCCAATGTTTCTGTCATTCCTCTCCTCTCAGGCCGGTCTTCTGCGCTTGCGTGAAAGACTTTTATTGGCTTCAATCTTCCCGGATATGCGATGTTATACCGCTGGGATCACTTGCTCCGCTCATGCATCAACCTGAGCACATCTTTCTGGGCGGACGCAAACAACCTCAGCAGTTGTGCAATGTCGGGCAGGACCGAAACTGCGACAGTCTGCTCGCCCTTCCACGGATTGATTCTGCTTCATTCTTTTCCACGAAGTCAACTTCCACATGGTGTGAGACACCCAGTCTTGTGGATGATTCGCTTGAATACCGTCGCAAGAAGAATCTGCAATGACGTACCGTCCGACAGCAAGCCGTCAATGAGGAGTTGGCAGTTCTATCACGCACGTACGTAGCAGCCATCGTCGCAGATCCTCCATAATAGCAGAAATAGGGTTCTGGCCAGTATTTGAGCTTCAGCAACGCGTGTTGAAATCTCATTGTTGAAAGACCTTTCTATCGCTAGTTGCGATCGGACATATCCAGTAGATGAACTCAGAGTTCACACACCTCACAAGTAGATGCATATCGTCCTGAGCAGTCCTGTGGGACGTTTTCTTCCCCATGTTGGCTTCTGATTGCAGAAATTCTTGGCTCGCCCAAACTGCTGCTTCCGCACTAAGCGTACATGTTGGACACAACAAATTCACGCTTGGGAGCATTGCGAGTAGCGGAGGTCCGGTGCTATTTAGCAAAGAAAGTCCCGCTACACTCTGATGCAACTAGCCTTGTGCGAGGCTCTATCGCCTGGATGTGGCTGAGGTGTATTCACTTGTTCTTTCCCAACCTGTTCAACCCGGTTTCGTTTATGAACACCAGCCGGAGTATCAACTCTGCCGCTTGCTGGATCTGGTGGCGTCTGACTGTTTGAAAAATCACAGAAGACCATATAACGTGGCCAAATCGGCTTTGTACTTCTGCAGAAGAATGCTGAGACCCTGCAGGTTGTCAAGGCAAAGCTGCGGCAGCGATGGCAGCAGTTCCGACTGGAAACGGTGTTCATGATAGTCGACATTCATGACACATTCATGATTGGGAATATCTACAACCCTTGACTGATTCTTTTGGGCGCATGACTGTTAGTGGATTCGTGCACAAACATAGCCCCTTGGGAGAGCCAGCGAATATCTCAATCGTCCGGTCTTTAGGGACCGTTGATCAGGCTGTGCGCGAGACTGGACGATCAATCCAACAACAGCTTGTCGATGTCAACCCTCTGGAAGTAACTGATATGTCCGAACTCGACCCAGTACTGCGCGAGCCTGTCGTGGCTGATGAGCATTAACTGGCTCTCGATAAACATGTCTGATCAACTAGGTCAATTATCCTCACGTGGTACTTTATGGTAAATTATACAATACTTACCTTCAACAAAACCCGTCAAAGCGACGTGGCCTTTGCTGCGGACCACTCGTGTGCCTCTTGGATCGCCTCCCATCAACGGAGCGTCATGTACCAGTCCAACGTATCCATCTGGGCCAAGATCATCTGCGACAAAGGTGTATTCGCCGCGGGGAACATTGGGATCACCTGTCAATTTGATGGCCTCAAGTCGGCCACGAAACACTCTGGTTTCCAAGCGTCGTTTTTCCCATTCGTCATCCGTTTCGTCTTCCAATTTGACAAGGCCTAGCTCTGCGTCGGTTGACGGTGGGTCATCTGGCTGATGTATGAGCAAGAACTCGAAGCCATGTCCACTATAATCGCCGGCCCAAATCCCCCGCCATGGTTTGGTCTCTGTGGGCGTGTACAGTTTCGGGTCAAGGGTGGAATATGATGATATATCCTCACCCATATGAATGCCAATTGCTCCTGACATCTCCATCCATCGCCTGATCCTAAAAGTTTGATCCGAGGCCTCGGCACGGCATGTTGGTCTACTTTCAGAGGGCAGATCAAAGGAGTAACTTTGGATGTAGTCTCGGGCAGGAATCGTTGGTGGTGGCCAGATATTGTGGTATGGAAATTGAGTCTGGAGACTGCCTTGAACAGTCTCGTCATCAAGGGCACGTGCGCGGGACAGGCAATTGTGTATTCCTTCGCTGCGGTCATCGAGCGGGATCGGTATCTCGTTGAAGAAGGGATTTGCCTTAGCAGAACGCTTATAGTTGGACGCATTGTGCCCGCAGCCTGGAGCAAAGAACAAGATCGGCCTGGCCTTGTGCAATCCTGTTGTGGCCTCAAACTTGTGGATGACGACCGGGGGGTCTGCAGCCCACTGCTGGTATGTTTTGCTGGTACACGCAACGACGAGTTGGTAGGCCTCGATACTGGCTTTGGCGGGGTTGAAGCGGGCAATGATCAGTCGTCCCGTTCGCTCAAGATCACAAAACCAAATCTTGTACTTGGGAAGAAACCATAGCTGATGATGTAATGCGTAGAGCTCATGGAAGCTCTTCATTGGGCTGGGAGAAGTGACTGTCACAACAGGGACGTTGTCTTGTACATGCCTTTGCCAATGGACATCCGAAATTGCATGCTTGCGCAAAAGACGACATGTCGCCGAGACTGGAACCAGCTCCAAAGGTTCGAGTATCTCGAGGACTGCGTCTATTAGTTCTGGCGGAAGCTTACACAGCAGGGATTCATTTGTTGCCTTGTTGCCACCAGGCCGTTCCTCTGCCGCACCAGAGTTAGCCATGATGACGAGCAACTTTGCGAAGGAAAACGTCTTCAGTCAAAGCAGGACACACATACCAGCCATGCTGCCCTCCGCTGAGGACCGTGCCCGTTTTCGCGGATTACCTCCACCTTGCCTCGGTGCGCTCTTCAGAGGCCGATCTCTGGCCGCCCGAGGTGACTCGACACTACTTAGAATTTGAAAATTGCTTTCGTTCTCGGCGTCGATGTTCCCGTAGTTGCTGGGAGATGTAACGGCGAGGGTAGGAATGTAAGGCCTAGCCGACGAACTGGCGGAGGCTGAGGTTGGCTGGGCTTTTATTGCAGAAGGCTGTCGTTCTTCAGCCATAGCGATGTGGCGCTTTCATGGACAGATGGGATCCTAGCGTTCTTTACAGATTTCTGGGTCGACCGATGTTCCTGGCCAAGGCTTCTCTGCGTCGAGGTGGTACTGAAGTGGCTCCAGAAGGCGGCGACTTGTCCACCCAGGCAGGCTCATGCAAGCTGGCTAAACCGTACAGCTTTCTCCTTGTGTCGCCTCAATCTGGACATGAAGCCGAGCTTGAGCAGTCAAACATTAGTCACGAGGGCCGAGCTGGAGTACTGACGACAAACGACTTGATTGAGTGTGCGAAAGGACGCTGCCCTGTTGGTCACGGCGCTGCCTGTGGAAAGTGGAATCAAGACCAGAAATGGTGACGAGGACAACACGTGCGGCATCGGAGGCCGGCACAATGGAGGTGGCACCCTAAACCTTGTTCGGAGGCACCTACTGTACGTCCTGAAACCCTGTCACTGGCTTTCACAGTCGAACAGCACAGGAGATGGTCGCAAGAACTTGCCTGGTCGCTGACATTCAACCTGATACACTGGGGTGTCAAGGCCAATTCTGTCTGCCTATGTAGGAGCGGCATGATGGTGGAAGCGGGTGGCTGCACATAGATTACCCTGGTTGCCCTGGTTGTGTCCCGTACGAGGACTCCCTAGTAGTACCTTAGTACTCACCTACTGTACCTAGGAACCTTAGACGTCCGCATTGCCGCAACAAAACAAACTCAAACCGTTTCCCCGTAGGACAACGGAGCTCTTCACAGAACAAAGCATCATTCAAATGCCTCCTATGTCGCGTCAGTCGCACAACCACGTCCTCGTTTCCCCATGCTCATCTCAAGTCCCACGGTTAACATCCCGGCCTGCATCTTGTGCACGCGGGAACGCTGCCGTTGCTATTCTTAGAATACCTAGCCAGCTTCCCATTTTGGCTGCTTAGAATCTGTTGGCCAACCTATTGAAGCTGGCGGTGAAGCACTTGCATAGCTTCAACTCGGTTCGACGGAACACGCAGTCATGCATTTCCGCACAGACGTCACATCTTCGCTCTCCTGTCCGTCACTGAATGAAGTGCATTCAATAATGGTTTCTCCGGAACTCAGCCTGAAGATCATCCTGCCACAACGATTCTGTTGCCGTCTATGATAGATAATGGACACCAACCTGTGAGACGCTAACTCGAGTAAGAAGCTCCAAACCCCAATGTGGCAGCTGTCTTCCCGGCACCCTCAAATAACCGGAACATCGGGTAGTGGAATTCCAAAATGATATTCGGCTCATTGATCGGTGCAGTTCAAAAGGGCTAGCCTTCAAGGTAACGTCCCATCTGCGAACCCTGCACGCCTTGAAGCACGAAGCTGGAGAAGACCGCCTCGTTGCTGATACCGGAAGCCTGGGGCTTGGACTGCTACCCAGTCAGTTTACAAGTGACGAAAAATACCAAGAGACTTTTTTTTTCTCCAAGTCTGTGATCAAGCGTTAGACTTTTGAACGAGCAAGGTTTTTCTTTCGGTGCCGTTCCTCATTTTCTCGTCGAGTTTGCTCAGCCATTCTTCATCTAGTGTCGATCGTCGTCATTACCACACATGAAGGGGGGGTACGTGTTTTGGGCAATGTTGAACTTCAAGCCAATACACCATCATCACCGGCCATACGTCCCTTGACCCAGGCAACCAAACACAACCATGGCAGCATTCTTCCCCCTCATCTCCGAGATCCTCGCGATGATCATGCCCGCCTGCACACAGATCGTTCGCGCAAGCGACGTCCAACAGTCGGACGCGGTTGGCCAGCCCACAGCTGTACCCGCTGTCGTCAACGCATGCGATAAGATGTGTGCTTCTGGTAGGTTAACGACGCGGAACGGTGTGCTTAGGAGTTGCAAAGGTGCCTGGTCTAACGAGTATTGCTTCCAGTACTTACTCTTCCTCCAAAGACCGCTACGGCTGTGCGGCAAAATAGTGAACAAGGTCGGAGCCAAGCGTACTACAAGCCTGCATCTCTGATCACTTCATCCTAACAAATCCATCTCAGATGCCATAGTATTCGTTGTTGCTGGTGCTGCAGAATTACTGGTTCATAATAGCGACAAAGATGAGGCGGCTAGACACAGCCTTGGTCCGGGTGACTTCGCGTTCATTCCCGCGTGAACAGAACATCGTGCTGAGAATCAGTCTGACTTGGAGGCTCGCTGGGCCATCTTTCAGGGTGGCCCTCGGCCAATCGGTGCCGAACTGGAAGACTGGGGTGGTGATGAAATCACTCCTGAGAAGTAGTCTACTGGGGTTCGATATGAAGAAAGACCAATCGATTGACTGTCTAGGCAGACTGCGAGCCCCCACGGTCAAACCATCGACGTGCACAGTAGGACCGAGTCAGGTTGACCAGCTGCTCTCTCTCTGCCACTGCATCAAATACTTGAGCATGATCCAACTGAGGGAAAACAATCACGTCGATTTCCCCGCTTTCCTCGGTACTCGCCTCCAAGTATTGCGCAATAGCCCCTGGCTTCGTTATCAGGTCTCTACCTGATAAAGAGACCGCAACCTTCCTGCTGGTGCCTCGCTGCCTAGTGCTTGCAATCCCCAAGAGGTCCTCCCGCCATAGGATGTTCTCACGCCAGAAGAAGTGTCGACCGAGGCAGTGCGCAACGCCTGGGTCTGTACTTGCAAAATACCACAGCTGCCATTGATTGGCTTCTTTGGGCCTTCTGCGTGTGAAGTTGAACGCCACATCGGGCAAGTGCAGCAAGATGGTCACAGGGTCGATAAGCACGACGGCTTGGACCCGCTTCTCCAGCGCGGGGAAGCTCAGCATGTGCGTGACGAGGACCGAACCGTAGGAGTGGGAGCTCAAAACGAAATCTTCCCAGTTGTGATGGTCAAGGATCTTTGCCATCTGCTCAAGGAACTCGACCTTCGATGGCGGGGGCCTCGTCAATCGAAATGAAATCGGGAGTAGCTCGATAGCTAGGATTCCGATACCATCTTCGACCCCGGAAGATGTGTTCAGAAGCGCTGACAAGTACTCGATATACACCCAGAGACCAATCCCAATGCCATGGAAGAAGACCAGGGGCAGCTTCTCCTTGGACTTATGCGGAGAGTACCAGTAACTTAGGCTTTCCACCGGTGACCGATGCATGCTCACGTATTGTTGTGGACGTGGAGGGAAAACATGCTGAGATGGAGCAGCGTAGTATTGAAAGCCCTTCCATAGGAGCAGGAGATGGGTCAGCTGGTCAACCGCGAAAATAACCATGTACCAAAGCAGACTTCGATACGTCGTCTCTATGTAGTCAAAAGTCAACCGCAGACTCTTGACAGGCCCGCGTCCAGGCGCAAATCGACGGCCAATACGATGTTCTAGATGCTCAACAAATTCGGCAACATCGTCAACGACTGTGCTGTCTTCGTCAGTAGAAAGATCATTATGACGATCGAAGAAAGCCCAAAGCAGGAACTCTTTGATGTTTTCCAGGTGAATCTCCTCCAACTCAGCCCCTAGGAACCAGCCTCGTAGGTAGATTTCGGGTGATTCAACATTATCGAAGCAACGATAGAACAGAGCCTTTCGCACTTCTCGGCTTGGCGCCGTAGGATGGACGGCGTCTTGCTTTAGCCTCTCTTGGTACGGCCGCCAAATGAGTACAAAGTAGGCGCACTCGGCGAGTAGGAGAGTTGAGGTGACGATAAGCCCGACAAGCACCCACGTCGTGCGGCCTGCAAACGGCAAGAGCAACGCAAGTAACAGTAGGTACAGAAGTGGTGTGAGCCGGAAGAATGCGATCGAGAGACGGATCACGACCCATTCGCTGAAGGAGGTGCCAATCATTTGGGTGGTGAGTCTGAGTGTAGTTGCATAGATGCGTCCTTTCTTGAACAGTTGTTTGCTGTCGGATGTCTCTTCGAAGACTTGCTAGCATCGACTGCTCGTCTCAGACACAATGATCGTGCGGCATTGAAGAGCGGAGGCAGAGCAGGGATGACGCATGAACACGGGTTGAGAAACGCAATCGTCTCATATTCCCAACAAATTCATACCCACAAATTCGGCTGCTTCGAGAAGATCCAGTTGTTCCTGAAACGTTAAATATCAACCTCAGGCTTTCCAAGGCGTGGAATCGCCTCAGCTGTCATTGTAGGGTAGTCTGTAAAATGTTGGCCGTTGGGGCGGAAACCTTCAGACGTCATGACCTTCGCGTCCCCATCACAACTGTCACGTAGCCTATCTATGGCCGCTGCCGCTTCTTCTGCCCCGTCGCTCGTGGATTCCTTTTTCAGCATCCACCATCCTCATTGATACCCGGCGCCATGGCAGAAAAGTACATTCTTCGCATCACTGCCGGTCCAGACTACGACTCGGCACATAAGCACGAGGTTCCGGTGAATCGGGCGGAGCCCGTGCAGATCAAGAGTGAGGCCGCAGACATTGAGCTGAACGTGCGGATACAAAATTACTCGGGCCTACCTCGCGGATCGCCAAGCACATCACCTTACTTTGATACACCTCCACATGACTACAATCAAGATCAGTACAGTATTGCTTTTCGTTTTACTCCGCGGAAACCGGCAACCGCAAAAGAAGTCGGGAAGGATGATGAAGCCGAGGATGTGGAGGATGGGATCAGCGGTGTGGACCTGCAGTTTGGCAATGACTTCGACCGACCTATCAGAGACAAACTCCCGCCGGGTTTCAACACGGCACTGAACATCGTCAAATGGTGGATCGACCCGGGTCTTGAAGGCGATGCCTACGCAGACCGACCCTACATGTATGGCCCGGCCTTGAGCTCGTTCAACTGTGTCCATGTTGGTGCAGGAGAGCACAGTCACGAGAAAGGAGGCTTGTGGTTCGAAGAAGGTGGCGATGAGGAAGGAATGCGGTTCAGGGAGGAAGTTGGTGCCCCTGCCACTGCCAAAGGACGAATGAAGTGGGCTCTTGGGAACAAAGCTAAGGAAGATTGGGTATTCCAGTACGGGAAAACCTACGGGATGGACCTTTACAACCCGTATATTGACTTCACGAACTTGGCTTTGCGACTGCCAGGTTTTCATTTGCCCATCGTGCGTTATTGGGATGGACAGGGTCTCAGGTATGCACCCCGGCATATGCCTTTTCTTTCCCTAACTTTTTGTGCGATGCTCTTTTGTTCACTCCTGTTTTCTCTCGCCAGACCCGACGCCAGACGCTCACATGAGCTTAGATATGTGTTACGGAACAAAAAGACCGGCCAGATTTACCTTGTGGTACTATTCTCTCTGTACCTGAAAGAAGACATCAACGAAGACGGCTCAGTGAAAGAGGGCGCTGAGCATCGAGCTGCAGCGTCTGCTGAGCAAGGCCCAAAGCATGAAGAGACTCACAATGAAGAGGAAGCTTTGAAACAAGCACGAGATAAACTGGGGGCGCCACAGGGAGGCGCTGATACAAACGAGGATGATGTAGATTGAGGGTCGCAACACTAGTCTAGTTGTTACCTGATTTGACGGGTTGGCGAGTATACTCAGATAGATGATCGTCAACGTTTTACCTCCGACGCGCCTCTCAAAATTTTGTAGTGAATCACCCTCGGGTTTCCCGCCAACAACAGCATACAAACGGTAAGCAAACAAAACCCGTTTGTGTCCAAACAGCATAATCACTGAACTTTGTGGATTGATGAAGGGGCGACAGCCTTCTGCGTGATCATCTGCGTCTTTGTGTCGCGCATGAGTTTGGCGCACAGTAGTTACAGCTGGGTACCGCCGTTGGTCTCGCGCCTTGCCGCAGTAGAAAAGGAGCCACCCGTGATGCACGGCAGATGACAGCTGTGCTACACAGACGTCTGCTTTCCTAACCATTTCCCTCCTTCCTCCCTGGATTCTGACGTTCTTGCCCCAGTGCAGGAGCAACGTTCACCCCACACGATTTCGTCGACCCAGAAAAGTCACAGCGTATGTCAAAGAAATCCATTTCACGATCTACTGTCTTGCCTCTTCATATCTTTCCACCAGGCCCCTCAACTGTTTCCATCAACACGGCCGGGCTTCTCACCTTGAGACATGGACGCCGCCACCACTTCTACGGGCTACGTGACGCTCGGCACAGAAACGGTCCCTTACATAGCGGTAACGGCTGCAGCTATTGAGTGTGCTGACCCGATTTTATACGAGGACTTTGCCGATTGCGATATTCCAGGTGGCCGAGAGCTTTGGAGACAAGGTGGATTTTACTCTCCAGGAGTGTGCTTCGTAGGCTATACCGCCGGTTGCACTGAGACGAAGAAAGGATACCGAGAAGGTTTTCCTGTTCGACATGGCGAGACTGCGGTGAAGTGTGTTCCAAGGTAAGCAGACTGTATACAGATCTTCACTTTCACTGCAGAAACGTCTCTAACGCAGGAGCCAGTGGCTACTCTTGTAACACGGAGACTGAGGACCAGAGATATGCGACTTCTCATTATGGAGCGCAAATTCTGTCAGCACCAGCCTTCGAAATACGGTGGCGTCAGGCAGATCTGGGATCGGACAGCAGCCAAGCATCCGCTTCGAAAGACGTCTCGACACGCCTTGTTCCAGGAGATCACTTTTTAACGACGCCAAGCTCAACAATGGGAGCACATCATACGACCAAGAAGACAGAGACTACGATGCCAAGCAGCATAGAAACGCCATCAAAGCCATCGGATCATACTGATCTTCCCGCAAGCCCCGGAAGTTCTGTCAGTTCACCGTCCATAGTGGGCATCGCGATAGGTTCGACATTCGCTATTCTGGCAATGGCCTTTACTATCATTTTTTTCATCCTCAGGCGGCGACGGTCCCGAGAAGATCGACTGGCAAGATTCTCGAACGATTTCAGGAACCAAGGGTACCCAGACGTGGGACTTGTGGCCGGTGGCCGACAAATGCCAACGGAACTGGACAGCTCACCTGTGGAGCCGAAAGAATTGGCGGCGGACACGGAGCAGGACTCTACAAGGCGGAGTTTTCCTCACCCCTTTCGAAATCGCACAAAGCATGTTTCGATCAACGGACCACTTGTAGAATTGCCAGCCTGAGACAGGAGCAGGTTTGGCAGAACTTCCCTGTCCCCTGCGAAGGTAATAGTCTAAGTTAAATGCCCCGCGATTCAGGAGCCGCGGGAACCCCAGGTCTCATTCGAAGTCCGGTAATACGCGGGAATGAGAGCTCCTCCTCACACAGTTCAAAACTACTCCCTACCAGCTTAGGTCCGCACCAACACCTCCAGCCACTCTATGATCTAAACTTTCAGTAGTACCTAAAATCGCGCGGGGTTGCTGGAAAGCGGAGAGGGGCTTGGGCATGGCATTTGCGAATGCGTAAATATCTATCTTGCTCAGAAATGATAAGATCCTTACTTCTATAGGCTCCATGCCCGTGGCGGTTCCCACTACCTTCGAAGATCCCGCTCCCTTCTCCCATCCTCTCGACCGAGCCCCTACCGCCTAGCCAATCAAGCGGGAGTGTGGGGAGGGCACAGATCATCAGAAAACACTTATTCCCGGGAGGATTCCATACGTCCGACTATGCTGGAGACCTTCACGTCTCTTCCTTCTTCTGAATTCTTGATTCTGTTCCTAGGACAACTGCAAGAGTGATGCAGACCCAAATTGAGCCAGACTCAATAAAGACGACACCGTCAACTATAGGCCGATTACGCTTGGCTTCCAATGATGTCGCCCTGACCCGAGTTTATCATCATGTCTCCAGGCTCAACGACCAAGCGTCGGGTCTCTGATCTGAACTCAGCCAGCAATGTCGTTTTGGCTGAGCAGGTCAATCCAAGTCCCCATACAGAGCAGTCTTCTGACGATGCAACCCAATTCACAAGAGATGAGGACACTCCGCCCCGCAAGCTCTACCTATACTTCGACACTCAGCTTCCTGTACCCGACCTCGGCAATCTGAACATCGACCCTCAGACCCTCCCGGAAAGCCCTGATCTTACACTATACCAGAATCCTATGGCCTGGTCACCAGCTCGCAAAAACTTCACGTTGTTTCTTTCATGCACCTCGACGTTCCTCACCGCCTATTCAGCAGGCTCGTACTCGCCCCCCGCGAGCTTGATTGCAGCGGATATCAATGCCACCAGGGTCGCAACTCTTGTCGGCATCACCACCTTCTGCATAGGCTTCTCTTTTGCACCCATGGCGCTCGCTCCGTTTTCTGAGATCTGGGGCCGATATCCGGTATTCTTTGGCGCTGGGATTGTATTCGTGACCTTCCAAGGGCTTTGCTCTGTTATGCCAGACTTGGCTGGTCTTCTTATAGCACGTTTCCTTGTGGGCTGTGGAAGTTCGGTTTTCAGCTCGGTAATGGCAGGTGTCCTCGCCGATTTGTGGACGAAGGAGGAGCGGAATACGCCGATGGCATTATTCAGTGCTGCCGTCTTAGGCGGCACTGCCTGTGGGCCACTAATCAGTACCGTCATTGTTGACCTAATAGCGGATGATTCCCTTGCATGGAAATGGTGCTTTTGGCACCAGACCATTGCAGGTGCTGTATTAGTTGCATCGATTATCGTCTTCTTCAGGGAAAGCCGAGCGTCGGTGTTGCTGACGAAGCGAGCGAAACGGCTCAACACATGGTACGAGGATCTTGAGAAGGCCGGCGTTTATCGTCTACGTTTCGAGGATGCCATGCTGGAAAAGGGTGCCATGCCTGAGGGCCAAGGCAACCCCTCTCACCAATCTCTCAAACCCCTGGGCAGCTCTGAAATCAAGATTTATTCGGGCAGGATCCGTTGGGTCGTCAAGGAAGACGAACAACGAGCCTCTCTGTCAGAGCTTATTTCTACCTCGGTTCGCCGCCCCTTCTTCCTCTTATTCACAGAGCCGGTGGTGTTTTGGCTCTCTCTGTGGGCAGCATTTGCCTGGGGTGTCCTGTACCTATCCTTCGCCGTGGTGCCGTATTTGTATGGTGTCAACCTCAAGGAAGCTTGCTGGGTATACACCGCAATGATTGTTGCAACACTTGTTGCTACTATTGTGGGAATTGCTCAAGAGAGGCTCCTACAGCATCCACAATGGAAGAAAGTCCACGACTTCGCATATGCTGATTCGAAGATTTGGGCCTTCCTACGAAAGCACTTCCCCGCCGAAGCCCCCGAGTCTCGCCTCTATTTTTCCTGTATCACTGCTCTCCTGCTTCCCGCTGGTCTATTGGGAGGGTTCCTCAGTCCACAGGGCCAAGGAAGTAACTCCAACGTTCCTCATGCAGTCGGTTTGGGGTTCGCTATTTGGGGCATCTACTCCGTCTATCTCGCGACGTTCAACTACCTCGCTGACTCATACCAAACTTATGCTTCTTCCGCCCTGGCAGCTCAAGGCTTTGCCCGGAACATGCTAGGCGGAGCGTTCCCCGTTATTACGGGAGCAATGTTTGACAGAATGGGCGTCAAGGGCGCTGGAGGTTTCCTGGGCGGTGTAGCGATGGCTTTGAGCGCAGCGCCATGGGTACTGGTGCTTTACGGTGACCGGATTCGGGGGAAGAGCAAGGTCATGAATGTGAGTTCTCTTAACGCCTGGCCCCATGATCGCTGTGTTGCTGACAGCTGATAGGCATTAAAACAATGATTCAACTGGAGACTGCAAGCAAGGCGCCCAAAACATTGATGCCAACGGTGGTTTAAATTGCGAAACTCTCATTGTAGATCTCATCAAGAACTGTCGGTGCAGGTGGTATTTCATTCATCCTTGGAACCTGGTGCAGACAAATCCACCAGGTGTGTCCGAGCTTGAAGGTAGACGTCATCGGCCTGTCAAAGAGGATTCGATAGGACGGATCTTATGCTTTCATATGCAAGCAATGCTCCTCCGTTGCTGAGCAGGCTCAGAATCTATATGCGGACAGTATGTGCCACTGACAGCGATCGTTCCGGGATATCAAGATTTTCGAGCCGTCCTCGATAAGCTCACACAGCCGAAGGCCAAATGGCCAGTAATACATAAGCTTCTCGTTGTCATAATCCATCCATTCTAGTTCTTGATCGCATGCGCCTCCTCGTAAATCCAGTCGTTGAGGCCCTTCTTATTCCGTGCAATCTCGACAGCGTAGAACTGCATTCTCGGCACTATTTGACGCGATCAGTACTGTGATTCTGGCTTCATAGCCTCAGAGCCGGAGTTTCAGTGCATTGGAGCTTACCAAAAATAGTTGTGGCCTCGTCGTACTCCGCCTTGGGGTTATTCCTGACCATAGTCCCAAAGTTGTAATCGTCAATCGTCTTCTCATATTGCATCATGAAGTCCCTCCAGCGCTGCTTTCCGGTCTTGCTCTTCATCTCGTCTTCGTCGATAGTCTTCGCGGGATCGAACTCAGGGAAAGCCTCTTGGAGGTGCTGATAGATCTCGTCGTCCATCTTGGTGAGGCGCAGCGAAGAGCCCTTGACCTTCTCGAGGATCGACCAGTAGGTTTGCATGTGTTGGACAACTTTGACGGCGAATTGTTTCTCCATCTGCAAGCACGATTATTAGTTCAATGTTCCTGTATCCAAGCCGGGATGGGTGGGAAGTTAACACACATCTTCCATGTTGCCTGCCTCCTCAGCGCTGAAGTTCTTCGGGATGGGCCCCGCGGACGTGGCCATACTCTCCATGGGATCCATGATGGGCGGCTTGATGGGGTGTTTTGCGTATCAAAAGTAAGCGAGCTCGGTGAGAGCTTTCAAAGAGGCGATATTGCAGGGCGGTGAGCAAGGGCGGGTGCTGTTGTTTTATATGCGCTTGCGATAGCTTCAAGTCTTGTCGCAAAATCATCGCCAACAAATCCGTGGGGCAAAGTTTTGACGGAGGGGCAGCAGATGACCTCACTTTCGCCTGGAGGGCTCCCACTAGCTGTCGCTGGGAGGCGCTGGATGCTACTGGAAGTCGCTGAAATGGCCTAGGCGGCACAGCATTTCGGGCGAGCTAGTGCCTAAAAGAGCCGTGCCAGAAGCGGCTCAGAAAGCCTGGTAGAATTGCCTACCACCAAAGCCAAACAGTGCGAAAGACATAGCATCTTTTTACACTGTGCCATTTACACTGTACTGCGTGCCGTACTCAAGCTGTTGCGGCACAGTCTTCTTCACCGAACTGATGAGCATCACCATCGAAACCAGTTCGCAATCGTTGAAGCGCGACTCGGATTTACGAAATATTAGACGAAGTCTCAATACGAATGAGCTGAGTCACCTAGAGCAGTCTTGACCCTGCGCAATTCGCCCGTGGCCAGAACCCTCTCTGGCTCTTCGAGGTGTACCTGCATCATTGCCTCGAACATGCCGCGCCAGTACACGAGGCCGGATGTAATCATGCCGGCCTCATTAGAAAGCTCTCATGAATCGTCTACAAAGCCGATGGGGCAACCCACATCCCGTAGTGGCTGCATTGTGACCTGAGGAAGCCTTTGTTCAGAGGGTGGAAAATGTAAGAACAATGCAAATGGAGGTTCCAGCAATATCCATTCTACAATGGGCCAATGCACCGAGATAGCAGCCATCAGGGAGCATAGGCCATATCGTCTCTCCCGTAAAGATGGCATATATCTTCCGTCTCAACAATTCCTCTTCGGCAGATCTCTCAACCTCATGATTCGTTGGCATTCCGACTTCTGCCCTCACATCACCATTTGCCAACATGGGTCGAACTATGATACAGGATGTTCCCTCTCTCAAAGTGCCGCAAAGTCCTGACCGGTCAGCACCTTCAAAGGAGGATCCTCCACTTCCGCCGTACACTGCAGATTACTCTCAAGAGGATATCGACTTTACGGCTGATGAGGGCTTTGCTCCTACCACAAGATCAGGTCAAAGTGATACGGCCATGACGCTAGATCCCGGTGATGTAAAAGGGAGATGGAAACACATGTTCTCCTTCATGCGATGGTCTCACACATGGCCTCTGCTCGCTGCTATGGTAGCTACAGTCATCGCCGCAGCTCTCAAAACCCTCCTCGCCATTCTACTTGGTAGGACCTTTGATGTGATGACCAACTATGCCGCAGGAACGTCAGGCGCGGAGGAGACGAAAAATGGAGTCACCATGTGGTGCTATGTCCTTTTTGGTGTTGGGGCTGCCAACTGGCTCGCCAATACGGCTTTCCTAGCACTCTGGATTGCGTTTGGCGAACTGCAAGCAAACAGTGCTCGTCGCGATATCTTTGACACGCTCGTCTGGGAAGATATGGGGTGGTTTGATTCCCAAGAACAAGGTGTCTCCAGTCTCCTTGTCCGCATTCAGACGTGAGTCATTCGTTCAAAACCTTTGCAGAGCCTGCTTAGATCCTAATATTACTCTTCAGACAAATTCGAGAACTTCAGCTCGCGACCTCACAGGTCTTTGGACTCCTGGTGTGCGATGTGATAACATCCATTGCCTCACTTGGTATCGGATTCTACTTTTCCTGGAAGCTGACCCTCGTTCTTCTGGCTACCCTTCCTGTATCTGCCGTTGTTCTGTCTTTGGGCACCAGAAAACTTCAGCCCGCCATCATATCGCAGCGAAAGGACCTTGCAACTGCATCACAGCATGCCACAGCTTCCATCAGTGCTATAGACCTCGTCAAAGTCTTCAAAGGATATGACCAAGAGCTCTGGATGTACTATCGAGCAATTTCACAAGCTGCCAGAAGCTATATTACGCAAACTGCGTGCAACTCCTTCCAAATTGGCTACGTTAGCTTCTGGGTTGTGGCAATGTTCGTTGTAGGCTTTGCCTACGGAGTTGTCCTTGTTGACCAGGACGGCTTGGCTCCTGGAGCCGTTGTCACAACTTTCTATTCTACATTATCATCGATCCAGGGCGTGGAGGCTCTCATGCCACACTGGCTCGTCATGTCGAAAGGCATGGCTGCTGGTGGCTTCTTGTCAACATTGTCATCACAACAGCGCCGCAAAAGCTCACTCAAGCGCATGACTGGAGGCGTTAGACCAGAACATTGTGCTGGGCATGTGGAAGTACAGGATGTGAGTTCTCTTCGCCTCCCGTTGGGTGCCCGAATAGTAGAGCTAACTCAATCAGGTGAGCTTTGCATATCGCAAGAATCCCACGATCAATGTCCTCAATAAATCCTCCTTCGATTTTGCAGCTGGGAAAACCACATTTATAGTAGGACGCAGCGGTTCCGGTAAGAGCACACTGGGAAATCTCCTCGTGAACTTTTACCAGCCCACGACCGGGGATGTGGTGATCGACGGCCACTCAATCAAGACCCTAGACCCCAGTTGGGTACAGGACAATATCACACTTATTCAACAATCGAGTACTCTCTTCAACGACACCTTCTTGATGAATATCGCGTGTGGTCATCGACGCCCACTACAAGTATCACGCTCCGAAGTCCTTGGAGCTTGCGACTTTGCGCTGTTGCAATCGACTGTCGCAGGTTTACCTGATGGACTAGACACGCAGGTTGGAAACGGAGCGTACAATCTGAGTGGTGGTCAGAAACAACGCGTTGCCCTCGCACGAGCTCGTATCCGCGATCCGCCAATTCTGATCCTCGATGAGGTCACCAGTGGCCTCGATCAAGTGAATAGAACGGCCATCATGAAGGCACTGCGGGACTGGCGCAGAGACAAAACTACCATTATCATCACTCACGATATAAACCAGATCGACTATGATGATTTTGTCTACGTTATGGACAACACCGTTGTGGTGCAACAAGGCATCCGGAGAGACTTGATGCAGAACGAAAACGGCTTCTTCGCCACTTTTACAGATACGGCAGGAGATGAGCTCAAGACTCCCATAGAGATCAGAGTTTCGTCGCCCGACACTACTACATCCCCTTCGATTACATCCCGCCCCGAGTTTCCTCCTTGGAGACAGGCCCGTTTCTCCCAGGGCTTCTTTGAACCACTCCAGGGTTCTTCACTCTATCCAGGCAGACCTGTGCAGTCGCAACGTTCTTCCATCGTGATGGCTGCGGATTTCGCCCTTGGCTATGGTCAGAATGCGACCCGTGAATCTTATGCATCTACACATACTTCACGGCCCATATCGTTTTACGAAAATAACGACTTGGACACTGAGCGGAAACGTTTTTCAAGATTCGTAACGGACAGTTTTTCCCTCCAAGATCTCGGAGAGCAGGATTTGGAAATGCTTGCCTTGCCACAGCGCGGACGAAGTTTCCGAAGAAACAGGCTATCACAATTGGTTCCGGAGGGTATCCAAATCCCTTTTGGGCGGTCGGGAACTCCTTCGCCTGCCCGTTCGGGCCGTGAAGAAGAAGTGTCACCGCCGTATGGTCATGATAAAGTTGAGGGAACAAGCCTCATCGGAGCCGCTGAGACTCGATCGAAGCCCGCGTCACTCTTCGCCATCCTTAAAACAGTATGGCCGTTGATCAACCTTAAAGAGCGAGTACTCCTGATCACAGGAGTCGTCTTCTGTATTGCAGGGGCTTGTGCGATGCCTGCCTTTTCATACTGTTTCGCCCAGTTGCTGGCCGCGATGTGGTCTACAGGTAACAAGATTGATGCTGGGAAGATGTGGGCTATATACATGGCCATCATCGCAATTGGCGACGGGATTGGTGTGGGCTTTGGCCGCTATATGGTCGAGAAAGCTGCTCAGGGGTGGATCAACGCTGTCCGGATGGAAGCATTGAAGCGCATTCTTCGCCAGCCCAAGCTTTGGTTCGATCAGAAGCAGAACTCCCCAGGTCGAATCAACGAGTGCCTGGATCGCAACGCAGAGGAGATGCGCAACATCGTGGGGAAATTCATTCCCATCGCCGTTGCCGTCGTGGTGATGATCTCGTTTTCTATCACGTGGGCTCTGATCGTCTCCTGGAAACTCACGCTCGTGTCATTGTCTCCTTTTCCCTTGGTCCTGGCTTCCGTCAAGGGATACTCGGTTGTCAGCAACAAATGGGAAATTAGATGCAACAAGGCTTCCGAAGAAGCAAGCGCAGTGTTGACTGAAGCCATCATCAATATTCGAGCAGTAAGGGCGCTTACTCTGGAGGGCTGGCTCGGCCAAAAGTACGATAACTCAGTCAAAAGCACCTTAAAAACGGGCTTCAGACGGGGATGGTGGTCCAGCCCGCTGTTCGGCTTGTATCAGTCCGTGGCATATGCCATGACTGCTTTGGTGTTCTACTATGGGATGCTGCTCCTCGTTGAGAAGCGAGAGATCACACTGTCAGAGGTCCTCCAGGTAGTGAACCTCCTCATGTTCGGCATTGGCACTGCTACAGGTCTTCTCAGTTCTATTCCGCAGCTCATCATGGCGCAAGCTACTGCAGGCCAACTTCTCGGGTATTCTGAGCTCCCTATGGGGTCAACTGATGAATCCTCAGATGGTAGGATCCAAGTAGCAAGCCCTCTGCCAGTGATTTTGGATGATCTTTCCTTCTCCTACCCGCAACAACAAAAAGGCCAACAAGTTCTCAAGGGAGTCTCTTTCACCGTGAAAGCGGGTGAATGCACAGCTATCGTGGGTCATTCAGGCTGCGGAAAGTCTACCATTGTTTCACTCCTGCTGGGCCTGCATGCTCTGCCTCGAGATTCGGCCATTCGACAAGGGCGACTGGCCATGACTTTTGGGCATGTCCCACGTCAGGATGTCGATGTTGAACACCTTCGCTCCAAGTTGGCATATGTCTCTCAGACTCCGTTCTTGTTTCCAGCCTCCATCGCTGACAACATCGCCTACGGGCTCCCAGACGGATCGCCAGACCGCCAGCTCCACGCGATCATGCGAGCTGCCGAGGCTGCCGGAGTGCATGAATTCATATCTTCACTACCTGATGGCTACGCTACGTTGGTAGGAGATGGTGGCCAGGCCCTCTCCGGAGGTCAATCGCAACGTGTCAACATCGCTCGTGCTCTGATCCGACGACCCCAGCTTCTGGTGATGGATGAGCCTACCAGTGCTTTGGATACCGAGAATGCTGAGTTGATCCGACAGACGATACGGGATCTCATCTTCCAAGCCAAGAGGAGACGAACTGAGATGGCGATTGTTTTAGTGACACATAGCAGGGAGATGATGACTGTAGCGGACAAGATTGTGGTGATGGATTCTGGCCAGGTGGTCGAGGAGGGCACGTTCCCACAGCTCTGGGAGCAAGGTGGCACCTTCACGCATTTGATCAGCGGTGGAACGGACGGTTTGAGGTGAATATTTTGCGGTCGATCATTTTGGAACAATAATACGTCTTGAATGTCAACTTCGAGTGCGACGAAATATCGTTCGGCTGTACAATACATGCATTACCTTCGCTCCAACATGAATCGCTCTTCAGACTGGCAACAGAAAATCCCTGTTGTACTGGAGTCAAGGTGAGTTTTGGATAACTTTAAGCTTACGATCGACATAGCAAGGCAGAGGGTATGTTTTCTTGCGGTGACGTGGACCTGGGACTTCAATCGGTCGATAAGGTACCGTACCTGACCGTCCGCCTTGGCCACAGTACCTTGAATTACCAACTTTTCGACACAAGTTCTCCAGTCATCAGGTTCAGATCTTTTTGGGACTAGGTTAGTCTATATGAGTAACGACAACCTGGCCGTGGAACTTAGAGTGTGAGTGCTCCAGTTGGCGTAGAATTGCCCCGAGCGGGTAAAGGCTTGTTCAGCATAACAGCGGAGCTCCCGTCAGTCATTTGAGCTACATGACACCCTTCAGGGACCCTTCGCCATGTTTCCCGTTCCATAATCACTGAATAAGCCAAGTTTCGGCTGTCATTCATTTACTCCTCTTTATCTGCCTGTCCTATGGCTACTGCGGACTTTAATCCATCAAGCCTCCACTCGTCTTGTCAGCCCTATTATTAAAGTCCCGGACATTGGCAAAGAGACGGCGTATCGGCCTTCGTCATTCATTGCTCACCCGTTCCTCCATCGGCAACAGCCCTTGTACGGAGAAGTGACTGCGTTGCTGTCTCAAAACTATCCAATAAGTAACAGTCAAGTCCCTTGCCATGATTGTCCTGCCTCTTCAGGTAGTTGGCTGGATTACAACCATAGTTCAGCTCTACCAAGTCTAGGTGAAGAGCACGCTTGTAGATCGCCTTTGGAACCTAGAAGCGAAAGCATAGCATAAGCCCTGGTCTCTGCACTTGCATTCCGCGCATGATGCCGCGGGCTAGCATTCGTTTCCGGAGTGTGCTTCCATCACCGACTTCGTCTGGAGCCTGAGGCGCGTAGGGGCGGATTTGTATAATCCTGTTGAGAGTGGCCCGCATACACACGCAACGTCAGATGGGGACAAGTTGCAGAAGTGCAACATGCAGCGAAGTCTGTCTTCTCGTGTTGGGCCAGAAAGTCTACAACGGGTTTTCTTTTGGGTGACTTTGCAACATGCTGCTCGTGCCCGGTTGCCCCTACGGATGAGCAGAGCTCACTAAGAGAGTAGGGATGGGTATTGCATAGGCGTGATCCGCTGTGGGATGCGTTCATGTACATAATGGATATGAGGACACTGAGGTACCCCCTACATTCCGTGACCTTGTTCTGATTATTCAATCTTTCGTCCCAAGGGGAAGAGAAGTGTCCGAGTTTTGGAACGCCTCGGGCAGAGTCTTGACCTCCTTCCCAAGCGCCACCCTCTCAAACAGATAGTAGCTTGTCACCAGCAGGATAGGCAACGCGATCATCGTCTTAATCCACTTGCGCCTAGCCTCCTTGTACCTAAGGTTCCACTGCTCCTCCGTCTCTTCGCCCCGCTGCCTTCGTTCCTCGGCCGCTTGGAGCGCTGCCAGACGTTTCTCAAAGGCTCTGCGCGCAGGGTCGACGTAGAGCGGCGAGTCGCGAGCCGTGAGTCTGGGATCGTTACGATCGATGGTCCGAATGGTTTCTACAGTTGTTGGTGTCGTTTTGGCCGCTGTCTGAGACGTCGCCCGAGTAGGTGAGGAAGCTGGTCCTTGAGAAGTCGTAGGCGGCTCCGATGATGATGCTGATCTGGCCTTGGGGACTGTTTTGGTGTCGGAGGCAGAGTTGACGGGTGGTTGGGCTGCTTTGTTTAGCGCAAACGGCCGTTTCAAGCCCTTTCGTGCCACAGTGTACGTCGATCTCGGTACCACTGTTGTAGACTTTGCTGCCGGGGTGGCTTTGGCAGTAGGGGTCTTCGTCTTGGTTGTGGTTATTCTCGCCGTGCTAGTCGATGCTGAGCTGGCAGCACTCTTCAGCGGCGCCGCCTTGGTTGGGCTCGCTGTCGCAGCAGTGGAGGTTGCTGTCGCGCTCTTTGATGTAGGTGTGGCCTTTTTAGCTTGCGCAGCCGTCGAGACGATGGTAGTTCTTGTCGCGTTTGTCGTTGCGACCTTCTTAATAGGAGTGGCTCTGGAAGTCGTGATCTTCGTGGGGGTCGCTGCCGCAGGCTTCTGAGCTGCTGCCGTCGCCGTTGAGCCGGTGGTCTTCGATGTTGTCGCTGAACTCGCCACCTTAGTCTTCTTCACCACAGAAGATTTCTTAGCTGCTGCTGCTGCTGCTGTTGTTGTCGTGGTCTTCGCAGCCGTTGCCGCAGTAGTCGAGGCATGTCTTGCGCAAAACCTCCCCGAGAGGATATAATGTCTACCTCTCAGCGCCAGCATCTGGAATCTGGGCACTGACATGGCTTCCTTTATCCTTTGCAACAGCTGGTTGTGTTCGAACTGCGTTCAGAGAATCTCGCGTGCTGTGGCGTGTCTTGTCGGATGTTCGCAAAGGAGGGCTGTGGATGAGGAACGGTTGGGGCCAGAAGCTGGTGTGATCGCGCCTTCACTGGGTATGCGCATCGGTTGATGGCGCTCAAGACCCTCTATAACACCTCGTGACGTAGACTGTGAGCCTATCGGATCAATTGAATCGGTCCCAGTATGCCCTTGGTACGAAGGACGATTGCTCGGAAATGTGGTTTAATGCAAGCGAAGGCTAAACGCGTTTTGGCGCGACAAGCCCCCCTTCACCAGCTCAGGATGACATGAACTACCCTGAATCATGGAAGCATGCAAGGGATCATGTATTGGTTCCGCAATCCCCATTTCATGGATTCTACTGTGTTTTGTTCATGGTCTTTCTCAAGTCGAGTCCATTGAACACTAAACTACGTAGTGGTATTCCACACAACGTGGTGGCGATTGTCACGACAGCGGAGGGAGTAACTTGTTTGCTGGGCAAAGCATATTTCGCAAAGGAATTCAACGCATTTCCTAGTCGTCCGTATAGCTACATGCAATGCAAACTCAATCCCTATCTATTACACTTCCAAACGCCGGCCTCTCGTCCATCGCCTCACTATCGACCACTCTCACCATTCGGTCGCAACCTCTGTAGGGGACTCAGCCCGCAATGCTTCGGTTTTAGGCGCTTGTCCCTAGCCAACATCCATAGAACCACTTGCAGCTGCTTGCGAGGTTGTCTTGTCCCACGACTCTCCAATACCAGACGGCTGTCCCTAGTCATCGTCCGTGTATCGTGGGCCACTTGCTGCTGGAGTCTCTGCCGCTCCTCCGAAAGCCCCCGGTGTCGGCGCAGAATAGTAACCTGGCGTCGGGGCACCCACCGCAGGAGTAGGTGCAGAATCCGGAGCACCCCAACCACCCGGTGTGGGTGCGTTCATTGCGCCAGGGGTAGGGGCAGAGAAAGCACCTCCCGGAGTTGGTGCATTGAGAGCACCCGGGGTCGGCGCACCAAGGTTACCTCCTGGAGTAGGCGCATCAAGGCCGCTGGCACCAGGAGTGTAGCCCCAATCACCACCATTGCCGCTGGCACCAGGAGTAGGAGCTCCCCAGGCAGGTGTCTTCGAACCACTTCCTCCCCAGCTATCGCCACCACCCGCGTATGCTGGCGTCCGTGAACCTGCTCCAAATGCATCGCCAGGCGCTGGGGTCCTACCTCCAGCTTGCCAAGCTGGCGTTCTGGAGCCCGACCCATATGCGGTACGACTTCCGTCGTATGGGTTGACAGTCCTTGAGCCATCGTTTGACGCCCAAGCAGGTGTCCGACCGCCGTGATCCGGCCCTTTGTTCCAAGCAGGTGTACGAGCACTTGCCATGGGTGCTGCGCAAGAAGAGAGGTTAGCTTTCATCAAATGGGTTATCGTCTTCGGAGGACACTTACTTCTAGACCCCCAAGCTGGGACACGATCGCCACTTCCGGAACCCATGGGCGTCCGTGCTCCAGAAGCTGACCAGCCAGGCCGGTCACTACCGCCCCGATTGAGACCGCCAGGCGGACCGCGACCACGACTGTTCAGATCGATGGTAGCTCCCGTAACCTTGTCCTTGTAGGCTAATGACTCTTTGGGCACAGTGACGATCTTGCTCTTGGTATGCAGCTCAACGCGAGCATGCGTCTCAGTGGTGTCCTTCACAATGCCAAGGAGACCTTTGTATGCGCCCTTCTTGATAATGACACTTTGGTCGATCGCCTTGTCCCGGCCAAAAGTTTGCTTCGGCGGCGGCTTTGAGTTCTCGGCACCATTTTGGTGGCGCTTGAGGGCAGGATTCATTTCGTTCAGATCCGGGCCACCTGCACCACTGACACGACCACCCTTGGCAGCGATGGTGTTGACGAGGCTGGCCTTGGTAACGAACACGCCCGCATTTGCTGTGTTCTCGTATGTGTGCAAGAAGATGTACGAACGATGAATATGGATGATCTTGCCTTGACGCTGCTGGCCAGAGAATTCCTTGACAACGTCATCGAGGCGAATTTCAGACCCGTTGCGATCAGCCGCAACAGCCTGCTTGCGCTTCGGCAGCTTATTGGGGATTTGTGAAGGGAGGACTTGTCGAGTATCACCGTATTGGTCGAGCACAACCAGAGATTCTCGGTCGACCTTCACAATACAGCCGACCGTAGTGGGATCGAGCTGTACGAGATCCTGTAGCTCGTACTGGCCCAGGGCACTCGAACCACCCGTGTCACTTGCTTCACGCAAGTCCTTGCTGAACACCGTCAGTTGGGCATGTGTGTTATCTGTCAGAAGGGTAACACGGTCCTCAGATATATCCACCACCGTACCGACTTCGCCTTCAAACTTGCTAGTGCCAATGACCTTGACGTGATCACCGATACTGAATCTTTTGCGCAGGCCTTTCGTAGGCACTTCGATAGTCTGACCGGCAAGATCGCCCTCTGTGACTGAGATGGTCACGATGTCACCTTGCACATTGGTAGCTTTGCCAATGACGCCCTTCTGCTCCCCAGAGTACACTTCGATCATGTCGCCTGGAAGGTACGTCACAAGCGAGTTGCTACTCTTGAGACTGGCAGACAGCGCCTTAAGATCCAGGTTCTCCGTGCCATCTTCTGCACCGGAAGCGAAACGCGTGACCTCTTCGAGCGTGGGGTTGACGTCAGTGACGGTGAGTTGCTGAATTTTGACGTCTTTGACTTGGAAGCCATTCTCAAATTCGTCGCCCATATAAGTCCAAGTGTTTGTTGAGGGGTTTCCTTGAACGTATCTCGGGTGTCGTTTTCTCGCTTCTACTTCGCTGAAAAGCCGCTGAGGTGGTCTTGGGCCGCCAGCAGCGCCGAAGGGCCGCTTCCGCTTGCCATCTGAGGTTATTGAAGGAGCATCGTCGCGCATGCCGTAGTCCAAGCGTGGAATGAACCGAACCTTTGCTTCCAAACCATTCTCTGTGACATCCATGACCTGCGCCAAGTCACCATTGTACTTGGCGGGCCGCCTCAGCCGCACCCAAGCGCCGGGCTCAAGTGTGGGTGTTTTCGAGATCCGGAGGAGCTCAGGCATGTCCTTGATGTCGATCAACTGCATCTTCGTCCGCGGGTAAACGTTGAGCATATTGTCCAGAGCAACGAGAATATCGGTCTGACGCTGTGCCTCAACGTAGATGAAGCCCTTCATAACAGAATTTGGTCCTCCTCTCTCAAAAGCAGATGTGATGGCCAACTCGTCTTTGGTGCCCAAGCGCTCCTCAATCCGCTTCTGAATTGAGAAGACGACTTCTCGCTCCTTGCCTTCCTTACACCTGACTGCCCAGATGCTAGGGTCGTCAACACTAGGCAGCAGAAGACGCTTGGGGACCACCGCCGAGTCGCCGAAGCCCTTAGCAGTGCGGCGGTTACCGTATCGTTGCCTGAGATTCTCAGCGAGCTTCTCAGCATCCATGTTCGCTTCGAGCTCGCGCTGGCGATCGAGTTCACGATGACGACGGTCATCATCTGGGCGGCCTGCTTCGCCATCATCATCGGGATGCGATGGGTCGATGAAGTTGCCTATTTCCTCATCGTCGTTCTCGTCATCCTCTCCTTCATCATCCTCACTGACTTCGGCTTCTATATCGATGAAAGCGTTTCCACGCTCGCGTCTGCGCTTGCGGCGGGGCTGGTGAACAGTTAGTCCGTGAGACTCACAATGAAGCAAGCCATATCATACCTGCTGGACATCATCCTCATCCTCATCGTCTTCTTCTTCGTCTTCTTCATCATCTTCATTGTCATCGTCCATGGCGCGACGGCCTGCTGAGGGTTCATCGTCATCGTCGTCCTCTTCCTGCTCATCGTCATCACGGCGCTTTACTGGCGCTGGAGAAGATGATCTTCCGGCATCACTCCCATCGCGGTCGGGACTGTCGCGTCGCGAGATTTTTCTCGGGCGCTCATCGGCGTCTTCGGCGTCGTCTTCAGGCTCTGCATCAGAAAGGTCGGCCGGCGCAGGGTTGAAGTCCTCCTCGTCCTCGGAATCATCAAAGCGCGGATCCGTTGAAGCCATAATGACTTGGAGATGACTCTTCGAGGCGGCGACTCTTTTGACGATGAGAAGAAAGCGTGACGAGTGCCGACGAGAAGCGTGACGAAGGGTGTCGAGAAAGGGAAGAGATGCGAAAGTAAGTTGCCCAGCTCCAACCCTGAGTTGGTCCGAACAAAGAAAGCTCCCAGTTGGCAACCGGCTCTTCTTCGGGTAGAACGCGTGGTGGCTGCTTCAGAGCAGTGTTGCGCATAACTTTTCACTAACGACTCGACCTAAGCTCCCCCACCAGACATTATGCAGTCCACCCTTATGCACAGTTGTTTAAGGTAGGAAGTGAGTGGGGATGGTCCTGAGTGTAAGCCGAGACGAGCATCGATCGTGCTCATGACGAACCCATATCCTGACCAAGTCTTGGACTTTTCTGCACCTTTGGCTTACCCGTTGAAACCCAAAGATTAAACCATAATGCAGGCTGTTGTGATCACTGACTTCTGTGAGACTCTGGCTGAGGTCAAAGTCTCCAGTATCCCCCAGCCGAGGCCCAAGCCAGATGAGCTCCTCATCAAGGTCTGTGCCGCGGGTGTGAACTTTGTCGACACACTCTACGTAAGTTACTCAAGCGGACTGTCGAGATCGACCTGAAGTTTTGAACTGACTTGATGATATATTCAGGCAAGAGGAAAGCATCAGAATAACCGGGAACTTGTCAGGCCGCCCTTTACCCTCGGCTTGGAGTTTGCTGGGATCGTCATTAAGACGCCACCCTCTTCACTATACCAGGCCGGAGACTCTGTCTTCGGCAACTACAGTGGTTCTTTTGCTGAGTACATCTGCTTGCCTGCGGACTCGCTCGCTGTTCAGAAAACACCCTCGCAGTGGTCTCATGTCTCCGCCGCAGGGATCGCGGCCACGCTACCAGTTTCATACGACGCACTTGCCCGTAGAGCAGCAATACAGCCGGGGGAGACAATCCTCGTTCATGCAGCAGCCGGTGGGCTAGGTGCAATGGCTGTGCAAGTTGCCGTTGCCCTGGGCTGCACGGTGATAGGGACAGCTGGCTCAGCTGAACGGTGTGCATATGCTAAGAAACTTGGTGCCAGAGTTTGTGTTGACTACACGCAAGAAAGCTGGCACCAGGCTGTGCTCGATGCCACAGAGGGGAAGGGCGTGGATGTTGTTTTTGACCCTGTTGGGCTTGTGGACCTAAGCATGAAGTGTATCGCACACAGGGGTCGAGTTGTGATCGCTGGGTTTGCTGGTCGGGAAGGAAACATGGAAAAGGTCGCCACGAACAGAATCCTCCTCAAACAGGTCCAGCTCATCGGATACGTGAGTACCTCTACACTCTGAGCACACGGTTTAGCCCGCTGATTCTAGACGTCACAGCGCTATGGGGAAACCCTTCGCCGAGATCCCACCGAGAGGGAACGCGTATGGAACGAGCTCGAGCCATTGATTGAAGGTGGGAAGATTAGGCCAACTGTTGGAAAGCTGTATAAAGGTCTTGAAAGTGTTAGAGAGGCTCTTCAGGATCTCGCGGATCGCAAGATCATGGGCAAGGCGATCATCGAGATGGGAGGTCAGGTCCATCGTCAGGATGGTTTGAGCCCACGCCTATGATGTCGTTCTGGTAGGAATCCCACACTAAAACTTGCACACGCTCACATGACCTTCTGTCAGGAACCATTTATTCAGGTTTTCTATGAATTAGTCACAGCTCTTGCCTCCATCCTCTGCTTCCTTATTGTTGTGCTACTAATCTTTGACTCGAAGCTCTCCTTTCCCTCTGCACCCTCATCCTCTATGCCACCGGCATCGAGCACGTCAATCTCATAAACTGACAGCGGCTGCCAGCTCTTCTTCAATCTTCTATCATTGATTGCTGATCCACCACTTCGTGTCTCAGCTGATACGACGATAGCCTGGATTCTCTCCTCCGTGATGGTTGGCCCAAAAGGGTCAGGTATGTTCACACACCGAATCAACACCTTTCCATCACGCAGTGTAGCTTGCAGTTCTTCGTTGTCCTTTGGCGCCGATGCGCCATTGTCCGAAGAGCTAGATTCTTTGACTTCGAGATCCAGAACGGTAGATAAGAAGGAAATAACCGATCTGGCACGACTAGTCCAAGGCTGAAGTTCCTCGGTATACTGCTTCTTCACCAGAAGCGCGTCGCCTGAGATTCCGACGATGAGCTCCGACATCTTCCCTTCTGAGAATGCAACAAGCAGTGCTGTGGCATGAAGCAACAGCTTGTGTCCGACATGGAGATGGTCGAATGTTCCGCCCAGGCACACAGAGTTGTAACCTTTTGTAACAAACGGCTCCTGATCTCTCTCATCCCCAATCTCGCTTTCTGTGGACAGCGCTGTACCGCAATCAACGGTCACCAATTGCTTCTGCAGAAATTTCTGCTTCCCCTCGACGAGCCTCAGGTACGCCTCCAGAAGCCCATATCCGTCCTCGGAGCTCACATGAAACACCGTCTGCCACGCCTGCTTTCCACTGGCGAAAGCCGCCAGATCAGGCACAGTTGTGCCATTTCCTGCGAGAGCTCCATTGAAAGGCTGCTCCAGGTCGTATTCTCTGCCTCGCTCATGATCGACCAATACAATTCTGACATCAACGCTGCCGGCATCCGTTGCCCCGACATCCGTGGCAATGCCCCTCTCGGCACAAATTGAGGCAACAATAACGTAGAGTCCACCCAAGAGCGATTGCGCATACTTCCACCTTACGCGCCTAGACCGAGATGAGGCAGGCCCATTCAACACCTGGCATGATACTGCAACAACGAGGGTTGACGGGATGTCACAATCCGCCAGGCGTGTAAGGACAGCACTCAGGGCGGGCCGGTAGAAAGTGTTTAGCGCAGATCGAGCCGCCGCTCTAGGAGGAGATGGCAACAGAAGAAGATGGGGCTTTTGAGAATCCGTAGAATCCATAGAGGTGGTTGGAGCCATGATGAAAGTCGACACTGTTGTCGGTGCAGTGAGGGTGTAAAGCGAGGGTTGACGGTCCGGGTGGGGTTGAGGGAAGCGATGTCAAATCAACCACACATCAGTAGGTATTCGGAAGAACGAAGTTTGATGTCACCGCCAGCGAACAACCCTCATACGACCAAACCCTGTTACTATGTCTCCTTTTACCTCGCTCAACGCCGCTAAATGCTACTGGGAATAGGGCATTCTTACAAGTAACACAAATGAAGACAGCCTTGCCTATGCCCCGGCTCCCGTGCCGCCACCAACACTACTTTGTTCGTCCAAGCGTCTGCCTACAAGTTGCCATGTTTGGCGAAGAGAGTCCCACCTCAATGACAGCATCCCTATACTACTAAGAAGACCAAGCGCCCGGCTTTTTGAGCAGTTTCTTCCTCTACCGATAAGTCTATAACCTCATCTCGTACGTCACCTTCTCTCGCATAACCACGATGACACAAATCAATCCACATCGACCCTGGCAATGGAGGGTCTTCATCCCACTCTTGTACCCCATATACCACGTCCAGCGCTGACTCCCAGCCACTCGCCTGCATCTCCTGTACCCTGAAGATGTGGCACCCAGCCGAGGTTGTTGATCTCATACTCGCATTCCCAGCTAGCAACGGGGGATCTCCCGCCATCCTGCTGTGCACCACCATTAATGGGGGTCCCCGCGCCAGAGTTGGAATTGAGAAGATCCCAGAGCAGAACCTGGCAATCGTCACCGCCGGAAGCAAGGGTTCCTCTCCGCAGGGGGGACCATTCGAGGCAATTGATAGGACCAGAGTGGCCGCGGAGTTCGAGTAGAGCTTGGCCTGGTTGCCGGACGTCGAGGATGCGGATCACGCCGGAGTCTTGTGCAAAAGTCGCTAGGAGATGGGTATCATGAGGAGAAGTAGCGAGGCGCAAAAGTGGGGGAGGGTTCGACATGGTTTGTTGGGCAGTGGTTGGGCTTGTTCGTCCTGCTGCGTCTGTGCGACAAGTTAGCATATTCCATCAAGTCAGCTGAGAACGGCCTGCTCACCTTTTTCATCTTTGCCGGTAGGCTCGTATATGATGGTCGAGTGCTCAAGGCTCCTGAGATCGAACATGCGGACGCTGCCGTCCTGTCCACAGCTGACGAATACATCTACGCTGTTCGCGCAAAACCGAACGTCGTACACCTCTTTGTCGTGCGCAATCAACTGCGTTTTTGCCGTCAGGGATGGGATGTCCCAAATTGTGCATGTCGTATCAATGCTGGATGTGATAATCAAACTAGGAGACACTGTATTCCAGTCCAGAGATGTCAGAGGGGCTGTATGGTCAGGGGTCTTCGAGTTGGACAGCAAGGCAAGGGGTGTCAACTTTGTCGTTGGCTGGTCGCGACCGCGATTATTGATGCTGCTACCGGGAGTAGAGGGTGTCTCTGAGGGAAGCGACCAGAGTCTCAAGTGGTCGCCAGACGTAGCCAGGAGGTCGGTGGATTGTTTTTGCGAGGATGGTGGCTCCCAGAGCAGCCTCGTTACGGGGTATGAGTGCGTAGCTTCAGCTACCTTGTTAAATTCGAGGGTGTACTTGGAAGAGCCGGGCTGGTACACGTCTTGCGGTGTCGGTGCGATGTGGCTGTCCAGAATTTGGATCTGTGATATCATTGGGTCAGCCCAACAGCTTTGCGACTAGATGCTGCGTTCGGCTGAGCTGCTCAACTTACGAAATTGTGACCATCCTCAAGATAACTGCCGACTGCCAATTTCCCTGCACCGTTGCCCTGCGGTGTCCATTTGCACCAATCAAAGGCGTAGATAGCCCATGGCGCAAGGTAGTTGCTTGTTCCAGGTTGATTGTGCGCCATATCGTAGCCCAGTGCAGCAGGGCCGCTGTCGGATATGCTTGAGTCGGCGCGCGGTCGGATGTCCGCCAGTCCTAGTGGTGTGTTTGAGATATTGCGCTGCGATCCTGGCGCGTTGTACTTGATGTCAGACGGTGACATGAAATGGTTCGCACTGGGAGGACCACCACCAGGGGTGGTAGGTGTGTATGAATGGTAGGCCGAGGATGAGCCATCGTATCCAGCGGCTGGGCTGGAGCGAGAGTAAGAGTGCGCCATATTAGTATCGAGGGTGGTCTTCGGGGACGTGTGCGAAGAGTTAGGAGAGGCAGATGCAGCCAGCGACTGGGGGTGATGCTGAGCTGGAGGCGGCTGAGGAGGCTGGATCGTGGGGATCGTGGGCTCAGTGTTGGCGGTAATAGGACGGGCGCGGGGAGAACTGCCGCCAGCAGGCTGAAGAACGTTGGGCACCGAGTTCGCGCTCTGAGGTGGATGAGGAGGGTGCAGGGGCGAGAGCTGAGACGGGTGTTGGGAGTGTTGAGTGTAGGGAGCACCGGTGGCTCCTGAGGCGGAGGAGGGCGAATGGTTGAAGGTGAGGGTCGGAGGCCGGTGAGGCGCGAGAGGAGGCTCTCGAGGCGAAATTTGGCGGTGGTCGATGGGACTGAGGCCAGGCATATGCAGCTCGTCGTGACTCTGATGGCTTTGGTGTCCGTGTCGGTGGCCTTGTTGCTGCTGATGAGGGGAGGGGCCTGGGGGGCTCATTGCGGGGGCTGGTTGCGGCGCTGGGGGCTGGTGCTGGTACGAGTACTGCTGGCTTTGTTCCTGGTACTGTGGGTGAGAACCTGGTGCTCCTGGGCCGCCGTACTGCCGCTGAGGCGCAGGAAAGTAGCCTGATTGGTCCATAATCGACTTGGAAGGGCAATCAGCGTCGATTGAGAGGCTTTCAAACCTGGCTCAGGGATTGGAGATGTTGGGGTACGTCAAAGGTGCAGGATGCCGCGTTTGCAGAGGTGGGAAGCAGTGAACAAGGCAGGGCTGAGATGCGAAGATGAGCTTATCTTCAGTCGATGTCCTGGGGCCTTAGTAGACGGCGAGTATGCGGGCGAACATCAGCCCTTTAGGTTCTGAATGCCAGTGCTTTGGCAACGCGTGGATTGTCGAAGACAGGCACAACAAGCCGCAGGGAGACTTGTTAATACGAGGGCAAGCACCAGTTCAGGAGAGTCGACCGGTCCTGAGGAACACTATGTTGCTGAGCAAAAACAATCAACGACAATGAAACGACGTCCAGTACTGTGTCTTTGCTCGCTGAAGAAGAGCATGCTTTCTCTTCGTGGCAAATAGTGATGCGGTCAATCAGGGTCGAGGGGGTTCATCAGGGGAAGACGGCCTTTGAAAAGGAGCCAGCCAGTGAATTGACAGGCGAGCTTGGTGCCTAAATCCCCCCACCACCACACCTGGCAGCAGCAGCACCGACACCCGCATTTGAGCGCTCCAAGAGCCGGCATTGCTCTCACCCGAGTCGTTTCCACCATGTATCTTCATCAGCTTGTTCTGAAGCTGGCTCTAGACGTTTTCGAGAATATCTTGAAGTACACTAAGTGTGCTAATTCTGACTGGTGTAGAATCAAAAGATGAATCTCCTCCTTCTGCGAGGTGAATCGCAAAGATTCCACTGGCCAATGCTGGGACCATGTCTCGCTCCTCACTATCACCGACATAGGCCATATCATTACAAGAAATTTGCAGCTGTTTAAGAACTTGCAAGAAGAGGCCATCAGTCTTGGCCACCTGGAACTGATTCGTGGTAACCAAGACATCGATGAAGTCCTGAATCCCTAGGGCTTCAATCGTTCTCTGTTGCGCGTCCTGCGGTCCCTCGGTGATCACGATGATATTTTTGCCCAACCTCTTCACAGTCGCTAGCAGCTCTTTGGCTCCAGGTTTCGTGTGCAGTTGAGAAGTGAGGATGCTCTCATAGGCCTCCAGCAGCTGAGTCATGTTTCGCTCGCTGTACGAGAGGCCAAACTGCTCAAGTAGCAAACTAAATCTTTCTTTGCGGTAATCAAACGATGTTCTCCCGTCACAAAACGCATGTGCCGTTCTCCTCTTCAGTATTTTAGCGTATTCTCCTTCTAGTGCGGGCAAGGACGTTCCATGTTGGGTAGATATCGTTGTGAGCACTGCAGTGGTAGCTGCAGATGATGCGCGCCGAAATTCGTGTAATGTGTCATCCAGGTCGAAACCAATCCACGACTTTCCTCTCAGAATCACACTGAGTGTTGGTTTGTGGTCTGGATCTCCCGTTGCCGGTCCTCTGGCGAGCATGATGGAACGGTGTGAGGATTGAGTTAGAAACATGTAAGCAGACGAGCTCCTTGGCGAGATGGCAAGCAACCCTACCTGGTTCTTGGAATTGCTTAACTTCACGAGGTTTGTTAGGATGAAAGTTTGGAAGTCTCCTGCAGGGTGACGCATCTCTCGGAGTGGATCCCCTACGATGCCGATGCCTTGCAGCATTCGACAGATCACAAACATGTCCGCAAACAAGATTATATATGTCTCGCATAAGTCTTCAGGCTCTTTGAATTGATCAGAAAGATAATCGGACATGTTCATCTATCTTCGCCCCAGGCAATGGGCACCAAATAATCACGTGATGTCTTTGCATCACATGGAATACGCTCCAGGCGTCAACCTGACCCTTGCACATGACTGCTTCGTTCCCAAACATCTCCGTGTGATTGTCTCGGCACATCTTGCTGCGCTTCCCTTACGTGCTCCTCGCATACTTATCGTGTGGTATCCGAAGATATATGCAGTATGCTGGAGCTTCAGCTCATACTCCCAGAGTTGCAATCCCGAGCTTGAGCAGCACCGAAGATGTCCCAGTCTTTCTTCGACCGACTCACGTCGTCGCGCAGGGCTTCGCTTTTACCGCTGCATAGCCCTCCACAACGATTGCCCGGCGAATACGACCTAGACGAACTTGAACCTCGACCTGACGATCGACTGTTGAGCTATACACCCCCGCGCGGACGATTGCAGAGCCTAGAGTCAGACCAAGGGGGTCGCCGCGCATCCCCGGAGCACTGGAACGAGCGCGCAAGCTCTATAGGCTCTGTCTCCAAGTTCAAGGATAGAACTCAACGAGCCATGTTCACCGGCCCGCCACCACCTATCGCTTCGTCGGCGGTTCTTGATGATGTCGAGCGAGAGCGAGCGCAAGACCATAAGTTCAGAGGCACGCGAACATCGGGTCACCCATACACTGGCAGCAGCGTCCTGTTTGATCAGCGAGTCGAGTATGTTCAACAGCGACCGGATTCTGCCTGGAGAATCCTGAGACGACAGGAGAAAGCCATTGAGACCGATGTCCAGCATCTTCTGGACGTACAGGCGAATGGCCTGATCGCTGGTCTTGGAGGGCGGCCACCCAATGAGAGCGACCTGGACGAACATAGCGATGCAGGCAGCAGCACACCTACTGGCACGTTCTACTCCACGGCAACTTCAAAGTCCCGCATGGTAAACTCTTTGCATATTCCAACCCGTGCCAACGCGGATGGCAATGTTATCCCTGTGCGACAGCCTAAGAAAACCAGACCGCCTGGCTTGAGTGCAGCGCGTAGCGGATTGCGGAAGAGTATGCTGGCTCTTGCTAACTTGAAAACTGAGGAGGATGCACACGTTGATGACGCCTTGGCACAGAGAAAGAGCGCCCTGGCTCAGTTGGACCTTCTGAGCTCAAGAAGGAACAACGCGAGCAAGAAACTTCAAGCCTTGGAACACAGTGAGGAAGAACCATTGGGGCTGGCCTTGAGGGAGCTAGGGACGCAGTACGACTCCCTGACCCAAGAAATCCATGACTTGGAGGAGAAGCTGGTAGGCATGCGGAATAGGAGGCGTGTTGTTAGGGCTCAGATGGACGATGTCAAGAGCCAACGTGAAGCTGGCTTGAGCGGTTTCAGAGGCGCTCTTCGTGATGTTGAGAACGACATGGCAGATGTGCTGCGCCGACCACCAATTCAGCCCCTCGACCCCGAGATTTTCGACCGAACAGCAATCAGGGGTGGCGAAAATGATGAACAGATCAATGCATCGGTAGGGAATGACTTCCTCCGCATGATCCCGGAACGCCGCACCGCTGAGATGGCCAGAAGTTGGTGGCAGGCCGAAATCGCTGCCCTCGAGCGGCGAAAGGTACAAATCGAAAGCGAGCACCATGCCCTCGAAGAAGGTGGGCTGCTGTGGCTAGAAGTGATGGCACTGGTCACGGATTTTGAATCTCGACTAAGGAAGGCAATGAAGACCGCTGTGGGCGATACACCTTCGGATACCGAGATCTCTACTCATGAGAAAGGCAAGGGGAAGATTCCATCTCAGGAAGATGTGATCCGCGAACAGCTGCCGTTGCTGGAGCAGGGTATCGATGAATTGGAGGGTCATATGCACACAGCCGAGACAAAAGGCTGGAATCTCCTCATATGTGCCATTGGGGCTGAGCTTGAAGCGTTCCGTGAAGCACAATATCTACTCCGGGAGGCTGGGGAGGATGACAATGTCAAGGAGGAACATCCACATCAGAGCGTAAATGAGGACGTTTCCCACGACCTCCAAGGAACAAAGCCCGCAGGGTTGGACACACGAGCGGAGGACAGCGACGAGAACGAGGTCCCTGATGATCTGCTGGTTTCGGGGATCGAGCAAGATAAGCCACAGATAGACTCACTTCACGATGGCGAAAGTGAGTCCTTGAAGCGGTCTGTGCTGAGAAGGGTTGATAGCAGCGACAATGATGTACCAGCGGAGTTCTTTGCTGAGCATGATAAGTTGGACTAGCATGGCTAATGCAACTGGGCAGACTAGGGCCTGAGGATGAACTTTGTCCCGGCAACAAAGATCAGGCAAGATCGATGCATATTTATTGACGAGCGAAACATGTTGCTTTTCGTTCATGTCACAAACTTAGTTGCGAAACTTGCACGAAGAAGCGAGCAGAGAACCCAAGAACACGCTTAGTACCTCAGCTGAGCGGTTCGGTGCCTGCACACTGTTTTGAAACAGAGAGTATCCTGTAAGCGACCCATTCCTAACGCCGAATATCGTTGTTCTCCACGCTTGTTACTCCTACGTAGCCCATGGCTCTGGCATTCCCCCTGCTTTCTGTCGTCAGGTTGCGTGAGGTCTGATGCCCTCAGCGCGTGCGCTCAAAGTAGCCGCTTGACCCAGCAATGGCAACACTTTGATCCATCACCCATTCGCCGACTCCGAGGTACTTGTCGAGCCACTTATTGACGTCCTTGTTATCGCCTGCGATCTTGTCTGTCTTGAAACTAGGCCTAGGACGTCCCATAAAGGCGGGCAACAGTTAGAATATCTGAAGTTCTCAGGAGGCATAAGCGATAGCATATTCAGAGATACACTCACGTAAGGCCAGTGGAGCGCTTCATACCAGCGAGGATGGTAGAGACTGTGACCTCCTATTAGTATCGTGGGTTCATCCTGGAGGACTCAAGGGAGCACGCACTCAGGACAGCATCAAAAGCGTAGTGTGTAAGGCGTCCCACCTTTGACCATAGTCCAAACGTCAGCAGGTTGAGAAACTGCAAGCAGTCTTAGAAGCTTGTGGCTCTGGGGGGTAGATCATGTAGACTCGTGGCCGAGTCTGGGGTAAGGGACGAGAAACTTACCACCATGGTTGCGGTCTAGCTGGTCGGAGTTCGAGGAGAATTACGTCGAAGTAATCAAGTCGCTCGTGAGCCGAGCTCTTCGAGTTTTGGGTAAGGGTTGTGATGGTGTTTGAGGGAGTCGTGTAGTATTGCCGTTGGGAGTCACGTTGACGAGGCACGAGCCGACAACACCTGAGGTGACGACCACTTGGTGCCATGGTGGAGAGCTGACAGTCACAGCCACAAAGACCTGAGCCACAGCTCTATCACTCAGCAGCCACTGTGGCTAGTGCAGCTACGTGCATGGGCCCAAGCTCAAGCGGGTCCCGCTACCAGCGGAAGCCGCCGAGAAAGCTGCCACAGTGGGCTTCTAGACCTTCGTCACCGAGAAATGTTGGTGTGCCAGGTGGGAGGATGAAAGTGCCAGTTGGCTTTTTTCCCTAAAGCAGTCTGGGGACCAAACTGGGATGATGATTTCTTAGCTAGATCCACTGCGAAGCGTTCAAACTTGACGCTAGGAGGCATTTCAGGCGGCGGAACGGCCGAGTTGTTTCGCCTGGTTCTGTGCAGGTCGGTTGGCTTTTTTGTTGAACCCCACCGAGTGCGAAATGCCTCAACCCCGAATTTCCGTGGAAGAGATTGGTTGAGATGATAATGAACGACTGTGGCTGAGTGCCATCGAAGGCGCGTGGTTTTTTTTTCCATCAAGGAATTCTTCATTATTGTGGTGGTCAGGCTCGGGTTTGTGCTGCGATAAGTGATCGCAGTGCGCTGGATGAAGGTTGATGATGTAGCCGCGCATTCAAAGTATCAAGTCTACAACTGCATGAAAGAACGGACGGCATGCAAGCCATTGAGGACATCCGGTGTGTCTGATATCTCTCCTGAATCTTGAGAAGGCTAGCATGAAAAGAGGACACATCTGTATGACCTCTTTGAGCGGTATTTCGCGCCATATCAGGACTGCAATACCGCACAAGCTCCTCCAAATCTCACTCTTACCCAAACCGATTAACACACTGCGTTCATCCATCAATCAATCTGTGGAAAGGCGCATCGTACTTTACTGCACTAAGCCCAGATGACGGCCCACGCCCGTAAAAGCCGCTGGCCTGATTGGCCTTTCCAGGCATGTTGTGAAAATGCAGGGCAGGAGCTCTGTTCCCTGGGTCCCCACTGTGCCCCTCCTTCCCATTGCCTCCCACGTCGTTACCCCCCCTCCTTCTCCCTTCCCTCTGTCTACCCCTCCTTTGGTAGGTACTCCTTGCTACAGCCTGCATCGCTCCTGTACTGCTGCTGGTACTGCGTTGCATGTGGCTTGTTGCAACCACTTACGCTGTTTCTGTTACTGTCCGCTGATCCCGCCTTCATACTTCTCAGCTCTCATTCTTTTTTTTAATACTTCCATCCCACCCTCCCGCTTCATCTTCTCTCCCTCAGCCTTCTTCCTCTGTATTTGGACCGGCCCAATTCATCGCCAGACCAACCATAAATTCCTGTTGTTCGAGCTTTCGACCTCACACAAACTATCTTCCATCAAGCTTCGCACGCCCCGCTGCTATTCTACACCCCCCCGGTCGTGGTCTCTGCGCCGTTCGCCAAGCTGTTGTTGAGAGCCCCGCGCTTGTCCCCTGCCACGATTCACGCCCCAGCTTAGTTTTTTCTCAATTCCCATAATCCTCAGTCCTTCTTCCTTCTCTTTCCCTCTTCTTTCGTCATCATGTCCCAGCCGCAACTTCGTCCTCGATCATACAGCATCATGGCTGCCAACACAAAGGAGCACCTCAACACCGGCGGCCGTATCGCCTGGCTTGCCAACCTCGATACCGATTACACTCCTACGCGCAACTACCGCCGCTCCTCCATCATCTGCACCATTGGTCCCAAGACCAACTCTGTTGAGGCCATCAACAAGCTCCGCACTGCTGGTCTCAATGTTGTCCGCATGAACTTCTCCCACGGCTCATATGAGTACCACCAGTCCGTTATTGACAACGCTCGCGAGGCTGTCAAGGTCCAGGATGGTCGTCCCATTGCCATTGCTCTTGACACCAAGGGTCCTGAGATCCGTACTGGCAACACTGTCAACGACGATGATCTCCCCATTTCCGCTGGCAAGGTCATCAACATCACCACTGATGAGAAGTACAAGACTGCCTGCGACACTGACAACATGTTTGAACCCTCACCCCCCTCTTCTTTAATGTCATGAAAGGCTGACAGCTTCGCAGGTACGTCGACTACAAGAACATTACCAAGGTCATTCAGCCTGGCCGTGTTATCTACGTCGATGATGGTGTCCTCGCCTTCGATGTCTTGAGCATCAAGGACGAGCAGAACATTGAGGCTCGTGCCCGCAATAACGGCTTCATTTCCTCCCGCAAGGGTGTCAATCTTCCTAACACCGATGTCGATCTTCCTCCGCTGTCTGAAAAGGACAAGGCCGATCTCCTATTTGGTGTCAAGAACGGTGTCGATATGGTCTTTGCCTCATTTATTCGCCGCGCTGAGGATATTAAGGAAATCCGCAAGGTGCTCGGCGAGGAGGGCAAGAACATCCAAATCATCGCCAAGATTGAGAACCGTCAGGGCCTCAACAACTTTGCCGAAATTCTCGCTGAGACTGACGGCGTCATGGTTGCTCGCGGTGATCTTGGTATTGAGATTCCTGCCGCCGAGGTGTTCGCTGCTCAAAAGAAGATGATCGCCATGTGCAACCTTGCTGGCAAGCCCGTCATCTGTGCTACCCAGATGCTTGAGTCTATGATCAAGAACCCTCGCCCTACCCGCGCCGAGATCAGCGACGTCGGTAACGCCATTACCGACGGCTCTGACTGCGTCATGCTTTCCGGCGAGACCGCCAAGGGTAGCTACCCTAATGAGGCCGTCCGCGAGATGCATGAGGCCTGTCTCAAGGCAGAGAACTCCATCCCGTACGTCTCTCACTTCGAGGAGATGTGCACCCTTGTCAAGCGGCCTACCAGCACCGTCGAGTCCTGCGCCATGGCTGCTGTCCGTGCTTCCCTCGACCTCGGTGCCGGTGGCATCATCGTCCTTTCCACCTCCGGCGACTCTGCTCGTCTCATCTCTAAGTACCGCCCTGTCTGCCCCATTTTCATGGTAACCAGGAGCGCGACCACCTCTCGCTTTGGCCACCTGTACCGTGGCGTCTATCCCTTCCTCTTCCCCGAGGCCAAGCCCGACTTCTCCAAGGTCAACTGGCAGGAAGATGTGGATCGCCGCATCAAGTGGGCGGTTCAGGAGGCCCTCAAGCTCAACGTTCTGACTGTTGGTGATACTGTCGTTGTTGTGCAGGGCTGGAAGGGTGGCATGGGCAACACCAACACCCTGCGCATTGTGCAGGCTGACCCCGAGTCGCTGGGCATTGGTGAGCAGTAATTTGATGGGATCGGATCGGAGGATGCGTATGACTGGAATAATGAACAGATAGACACGGCGCAGGACGTTTCCTAAATGAACATTACGAATACATTGATTTGCTCCACAAAACTTGCCTCCATGCAATGTGATGCGGCGAAAGGGGTTTTGATGAGGGAAGTCCACAGATCACCACTGCACGGAGACACGAAGGCGACACATCATTGGGGATAGCTTGATCTCTTGAGGTAGTAGCCATGGATCTACGAACTATGGATCCTTGCGCACATTCATCCTCTTCTGAGAACACACCTCCAGCCATAGAAGCAATCAGCGTCTCGCCGTTTAGCACTTGAGCGGGTCGCCACCGGGAGCCTTGTAATTGGTAGGGATGGGCCACCAGATGTTGGCGGACAGACCGGGGTCGCTCATGGAGTAGGCACCGGGGAAAGCCATGAGTCTGGGGGAAGCAGAGGCGGAACCACCGGTGACGCGGACCTGAGCACAGGAGATGTAGAGCTGGGGAGCACCGGTTGAGTGAAGACCGATCTGCTCGAAGCGGACAAGGTACTCGCCGTCGGCGATGCATGAAGGAATGGTGACGGTCTGGGAGGCTTGGTCTGGGGGAGGGGGAAAGTTGTCAGTGTCCAGGTCAGTCCTGCGAGGAGGGCGCCGTGTACATACTGTAGTTGGGCCAGGTGATGGCGCTGGAGGTGGCAGTGGGCTTGTCCTCGAAGATCTTGAACCAGACGTTGCCCTTGCCGTTGAAAGCAGCCGCGGTGCTCGGAGCCTTGGCCATGTACACGTTGACGGGACCAGGGTGGTACAGGTTGGGGTTCTATGGCCATGTTAGCCGCCCCCTTTTCTTCTTTTCCAGTTCTTGCAGCACCTCTTATGAGACTGTGCTCAGGGGCAATCCGGAACATACCACGCCAAAGGTGACGGGGGAACCGGCACGGACGTCGAGAGTGCCCGAGGCGGGAGTGCCGGGGCTACGCTCATAGCAGGTCATCTGGTCGGAGTTGAGGTTCTCGACGGGGGCGTTGCTCTGGAAGTTGGCTGTCTGACGGATGTACTGCCAGTCGGTGCCACCGCTGCCACTGGTGCTGATCCTGGGGATGGTGTCTTTGTGCAGGTCATGTCAGCTCCAACGCCGTATCAAAGTGGCTAAGCCATACATGGTGTGTGGGATGTATAAGTCTTTGGAGGAGAGAGAGGTGGGAAGCATACAGTGGGCGTTGGCCACGGCGCCGAGCGCGAGGAGGGAAAGGGAGAACTTCATGGCTGGTCAAGCGAGCAAGATTGTCACGGTGAATGTAGGTGCGGAGAATGAGAGAGTTTGAGAAGGATAAGTCTGCAGAGAGAGGACAGGAGAGGAGGTGCAGAGCGAGGCAAGGGGGGGGGGGAGTGAAGATCTATGCCAGGCACGGGTTCTTATAGATCGAACAGCCTCCCCCCCCTCGTTTTCTCAACCCTCTTTCCTCCTTCTTTCACAAACAGACTGCATTCGATATGCGGCGGAACCCTCCCGATCACGTCTCCAGAGCCAACAAGTGTTTCCTTCGCCAAGTACCGGCCGCCACAGCCACCTGATCCGTCTCGGTATGCACAGAAGCGAGAGTGGGCGAGTTCGCCTGCCCGTGCACCATGTCCTGCCCCAAACTGGGGTTACATGGCGCTGTCAAAACACCATGCTCCGGCGTCTCGGGGGGGCGCCAAAGAAGAGCAGAGAAGAAAAGACATTCTGGCTAAAGAGGGAATCCCTACCGATCAGTCATGTGCCCAGCCTTATTGATTAAAGGCTGCTCTCCCCCGTTCCGGCTTGAGTGAGTCGCAGACATGGGGGAGAGGATTGTGGGTTCTCGACGGATTCATATGCCGGATCGGCGACGGAGGCCCCGTATGACTTGCACAGCCCGCGTGGATTCTTCTCAGTTTCTCCCATGGACCACCAGACAAGGCGCTTAGGCAGAGTTGGGAGAGGTTCTGGCGAGCTCAAGAGGAGGGGGGCCTCTGAGCTGGCTTTGGTTCTGGGGTGCACCGCTTGTGGGGGGTTTCCGGAGGAGAGGTGCTGATCTGGTATGGAGTATGTGTTTAATATATCGTGAGACGAGGGGCACATCGGGCTGTAATGGGCTTCTCTCCAGCCAGGCAGGATCAGCCAGGCATATCGGCGGCATTGATGAAGTCGCAGAAAGCCTCTCTGACAGGACAGCTGCCACTGGATGTTCTGCCATACTCACTCTTCAACAGGTCGTTGGAGCAGCTCCTCTGCTGCTAAAAAGTCATACTTTACAACATTTGCTCGTTCCTTTCGCAGCCGAGTGCGACTTACACGGGCATCTCCATCTTTGGCCCGTTTCCGCCAAGACGAGAGCCCCTTCGGGACATGTCCATCCGCACCACCGCCTTTGAGCGATAGTGGCCACCCACCCATGTGCCCTTCGTCCGACCTTGGCTGGGTCGTTTGCTCTGATGGGACAGAAATGTTTTTCTTCCTTGCCCCGGGACCTTCATTTGGCTAGCCGGACTTGGGCTTCGAGGTGCACAGACCTGCCTTTCTCGGGAGGTTTTAAACGCTGGCATGTCCTGAAGGAGGACCGGCTCGGGCGGGAACCTGGTTCAGTGCTACAAGTATCCGAGTTCGGTTTCTTCACTGCATTCTGCCCTCGATTAGAGTATCATATGGCATTCCCGTGGCTGCTGTGGAAGTGTGGAGCCGAGAAAGCTTGGTACTTTATCATCGCCGAAAGTCTAGAAGATGTAGTCTACTGTATATTGCGATGACGAGGACGTAGGAACTTGTCAAGAAGAGGGCTGCTCTGATGATGCTATCAGTAAGACTAACTAGTGGCAGTCTTCTGTTCATCAGCCCAGTCTGACTACATCAAAGGGCGACTCTAGTTGGCAAATGCCAGCGAGATGCACTACAGTGGCTCCTTGATCGCGCGCTCCCGTATATTCAATGGAGCTAAGCACAAATATCTCCACGCCACATATCTCGATTCTTCGGGCCGAAAGGGATGATTTCCTTCTAGAAAGGTCGCATGGGGTGCATCGTGGGTCAGAACCTGGTTCACTCACAGGGATGACACATACCATGCCTACCCTCTTGGGATGCGATGACTTGTCGATCAGTTTGACAAGAGATTTGTAGCGTCCCAGTCTGACCTTGCTCAAGACCTTTGTGCTTTATACAAGGGGAGCTCTACAAAGAAGCGGCCAAGGAGTTTCCACACCCGTTGCTCAACAGAGCAGCGAGTGGTCTGGCCTGAGACTACTGGGATGAGCATTTGTGTTCTCTATCTGCCCTCGCCACGATTCTTGACTTTTAAAAGTCAACCAACGTATAGCCTGCGGCTTTTATAGCAAGCATTAAAGGTATCTGGGGCGTGCAAAGCTCTTGCAAACTGGATCGAGGAGTAGATACTCGAAAGGGAGCGCTGATTTCTTTTCAGAGTTCATAGAAAAATGAATCACTGAAGTCGGCAGAACATGCAAAGGAGAAAATATTTACATAGGGAGTCATACAGATCTCTTTAGTTGCGTGGTCCAATTCGGTACATGTTGTATGTTTACTACCAAGGGGCTGGCTATGGCAGTTCGACACCTTCGTCAACGTAATCCTACCCCGAGGATAGTGCCGCAGGCGTACACCTTCTTTGCTTGCCATCATGTCATTGAAAAGGTTGAAGGTCTTGGCTTTTGTGACCAAGATGATATGTCTCGCTGAGACAGATTGACTCGTCCCGGTTCCGTAGAGATACTCTTTTATGGCTGAAAGTCCCTTGAGGTTTGCTCTGGCATGTAGTTTGACACCATCATCTCTCAGTGGGCTCGCAAAGGTGCCATAGTTGCTTCGCAGACGAGACAGCGAAACGAAACAGCAAGCTCATGCTGCAATGGGTGGTGGCCCACGCACCAGAAGCAACACGACGCTATGATCTTGCTCAGGCTCAGCGAGATCTTCACACGAAATGACTACAAAGGGCTGCCCTAGAGGAAACGGTATATCCCTGCTATCTTCCATATGTTCTATGAGTGGTCTATGTTACTGCATTCTTTTCCACCAATGGCCTCTACAGGTTCTTGATCTCGTACTTCTTCCGCAGAAACTCTCCATATCGCATGATGACCCAGGGTGCCGGGATCAGCAGAGCCGCGATGAAGCCGAGTAAACTGTTTCCCCATCCCAGTCCCAGCTTATCGTACATAGGCAGTGCGGCAAGAGGGAGGATAGCGCCGACGATAGATCGGGTGACGGTATTGGCCGCCAGCGCGGATGCAGAGTAGAGGTTGAAACTGTCGACCAGATACATCTGGAGAGCCTGAACCTCAATGTTAGCAAAGACGAAACCCACACACTGTTCGATCACAGGTCCATACCATAAAGATCAGTAGGTTTCCCACACCAATGACTGCCGTGCCAATCAGTGGCGCAATCCAGTGAACCTGCTTCTCCGCAGTCCATCCGTAGATGAACAAGCCCGCAGGCAGTAAGAGAGCGCCGTATCTGAGAGGCGGCAGCCGATACTCTGGCTTCATACCCTCCGGCTCCCTTCCCTCGGCCTCTGCTTTGGCGTCTTCCTCTTTCGCCTTCTTTTGAATGTATTTGTCGCTGTTGATGGAGAATATAACCACACCGGCCATGGAGCCAATCCCCAGACCCAGGAACGACAACCCTGCTTCAATAACGCTGAATCCATATATTTTCATGAATAGAGGGGTGAGCGTAGTGAAGAGCAAGTATAAGTAACCATACGTAATGGCAATATAAACACCGGCAATGATGCAGATCGGGGAGAGGAAGATCAACTTGCATGGTCGTAGGATGCCCCGGCTGAAGTAGTCTCTAGGTGTCAGTCCAGAGTCGAGCTTGGAACGCAACAAGGTGTTTCCGCTCTCTTTTGTGAGCCTGTCCACTCTTCGTTGCAAGATAACGGGAGCGTAGGTCTCGCGCGAGAAAATGAGGAAGAGGCCGGAGATGACGCCTGAGATGATCGCCAGGATCCAGAACACCCATCGCCAACCCAGAGAATCCGCGACGAACCCACCAACCACCGGACCTAAACACATCAGTAAGGAACTCTCTAGTGGCGAACTTGAGTGCGGAGAGAAATCGGGGTCCCTAGACTTACCAATGATGGGGCCAAGCAGCGGACCGATAGCTATTAAATGTGTCAGCGAAAGGCCCTTCAGCTCCCCGACGGCGGGTGAACAAACCGAAGCCAGCCATAGCTCGGCCTCTTTTCTCCTGACGAACGCAATCTGCAATTGTACCACCACCGTTGGTGAGTGGGCAGGCGCCGAAGCAACCCGACAAGAACCTGAATGCGATGAAGGTTGACATGTTTGGTGCCTTTGCGCAAGCAATCAGGAACACTAGTATTTGTCAGCACCAGCGCGCATTCAACCTTGAAGGCCTGGCCAGGGTCTTACCAATGAAGCCCAGATTGGTAGCATGGTAAATCGGAAGTCGTCCATAGATCTCCGACAGTGGCGCGAGAAGCATCGGACCGGCCGCGAAGCCGAGGACGTAGACTGACACGCAGAAAGTTGCCAATTCACGACTTGTAGTTTCGAATTCTTGCAGCAGCTCAGGCACGCCGGGTGCGAACATAGCTTGGAGGAGAGGCGGAGGTCAGTTCTTGCTTCGTTTTCCATCCGTCTACCCAGGTCATTCGCGAACTCACAAGAAGCAAGTGGTGTTACGAAGGTCAAGGCGCTGACCAGAACCACGGTCAACACCTTTCGCCACCTTGGCCAGTTGTAGGGGTTCTGAGGGTCGTCAGGCCCATTCCACCAGACCACGTTCTCGTCCTCGGCCACATCGACAAGTTCTGTCGGTTGTTTCTCAGGGTCGCTGGCGTCTTGGTTTGCGGATCGGTTGGTAGCATGCGAAAGTCGCCTTTTGCTGGCGATCGAGGCTCTTCTCCGCCTTTCGCCTGCCTCGTCGAGGACATAACCGATGTCGCTGGGAATATCTGCGTCGTGACCCTCATCGCGCGCTTGCTGGATCTTCTCCGAGATGCTGGGTTCTCTAGTCGTCGAATAGTCCTTGACGGTGCTCTCAGCGCTCGCTGTTCCATCAGCATCGTGTTGCGAAGTCATTGTCGCAATTATGAAAAGCCCTTGTCGACTTCGTAATGCTCAGACACGGGGTTCAGCGCTCATCAGTTTATAGCAGCACCAGCATAGTCGTTGTTGCTATTGTTGTTGCTTAAAAAGTGGAAATGGCAACAACCTTAAAAGGAGAGTCTGGGGAGACGATCAAAAGCATATTGTGACGACAGCGTTGCGTTGACCGTTGCACTGAACTGGGGGCACAAAAGGACCCTGCAGGCCGGCGGGAAAAGCGGCATTCACGATAGGACGGCATCCCGTTCGCCGTAACACGCGAGAGCGCGAGGTCCATCCATTGTCTCTTTGTGGCTGGCTGCATGCACCCTGCGGATCGACTTGTCGAACAACCAAGCAACGATATAAGCGACATTGGTAGTGCGTGACTCGCCAAAGGGGGGTTAAGTCCACTCCGCGTACTTGGGTGGGGTACATTTGCCCCAGGCTATCGTATGTTATTATGATTAAGAGATTGCTGGGGGCTGCTTTGAGGAGATCTGAATCGCTCAGGGCAAGTTTCATTGTCCATGGCACTTCTAGCGCTCATCCTATACTGACAGCGAATGCTCACAGCCCTACACGCAGGTTTCGCTGGTATCGATGTTGAATGCTGCCTTCGACTGAGAGTTGCCAGCCAAAGGTGGTCACAAAGATACGTTGCAACGTTGTAGCCGGGAATAGGTTGGCGGATAATCTTCTACGACCATCGCTTAAAATCAGATAAGCTTTTTGAGGAGGGGACGACTTACCGTCGATTAAATACCATCTCATCTGCCTGTTGACTACTGCCGTTGAGAGCCTCATGTCGCCGTCTGGACTTTGGAACTTCCCGCTCTCTTCGCAAACCTAACCACGGTTGATCCGCCAAACCTAAGGGCAACCCGGCGAAGCATGATCAGAAGTCCATGGCATTTGGCCTGCAGACAAGTTCACGAGGGCAGGATGTCAAGTTCAAGTAACCCTTTGCGAAAGCGATCTAGCTGTTCCATTCCGCTTTGTGTCCGGCGGGTTATGATTTTGCTTTGAAGATTTAGGATCTGGGCCTCGTCTTCCGCGGGATTTCTCACGGCTGCCAGAATATCTGGAAGAGGTCGGAGGTGCTTTTGCAATACGACGAGGGAATCTCGGAGCATGTTCATCCACATCCCCGCCGCCGTAGGCTTTGAAATCAGCAGTGAACCGGCCCGGATATCTGGTACGTCGAACTGCATATTGCCGGGGGTCAATTCTCGAGCTCTGTCGAAGCACTGTGCTCCGAGCTCCAGGACCGCTTCCGCAATGTCGACCAGTCTTTGATGGCAAGCGAGCAGAAGCTGGATCAGGGTGTAGTCGAACTGATTTGGACGTAATGAGCGTGATTCTGGTGGTGGAGTTTCTCTTGTGTGGTGATGGCAATCGTCGACTTTGCAAACATCGCGGTAATCAATGTCCCTCGTTGCAGCCCTTGCCAAGATGATCGGATAAAGGAGCTCGAGCTGTTGCAGGGCTTGCATGTATTTTTCAAATGTGTCCTCGAGGCCTAGCATTTGGCTGGCGCGGGCTTGATGTTCTGCTGCTTGAGCCACCGGAACATGGTACAGCTCCTCACCCGGGAGATTGGTATAGATCTGATCTGCCGATTGGAGGACCGTCGTGAGCATCAGCATATCTGTCAATGGTAGGTCCTCCAATAGTTCTGCATTGCTGGTGATGGCCGAAGGTTCAGTCAAGCAGGCCAGCCAGTCTGGACAAGGAGTCGCTTGGGGAACACTGCGTACTGGCTTGGCGGGAGGACTGAAAACACAAAGTGCAGATGCCCTGTCACAGCGAGTGCATGTTTGTGCACCTGGATGCTTCGAGCATCGCAGCTTCTTCCCATGACAGCGGTCGCAAGCTTGACGGAGGTCAGTCATACTGAAGCTTTGGAACTACGGCCGTGAAACCTTTGTCCCAAAAATTGCAAACTTTTGAACCCATCAACACAATAATGAAGGGTCAACGATTCCAGAGGCACCGAACGCGGCATTGTGATTCGGAGTCTGATCGTGAAAGGTTGAAGTCCTGAGGGGACACGTCCAGGGTACCTTGGTATTCTGGCCAACCAACCAGAACGAGTTCCGGTTGGGACACCGAAGCTCATTGTGTCGCAATACAAGCTTCTCTCACTGGACAGATGGATGGATGCAGGCAGGTTTCGATGGCTTACGAATCAACTTGAGGTCTGTTGTGGACTCCTTGGCCTGGGCAAAACAATGCAATCACGTATTTCACCTTACCAGCCCAACTGTTGGATCACGGGGCGTTGTGTCACACTCAAGTCTAGACTCCACAATACGAGCGTTCCTCGATCATGTCACAATTGTCGACACCTCTGCCAGGAGATGAGGCTTCGCGCCTTGAGACACACTGAGGTCCAACATATATCCTATGCTGCCTTCCGGATTGAACAAGAAAGCTGACAGCAGGCAGGGTATCCCTACCACGCGCAGGGATGATGGTTTCCGCGGTTGGATGTGCGACAGAACCTAGTTGCCAGACATTCGCCTCCAGTCGACTCGGGGATCCAAAGTTGATTCGCATCGGTCAACAATGAAATAGCCTGTGATGGGTCAACTCCTTCACTACATCTTCCGACGAATGCCTTTGCCCAAGTTTCGGGCGCATGCAGGTATGAACGGAGGGAGGTCAACGGGCGCAAGCCTCAAGTGACGCCCGTACCTTTGCAGACCCAACGCCAATTTGGCTGGTTCAGCTGTCAATTTGCAGTACCTCCGCTGCTACAACACGACGTACGAGGTACGAAGGGGATGTCTGTTAAGAGTACGGAACACAAGCTGGCTCGGGCTCCCCGGGCGCCCGCACCGGCGTTCGCCTCCTGGCGCTGTCGCTATTGGTGCAGCGTGGTAAGACGCCCGCAATTTGCCCTTTGATGCACTTTAGCGCTTCTGCGTGTGCGCTTCCGGCTCGGTTCGCTTGCCCAGCTGCTAGGTTCAGCAAACCTCCTCCTGGGGGTTGTGGTCACGCTTCCGTTCCGTTGACCAGAGCGGGCAGCTGCGCCCGCCGCATGTTTTATCACAACGCCCTTTCGTCGTGCGACCAGGAAGCTGCCTTTCTGATTCCTCCAGCCCTAGATGGCTCATTCAAGTATTTGGCCTCATACCGAAGCCTCTTCTTTTGCCTCACAACGTGCAACAGACTCATCAGTCACGGGAAGCCTACGCTCGCGTTCCCTATGACGCAGGAGCCAGCGTGTGGTGCTTCTACCACGGAGCTCGATAGATAAGAGCTGCTCATGGAACCCGCAACGGTTATCGGGCTCGTCACCGCCCTGTTTGAAACTTTCGCGGATGGTCACGAAGACTACTCGTCCTGGAAGCGCAAACGAGCCTCGGGCAATCATTATCATGGTCGTGGTCTCGCCTCTCCTCCATGTGCTTTGTCAACGCTGCTCCTGATTTCAGGACCCCAGATCAAGGACACATACGACAAGGCCGTGCAAGCATTGGGGACCGATTTCTCTACAGGAGATGGTGAGTGACGTGCTTGTTAATCTTCACCCGCCATTTCTCCACGTTGTCCAATCATTTCAGCTGACACTTTCCTCATCAGCCTGGTGCCGGAGCACACTCTGGTCGCAACTCAATATATTGAGCGACAGAGTTGCTATTCTTCACCGCGCCGCGGGAGCATCTGTCAGCGTCGCTCTTGACCTCGCCGATGCGGTACAGGTGTGCGAGGGCGTACGCAGGGCCAGCCTGCGCGCCCTGATCGACCAGTACAGTCGCCTGGCCGTAGGCCGTCCTATACCAAAGGCTTTGGCAGTTCCCAAACCAAATCTTACACCTCACCGGTTGGTACAATCGACTGATATCAACCTAAGTCGGGACGATGACCGGATGACCATGATTACCGCCATCACAGCTTCCACGGACCAGCTGAGATTCCAGTCTGAACCGCCATCGCCACCCCCTACACCCAAAGTGCCTGAGCAGACTACCGATGAACCTGGCCCGTCGCGTCGCCCTGCAAACTCCGTTTTCGCGCTTTTCTGTCCAGAGGCCTTGGGCCTGCAAGTTAACACGAAGAAGAAAATCCCCGCGACAGCCGAATGCAATTGTGGTTACTCATGGAAGCACCTCCTGACGGACTCAAAGGATGCGCTGCGCCTGAAGGAAGGGTTCCAGCTCACGGTTCGATTCCTTGTGAAGTCACATCACAGCAAAGACGGCTATGGATGCGTGCTGTGCACCTCGAGCGGCAAGAGCGAAAAATATGACGGTATTGAGCAACTCAGAGATCATATCAACGCGAGTCACACGAAATGGCAGCTACTGCACGACACTGACTGCCGTGCATCGTGATCACCGAGGACATCAAAGATCGTGACATTATTCTCGATCATCAGGGAAACCCGAGGGAGCAACGGCGTTGAATTACGCCGAGGGAAATGACAAAAGCACACGGCGTTCTTGTTGGTTGCATTGTGCCTGTATCATAAATAAGTTTACTGGGTATACCCGTTTATTGGTTTCTGGGTAAGAAAGGAGTTGAGTGCTTCGCAAATCTCACAATCGAGAGAGTTCAGCAATTATCGAATTATCATTAGCATAATTATTAAATGGCCATTCTCTTGGGAATCTACGGAGTTCAGGTGCCATGGGGATGGGGATAGGGAACGTGTTTGTCGAACAAATGACAGTGTAGTGGCTCCGGCGGAATTCCAACCAATATCATCCATAAGTGTTCTCTCTACCTTGTCATTGATTAATTCTACTTTCATGACAGTTGGGCAAATATCATTTGTGAGCGTGTGCTGACCGAAGCCCTTGCTTGCGTTTTTGGTAGGTGACACGCTAGAGCCCGGAACTTCGTCATCAGCCACTCATAGCGTAGCCTTGCGCGGAGCTCAGATCAACTCCCCCCTCACACCACCTCACAACTAGCTGCAATTTATTCCATCAATGCGCTGTGCAAACGTACCATTGTGGCAGGTCTCAGATCACACCAAGCTTACTGCGACTGAGCCGGCGTTGCGACCGACAGCGGCTCTCGAGTCCGGTGGTGGAAGATGAATCCCCGGGTTTGCCTCGACATCGTCGCGTCTACTGTTGCGTCATGTCGTTGATCCCTTTCCACCCCCAAGAGGGGAGGGAAATTGTCTTGTATGTATGCTCAGAGCTCCAAATACTGCAAAGGTACTGATTTCCTCCAGACGCCATCGCAATGCGCTCGTTGTCCGCGACCCAATATCACAACGCCTCGAGATCCGAGGACTTTCAAACTGTCCAACATGCCACCGTCCTTGGCAGCGAGCCTCTTCCCCCGACCGTCACTTTGATCGATCTTCGCAGCTGAGCCGAGACCCATATGTTGACCCGAATTACTTCCGTATGCTTCGGCCTGCGGGCGACGACTTCCTCTCGGACCGTCCTCCCTCCAGTCCAGTGCGACGACTGGCTGAGCCCGTTCTACCCGTGAATGACAACCTGCAGTCATCATATGTGGAAATCGAAGACGAGGAGAGACGGAGCTGGCGTAGTAACTCAAGCGAACCACCAACAAAAAGTAGCAAGATCAAGAGAGAATCCTTTTCTCAAAACTACTTCAATGACTTCTTCATCGAGGAAGGTGTGCTCGGCAAGGGCGGAAAAGGCGTGGTGCTTCTCGTGCAGCATCAACTTGACGGATGCCCTTTAGGCCTGTTCGCCTGCAAAAGAGTACCGGTCGGCGACGATCACGCGTGGCTCGAAAGAGTTCTGGTTGAAGTGCGCCTTCTGGCACAGCTTGCCCACCCGAATCTCGTTTCATATCGTCACGTCTGGCTTGAGGACGCTCAATTGTCTCGCTTTGGACCACCTGTCGTTTGTGCATTCATTCTCCAGCAATACTGCAACAATGGCGACCTGCAGAAATATGTGCTCGGCGAGCAAACTCAAGAAGCGTCGCCGGAGGAGCTGAAGGCACAGATGCGAAGGCGATCTAAAGGTCAAGCAGAGCTGCCAAGGATGGCGAACGGGAAACCGCCTTTACCTTTGGAAGAGATATACTCGCTCTTCAAAGACATAACCTCGGGTGTGGCCCATCTCCATGCGGCAGGCTATGTTCATCGGGACCTTAAGCCAAGCAACTGTCTGTTGCACAGGGAAGGCGGTTTCCTCACATGTCTGATCAGTGATTTTGGTGAAGTCCAACCCTCTGATGCCATCAGAAAGTCCACCGGCTCAACAGGTACCATCTCGTACTGCGCACCCGAGGTTCTACAGCTGGATGCCGCAGGAAAGTACGGCAACTTCAGCTTCAAATCTGACATCTTCTCTATGGGCATGATCCTGTACTTCATGTGCTTTGGGAGCCTGCCTTATCAAAGCGCAAACGCTATTCAGGAAGAGTTGGAAGACATCGATGAGCTGCGTGCCGAAATTAGCGACTGGCAAGGATTTGAGGACGAGAAGAGACTGCGGCCAGACTTGCCTTCAAAGCTGTACAAGCTGCTGAAACAGCTTCTTGCTGTGAATCCTGCACAAAGGCCTAATGCAAACGAGGTGTTGAATGCTCTCACTAGCGAAGGCCGATTTGATGGGTTTGCGAAAAGTGGTCGGGCATCAACGCCTCCTTTTGGACTCCAAAGAGTACAGAACCTTGACTCGCCAGCTGCACCCAGTACACCCATTCCTGGTAAGTAGTACCAACCACTGCGTCAGGATGGCTTTTACTGATCCAAGCTTCCTAGAGCCACGAAAGAATTCTCGCCAGCTTAGTGAGACTCAGGAAAGAAACTCATCCTGGCCACAGTCGGTTTTACCAGATCTGACTGCTAGTCAGGAGGAAATGGACGGCCTGCGCAGGCGATCCACAGCTATAGCTTTATCACGAAGCCGCGACGGCTTCAGTCCCGTGCTCCGCGCAAGCCTGCCAGAAGATCAGTCAACAGATGGTCATGAAGAGCCATTGCTATCGCCCCTCTTGTTGCCAGGACCACCCAGCACAACCATGCTGGGGAGATTGACCAGTACGACCCAGGTAGCTATGCAAAGAGTCGGTCGGATAACTGGCGTTACTTCCGCTACTGTCGAATACGTATCGCGACTTTCTTTGTTCCTCGTCAAGCTGTCGTCTTTAGCTCAGCCTTGCTGGCCTTATATGCCGACTCTACAGGTCGCAATACCACTTGTAGTCCTTGCTGCGCTGGACCTACGAGTAAGCTCAACAGAGTTAACTAATGGGCATCACAGGGGCCTCAGATGGCGTGCGATTATAACGACAATAGGACTATTGACATTGCATGTTGGTCTGCTATGGGTCGCTCGGAGTCAAGACGCATTGTGTATTGTCATTCAGCAAGAGATTGACGGATGGCCTGATTGGTGACGGGGCAGAGGCGTAGTGAGTATTGCCAAAGGATCGAGAAGCGCCAGCAGTGCATGGAAAAATGGATATACGGTCACCGTTTCCCAAAATATTGTGATCCTCTTCGCCGCCGCGCCCTACGCATCCACATCCGTTTCGCATGCTCGTCGCCCCCGTCACTGCCTCCGTTCCTAGCCATGGGCTCGACCCGTTGGCCGTTTGTGAGGCTACCAAGCCCAAAGTCTGGATGACCACCCAGACTCCCAAAGATGTCGCCGACATAATTGTCCGCCTTTATGCCTTTCTCATACGTGCAGTCCCACTTGCTCAGAATTCCGCGGACAATGGGAAGGCCAGCAATGAAAAGGTTGTCGATGGCGATGGCAAAGCCGTTCTGATCGGTACGAGTGAGGTGTTCAAGGTCAGACAGCTCGGGTGGTGGTCGGTCAAAGTTGGAGCCTGTTCGCAAGTTCAGCAGAAGGATCGTACGCAAGGTGGGCATTGTGTTTGGAATATACCTGACCGCATCACTATGACGCGAGAAAAGTCCACTCTCCTCTCGATATCGGCGCGTATCATCACCTCGAGATTCGCATTGTCCTCCTGCGCCGTCATGCAGTACTCCCCAGTGCCGTTCGTCCATATGCTCGTGGTCTTTTCGAAAGCCTCCGACAGACGAGTTCCAGAGTAATACACATCGCTAGTGGCGCTGTCACACCTGACCACCCTTGGAGAGCTGCTCGCTGCACGGTACTCGTTGGCATTGATCTTATCCTTGTCATCTTCCGACGGCTTTTTGAACTTCTCCGAATGAGGTGGACTGTTGGCTGGGTCATACCTGGCGCGGTATTTGCGTGGACCCTCTGAATCTGAAAGACTGGCGTTGGACGAAAGCAGATATGCTCGGTCGCGTAGAGCCGCATTCAGCTCGAAGACTTCGGTGCCATAGGCGATGGAAGGGTACTCATCTGGATGATTGGACCCATATGCAAAGTACCCAGTGTGCCAACTCGGGGGCAGGGATCGCGTGTCGATCTCGTATTGCAGTGCGACCTGCACGCAGTACCTGGCCAGAGCAACGCTTCCTAACGTGGCTTTACGAGGGTTGACACCGGCTATCCCAGTGAAGATGAAGTAGGTCTTGCGCAGGTCGAAGAGCGGGGAGAAAGCAAGGGCTGTCATGGAAGCCGCTGCGTTGATCTCACCCTCCCCAACAGTTAGGATGCAAACATCGGAGTCCCAAGTGCAGTCCACGGTGGGAAAGAGCATGGAGAGACCAGGAACGGGAACCCGCTGTGCCTTGAGGTCGCCGAGACCTGACTCGGGCAGGCGACCGTACCATATCCCGGCTTCTGGCTCCCACTGTGGACGTCAGTCAGTCATTGTTTGGAGGAAGCCTGTACGCGAAAGCTTACCATGGCTACAATCATGACCCGGGGCACGATGGGCTGGTTGCTCACGGGGCTTGCTGCGACCTTCCCGTGGCGCAGGAGAAGCAGGAACACGACAGCTATATTGAGGAGCTTCGCGCGCCACCACATAGTGACTTGGCGCTATGGCGCAAATGGACTTGTGTGTGATGAGAAAAGAGATTGGGAAGCATATGCGACGATATTTGTGACGAGAGCGAGCAATTTAATGTCGCTGGTGATAGCTGTGATTTGCTTCCGACCGGCTGCGAATGACAACCACACAAGGAGCGAGGTGACGGATGATATGAAGACAGTGGAGAGGCCAAAAGCCCCATCTGGAGGGACTCAGTCCGCTTAATACGAGAGACATACTATCGTGTATCGGGCTCCGAAGCGCAATAGCCTGTGAACAAGGTGCGCAATAACCACCTCCAAAGGGACCCTGAGCTGGAGGGCTGATATGTTCGCCTGCATACCTACCTCCTAGTCGGCGCGAGTAGTCTTGTACGACGCAGACCTTGTTCCCAACGCCGAGTGAGCGTCTTTGCAGAGTCATACATCGCAAGGCTATGCATCGAGAGATGCTGACTGGCTGCTCCTCATGACTGATTGGGCTGTCTGAAGGGTACGTGACTATGATGTTTGTGCCGGAGAGAAAGCGTGGTTCCCCAGTATCAACTGACATTCACTCCCAGAGAACAACAGAGCTTGGCGGTTCACACGCGCGCCTTGAAAAAGAGTGAAGCTAGACAGATGCCTCAGATGTCCCGAATTCAAGGTCATGTTCTCACTTGCCACAAGGTAGCACTCAAGAGCAGCGGATCTCGCTTCGTCACAACGCAGGTGTAAGAAAATCATTGGATGAAGGTATCACGGAAGAGTGCAGGATCTTGATCTGGACCCCTTCCCAAGGTGCTTATGGGACGACATTGCGTGACACGGCCAAGTCGGAGGGCAGGCAGGATTTCTAGATTGTGTCTCATGTCACGACGTGGCAGGCTGCATGGAGAGAGGAAGAAGAAGAAATAGAGGATTTCTCCAAGACTTGCAGCAGTTGGGAAATATGATTGGCTTGATGAGCGGGTGCGTGAGCATGTGCACGTATGCTTGAATCACGTCTCCTCAATGCGAACCGAGGTGTCTTGGGTAGATTGATGCTGTAACCCCTGGGAGGAGGGAAGCGAGTGCTGGATGTCTCAACCTCACCTCGATGTCACGCCAATTCGTCTGAGCTCGTGCCATCCATGTCTCGACGACTGCAGCTCTTGTTAGCTGAAGAGAGATACTCCAGGGTCACGATGGCATTCCATGTGGAGCACTGGATGGCGAACTTCGGCAATGGGTGGGTAGGTATAGTAGCTAGCAACAATGATCACCGAAGGGACATCAACAGCCCCAACCCCTCACAATGTTAGAACGCTCACAGTCTTGGCCCAGAAGCCAGACTCCTTGATCGATCACTACATCTGGCCCAGAGCCACGGATTCCTTCCCCCACGGTGGATCTCGCTCCTCTTGGTATTTGCTTTGGTGGCTCCAATCGAGGAAGCTGTCTTTGGAAACATGTGCCTGGCTTCCCCGTCCGCCCTAGGCAAAATCACAACGGTGAGCTTGTTTCTGATTACACCGTGGCGATCACGGACTGGGCGAAAGGGACGAGAGAGGGGGGGGCCATGTCGGAGTAGACCGAACACAGCCTTGGCCGTGGAAGGTCACAAGGCAACGAGTAGGAATCGAGGTACGGGCCGTTGCGAGTACTGTAGTCTTGGATCAAAGCCGCTGACGAAGAAAGAGCAGAGATGCGGGTGGCTGAGGAGGGGTTGATGTGAAGGTGGAGAGAAAGCAGCTTGGCGAAGAGGGGACCTTTTGTGCTCCTGAGGCTTGGTCATCCATGGACCCGTACGTGTTGGGGGACTTTGTGCATAGAAGCGGACGTGGGCCTAGGTAAGTATGTAGTCACGTTGGAGAGAACAAGCGAGGCTTCAGTTTCTTAGTCGGTTCACTTATGCAGGTGATTTGTAGACTACAAAGACTCTGTACATCACGCGAGTTGGTGACCATGCATCAGCGTCGGTTGGCGGTTGTGGTATCATTAGTAGATATGGGGTCTGTGGGTGCCACTGTAAATGAGTGCCGCGTCAGCAACCGGACGCTACTGATACAACATAAGCACAGCGCAACGTGGAGTGCCATGCTCGGTCGACCTTGTTCAGGCCGTCCAACACAGTTGAAATGGGGATACTCGCTTGATAGATCACGTCGGAATCCAACGTCCAGAACCGAACATGAACTTAATCCACTTTCAGAACAAGATGGACGATTGTGGCATTTTGTGTCATCTGGGTGAAACTCCGCCTCTGCAAAGCCTTCTCTCTTCGTCCATCATAAGGCGTTTGCCCGCCCGCCCCACCGGTCAGTCAACAGCAGCCGTGGAATGCGGGTGCGTCTCTGGCTGGGCTTAGTGCCCGGGGGACTAATCACCTGTAGGCAGTGGCAGTCAGCCCTTCCACGGACCCGCGTGCTTCCATCTCCACTTACCGGCATCACGGCGCAACGACCACTTCGGCAACTTCAACACCACTTTATCGTCTTTTGTACTCCGTACTGTACGCGAGAATCCATCACAATCAATGAAAGCCCAGAGCCCGGCCAAAGACAGATTCCCACATGCGAGACTTTCCTCTGCAGCAAGGAAAAAAAACTGACTCAAGGTCCCAGTGGACATTCCGAACAAAAAGCCCTTCTCCAGGTGATGCTTTCTTTGCCAAGGGATGCAGTTTGCGCTGGTCTGTTGTCGCCAAGGAACCGGCGCAGGGTTGCGAACCACTTGGGTCGGCCACTACTTGGATCAGACATCAGAAGAGGGAGGGCCGCCGTGATGGCATGACGACGGGGCGCAGTCCAAGGATGGGTGAAGTTGCAGTCCAAGAGCAAGGGAAAAGAGGAAACCTTCGACTGTTGATTGCTTGGCACCATGCCTAGACTCTTCGCACTTGATTTCTCGCCGGCTTGCAACTTCAACTCGAAAGAACTTCTACCCCAAAAGAGAGAATATCGAGCTGAGCAACCACAGCAGCTTCAAGCGTGTTTGTCCTCAATTACCCCAACGCACCGATACGTCCTGGCAGACAGACTGTCTCTCACTCAACTCTTTCCCATTGCTGATATCCAGCTGCTCTGTACCGCAACGACAACAATCGAATCTGACCCTGTCATAGCCTCTTCCTCCTCCTCCACCACCACACTCTCACGCACCCCTGACGTCGCCCAGCCTTGACCGGGCCCTGGTTCGACAACGACTCTGTCCGCCTGTCTTCCTCTCTATCCCACTGGACTGTCCTTTTCGTTTCTCATCTTACTCTTGGCACCCGCTCGCATTCTCCATTCTTCCTTTTGTTCCTTTGTGTGCTCTGACCGTACTTGTCTGTCTTGCATTACTTCGCCGCGCGACTGTTGTTTGCTGTCTCTTTCAATTTGTCCGTCTCTTCTTCGGGCTCTGCACATCCGAGACCGAACCAGCGAAACTCACTAGAGCGCTTACACCGTCGCGCGTGTAGTTGAGATCGTCAACTGCCCTTCTCTTTCTTCGTCTTCGGGACAGCGAGTCTTTTGCATCCCACGACTCGTCTCGCTTGCTGCAGTCGCTGCTGGGCTCTATCTGATGGCAGACCGACCGTCCTCACAAAATAGGGCAGACAATCTTCAAAATGAAACCGCGTTGACATCTGCTGGCAACACGCCGCCGCCAACCGCTGCCTTTGATCATGCGGCCTCGACGCCACAGGAGACTTCAGTAGTGATAACGTCGTCTGCATCACCGACTCCCAGTCCCAGCAAGGACACGCCTGTTGGTTCTGAAGCCGCCCTGGAAACTACGAGCATCGACCCGAATATGAAAGAAAAGGAGCCTATTGCCAGCGTGCCATTCGACTTGAACGACCCTGATCCCATCCCTGCCAACAACTTCGCCTTCACCCCGACTCAGCTTCACAAGCTTCAATCCGAACGTACTCTGGAAATTCTCGAGGCTTTTGGAGGTGCCCGTGGCCTTGCTATTGGTTTGCGCACTGATCCCATTGCCGGTCTCAATGCCGATGAGGGTACGCTCGACGGTGGCGTCTCCTTCGAGGAGGCCGTCGCTGCAGGACGGGAAGATCGAACGCCCATCCGTCGCGAGCTTTCGGCTCTCCCCGAGTCGCATCAACACCATGGATTGCGCATTCGTGAGAGGGAAGACGACAAGGGGTTTGTGGACAGGATTCGTGTTTTTGGGAGGAATCGGCTGCCCAAACGCCAGCAGAAGTCCTTCCTCAAGCTCATGTGGATCGCGTTCAATGACAAGCTACTGATTCTGCTGACCATCTCTGCTACCATCTCTCTTGTCATTGGTATTTATCAGTCTGTCGATGCTGAAGAGGGCACCTCCAACATTGAATGGGTTGACGGCGTGACTGTGGTGATTGCGATCCTGGTCATCGTGTTTGCCAGTGCTGCGACGGATTGGCAGAAGAATCACAAGTTCGAGAAGCTGAACGAGCGCAAGGAGCAGCGTGATGTCTTGGTCGTCCGCTCCGGCTGCGACAGACAAATTTCGGTGTACGATGTCATGGTCGGCGATCTGATGCACCTCGAGGCTGGTGATGTGGTTGCTGTCGATGGTGTGCTGATCCAGGGTTCCAATCTCCAGATTGACGAGTCGTCCCTGTCCGGAGAGTCAGAGCTGGTTCACAAAGTCCCTGCTGACCGTCTTGTTCATCACAAGGACCTCGATGCCAACCCTTTCATTCTTAGTGGCACGACCGTCGCCCGTGGTGTGGGACGTTACCTGGTCACCGCCGTTGGTGCTTCTTCACAGCACGGTCGTATGCTCATGTCTCTCAGGACCGACGTGGAGGAGACACCTCTGCAGGCCAAGCTCGGCCGATTCGGCAAGCAGCTCATCACCTTTGGAGGCATCGCCGGTACCATCTTCTTCTTCGTTCTGCTCATCCGGTGGTTGGCCAACATCGAAGACCTATCGGGCAGAACGCCATCCGAGAAAGCGGAACAGTTCTTCGAGATCCTCATTCTTGCTGTCACTGTTGTCGTCATCACTGTTCCTGAAGGTCTCGCTCTCAACGTGACCATCGCCCTTGCTTTCGCGACAAAACGTATGCTCAAGGACAACAACCTCGTACGGCTGATTCGGTCCTGCGAGATCATGGGCAATGCGACAACAATCTGCTCCGACAAGACCGGTACCCTCACTCAGAACAAGATGACAGTGGTCGCTGGGCGAGTGGGACTTGAAGGCCACTTTGATGACATGGACGTCCCCGAAGGCGACCTAGCCCGACCTTTTGCCAATCCACTCAGCAATGCCAGTACTTCTGGACGCCTTGTTGCGAGCTTGTCCCAGGAAGTCCGGGATCTGATCCGGACCAGCACAGCGCTCAACTCGACCGCGTTCGAGAACGACGAGAGCAATGACTTCGTGGGCATGAGCACAGAAACCGCTCTCCTCAAGTTTGCTCGCGATCATCTCGGGATGGGCAGACTGCGCGAGGAACGAGCCAACAACCCCGTTGTGACGATGCTGCCATTTGACTCGAGCCGCAAATGGATGGGCGCCCTGATCAAGCTGCCTGACGGCAAGTACCGCCTGTTCATCAAGGGAGCCGCTGAGATTGTCTTCGAGTACTGCGCCTATGCTCTCTCCGACCCGACTTACAAGCTTCAAGTGGTCAACATGTCGGAATCTGTACGTGAGGACTACCGTCAGTCGATCCACGAGTATGCAAAGAAGATGCTGCGGCCTGTGGTGCTTGCCTACAAGGACTTCGACGCCTCCGAAGTGTTCAGTGATCCCGATGACGAGCCGGACTCTGTCAACCTTGAGTGGCTTGCTTCCGGCATGATTCTCATCGGTGTGTTTGGTATCCGCGACCCACTGCGTCCTGAAGTTGTCGAGTCTGTTCGCCAATGTCAAGAAGCCGGCGTCATGACCCGTATGGTCACAGGCGACAACTACGAGACGGCAAAGGCCATCGCCGTCGAGTGCGGCATCTTCACCCCTGGTGGCATTGCTATGGATGGCCGCACTTTCCGCAAGCTCTCAAAGGAGCAGCTCAACGCCATCATTCCCCGTCTCCAGGTTCTCGCGCGTTCAAGTCCGGAGGATAAGTTGCTGCTGGTAACCCACCTGAAGAGCATGGGTGAAACCGTCGCCGTGACGGGCGATGGCACCAACGATGCCCTGGCCTTGAAGGCTGCCGACGTCGGCTTTGCCATGGGTGTTCAGGGCACCGAAGTCGCCAAGGAGGCTGCCTCGATTATTCTGCTTGACGATAACTTCTCCTCCATTGTGAGCGCGCTGAGCTGGGGTCGCACCGTCAACGACGCTGTCCGCAAGTTCATTCAGGTATGTCCTTTCAGCTGGAGATAAGATACCCTTGTGTTTCTGAGAGCTGACGCTGTCTAAATAGTTCCAATTCACAATCAACATTGCCGCTGGTACACTCACGATTCTGACCGAGCTTGTCGGCAGCGCTATCTTCACCGTTGTTCAGCTTCTGTGGCTCAACCTCATCCAAGATATCTTCGCTTCTCTCGGTCTGGCCACAGACAAGCCGTCTAAAGACTTCCTTTTGCGGTTCGTAATATTTTGCTCTGAACATCTCACTTTGTGCAGTTATACTAATCGCACGTTGCAGAAAACCCGATCCTCGCAACTCCTCCATCGTCACCATCACAATGTGGAAGATGATCCTACTCCAGGCTGTTTACCAGCTTGCCGTCATCTTTACACTTCACTATGGTGACTTTGAGGTCTTCAATCCTGATCGAAGTGATGCTTACCTCAGAACCTTGACGTTCAATACATTTATCTTCATGCAAGTAAGTTTGCAAGCCCGTTTCCGATTCCTCCACTTCCTGTTACATGTTAAGACTAATGCGCGTCCGTCAGACATTTAACCAACACAATTGTCGTCGCGTCGACAACAACATTGGCATCTGGTGAGTTGATCCAAACCGGCCGGTGACTGTTCCCGCGATGCAAACGCGCGGGTTTTGATCTGCGCCGGTTCATCATCACTCTCTGGCGGTACCATACTCATACTATCTACAGGTACCAAGGCGTTCTCAGGAACCCGTGGTTCATCGGTGTCCAACTCGTGACGATTGCCGGTCAATTCATCATCATCTTCAAGGGAGGAGAAGCGTTTGATACCGTTCCTCTCACTGGCCAGGTGTGTGATTCTCTCACAACACTGCTTCAAGACGTCTGCTAACTCTGTTCAGGGATGGGGTTGGACTATGCTGTTTGGCGGTCTAACGATTCCCTTGGGCGCGCTGATCCGCCAAGTCCCCGACGCATGGGTATCGCACTTCTTCCACCTGGTCGGCGCCCTCATCATGTTCGTCACCTGGCCGCTGAGGAAACTCTTCGGTCCCTGCTTCCGCCGCCTGGCACGGCACCGCACCAGGAGACGCGAGCGTAAGAAGAAGGACAGCGAGAGCGCGTCTCAGGAAACGCAGGACACTGCTTCTCTGGAAGACCATGAGATGTCTCAAATGGAGAACATGATGATGCAGGCCGGCAGAGCCATGATCCAACCCATGATCATCCAACCTGCGCACCTGCAGGTCGGCGATCACGGTGAGGACCTGGACATCTCGCCCGAGCAGCGCCGCGCCCTCGAAAAGGCAGCCCGTGACCAAGCTCTCCGTGAGGCCGCCGAGGCGGACCGCATTCTCGACCTACCCGGTCTCGTGGCCGCCGCCCGCGCCGGCCAAGACATTGGCAAGAATTGTCTCGAGATCCACCCGGCGACGCTGAAGAAGGATCCCATCCTCGTGGGCAAGCGGAAGAACACCCACCTGCCGCCCAGCCAGGATCCCGACATACTGAGGTTCATGGCGCACCTTGACGAAGACGCCATGGGCGCCCGCGAAGCAGCTGAACTCAGGGCCCGACGGATCAAAGCAGCGGCGAAAGCCCCGACGATGGGCAAGACGAAAGAGCGGAATGGATTGTCGTGGGAGGCCATGGTCAGATCGAAGAGGAGATGATGATATCCCCCTCATTACGGTCGGATGGACTGCGATTTAGAGCCGGTGACATGTGGGTATCAGAGGAGGATGTGAAAAGCATCTGCAACTCTCTGCCTTTCGTTTGGAAGGGGTTCTTTGGTGCATATTGTGTATAATACCAGCTCATCACGACACTGGGCCACATGGGATAGATACCTTGGTGGTATACTTCTTCACATATTATTTTCCCCAACTCTTCAAACCCTTATGATCGAAACGAAGAAAAAAAGAAAAAAAACATCGGAGTTGTCTATGACCGATGCTTAATATCCTGTGGCAGAGGCTCATACACCCAACGTCTATTGCGATCTCCCGCAACGTACTGCTCGATCTCATGCCAGACCTAGGGTAGCGCTCGCTCACTCCAGAAGAACTAGGTAGCCAGCACCAAGCATAATTGAGCACTCCGTACATGCCACAAGAACGATAAGGTTGACGAATGCCTAGTTTTGGTGAATGTCGAATCGTCCACATCGTGGTGGCACACGTAAGAGCTATCAATCGCCACATTCCAACCTCGCCCGGCCCTACCGAGTATCATCGAACCTAAGATATCCACCGCGCTGAGCTACCCCGCCGTCATGGGACACGAACTTATTTACGTCCTTCGTAATAGACTCGGCGTTGCCATCGCTACAGAAACGTAGTTGCAACGTGCATTCCACCATCGTACATCGTATCGCATCGTACCCGAGACACGAGACACGACAAAGCAATGCAAGTGACGACAGCCTGACGCGGCTCTAGAGCATGGAAGTCACTTTTCGAGGGGCACGTGATTTTGCAGGCCTAGGATAAGGAACGAATATGAGATGAATGATAACGAAAGACTATGGGGGAGTAACTTTGAAAAAAAAAACATAGGATGCCTGTAGTTTGGGTTTGAGAGAGAAAATACAAAAAAAGTCCAGGGAGATGATACAAGATTTTTTAATTCCTTCTTCGTCGGCGGGCTCTCTCTTCTACAGAGCAGCATTGACCGCCCACAGACCCGCAAGAGCGACAACAAGACCCTTGGAGACCTTGATGTAGTCGGAGGCGTTGTCGTCATCGCTTCCCGTCTTCTTCGAGCCGGCAGGGAAAGTCGTCGTGACAGCTCCCGCACCAGAGGGAGCGGTGGCAGAGCTGCCGCCACCGGCATTCTGCGAGCCGCCCTCGAGACCGGGGGGTGTGCCGGCACCGCTCTTGAAGTACTTCTCCGCGCCGGCGGGCATGGCCGGGATGGATGAACCCGTGAAGGGGCTGGTGTCCCAGTCGGCGGACTGATCGGGGCAGGTCTGGCTGACCATGCCGGAGGTGACGAGATCGCCGTCGCCGGATGGGTCGGGAGAGTCCTTGAGGGCGGCGGTCAGGTCGCTGACCTGGTTCTTGATCGGGGTGACGGTGTTGCCGGAGATCTGGTAGAGACCGTAGCCGGAACCCTCCTCACTGTACTCGTAGACGAAACCTCCGGAGACGACGGAGGTCATGGAGGTGTTGTACAGTTGCTTGGTCTCGGAGAAATCTCTGCTGGGCTTGATGCAGCCGTACTCGGAGAGGCTAAAACGACGCAGGACGGATTAATCACTCATTCTGTTGCAGGACCAACTAAGAAAAAAAAAAAAAAAAAGAGATCCCTGTGCCAATGGAAGAAGATGCTGTAGTATGTAGACTTACATGAGGGGCTGGCTGTAGTTCTGGTAGGTGGCGACGAGCTTGTCCCAGCCGGACTCGGTGAAGGACGAAGGAGAGCACCATTCGTAGTTGTTGATGGCGTAGAAGTCACCCTGGGCGTTGGAGTCACCGCAGCTCATGTACCGGGCCATGAGGTACTGGTTCTCCGCGACATCCGCGGCAGAGTATCCGACGGGGATCTTTCGGTAACCGCGCTCGCCAATGTACTGCTTCATATCGCGGGTGACGGCCTTGACGTAGGGGGCGGAGACGGTGTTGTTGGCATTGTTGATGACCTCGTTTCCGGAGAAGAACACGAGGGTGTTGCTGTAATTGGCGAAGGCATCGATAGTGGCAAAGACGCTCTGCAGGTAGGTAGGGTTGTAGGAGGGAGCGGGATCAGCTCGGTTGAGGGAGTAGTCGGGGTTGTTCACGTCCAGGGCCAGGTAGATGCCGGCGTCGGCGAGGGCGCTCATGCAGGCATCGTGGTTCTTGGAGTTGTCGACGGTGTAGACACGGATGGCGTTGATGCCGATCTTCTGGAAGTTGGCGATGTCGCGCTTGCAAGTCGACTCGTCGAGCAGGGGATCGTCGTTCGCAGAGGAACCACCGGGCTGGTAATCGATGCCGCGAACATAGAAACGCTGGCCATTGGCATACAAGGCTACATGTGGTTTTCAATTGTTAACCATGCAAGTCCTGCCTGCCAAGCATTTTTGTGTCCAGGTTTCCACCCAATGGGATTTCCCGGGTCTGGAAGTGCTCACCTTTGCCCTTGATCGTAACGGCGGGGAGATCAGCAGCGACCGCCAAGCTCGCAAAGCCAGCCGCAAGGATTGTATGCGACTTCATCTTGGCGAAGAAGAAGAAAGAGATGTGTATGTAAAGGTGTTTGCAAGTGTCGTTAACGAGAGACTGGAAGAAAGGGAACAAAGAAAGAAAACAACACACTCAATACAGCCTGGACAGACGAGAAGGGTGAGCCACAGAGAGGGGGGGGGGGGTGGTTTATCCAGGGAGAGACAAGGAGAAATGCGAGCGAGCGAATGCATGCCAATAAAAACAATCCAGAGGGGTCTCGACGGGAAATCAGGGGAACAAGGTCAGGCACGCGGATCCAGAGTCAAAACCGCAGTAGCAGCAGCAGCAGCAGCAGACCTGCGCGCTGGATCCCATCGTTCCGCCGCGTCACCCTCTTCGCCAAATGGGTTCGGCATTCTTTGCCGTGCGGGCCACTCTCCAGTGAAGCAGCCACACGAGGGTCCCACGCACGCACGCACGCACTGGAGAATACGAGACTAAGTATTGTCCCAGTGACAAGAAGAAGGGTTCGGTTGGTCTCGAATGTGGAAGCAGCTCCAATTTTGTCAAAAAAGAGCTTGTTCCATCTGGGTTCGGTTGCTTGGAAGGTTGAGAGATCTACCTGCCTAATCACAAGTTTCCTTCACCAGAGGCAGCAGTGTGCGATGACCTCATCTTTCCCGTCTCACTAATTAGGTACTGTACTGCACCAGCCGTTACCGTTGTACCGGCCAGTACTCCGTACCCTATCATGGAACTTGTCACGCCCTGTCCGAGTCTCTTGGCCTGTCGATTCCCCACCACGACATTGCCGATCGCCCGGAGATCGTTTAATGTACATGTGCTTTTGCTTGGCACACCTCATTGCGCCAAGTACCCTCCCCCCTTCTCCCCGCCCTACAGTACTCTCTGTGACGCGTGTGGGCACTTGGCCAAAGCTGGTCCAAATCATCAACCACAACCCATGGACCAAATAAAGAGAGGAAGACCAGGCTGTGCCAAAATGAAGCAATATCCAGAGTATCCATAGACTTTTCATGGACCTATTACTGGTGCACGCCTTGGATTTTGTCTTGCAGCGACATGGAAGCCGACCGACTGACTGACTGCCTGCTCTCACCGGAAAGTCGGATTCAAGTGGAAACCTTAACGAGATGATTTGATAGGCTTTCAGGGGGCAGGAGGAGCGCGCCCCGAGACTTGTGACAATGGACGGACGCCGGTTACCCGTGGAAAAGAAGGGCTGTGCATCACAAGGTTTCTCCTATTTTTGGGTCCGAGTCTTTGTCTCTTTTGGGGGGTTTCATTCGGTCTAGTGAACAAAGTATTACAGTCGAATTGTTCGCTCCCTTGGCGCGCCTTCACAACCCCAACCCCCTGCCGCCCCGTGTCCATCTATACAATGACAATGCCCTGCGTCGTGCCTTTTGCTCCTCCCTCTCGGCCATGCCCGAGCCACGGACGCTGTAGAGGGTCGATCGCAGGACTTTTCGAAAATACTTTTGGAAGTCGGTGTTCAGAGTCACAACGCAGACTGTTGCAGTGAAAGAAAAAAAAAATTAAGTCAGTTCACAATGATTCCCTCAGCAGATGAAACAGAGGAGGGAGGGTTTCACCTTCATGGGCCCGGATGATCGTTTCGCAGGCTGCCTCCACCGATTCGTTCTGCCCGACCTGAGGCATCCGATCCGCGAACAGCAATAGGATGAAACTGCCCTGGAGGAGGTAGATCCCGAAGAGGTACGGCATGAACGTCAGCTCCGGGTCCAGCTGGAGGATCGTCGACACCGCCTGCGAGGCCGCGATCGCGTGCGTCGCGCAGTTGCTGAACCGCTGTGATGTAATCCAGTCGCTGCTGTCGTCCAGCATAGATATCGCGTCCCACTGCCCGTGGAGCAGAACGTGCAGCACGTGCAGGATGTGTGTGCTGTAGGATCTCACCAGCTGTTCCCGCGAGAGTTCCGCCGCGCGCGTCTGGGCGTTCTCGGCCGCGAAGTGCAGCGGCGGCGGACGGTTCCCGTCTGCGAGTCGGTCGACGCTGCGTTCGCAGTCCTCGAGGAGCTTCGTGATGGCCATGACGGCCGGTGTGTCGTCGAGTCCTAGCCGTGGGTGTTGTTTCCGGTGGTGTACCTCGACGATGTCTCCCAGTATGGCCATGAGTGGCAGGAAGAACTCGAAAAACGAGGTTCCCGTCACAAGAACCGGAGGGCCAAGTACACGGGCTGGAAGTTCGTGCTCCGGGATGAGGTCGAGGTTCTCCCACACAGCTTCGGGTAACGGCGCTGCAAACAAAATCAGCCAAAGAGCCACTAAAGTAAACTCCCCCCCTTTCACTCAAGGTGACTCTTACTGAACACCTCGCAATACGAGTCGGGGATTGAGATCACCGTGTTGAAGGAAAGTGCCATGTGACGATCCAGCGAGAAGAGCAGCCAAAACACCCGTCTTCGTTCCTCTCTAGCCTCCTGCACCGCCTGATACGAGGACTGGTCCTCATGTCTCCTGCACGCGCAAAGCGGGTTGGAGCACGCCGACATGCCCAACTCTGCACAGGGTTCGTCTTCGCGGTGAAGCTTCAGAGACAGTGCCAGACGTTGTGCCTTGCTCCACCATTTCGTAGCGTCGCTTTTGAAGTCGCCTCCCGAGACTGTGATGAGGAGGAGGATGTAAGCGAGGACGTCGTCGAGGATCCCGGCCGGTTCACTGGTCATCGTGACTTCGGGGACGGCCGGGGGAGTGGGAAGATGCATATGCCGCTCCTCGGCAAGCCCCCCTTGAAGAAGGTGTTAGCGGTAATGGGAAACATGAGAAGCATCAGGGCCTTTCACCTACATTGCGTTCTTCGCCATCTGTCCGGATCCTTCTCCGAGATCAATGCCATAGCCAAGTCGTACAACTCATTGAGCACCTTCGCTCTCGACGACGGCACGTTCAGCGCCATGATATCCGCCGTCTGTGCTGCCGCCCACAGCATCACCGTGAGCAGGGCCGGCGATGTCTTGCGTGGATTGGTCGGATGCAGGATCGACTTCTTGCGGAATATCCGCGTGAGAATATAGGGTGAGGCGCATCGGAACAGGCTCGACCCAGGATCAGTGAGGTACACATCCAGCAGATCACACGCCACTGGCGCAGGCATGATCTTCCGAATGAACGGTAGCACCGGCTCGAGGAACTTGTACCGACACTCGGTGGTCTGCGGATGCATGAATTGCGAGTTTCGATGCGCGTCCAGTAGAGACGGATCTGTCGCGCCAGCTGATGTGCTAAACGATCCACGGTATCGTCCACTGGCAGCTTGCGCACCCGGAGGCTCGCGGTCGTACTGCCCATCGACGTTCATTTGCCCGGGGATGGCAAAGTTCCCGGGCGAGGGCTGCCCTATGCTCTCGTCCGACATGAGCACTGCTGAATCCCCCATCGAGCTGATCCGGCCGAAGCTGTCGTCGAAGGACCGGAACCCCGGCGTGTCGACCGCTGTCGGCTCTATTTGCGGTCCCAGATGTGGTCGACCGGGCATGCTCACAGACATGGAGTCTCTGTGCACGGGGGGTGGCGGGATATGCGCTGACCTCGGCTGTTCGTCGTGAGCCATGTTCTGGTTCAGGATGACTCCGTCCTCAGCTAGTTTCATCGGGTAGAGTCCTCTGGTGGACAAGAGATTCGAAGAGGCTGGGACGAGTGAGTGCAGAGATGGCAGATCTTCCCGAGGGCTTTCTTGTTGTGTCGTTGGGTCGGACCAGTTCTTCGGTTGATGTTGCTCTTGCTGAGACTGTTGCTGCTGCCGCTGTTGCCCATTGGCAGTCATGGAAGCCGGTAGCCTGCCTCTCTTCTTGACTTGCCTGTTGTAACGACAAGTATACCCATAATCTGCCTCTTCGTCAGCACGGTCCCAGCTTTGGAGTAGTACGTCGTTGGACCAAAGAGAGGAGGCGCATTACCTTTACAGCGTCGGCATGGACTTCATCTCTGTCAGCAGAGCCTACGTTACTTGGTGCTCTCTTGTGCTCACTCACCATTCACCATCGCATCGAGTTCGAGAGGTTGAGCACTTGTCGCAGGCTCGCCTCGTGCGCTTGCGAGGACGCGCATGTTCATTTGGCGCCTGGTCAGTGGCAGGATCAGCATCCCGATCAGAGTCTTGATCGATGCCAGTCTCGTCCATGCTCGAGGCTGGGGAGTTGTCGTCTGGCTGCCCCATTGAATCGTCGGGAGAAGGACGGCGGGGCAACAGCGTTGATTGCACGCACGCTCAGTCCCTAGCGGGGAGGAGAAGGTTCTCTCTCAGTTCTGGAGGCTTGGCTTGGCCGATTCTGATAGTTCTTCACACGATCGACTCCAGCCTGTCTCTTCCGTCGGCAGTTGTGAGTTGATGTCTAGAAGAAGGAAAAGAAGAAGAAAAAAAAATCTCTGAATGGAAGAGCAACAGTGAGGAGGGGAGCTATCACGAGCAAACCCCAGACTAACGGGGGGGGGGGGCCTACCAACCCCAGGAACTCACCAGCCTCATGCAGTTTTCAGCTAGTTCCCTCTCGTGATGCAGACCACACCAGCACGAGCCCACAAACCTTCTTCTCGGACCATGTGTGCGGGGGAAATCTTCAAGGCCAAAGGGCTGTGATCCTAAACTACAATCGGCAATGGAGTTGGGGGCGCAAAGCCTCCTCGGCATCGGGCTTTTGGCTGTCGCGACGAAAATTAATGTGGGAACTTTGGAGTGTTTGCGGCGGCTTGCCCTGCATGGAAGAGGAGGATCTTCCCCGCAAGAACTGGGACTTTATCCGACGGTCTTTACCCTTGGGAGGTCTGAAGCGCCGGGGGGTGTGGGTGGGTGTGGAGAGAGCTGCCTGTGGTTATTTATGGTTGGAATTTAACCGAGATGGTTGAAGACATAGCCTGAAGCAAGGTTTTGGACGATTCAACGTGGAAAGGCGAGAATGAGAATGAAGCTGTGTCGATCATTTTCGAGCTGGATGAGCCGCGGCCACTACGAGCAGTGCCCTGGGTTGGTCGGCCCCAAGATGCTGCTGCCTAAGGTACGTACCTACAGAGTCAAGATCCGGGCACTTGTGCAAGAGACGGGAGAGAGCTGAACAAGTCTCATTCCATGACCAGGCGCAGGGTTAAAATGATCCAAAACATAGATTGTTGAAAAATGAAAAAGAGGCATAACAACGTAAAAAAAAAGGACTCCCATCCTGGCCTTATGCTGTGCTTTCGGTGTGTGCCCTCATCGCCGCCTTTAATTCCAAGCGCCATCCACATTGTACACACTGCCACTGACAAACGTGCTCTCCGGACCGAGCAGGAAGCAAATCACACTGGCCGTCTCCTCCACGGTTCCATGTCTCCGGAACGCAGTCGGCTCCTTGAAGGGGTCATCCTTGGTGATGCCGCGGAAATCCCACTCCTTCTGCATCAGCGCTGTGTATACCGATCCTGGAGCGACGGCGTTGACTCGGATCTCGCGGTCGCCGTTCTCGAGCGCGGCGGCCTTGGTGAGTGCGACGATGCCGTGCTTGCTCGCGTCGTAGGAAGCGTGTCGTGCGAAGCCTTTTTCATTCGTGTCAGCATGGTGACGTTGCCTTTGTAAAAAAAAAAAAAAAAAAAAGAGATTGGTTTAGAACATACCCTTGACTCCATGGATGCTTGTGATGTTGACGATTGATCCCCGATCGACAATGTGTCGTAGCTGTGCTCGCATGCAGTACATGGTTCCGGTCAAGTTGACGCCAATGATCTTATCCCACTCGCTGTCCTCGAGGTCCCTCACAGCCGTGACGCCGTGTGACTTGCCAATCACTCCAGCCGAGTTGCACGCGCCGTCCAATCTTCCGTACTGCTCCACGATGGACTCGACCCAGGCATCGACCTGCGCTCTCTTGGAGACGTCCACCTGGGTGACCATGAACGGCACCTTCTTCTCGGCAAAGTACGCGCGCGTCTCCTCGATGGTCTTGGGGTCGACATCGGCGATGCACGGCGTCGCTCCTCGCTCCGAGAGCATTTTCGCCGTCGCGAGACCGATGCCCGACGCACCGCCCGTGATGCCAAAGACCTTGCCTGCCAGAGGCTTGGCGCTGGAGGTCAGGGCGGCATCATCCGTCACCGCAGGGCCGATGTTGCCATTAGTAGCCATTTTCGTGACCATGGGAGGAGCCGCCTGCAGCGGCTGTTCTTGTTGCGAGTAGTCCGAGCTCGATGTCGACAGAGACTTTTCAGCAGATCTGTCGTTGCGTCTGCAGGAGAAGGAGTGTCCCATTGCTCTCAGGCCGTGTTGTACTGTGCTGTGCTGTGCCGTGCTGTGCTGGGCGTGGGGATACGGTGGGCGGGGTCACTGTTTTGGGGGTGGCCAGGTCACAAAAGCCGGGAGAGAGAGGTGAGAGTCAATAAGTTGTGGTGGACGAAATGTCCCTCGAAAAGAAAAACGAAAGTCTTAAAGATGGATGGAATGATATTCAAATCGACCTTTAGGTTCGGTTTTCTGCCCTTTATACATGCGGCAATAGACGCTGTGCTCCGCTTCTCAAATCTTCCAGTAGCTGGTAAATATCCATCTCCAACGGCGCCGTACTTGGAAGGCTTGATAAGATATCACCCGAGCCGGAAGCGGGGACCAGAAACATCGCAACACGCTTCCTTCGGTGATATCTAGCATCGGGCAGAATAGAAGCATATCTGCCCACGGGCAGCCTGGTTCGGTGGGCGATCTTTACGAGCGTGGAAGGCGAAGGAGATTTAATGTGGGGGGAAAGCTACGTTGTGAGATCCGACGGCAAATTAGACAAACCCACATTGAAAGCCATCGGCGGTGTCTGACTTGGGGATTGGAGGGAGGAGACGAGACGAGACGTGAAAGGGATCTGATGGGGGTAGCGGTTCTTTGGCAGTACGGTAAGCTCCGGATTGGGTCCCTGATACGTGGCACAGTCGCTGAATCGGAATAAAGGTACGTTACTATCCTACCTCCGTAGAGATGCCTGCTAAGCTACAGAATTGGATCAATCTGGCAATCCAGCCATTCCACCCCACACGCCATGTTCTTCGCACTCTGGGGTTCGGAAAATAAAGCCAGTCTGCTGAGAAGCGGATCTTCCGGTCCTGTCGCCTATTAAATTCCGTCTACTTCTAATTCCCTTGTTTGACGTTTTGCACCAACCTGAACCTGCCTCCTGAGCCACGTGCCGCAGCCCATGCAGTAGCTAGCCGCACGATGATTAGACTTGGGCGAGTACATCGAGATTCCATGAGAACAATTTGTTTTCGTCATGGGTTTTTCTTTTTTCAGCAACTTTGGAAGCCCTCACACAAATGGCGAATGCGTAGACAAGCTGCTCAAAAGTATCGGATGCGCGGAGCACTGGAACCTGGGTTTCGGCATTGGTGCCCGCCAGAGCTCTATGGGACTTTCGGATCGTTAGTAGCCAAGGGTCCAAGTAAAATGCATCGGGAATGCCTGCAGAATCAGCCTTCTTCACAAAAGTCGTGGGCCTCACACATCGTTCTCGATACGATCGACTTCTGTTGATCGTAAGCCAAGTCAATGATTCGTAAGGTGAGTAAGTGAGTACCTAGATGAGTGTTAGAAGCACTCTGAACGGTGTGAAACACGCAGATCCCGTCCAAGATGCGGGACTGCCAAGCAACGACTGGTCTGCTTGAAATGTCAAGTCTCGACATCGTGCAGACGGTCTCAGGCTTCGCCTAGCGGTTTGCATGAGTTATACAAAATAATCAGGATGATTTGGTTATATGATGGCGTAATATCGTCCAGACACTTTCTGAATTGTCTTGCCTGTTTCTCAACACAGATGCGCACCTCTGTTGTTATACCTGATTCTATCACGCTGCGTATTCTATCTGATCTATTTTGCTTTGATTCTCCATCAAACGGTTTATGCTATGAAAGAGATTTAGAAGACGGAAATGGGCATTACGCAGTTCATCATCTTCCAACACATACATGTCTGTTGTCGGCACAGTCCATTGCGTCAAGGCGTAATTGACCGCTACTCCGGCGGTTGAAACCCAAGCAAGTACAGTCCGCATGGATCAATATTGTTAGTCTAGCTTGGTACCGTAATCCTCAGGATTGCCTCAATAGGGAACCCAGGTAAGGACGAAACTGTTTAGATTAAGATTGCAATACTGAGAAGATGCCTATAACAGGTACCTAATGAAATAATATACATAGGGCTTGCACAGATAAGACAGGGGCTGCACAAGCTATCATAAGTATCATGCCACTCTCGACAGAGGGAAAAATACCTGCCAAGACTAGAGGTCCCGAGCTAACAATATTGATCCGTGCGGACTGTAGGCTGCCAGGCATACCGTAGTACGACCTTAATAGGGGTTTATTCACGTCCAGGAGCCTTCAGTGGACGGTACAGCCGTTGTGCCTACCTCTGACATCGCTGCACAATGGTTTGGACCACGTCGAATGGATGTTCCAGCTGAGCACAGGACTCACAGATCGTACCAGGTACTGCTGTTGTTTTCATTAATCGTCGGTGTTGTGTCAACGCCACGTCATGGCCACTGATGGGGGGCGGCATCACCGGATACAGTGAAAAGGATGTAACGGTCTGTCCTGCCCCTTCAATCGGCATCACAGAACTGATCAATTCCCATCACTCTTGACGCTGAGATAGCCATTGCCTTATTCTGCCGCAGAGTGAGTCCCCCCTAACCATGCAGTCCATCATGGATCCCGCACTTCTCGTCCTCATTCTTCCATGCCATTTCACTCCCATCAACAGATCGGAATCCCCAGAGTTTGACTGATACTGAGTGAAACCTAGTGACTGAGCTGCCCTCGACCTCCGCCCAGGGTTGTCGCACGGCGTTGTTTATTGGGTAGCAGGGGCAGTCGGATCGAGCTGACCGTGAGAGGCAAAGGGCTGGACCCCGCACAGTGTCGAAGTCTCTTTCGGCACGGAAGTCAATGTAAAGGAGAAACACAGAGTGGTGAGTGCCTGTAGGGTGGTCTGAGAGGTGACTGGAGATGGGAAGATGGTGTGCTGTCCTGTGTGTCCGTTGGACGGTTGCGACAGGCGATAGTGAACCTACGTACAGGTGGTGCATGGCAGGAGGTTGGTCAGTGGGATGCTGGGAAGTCGTGACGGTTTGCCACGGGGTCCTTCTGATAGATGAATGATCTCTAGAGATTCCCAATTGATTCGACCACTATGTGCTCTCCTGAGACAGACACTGGTTTCTGCCTCACCTAGGTGAGACAACGAGTGAGCCACTGTAGCAGCGATCATGGCGTCTAGGGTTCTGTGGTCCAGACCTGCTGAGCAAGGCACAAGAGGGGCATCCAGCGGGGCACAGCGCCTTGTCTCTACGATACTATACCAAGCTTTTGAACGGCCCCGGCGACTCGCAACAGAAATCATAGCAGGCCCCTACCTTTTGCATGCTGATGAATCCCACTGTAGCGTGCCCTGTTTCCCTATGTCTTCTCCCTGTCACTTAGCGCCATCCGGGGAAGTGGGCCGCTGAAGTCTGGGGGAGGGGCCGCCGTCGGTGGGGAGGGGGGCCGGGCCACAGGGGTTTTCCCCGTACTCGACGACAACAACAACGACACAAAAAAAGCGATGCAGTCAGTTCTGCGAAAAATAAACAAGGATCAAATTCGCGATACACAATTTGGGGACGAGGATCGCAATGCACATGGTTTCTGAGGCTCTGCAGCTCGGGGGGGTTGAGAGCTCCAATGGATAGTGAACTGATCAGCCTGTGAAGAGGGTGTGGTGGACGGACACACGGGGGGCAAGGAACAAGATGCAGGGGCGGGACGGGCAATGAGTGGTGTGTTGGCAGTGCTGGTGCTGCGAGCGAGTCAATACCAGGTATTCACGGCGGTGCATGACACCATGCACTGTGCTGACGACGAAGGGGTTTTGTTGTTTTGTGCATCAGTCGATCGATCATGAGAATCAAACAAGTGAAGCTCAAGGTCATCAAGAATGAAGGAAGGGTCTACCCACTGTAAAGCACACAGCCAAGGGGGATGAGACAGCCACAACTTCATATCCTAAACGGCAAACGGTTCCAACGTACTGCAAAATCGATGAGAAACTCACTCTGGCAGCTCTCATCCTCCTATGCATCCCTTCTCAGCCGTACAGTGCGCTTCTAGACTCTGCGTGGCTTGCCGCACGCGTCGCACGTTGGGGTCATGCTGCTCGTCCATACTGTCATCCAATCAATACCACTGTGTCTCTGTTACCGACCTTAGTCTCCCCGGGTCCGTACACTGTAGGTAACGGCTGCCGTTGGCGTACATCACTGTAGACGCAGTCCTGGGCATGAAGGGGAAGGCATGGTGTGGTCGCCCTCTTGCCTTCCCCGCACGTTTGTGTGTTGCTTCATATATAAGCACTTGGGAGGTGGTGTCACCCCGATGGGAGCATGTTCTCTCTGCCATCCATCTTCATCAACTTTGTGCCTCCTATCATCATCATCATCATCATCTAAGCATCGGCATCTTCATCTCTGTCGAATCTTCAAGTGGTTGATTCGAGTGTCAAAACCCATCTCGACAACACACATCACCATTCCTTCACCTACATACGCCTGTACGACTCGTCTGTGCACCTGGCTCGCCACCCCCTCCCTTGGCCGATACTGACATCTCTTCTCCTTTACAGTATCATCTCCCATCGCAAACCCTCTCTTCAAACCACCTCACAATGCCTCGTGCCATCCCCCGTCTGCCCAAGGCCAAGGCCTCAGAGATCGCCGTCATCGGTGCTGCCGGCGTCGGCGTGCTTGCGCCTCTCTACATGATGATGCCCGGCGCCGAGGACAAACTCGCCAACCAGACGGCCAAGTGGGCACCCCGCTGGGAGCGCCAGACCGAGATCTGGGCCCCCAGGTGGGAGAAGAACATCCAGCGTGTCGAGCCACCCGTCTCGGCTGCCGTCCAGCGTCTCGAGCAGAAGCTGCCCCTGGAGAGGATGGCCAAGGGCGTCGACTCTGGAATCCGCTCTGGCATTGCAAAGTTCAACCCGCCGCCGCCGCCGCCAAAGGATGTCAAGTTGCCGGAGGTTCGAGCTTAGTTGAGGAACGGCATGGTATGAAGCAAGCGTTAGGATGTTTGGCTGTGGGGGAAAGCAGTGGATGATCCTATTATACGATATCTGAGAACCTTTGTATCTCGAGCAGATACCATAAAGTAGATGAAAGAAAGAATGATCTACTCAATAACATGCAGCCAATTTTGTGACAACAAGTTGGCAAACCAAAGGTGTGGGCACAGTGCATGTTGCCACTCTGAGAAGTACAGCACTTACATGTCGTCGTGATATAAATAAGGAGGTTGAGAAATGGCTACTGCTTGTATTGTAGTTATAAGAGCATTTCAGCCTTCACTCCCCCTGACAGATGTGGTTCGCAAAAAGGCATTTTATAGACTATAGTAGGTAGTCGTGCACTTCCAATGTATTTGAGGACGATAGCCATTTCTGATTGAGAGACAGCCACTCTTGGGTACCAATAGTCAATATTCATGACCGAGGCAAATGATTCAGTAACAGATCGAATGCTCACGATTTGTTGGTTCTGCATCGTTCTTGACTGTGCTTTCAGGACATGTGAAATGGTCGTCAGAGGCTACGGACGGGATGGAAGGGTCGGCACCGCTGCGTTGGGAACGATTAGAATCCATCCCTTTGAGTGCACAGCACTGCCAGCCTGGGATTATCAGCGAATAGGTTATCAAGCTGAGGGTGTGACATATGATCTCGCCTTGAATAAGAGAGTGAGTAAGTCCCTTGTTGCTAGCATCTTTCAGAAGATTAGTTATTAATCCCTATATCTCGGCTATATACTCCTAGGTTAAGTCCCCAGGTAGGTACCTACTAGTAGGTATAGGCACCTTAGTTACTGCCTTTGCCACAAACAAGATGTCCCAGTGGGACTTGTTAAGTTGGTAGTGCTGCGCATTATTCTAAGGGTTATAGGGCGTCATTGAACTAGCCACCAACAAGTGATGAAAGCATCTCGGCTCATATTCAAGTCAGCGAAGAAATTCTCATTCATATAATTCTGATTTTTATTATTTTTATTATTTTTGTTTTTATTTGCCCGGGGGGGGTTTGTAGCAGCCCATGCGTACCCCTGATAAACCATAGGCCACGTAGATCAACGCAAAGGAGTCCTAGTCTAACTAATCCATTGCCCGTTTAAGGTCCCTGTCATATGCTTCTTGCCATTTCTCAGCATCTCTTCCAAATTGAAGGTCATGGAATACATGTAATGTATCATCTGTATCTTTACGATTTCTGTACGGCATACACTTAGGAGGGTACGAGTGCACATCCTCCGTGGTCTCGCCCAGGCTATCATTCTCCGCCACCGAGCGGCGGCAAACCCCACAAAGCGCTGGGCGGTTGCTCATACCCGGCCGCCGGAGCGGCTCTCTCGGGTTCTCGCTTCACGGGTGGAATGACGACCCCGAACTCCATCTGTGTTCAAATCCACATGTGGGCATGGGCCGCACCGACGCAGGTTGCAACGTCCGGCAAGACTGTGGGGGAGACACAGTTGGAGTCGAGGTCCCCTTCTTAAAGCTAAACCGCTCCGCAGCACAGTGTTGAAGCTACTGCTGACCTCTGCACCTGTACCTCTGGAATGACCGACTCCCTGCTCTGACGGCTCACAAACTGTCCAAGAAATTCACCGCCTTACGCATCCCAATACTGCAAACAGTCCTTTCATTGACGCGCAGTATGGCCGTGCAATTACTCAAAGGCACAGCCTTCATCACCGGTGCGGCATCCGGTACGTCCACACGCCTCTTCCTCGCTGCCTGGATTCTAGACTCCCCCCAGGGCAGTCCATCTAACAGTAAAACACCCCAGGCATCGGCCAAGCGGCAGCGATTGCCTTCGCACGCCACGGCATCACCAAGCTCGCTCTCGCCGACGTCAACTTCAAGGCCCTCCAGGCATCCAACGCCGAGATCAGGAAGAGCTTCCCCCACGTCGAGATCCTCGACCTCGAGATGGACGTCCGCAAGACCGCCGACGTGAAGCGCGGCATCGCCGAGACGGTGGAGCGGTTCGGGCGCTTGGACGTCGCCCTGAACAACGCCGGCCTGGGCGGCGCGGGCAGGCAGACGCACGAGACCGACGAGGAGGAGTGGGACATGGTGATTGACATTGACCTGAACGGCGTGAGGAGGTGTCAGAAGGAGGAGATTGCGGTCATGTTGAAACAAGAGTATGCATACACCCCCCTGAACCTCCTTTACCCTTTTCGCAGCGTGCACACACACGCCTCAAGAAAGAAAGGGCAAAAGAAAAGAAGAAGAAAGACTAAAATGCCCTGACAGGAACCTTGGCCCCCGCGAGGGCCGCGGCCGCATCATCAACGTCGCCAGCATGTACGGCCTCGTCGCCCCCTGCGGCACCATGCACCACACCGCCTACGCGGCGGCCAAGCACGGCGTCATGGGCCTGACCAAGGGCGACGCCAACTCCTACGGCGGCGAGCACGCCATCCGCATCAACGCCATCTGCCCCGGCTACGTCGAGACGCCGCTCCTGACGGGTGCCATGGCCCTGGACGGGGACAGCCCGCTCGCGCTCGATATCCGGAGGACGCCCCTGCGGAGGATGTGCAAGATGGACGAGATTGCCGATGCCATCGTGTTCCTCGCCTCGCCCATGAGTAGTTTCATGCAGGGTGCTGGCTTGGTTGCTGACGGAGGCTTTACGTCGAATTGAGCGAGTGTGAGCGTGAGCGTGAGCGTGAGCATTGGGCGGGAGTCATCAGTGGAGGGAGTTACACATGTATATAAATGAATCAAGCATGGCTAAGCTTCTCTCAGTGTCCAAGGGCTCACTACATTACTGAACTGAACTGAACTCTCAATAATAGAGACGAGGCATTAAATAAAAGAAAGACGAGGCAGGCTTCGTATGCGCTTCGATCCCGCCATTCCCATTCCAAAATGTCCAATAAACACAAGGCGCCAATGCCCAACTAGGGGCCAATTACAGATTCACATTACCGATAATCAATACCGAGCCTCCTTTTTTCATCACAGCCGTCCGTGGTTACTAGTAGTTTCAAGTAAAGCTGAAAAAGTCCAGCTCGTGGTTCCGGCCGACGTCGCCGTCCTTCTCGACGCTCTGCACCAAACCATTGAGGCTGCCCGGACTCATCCCGCTCATCAGTGCGTGTGCGCCTCTCTCGTCGTCATCGAGAGTCCTGGGTGTGGCGCCCAGGGTGCCTGAAGCGGACATTAGACCATTCGTGAGGGCCGCACTCTGTCCCAGCACTGAGCTTGCGCTCAGACCGGCCGGCCCGGCGTTCCACTCCGTCCCGAGAGAGGAAGGGTCGAAGCTCTGGTGGCCGGCCTGGTGATCACTGTGCATGCTTCCGAGGCCCCAGTTATTGTTGTTGTGGTTGTCTGAGCCGCCGTGGACCAGGTTCATGTTCTCTCCGTTGTGCTGCCTGCCGTCAAGCTGTTCTTCCCCTGACGCGTCCATATCCACTGCCGAACCACCGAGGAAGTCCAGGTTCATGTGAGAACCATCTGCGGACCCGAGCTGGAACATCATGTGCTGCTCTGAGTGCGAGCTTGTCCTGTGGTGAAGCTCTGCAGCGTACGACTGTGGTGGTGTGGGCTGTGTCCCAGGGAAGAAGGGTGGTGGTGGGCGAGCATACTCGGAAGCCCTCCTGCTGTTGCCGGGTCTTCGCCTCTTGGCGGGATTCATCAAGTCCAGGTCATCCGCTTCGCGGCGCGACGGAACCAAAGGCGCGGCCATGTCGCTGGCTCCAGAAATCCTCGCCTGTCCCGCGCTGCCGGGGAAACTGTCAAGGGGAAACCCTCCGCGAATACTGCTGCTGCTGCTCCGCGGCGGCTCGCCCATGCTGGTCTTGATCTGAGACAGAACAGCTTTGAGAAGTCCATCCATACGCCCGGCCGGCTGGTAGGTACAGCTCATGTCGCCGAGAGCATCCGACAGGATCTCAAGGTAGCCGAGGTAGGTCCTGCGGTCAGCATCGCTGCGCTGGTAGGCCAGTGCAGCGATGAGAGCGATCGATGCCGTCCCCGCGTGCTGGATGCCGGTCACGAAGATCTTGCGCCCGTCGAAGCGCTGACGGTGCTGCCAGAATATCCGAGCGACTCGAATCGCCTGCTGCGTGCAGATGCTCCGCGACAAGGACGTTCGGCTGTCGTGCACCATGGAGTGAGGATCGCCCATGCCCATGGAATGGTCCACTGCAGCACCGGCACCTGGATGCTGCGGCGCGGACTCCGGTCCCATGTTGAGGTGTGCAGAGTCCGGGCTTGGGTGGGATCCTGTGCTGGAGGCACCGTCGCCAGTGATGGCGCCGTACTTGGCCCATGGCCGGTGAAGGAGGATCATGGAGACGTGGTACTGCTGGTGGAGGAGGAAGTAGCTATATGGTGCCGTCTTGACGTTGGCCGGCTTCCAGGCGAGATGGTCTGGCAGCCGACGATACCAGTTCTGCAGCTGACGGTCGAGGTTCACAACGTGAAGATAGGCATTGTCTTCTGCCTCTCCGATGGCGAACACGTTATTCCGGTCGACGTTGTTGACGCCGTTCTTGCCAACATGGTGATCTCGCGTCTCAACGATGCGACCGGCGAGATCCATCAGCTCGATCAGCTGCTCGTAGATCTCACATGTCACGTCCCTCTCAGCTGGGGTGGGCTCCGAGAAGCCAGAAGCAAGTTGTGAGAAGGCGCTCTGCAAAAGATCCATGCCGATATCCTGGCTCTTGATGCTGGTAGGGCGACCAAGGAAGAGCGCCCAGTATTTATCGTAGATGGTGCAAGCACGCATGACCATGTGGCGGATCTTGATCTCCTGTTCCGGCATGCCGTTGGAACGGCAGTCCAGATGAAGACCGACATCAAAGGCAAGACGGTTCGCCATGCCTACACTCGTCAGTATCACTCGCGCGAGCAGAAACCAGGTGCGGTTCGCATACCTGAGTACATCCAGCCAGTGTTGTCACGGCCTACACCGCATTCCAGGTCTCCGAGTAGGAGAAGAGCCTGAACGCTAGGGATGCCGCCAGGACGCTCCAGTTCAATGTCCAGCATGTACTTGGCCTCCCGATGCAGGGTGCTCTCCCGGTTCCCGAGGGAGATCTTCTTCATATCATCGCGATCCATGTCTGCCCCACGGTACCCCATTGCGAGGACAGTGATGTGCAGGAAGGAAGAGTAGAACTTGGGGTTTTGTGATTCTCGGTCCGCCTCAAACGCATCGCGATCGATGATCTTGAGGACCGAGTTGTAGTATTCCCAGAAATGGTTCATCAAATAGTCGTGCGTGCTGCTTGTGAGCGAGCGGATGATGCGCTCGGCTCGCCGAACCTGTTCTGGGGGCTCTCTGGAGTCGAACTGGTCTGGCGACTCGGCGTAGACGTGGCTGTTGGCCGTGGATCCAAAGTAGCGAAGTCGACCGGAAAGCTGATCGAATGACAGGTTGCCCTTGGTTGCCAACAGTCTGTACACAATGTCTTCCTGTTTCGCGTCGAGCATCCTGAACGGAGAGTCTTCCTTGGACAGTTGTGCGAGCATCTGGCTGTTGCTCATCATGCCTTCCGCGTGGTCGACATCGCCGTTCAGCATGAAATCCTCGTTCCGGGAATCCGGCGGCGACGGAACGCCCTGTGATGGCGAGGTGTGCTGAGCGGTCGTTTGAGGAGCAGCTTTATGTTCCTCAGTGCCCTTTGCGTGAGGGTCATGCCTGGTCTTTGGGGGGTGAACAGCTGGGGGAGGCTGGACACCCTTTTCTTTCAGCATGCCTTCGAGCATGCTGATTCGATCTGACAGAGAGGACATGTATGCCTTGGAGATGGGTCTACAGAGGCCGCAGTGTCAGCAGAAGGACTCGGTAAAGGATGAACAATGGCCCCGGCGATGACAGCACGTACCGTCGTCGTTCATCATCATTCTTGATGATGCACTCGGTGCCTGTCCGGCGGCACTGGTTGCACTCAGCTTGGCCTTGGGGAACGACGCAGCGGATTCTCCTGTCTCTGCAAGAAGCACAGGCCACAGAGGCTCGATGGCGAACCTGATTCTTGGTGCTGCTCTGTCTAGCCACCTGGCCGCGTGGCGAGACGTTCTCCTGTGTGACGATGTCTGAAGCCTCGCCATCAGCCATAGGCTGCGGCATAGCCATTGGTTCCTTTGCGTCCTCCGCATTGGCCATGGTTGACCTTGTCGGCTTTGTCTCTGGCACTGTGAGCGGATTGATGGGAGAATGGGAGTTTGGGGTGAAGGGATTTGGCGGGAGGAGTGGCGAGGATGAAGGAGGAGGTTCGAGGCGGCTGTGGCTGTGGAGGCGTAGAGGCAGGGCAGCCTACAGCAGTCTCTCGGTGTAGTATAAGAGAAGCGGCAGGTCGATCACCCAGGATAGTATCTTTTCAAGCCAGGAAGACTCGATCAATTGGTGAATTCGTCCAAGATACAATAAACAGTTGCACGGAAATGGTGAATGTAGTTTGGGGAGAGTTGTGCGGTGTGGTGTGAGGTGTGGGAGAAGAACAGACTTGCACCTCGAAGGCGACGATAACTCTACAAAAGCTTGGAACACCACAGACGCCTCTTCACTCGCTACACAGATTCTGACCATGTGTACATTACCCCACACGAACTGAGCCCTCTCACTCGCATCACACCCTGTCCTCGCGCTGTCAAAGTTCCGTGATGCGCCTGGCATCGGAACTCCATCACACTCACACCCCTGGTTCGCAGGTCTCTGGGGCTATACAAGCCAGACCTGCAGACCCATGTGACTCGGGGGCCAATAATGAATGACTTCCAATCGCACGGAAAGTCTGAAGACCCCGAGCCCAAGCCAATCCAGCTAACGAGCGAAGAAGCGAGTGTGGGAGGTAGGGTTTGGCAGCGATGAGAGAGCAGAACGGTGTTGAATAGTACCCCACGCCCATTCCATCTCGCCTCCATTCGTCTCGGGGGGCTTTCTTAGTCTCAGCCCCGGGATTGTCCAGGTCGTCTGAGAGACGATGGCGACGCTAAATGCTGCTGCAAAGTCCACCCCCTCTTTTGCTTACTTTTAGGTCTGATCGTGGGCAGCCCAAGTTTTGCATTGTCGCAGGTCAACACCGTTCGCCACGCATGCAGTGTGATGTGCAGCTTTTCTTGTTTGCCAAGTCGTGGAGACTACGGGCGTTGGAGCTCTGCATGCAACGGCGCGTGCCTACCAAACCGGACGGCATACATGTAAGAACACATGAGATACAAACCATGGTTCATATGTTAGATAAAGCAGCGTAGAACCAACGACAAATGCGAACAACAAAGGCCTCATTCTGCATGACCATCCATGACCAAACAGCAGCCCCGGATCCACGCTTACACCACCGGTACATATTAGCACGCGTCTTCCCCCCGGGGACCCCAGGAAGCCGCAGCAGTCTAGAAATGGGGGCGTGCGATTTTTCTCTCTTCAATACAAGAAGCAGCGACGAAACTCCTCCGCAAATCGTCGGTCCTGGGGGGTGAACTAGTCTCTGTACGCACTGTACTGGTGAGAGGATATGTGATGGACTCCAACCGACCAACCGATGATTGCCCCGGCAAATTGGAGAAGAAAGCGGGGTCCTCCATCCCATTGCGCACATCAGTTTGGGTTGAAAAGACCAGGATCATGATAGTAGGTTAAAAAGACAAGGGAGGGAGGTACTGTAGGTAGTGTTGTCAACCTTGTCCATGCGTGCCCGACTGCTTGAACGCGAGTCTCGGCGTCTGAATCCATCACCTCACTTTTTCAAGGTCAATGGCCTGAGAGTGTCCCGAGTGGCTGCATCCAGAACTGCAGTCTACTCTGCCGAGTGCAACTCTGTTTTGGAGAGCAAAACTCTTGGCTTACCACACACCCCGCCTTCTCTCGGCTGGGATGAACTGAACTCCAAAATTGCCGCGGGTCAAAGCTAGAAGCAAATAGTTGGTCAAGTTGCCGTTCGCCCTGGCCACCCAGTGCGTCCACTACAGTGAGAGAAGAGCACCCTTGTCAGGCGCAGAAACGACACGCCCACACCCCTGTCATTCCCCAGGCTGATCATCGTTTGATCCCCGCAATCCCGGCTGCAAGCGACAAGGTAAGTCTACGAAACGTGGGATGGAGAGGGTTTGTGTGCGTAGAGTGCTGTAGGTACCAAGTCATGTTGCCATTGGTGTGGCAGTCTTCCTGACTCGAGAGAGCGCAGGCACACCCTCTCCCCCATGTTCTTGATTGTTGGTGATTGATTGCTTGTGTCGTGCCGGCATGATGCATACGGTGTTGCAACAGTATGTTGGTGATTGGGAATTGGCGCGTGCATGTACGGAGTAGACTGTATTTCGTCATGGACTTGGTCCTTGTTCTTCCTTCGTGGCAGAGGGCAATGTCACGTGCAGGGGCAACTGTTGCATTCCCCGCCTGCCCCTCCGACTTGAGAGGGAACCATGACTCCTACACGTCACATTTGGTCTGCTTGCTTTGCAGCATCTTGAACCTCGTGCAATTCATCACCTCTACCTAGGTCCAAGGTATATTCGCTCCTTTGACCGTGGCACACAACAGGGAAACGCAGAGCCAGGCCCCTGCCAACAAGCCGTGATGTGCACACCAACACGCCAACAAACCAACACACCGAAACGCTCTGAAATGAAATGTAACGTCTAGCTGGACATGTCAATACGTGAACAGGTTAGCTCAGTCCCATGCCCTCGGGTCTGGGCCCCCTCAGCAACCGGGCTGATCCCCTTCCCTTCCCCTCCCTTCCCCCTTAGATGGACTTAGTGGCTGACCTGCTCCCCTCCCAACCTGATGGTTCTCCTTTTAGCGAGCTGCTTTCCCGAAAAGAGCGTCCCTCCTTTATTATTAGGTTTTCACTGGATCACGCGGCCTCTGTCCAGTCCCTGCGTTGGAACGTGTGAGTAGCCAAAGGCCAAGTGGGACAGCCCCCTGTGACCATTGGCTTGGTGCTAATGAGGACCTAAGGAACGCCCTATGGAAACCAGTATCATAGACGTGATCCCAGACACCAGGCCTGGTCTGGGGGATACGATGACTGGCAGTCTAGTCTACGCCTTGCCGCAGTTGTAAGAGGAAACAATTGAGCAGCGCATGCAGGGTACCTATGCAATGTATGTTACCTATGCAATTTATGTTGATCTTGGTCGAAGCAGGGCTCTTGTTCGATTCCAACATGCCAAGACGGCTTCTCGTCCGGTATCAACCCCGTTGTACTTCGGGGCCCTGCTGCTCGCTCTCATTCACCTCCATCCAGTCATCCTTGTACTGAGCATGATTGCAATCCATGGCGCCGTATGCTGCGAAGACGAAAAAAAAAAAGGAAAAAAGAAAGTCGTCGACTGCCGCGATTTAAACCCCCCCTTTCACTACTCCACGTCCCACTCGTGGTCGTGGTTGCGCACATACGTGCTCAGGCCCTTGACATCCTTGGTCACGTTGGCCTTGACCTCGCCGTTGCCAATGTAGGCGAAGCGATTGCCGTAGCGGTAGCGGATATCGTAGTCCTCGAAGCGCGGTCTCTTGATGGTCTTGAGGAAATGGATAGTCTACAGGATTAGAGAGGAACATGTCAGCAATGGCTTAGATGCCTTGGATGGACGAGGCAAGAATGGAGTGTCCAAGGGGAGGGGAGAGTGAGAGAGAGAGAGACGTACGCAGCCCGGCCACAGGTAGATGCGGTTCTTGATCTTGCCGTCCTTGAACCAGCTGCGGCAGTTCTCCTGGAAGACGGTGGTCTTGTGGAACTCGTCAAAGTGCGCGTAGATGTCGTCGAGGGCGTCCTGCTTGACGTCGATGGAGCGGATGTTCTCGTGCTGGATCTTCTTCATCATCTGGATCGCGTACTCGATGGTCGTCTCGATGGACGGCAGGAGAGTGCCCGAGGACCAGGTCGCGCCAGGGCCCTGTATCATATCGCTGTCAGTTTCTCTCTCACGTTCATGTTCATCTCATCTCAGCTGGTGATACTGATAAAGCATGGTTATACATACGACAATGGTGTAGTAGTTGGGGAAGCGAGGCGCCGACACGCCCAGGTAGAGGTTCGTCCTGTCGCCCCAGTCCTCGTTGAGGGTCTGGCCGCTGCCGTTGACGAGGTTGAAGGCCGGCCGGAAGGCGACGTTGAAGCCCGTGGCGCACACGAGGATGTCGACCTTGTGCTCGGTGCCGTCGGGCGTGACGATGCCGTTCTCGCTGATCCTCTCGATGCCGCCGTAGACGGGCTCGACGTTGGGCTTGACCAGGGCCTCGAGGTAGCCGTCGCCGGGGGAGATGCGACGGCAGCCGGGCGCCCAGTCCGGGATGATGAACTTCTTGAGCTCCTCGTGGCCCGGGCCGATGCGGCGGTTCATCTCGTCGGTGATGACCTTGCGGAAGGTCTCGGACATCTCGGACCCTTGCTGGTACATGCCGAAGAGGGAGTTGATCTCGGCCTCGATGCGCTTGCGGAAGAAGAGGAAGTACTCCGGCTCGTTCTTGAACTTCTCCTTGTCCGCGTCGGTGAAGGTGTACTGCCGCTGACCGGGTTGGTCGTCGACGGACCCCTTGCGGAGGTCGGACTCGAGGACGCCGCCGCCGAAGGGGGGCGAGATCCACGTCGACGAGCGCATGAAGACCTTCATCTTGCCCACGACGGGCTGCAGCGCCGGCACGATCTGCACGCTGGTCGAGCCCGTGCCGATGACGCCCACCGTCTTGCCCTTGAAGTCCGTCTCCAGGTTCCACTTGGCGCTGTGCATCTTCTCGCCCTTGAAGTCGTGCAGGCCGGGGATGTCGGGCCACTTCCAGCTGTTGAGGATGCCCGTCCCGTTGACGAGGCAGTGCGCCCAGTCCTGCCACGTCTGCTTGGTGTTCTGGTCCTCGAGCGTCAGGTTCCAGATGCCCTTGGCCTCGTCCCACCGCCCCTCGACCACTTTGGTGTTGAGCTTCATGTACTTCTCCGACCCGTGGCGCTTGGCGAAGCCCTCGAAGTAGCGCTGGATCTCGTCTCCGGCCGCGAAGTAGTGAGACCAGTCGGGCTTGGGGTCCCAGCTGAATGTGTAGAGAGGCGAGGGGATCTTGTGACGCAGTTGGTGTCAGTCCCTCCGAACAGAGTTCTGGCCCGGCAGGGGGGGCACATGAAGGAGGAGAAGAAGGAGGACTTACATCACAGGCAACACCGGGATACCTGTTCTCGTACCAGGTCCCGCCAAAGTGAGGGTTCTTCTCAAACAGCGTGAGCTCCCAGCTGCCGGGGATCATCATCCTCTCCATCTTGTACGCGAGGCAGAGGCCAGAGGCACCGGCGCCTACGCAGGCAACCCTGAGCTTGGTCGGCTTGGAGTGATACTGCTGCAGGACGCGGTAGGGAGTGCCCTCCGCGACCTCCTCGCCGTAGTGGAACGTGTTGGCGCCGTTGTCGCTCGCACCGTTGGAAGCGCCGTTGGTGTGGCCATTGGCACCCGGGATCTGCTGGGACTCGCCCTGTGTCGCAATGCTCTCGCCGTGGGCAGCATTGGTCATGCTGGGGGTGACCTCGTCTGCGGATGGAGCCATGTCGGCGGGTTCAGGGTGTTGGCTGGGGGCAGGAGGAGGAGGAAGGGTTGCTCGTCCGTGTCACCTCTGCACTGGGATTCTTGTTCTTCTTCTGGATTCGGAAGATGTCGAGGATGGACACGGGGAGAATGGACGACGGAACAATAAGAGTGAGAAAGGGGGAGGAGAAAGCAGGAGAGTCGGGCTGTCACGAGGCGGGAGTGTAGTGTACTTTAAGACAGGGTCACGCCCGGATACCATCTCCGTGTAGGGTCTTGTCAAAAGTGTAGACTCGATTCATCTGCCCTTGGATGGCTGGACTAGTTCAAATCTTGGGACTGGTCTCGGCATTTCAGTGCAGGTAGCCGAAAGAAACCAGTCAAGGTGGTGTGTGTTGTGCATGTACCGGTCAGCAGAAGCATCGTTCAGCATGCATAGGCACTCAGGCGTCCCCCAAGGAGCAACAGAGCATGTTGGTTTCCGAGACCAGATGACTCCCGCGTACCTTAGCCTGTGTGAAGACAGATGGGTAACTTAGGGGGTCGACAAGCAGTGTGGAATTCCAAGGGAAACGCATTTCCAGGTCTGGCTGACAGAGGGTGTCTAAGCGGCGTCCCATGAAGCCATACACCGTATGGTCACAGACTCACGTCAAGGCTAAGGGACAGTAGGGCCATGCTATACACCGTCTTACAATCAAGTCAAGAAAACATCACCACCGCTGTACAATAGTCCCTTGTCTCCCCCACACGTCCCCTCCGTCTACTGCGTGTGCTGACCCGGAGCTTGTGTGGGGTTGGCGCTGCAGCAGGGAAACATTATCCTGCGGGGAAGAGGCCAAGTCTACTCTCAACCTTGTGCAAAGTCGCCAGAATGTCGATCTGGAGAAGAAACGAGACATGGACATTTTGTCTAAGAGGGATTCTTTTCTCATTTTCAGTTTCATAGTCGGGGTGAATCTCATACCTTTTTCGCACTCACAACCGATGCATTGTATTGTGCTGCACGTCTTAGTTGCCCTTTACGGAAGAGGGGCGCACTTACAGCGGTCGGAAGCAAGAAAACGCAGAAGAAACGCAGCTCGAGTGGGAAACACACCATCCCACTAAGAATTAATTCTAGAAGAGGATAAAGAAAACCAGATCATCGTCACGAAGCGAATTCCAGCATTTGCTTTGCCCACTCGACTGACGCCATGGTCCATCAAAGGGGAGCAGCATTCCTCCACACTCCCAACCGCGCTACTGACTCTCCCGGGCGTCTTGTGGCGCGGAATGAAGACGACCCCAGCCTTGAACTGTTCTTCCGGGGAGTGTCTGGGACCGGATCTTCATCATCCGGGCCATAGCCGTGGCGTGAGGATAACGAAGCTCCAGCCAGTTTCCCCGCGTCCTCTGGATCGACAAGGTTCAATCTCATTAGTAGGTAGGTACCTTAGTAGTCTGTCGATACTTGCCAGGAGAAGACAGGGATGGATGCGCCATGACCCCTCACTGTGTTTAGTGGGGGGGGAATGTTGGGCTGCTTGTCCCGAGCATCGACCGTGTCAGGCACTGACTGTGGCCCTCACTCTGACGACCCTGTTGGAGCAAAACGTGACTCTCGAGGCGGACAACTAGAGCCGAGTGTACTAGAAGGGCGACTTGGCCAGACAGTGTCTTTTTGAATGAGAACAAGAACTTTGACTTTGCCTCAGGTCGTGATCCCCTTCAGTGCACTAACCCTGACATCATCCAATTGACACGATACAATGGCTGGACATCGTGCGCTGGTCTTCGGTGAGTGTCATACTCCTGGATTGCCATCGTCCGTTCCCATGACTGACAGACACGCACAGGCGCCAGTGGCATCACGGGATGGGCCATCACCAACCTCATTCTGCAGGGCTATCCCTCGCCCGACACCTTTGCCTCCGTCACTGCTCTCACCAACCGGCCCCTGACGGCCGAGCAGGCACTGTGGCCCGAGAGCGACAAGCTCCAGATCCTCAGTGGCATCGACATCTTGAAGCCGGGGCTGGAGGATGAGCTCAAGTCCAAAGTGAAGAACATTGCAGAAATCACCCACGTCTACTTCTTCGGTAAGCAAAAAGCTCGGCAATCCCCCCCCGTCTCACAAAAAAGTCAGAAAGCTGAACTTTGGCGTGCGAACGCCTCCCTCCCTCTCCAGCCTACATCATGGACCCTGACGCGGCCAAGGAGGTCCAGATCAACGTCGACCTCCTGCACAACGCCATCACCGCGGTCGAGAAGCTGGCGCCCAACCTGCAGTTCGTCGTGCTCCCGACCGGCACCAAGGCCTACGGCGTCCACCTGCTGGATCAGTTCCCGTTCAAGGCCGACCTCCCCCTGAGGGAGACGCTGCCGCGCATCCCCGAGCCCCACGCCTCGCAGATGTTCTACTACAGCCAGTGCGACGAGCTGGCCTCGCTCTCCGCCGGCAAGGCCTGGACGTGGTGCGACGTCATCCCCGACGTGATCGTCGGCTTCGTGCCCAACAACAACATCTACTGCCTCGCCCAGATGCTCGCCCTGTACCTGTCGCTGTACGCCGAGATCAACGGCGAGGGCGCCGAGGTCGCCTTCCCCGGCACCGACCTGTCCTGGAGGGCGCTCAGCAACGACAGCAGCCAGGACGTGGTCGCCAAGACGGCCATCGTCGCCTCCCTGCACCCCGGGACGAGCGGCGGGAGGCGCTTCAACGCCGCCGACAGCGCCACGCCGTCGTCCTGGAGCAGCAAGTGGCCCGTCATCTGCGACTACTTCGGCCTCAGGGGCGTCGCGCCGCCGCCGGACGCCTCCGGGCCCCAGCCCACGCAGTACCTCACCGACCACGTCGACGAGTGGAAGCAGCTCGAGAGGAAGCACGGGCTCGTCACCGGCCGCGTGGGCAACGACCGCAGCTTCGGCGGCTTCCCCTACTTCATCATGACCATGTTCGACTTCGATCGCCACCTGGACATGTCCCTTGCGCACGACATGCTGGGTGACGCGAAGGAGGAGGTCGATACCAAGACGGCTTGGTACACTGCCTTTGATAGGTTCCGTCGGGCCAAGATCATCCCATGAGGTGTGGTCGGGTTGGTCTTCTGGAGGCATGGTAGTTTGAGTAGCGAATTGATCTCTACATTTCCTTTCCTGCTTGTCATGTCATCTTGCAACTCGGAATACTGTGCTTCGAAGTCATGATTGTGCAAGATGTGGCTTCGAGAAGAGATGACGATGATCTTGGGTGCAACAAGCACAGCAGCGGTGAAAGGCCATGGTTGGAAATCTAATGGCCTCCTAACATATAGGCTGTTACAGATACAATGGGAGATGGGCAACGGATCTTCTTACACAGACAAAGGTCACATTCAGTGCAGGGGTTGGAAGATATCTACAATTTTGAGCACTTGCTTCTTACAGGACCTCGCGTGAATAAACAAGAATAGTCATTAATGCATGCTTCAATCCTATATGTACATTCACCAAAGTAGTCCAACCCGTGGATGTGCCCACGAACTGCCCTCCTTCTTCCGCTTCGTCGGGTATCTTAGATCTTCGCCTGAACCTGCTTGCCATCGCCGCTCCAGCCAACAGCGTCGCGATTCGTGACCGTGCCGCTCTTGCTGATGAGCCTGTTGCGCCCGTTCGTGGTGATGGGGGCGTCGTCGTCCCTCTCGCGAATGTACCACGCCCAGTCGGCGGTGTTGTCGACCTCGCACCGGCTGTACCCGTTGCCCAGGTAGGCGAAGCGGTTGCCGGCGTGCTTGAAGTCGAAGTCGTCGAAGCGAGGGTTCATCAGGGCCTCGATGTAGTGGAGGGTGGAACCGGGCCACAGGGCCAGGATGGGGCCGTCGGGGCGGCCCTTGTACCACGACCGGCACTGGTCGGCCCAGACCGTGCGCTGCATGAAGTAGTCCTTGTACTCGACGAAGTCGCGGACCGCGGCCTCCGAGGGCGCGAAGCGTGCAATGTTGTTGACCTGGAACCGGTCGATGAGCTTGAGCATGTAGTCGGCCTGCGCCTCGATCGCCGAGAGCACAGGTCCGTTGCCGATGGGGCAGTTGGGCCCAAGGAAGATGAGGTAGTTGGGGTAGTTGGCGGCCGCGATGCCCAGGTACGACTCGGGGTCTACCGCCCACTTGTCTTGGAGATTCTCGCCCTCGTGGTTCACGACGGGGAAGCGGGGCTTGAAGCTGGTGTCGAACCCGGTCGCGCAGATCAGGACGTCGACAGGGTACTCCTTGCCGTCGTCGCACAGGCAGCCCTTCTCTGTGATGGAGGTGATCTCGCCGTAGACGACCTCGACGTTGGGCTTGGTGAGGGACTCGAGGTAGTTGACACCGGGCGTGAGGCGGCGGCAGCCGACGCTCCACTCGGGGATCAGCTTCTCCTCGAGGAACTTGTCGTTGAGCTTCTCCTTCATCTGCGCAAGCATGTACTCGCGCGTGTCCTTGTTGACCTGGTTGTCCCGGAGGAAGATGCCGAACTGGCCGTTCAGACCAGACTCGATGGCCTTGCGATACTCCAGCAGGGCACCAGGCTTGTTTCGGAATTCCTCCAGCTCTTGCTCGGAGAACTTGTGCTGCTCAAGCCCCTGCACGGGAGAGACCCAGGTAGGCTCGCGGATGAATGTGGTGACCTTGCTGCAGTCCTCGCGAATGGCGGGGAGGACTTGGATGCCGGAGGAACTAGCAGGAGAAGAATCATCGGTTAGACGTTGTAATCTCTCTCTGGAAGAATAGTCTGAACATACCCGTTTCCAATGAGGCCGACGTGCTTGCCCTTGAGGGAGACATTGGTGTCCCAGTTGGCAGTGTGAAGAAGTGTGCCCTTGTACTTCTCAATGCCGGGAATGGCAGGCCACTTCCAGTTGTTGAGGATGCCGCTGGCGTTGATCAGGACATCGGCAAAGTCGCTGATGGTGTTGCCGGAAACATTGTCGCGGACCTTGAGATCGTATCCGTTCCTCTGGTTGTTGAAGACGGCGCCAATCACCTGGTGCCGTGTCTTGATGTAGCGCTTGAGGCCATACTTGTTGGCGAAGCCATCGAAGTAGGCGAAGATCTCGGCAGAGGGAGGGTAGACGGCCGACCAGTCGAGCTTCGGCTCAAAGGACCAGGTGTAGTTGTGTGAGGGCACATCACAGGCGCAGCTGTTGGTCATGTCAGGACTTCTGGACGGAATGGAAATGCAAAGGCGGCCCTTTTGCCAAGCCCGGTAGACTCACCCTGGGTACTTGTTCTCGTACCAGGTTCCAGCGACCTCTGCGTTCTTCTCGTAGATTTGCAGGCTGAAGTTCTGGAAGTGCTTCTGCAGCTTGTATGCCATCAACAGACCAGAGGCTCCGGCGCCGATCACGACAATCCGGAGGTGCCTCTCTGCATGAATGGGGCCTGCCAAGCGCCGGCTGGCGTCCATTGCCCCAGGGTTGGTGGCATCTGGAATGGGGAAGTCGGCCATGGCAAGGTTGTGAGAGACGGTGAGAGCGGATTAGAAGGATGAGGAAGGATAGAGAGAGGATCAAGAGAGAAGAATGAGGGAGGACGAGATGGACGGGAACAATTCTGGGAACCAAGTATCCTTATATGACCTGGAGGCGAGAAGCACAAGGAGACCCGGGAAACCAACTTCCAGGCGGCAGAACAGCTCCAGAGCACACCAAGGAGACGGAGTCGGTGGTCTCACATGGCAAAGCTTGAGTGGCATAGGCTAAGGCACCCCGACTACAAGTCAAGGGGGGACAGAACACAAGCCACTTCGAACCAGCGATCAACCGGAGAAGAGCAAATGGGTCAGGGCAGAAACGAGGACATGACCCATGCAACAGACCCTTTTCCCCTAGAGAAACCCGACAAAAGAAGCTTGCGGCGGAGGAGGGGGGGAGTGTGCGGGGTGGGTGAAAGATTCACGACTCGAAGAAACAAGGGGGAAGAGGTCGATCTCGAGTCAGAGAGACAGACCACCCGCGACCGGAATGCCGGTGTCTGGATCAAAGTCCCGAAGACGGGTGCAGGTCCTCGCTCGTGTATTGAATGGGCGTTTTCGTGACATTCTCGATCCCAGCGTGGGGGGGTGCGATAACGACGCTCCCCCTTCAACAGATTCCCGCGGCTCGAGAGTGCGGAGAAGGAGGGGTGTGTGCAGGGGAAAAACCCTTGAGGGTCTGGAGGTGTGGTGGAGGCGGGGGAGACTTGGAGGCATTCGTGAGGAAAAGGAAAAGGACAGCCGAGACGAAAAGCATGGGCGTGTATGTAAGCACCAAAGTACGTACCAATGTGAGAAAATAAGTTTGCGAGGGTCTGGGCTGCTGGACAATGTGAGATGGAACGAGGGATGGGCGACCATGGCAGAGTTCACGCCAGAACTCAGTATTAATTACTACCTACATCCCCTAAACTACTAAACTGATACTATATTACTCTTGTAAAAATGTTGTCTTCTAGCTTAGCTGTATATCTGTATTACCTATAGCTATGAATGCCTATATAAGACGTACTAAATATAAAAGGATTACTGTCATTATAGTGCCTGAGTGTGTGTGAGTCGCTGTAATGACAGATGTCTATGTGCGAGGATTAATGTAATTACAGGGGCGTAGATGCGGGGCAGTATTCTGATATATAAGCTGATCCTCTTACTGAATATATACTTATCCAGTATAGTGTAGCCTACAACGGCCTAGCGTATGCTCAAATGCTAGAATCATCCTCTGTTCGATTGTGACATGAGTTCTGCCTCGACATGTTTCTACAACGAAACCCTTTGTAGGCGGAATCATCGCGCAATACTTTCGAGGAACGATGATCCAACATCAGAAGACGAGATGCGTATAAGATGTTATTCAAGGGGATGAGCTCAAGGTCAGTCCAGGTCCGCATCGTAGTCTATTGTCCTTCACAAATCGCGAGCACGTCTCGTAGACTCGGTCAGATGGTGGCTCGCCTAATGTACCTTCTACAGAAGCATCCAGACTCCCATGCATCTCAAGGCCACACCATCCTCTCTCAGAGCCTCGACTTGGTGCTCCCCTGCTTCTCCATCTCTGCCGCATCCCTCTTGGCCCACTCGCGCATCGTCTTGCGCTGGATCTTGCCACTGGCCAGCTTGGGCACCTCGTCCACGAAGACGACGCCGCCGACGAGGCGTTTATGCTTTGCGACGCGAGGGACCAGCCACTCCGCGATGGCCTGCGGTGTCACCTTGCCTCTGGACGCTTCCTGGACCACGACATATGCGCGCGGCCACTCGTTGCCATTCCTGCGCCCCGCCGCCTCGTGTTAGCCAGGTCGAACGAAATGCGTTCTGCGTGTGTGGGTGTGTGTGTGTGTGCCAACTTACAGCGTGATCCCCACGACGGCTGCATCTGCGACGTGTTCGTTCTCGAGCAGGGCTGCTTCGAGCTCGGCCGGGGCTACTTGCAGTGCGTTGACCTTGATCAGCTCCTGTGCCACGAGTCAGTTCTGGATTGCTCCCGTGCAGGATGGTTGGTGGTAAGTGTGTGTGCGTGTGAAAACGGACCTTCTTCCTGTCTACGATCCAGAAGTAGCCTTCTTCGTTGCAGATGGCGACATCACCGGTCTTCAGCCAGCCCTGATCATCTATGCTTTCCCTCGTAGCAGCCTCGTTCCGCCAGTAGCGCATGCAGACGTTGGGCCCGCGGACGTACATCTCGCCGGGCTTGCCCATGTCCACCTCGTTGCCGTCGTCGTCGACCAGCTTGCACTCGCAGTTGGGGTCGAGCTGGCCGACAGAGCCGGTGTCGTCCTTGACGCCGCCGGGGACGTGGAGCGCGCCGCAGGTCACCTCGGTCATGCCCCAGCCCTGGTTGATCTGGATGTCGAAGCGGCGCTGGCACTCGTTCTGGAGCTCGCGCGAGAGGGGGGCGGCGCCGCAGAGCACGTCGCGCACGCTCGACAGGTCGTACCGCGACGTCTCGGGCCTCTTGGACAGCATGACGAGGATCGGGGGCGCGATCTGCAGGCTCGTGATCTTGTACCTGCCGATGACGGCCAGGAACTCCTCGTACCGGAACTCGGCTATGATGTAGACGGGCACATGCAGCTTGATGGCCATGAGGATCGTGTACAGCTGGCCGTAGGCGTGGTACAGCGGGAGGAACCCCACCCAGCGCTCCTTGGGTCGCTTCTCGAAGGGATATGGTTTCTTGGCGTAGCGCATCACGATGGTCTGCTCGACATTGGCGACCAGGTTGTAGTGGGAGACGCAGACACCCTTGGGGAGCCCAGTCGTTCCTGAGGAGTAGTTGATGGTCGCCACAGTCGTCGTGGCCTCTCTTGCGCTCAACCTCGGCCATTGCCAGGCGTCCCCTTGCTGGGGACTTCCAATCATGTCCTGCCAGTCGGGAATCCCTTGGACAGTTGGGTTCCGTTCGTCGGAGAACTGGAAGATCTTGTCTCTCGAGAGCCCAGCCTTGGAGGCGGCCTCGAGGATCAACGGGAGCATCTTGGGGTGGGATAGGATGACTTTGGCGGTCGTGTTGCGGATTTGGTGGACGAGTTCTGCCGGCACTCCGTGTTAGTCTTCACACACACACACACACGCTCCACGGTTCGTCTCATCTCCTCCAAACTGTCGGTGCTCACCATGGACTGTGTAGGCTGGGTTGGCTCCACTGAAGATGCATCCCGCACCAACAATGCCCAGGTACGCAACAGGGACAAAGATCTGGTTCGGTGTGCAGAGCATGACCACGTCGTCCTTCTTCAGGCCGAGCCGCTGCAGGCCGAAGCCCAGCCTTTTGACCCATTGCAGCACTTGCCGGGGACTGAGGTTCTTGGCCGGGTCTTTGCTGTCCAACCATAGCGGCTGGTCAGAAACAGGGCCTTGTTCGAAGAGGTAGCTGAGGATGTTTGTCTGGGGAATGTCCAAGGTCGGGAAAGGTGACACGTAAGGCATTGTCGCCAAGTCCTATTTCCGGCACCCAAAGGCGAGGATGAGACTTGGATGAGTGTCGGTGACGGTGACTTGAAAGGTCCGGGGTGTATATGTATGTTACTTGTTGAAGGGAGAGCGTAGTAGACCATGTACCTCGAAGCGCACAACGAAGAGCCGATGTCGTCGCAAGAACTACCTACCGTCGTCCGTCTTGTTTAGGGGGAGAAAAAAAGAAGAAGAAAAAGAACAGCCATGGCCGAGACAAATGTATTCGCCCATTGCGATTCACTCTACAGGCTCGAAGCGGCACCGTGCCTCCGGCGATCAATGTTGACCCGCGGGAGCTTCGGTATCGGTATTTGCGGGGTACGACTCCCCCAGACTTTAGAGCACAGCAGACGCACAGTTCAGCAGAGGGACCAAGGCCAGGGCCTTACCTTATTAGAGACGGTATCATAGAGACTAGAAGCAGTGCGGAGGCAGTGCCGGGGAACAACTTAGGATCTAAGACTCCAGGGGTGTGGGGGTGTGGGGGTGTGGGGGTGTGCCCTGCCCTGCACTGCACTGCACCCACTGTATCACAGCGCCCTCTAGAGGCCGTAAGTCCACCCCAAGGCACTGACTGACAGGGCAGACGCCGCTTCATTCCCTGAAGAGCGGATCTCGCAGCGCTGAACCTCGGTGCCACGGGTAATCGTTGGCTTCAACGCTGCTGCTCACCAACCCAACAGCAACCGTCAAGAGCTGCAGAACGTGTTGTCGCCTCGGCCTGCGTCTGTATATCCTCACCCCTCATCATATATTTCCCTTGGTAGGTTTTAGTTTTTTTTATTTTATTTTTTATTTTATTTTTGGTTCATCCCCAGAAATCCCCATCATGTCTCAGCTTCAGAACTTCGAAACCATCTTCCGTCTCGACGGCAAGACCGCCCTCGTCACAGGCGGCTCCCGTGGCCTGGGGCTTCACATGGCCACGGCTCTGCTGCGGTCCGGCTGCTCGCACGTCATCATCACCGCGCGCAAGCGTGAGGGCGAGCAGGGCATCGACCAGGCCGTCGAGAAGCTGAACAGGCTCCCCGGTATCAAGGGTAGAGCCGTCGGCATCGCTGCCAACGTGGGGGACTCGGACGCCATCGTGCGCCTGGTCGAGCAGGTCAAGGACGTCGTCGGCGGCAAGGGGTTGAATATCCTCGTCTGCAATGCCGGCGCCGCGTGGGGATCGCGGTTCGAGGATGCACCGCCGCACAGCTCGGTCAAGATCCTGGATCTGAACGTCCGTGGCATCTTTGAGCTCGTACAAAAGTCAGTCTTTTCCTTGCTTCTTTCCAGAATCGCTCCTCTCCTCCCATCGTTTTCCAATCTACTGACCCATGCCCTTCTTGCCAGATCTCTGCCGCTGCTTGAGAAGGCTGCTTCCAAGGATGATCCCGCTCGCGTCATCACCATCAGCTCCACGGCTGGCACCAACGTGCCTCACGTCGGGGAGCACGGCACCATCATGTACTCCACCTCAAAGGCAGCTGCCAACGTAAGTGATGATATTGAAACATGATGGAGGGGGTTGTTTCTTTTTGGGAGAAGCATGTCACTGACTTCGAGAAAGCATCTTGCGCGAAACCTGGCCGTCGAGCTTGGCCGCAGGAACATCACCAGCAACATCATTGCCCCCGGCTTCTTCCCCTCCAAGCTTGCCCAGGGCCTGATCAGCAACCTGGGCGGTGAGGACGAGCTGAGCAGAGACAACCCCATGGGTCGCCTTGGGGAGCCGGAGGACATTGCCGGTGTTGTCGTCTTCCTGTGCTCGAGGGCGGGCGGCTACGTGTAAGTCTTCTCTCCCCCCGACTGCAGGAGGAAGTGGCTTTTTCGCTGACGGACGCAGCAACGGCGTCGATATCGCGGTGGATGGCGCGGCGAGGTTGGCAGCTGGGCGTTTGTCGAAGCTTTAGATTGCATCACGGTAGCGTATTCATGTGCTAATGTTTCTCCTTGCTCATTTTCTCTGAGAGTTGTGCAATGTGCCTATAGTTTGATCCAGAATCATCTCAAGTGTACAAGGTTTATATAGGTAAGGTTGACATGAATTTCACATGAGGTTCACATGAGGTTTACATACTCTCTCAACCGGTCTAACACATATTCAAAGGCTTTTCTTTACAAAAAGTGCTACTCAACTTGCTCGCTTACACTCACTGCTTCGTCATGTTGATAAACACCGTCTTCTTCTCCGTGAACATGCGCAGGGCATCAATGGCGTTCTCCCTTCCAATGCCCGATGTCTTGGAACCGCCGAACGGCGCTGTGAGGAACGCCATGCTGATGGCGTTGATGCCGACCATGCCGGATTCGAGGTCGGAAGCCACACGGAGGGCCTTGGTGATGTTCTCGGTGAAGACGCCCGCCATGAGACCATAGTGCGTGTCGTTGGCCTTGGCCACGATCTCCTCCTCCGTCTTGAACTTGTTCAGGATGGCGACCGGGCCGAAGACCTCCTCCTTGCAGATCTCCGAGTCCTCGGCAACGTTCTCGAAGACGGTCGGTTGGACGAACCAGCCCTGCGCCAGCCCATGTTAGCACTAGGTATCAGGCATGATATGCGAGAGGAGACGCTCACCTTGTCGCCGATACGGCCACCGCCGGTGAGCAGAGTGCCCTGGCTGCGGCCACGCTCGAGGAAGCCAGAGACGCGCTCAAACTGGCCCTGGTCGACGAGAGGACCGATCGTGGTGGTCTGCTCGTCTGGGTCGCCCACGCCCTTGGCACGCTCCTCCATGGCCGCCTTGTAGGCCTTGACGAACCTGTCGTAGATGCCCTCCTGGACGTACACGCGGCTGGCGGCGAAGCACACCTGGCCCGTGTTGGCGGTGATGGCGTTGGCGCACCAGTTGACGGCGTTGTCGAAGTCGCAGTCGTCGAACACCACGGCGGGACTCTTGCCGCCCAGCTCGAGGGTGACGCGCTTGAGGTTGCTCCTGGCGGCGCACTCCTGGATGCGTCGGCCGGTCGCCGTGGAGCCCGTGAAGCTGATCTTGTTGACCTTCATGTGGTTGGCCAGGAGCGCGCCGGTGCTGCCGTCGCCGGTGAGGATCTGGAAGACGCCCGGTGGGAAGCCAGCCTCCTTGATCAGAGGACCGAGCGCCAGCGCAGAGAAGGGCGTCTTCTCCGAAGGTTTGAGGATGAACACGTTGCCCGTCGCCAGTGCCGGGCCAGCCTTCATAGCTTTGAAAAAAAAAGGTTTAGTTAGCATGGAGGTGGCCTCTCAGGCCGAAAACTGAATCCCCGGTCACTTACTTGAGTTGGCCAGAGGGCCGTTCCACGGAATGACACCGCAAGTCACGCCCAGAGGCTCGTTGCGGACAATCTTCATGAAGCCGTCCTCCTGCGGGTATGCCTCTCCCGGGAACTTATCGGTCCAGCCGGCGAAGTACCGGAGCGCCTCGCAGCAGACGCCGATCTCGAAGGACCCGAACGAGCTGAACGGTGCTCCGAGCGAGATGCGCGTCAGCTCGGCGAGGGCGTCGCAGTTCACCTCGATCAGGTCGGCGAGCTTCAGCATGCAGTCCCGGCGCACGTTGGGGTGCGTCTTGCGCCATGTCTTGAACGCCGCGGCCGCGGCATCGACGGCGGCGTCCACGTCGGCCTCGCCAGCGAGAGCGACGTCCGCGGCGAGGACTGAGTTGTCCTTGGGGTTGCGCACTTCGAGCTTCTTTGGGTTCTTGGAGTCGACGAGCTGGGAAAAAGAAAAGAAAAAGGTCAATTCAGTTGATCGTCACATCCATCCAAGGCGATTGACCTACTTCGTTGTTGATGAAGAGCTGCTTGGGGAGGTTGTCGCGGTTGTAAGGGATCTTCATCAGAGGAGGCCGGTCCTTGACCTGGATACCAGCGCCGAGAGAAGTCATTGTGACAGTAGGTATGGGCAGATGATCACACGGAGAATGGCAGTACGTTTTGGTGTGATTAGCATCCTGTCGAGAAGCCAACAACTACAGCAGGAAGACAGCCTATATCAATGACACGATCAAGCAAAACACCGGCTCGCTACACTGTTCCCTCCCCCTCAGACCACAGATTCTCGGAAGGGTTCAACCCCCCTCACTAACTCATGGCCCACATGGCGATCGGGAGAGTTGGAGAAGGGAGGGTATACATATCCGACGAGTCATGGCTGGTGCTGGGACGCGGCTCTCCTGACTCATTCCAACCGTGGTTCGAGCGACGGGGGGTGTCCATAGAGGTGCACAGGCTTTTTCCGGGTCTCCGATGGTCTTCGCCAGTCTGGCTGCAAGATTCGATTCCTGGCTGTTCTAGATCTCCCGCGCCTGGGAAACTCTCTCGAGCGCAGCTCCACACGGGTGGGATGGTGGGGGATCGAGGCGGAACCCGACACCCGATCTCAGTCGCCAGGCGGAGAGCTTGGATTCATAAAAACAAATTGGTTCGTTTTAGTCCATCAGCCTTAGCTTCTCGTATAGACTTTGGAGTTAGACTAGGGGGCCCGGCCATTACGCAAAGTCCGCGAACCCGTGAGATGAGGCAGTCTGACGGGCCTCTAGAGTCGGGGCCAATGATGCATCAGAGCTTTGCCCAGTCTCAAGATATCTCAGCATCATGTACTGCACTTCCGAAACTGAGAGATGTATTTGTGTATAACTGACCTGTCACTATCCTTTTTGATGAGGTGAGTGTGAATTGTCAAGCTATGGTATAATTCGTGGGACAACTCAGAAGCTGGAAGATCGTGCTCTATCCTCGCCAGAAGTCACTCATCAGCTGAATGTGTGCTGATATATACAGTATTCTACCATATTCCTGAATTCTACAGCCGCATCTTCATCTTGATGCTTTCTTCGTGCGATCCTCAACATCTCATGCCCTCCAGTATAACACGACCTTCAGGGTAATCTGTATGATTACGCTCTCTCTACCCCACACTCTCCCCGCATCCCGCCTAATTCCCCGCTTGCCTTTGTACCCCGGCGCCCCGGTTCCACGGTAAGAGGCAGCGGAGCCGCGGCTACAGCGTACCTCGATGATGGTTCGCCTGAGAGCCCGTGGCAACAGCACTGACTCCTCCACTAAAACCGTTGTCGAGCGCGTTGCTGGTTTCCTCTTGTTGCCGTGATCATTGTCGCAACACAGTATCGTTTCTATCAATTTTTTTCTAAATCACTGCGTTGACCATGGTATCCAAGAGCAGTATCGAGTCCCTCAAGGGTCCTGCGTTTGATCATATCCCTCCGTTCGCGAAAGCCAAGCTCAGACCCATCGCGATCGAAAAGATCCAGCAAGTCTATGACTTTGTTGAAGAGCGCATCATCCCTCTTGAGCGCCTCGTGACCAAGACCCTGGAGGAAACACCTTGGTCCACACCTCAGGTCATCAAGGACCTGCGTGAGGAGGCCAAGAAGCAAGGACTGTGGAATCTCTTCCTGCCGAACCACTTCAAGGAATCTCCCGCCGGTCTTACCAACCTCGAGTATGCATGCTGCTGCGAGCTCATGGGCCGCTGCTACTGGGCCCAGCAGGTGTTCAACTGCCATGCTCCGGAGACTGGAAACATGGAGCTCCTGGCCAAATACTGCACCGAGCAGCAAAAGGCCAAGTGGCTCAGGCCACTGATGGACGGCACTGCCTCATCGGTCTACAGCATGACCGAGCCGGACCAAGCTTCCTCGGACGCCACCAACATCAGCATTCGTATGCACAAGGAGGGTGATGAATACGTCATCAACGGACGCAAGTTCTTCGGCAACTGTCTGTGGAACAAGGAGGTCAAGTTCCTCATCGTCATGGTCTGCAGCGACCCCGACAACGCAAACCCTTGGAAGCGCCACAGCACCGTCATCGTGCCCGCAGACAGTCCCGGGCTACGTCAAGTCAGGAACCTCACTGTGCTGGGTAAGTGTCATCCACAATCTTTCAACGTAGAAAGGCACGACTGACAGTCTTTGCTAGGATATGACTGGGCAAGCGAAGGCCACGCAGAGTTTGTCTACGAAAACGTGAGGATACCCGCCGAAAACATCATCCTCGGCCCTGGCGAGGGCTTCACTATTGCGTACGTGCTGGAAAAGATCCTTGCTTGCAAAAGAGAAAGGCTAGAAACTGACAAACCAAAAACAAAACAGACAAGGACGTCTCGGCCCTGGCCGCACTCATCACTGCCTTCGCCTTCTAGGCCAGTGCGAGCGCGCGGTCGAGCTGGCAATCGTCCGGGCGACCGACGAGAAGTTCAAGCCGCGCAAGAAGCTCCTCGCCCAGAACGACGAGGTCATCGGCAAGATCGCCAGCATGCGCATGGAGCTGGACGCCATGCGCCTGATCTGCTACAACGCCTGCGACACCATGGACCTCATGGGCAATGTCGCCGGACGCAAGGCCATGTAAGTGGGCTCCAGAGTCGACAGTCGTGATGAGAAAAAAAAAAGGAAAAAAAAAAAAGGGAAACTGACCAAGCGTTTCGCAGTGCACAAGCCAAGGTCCTTGTACCGGCCACAATCGAGAACATCATCAGTGAATGCATGCAGATCTACGGCGGCACTGGCCTGACCCAAGTCACGCCTCTTCCCGTGAGTCCTCCCCCCCCCCCGTCGCCTTATTGCGAACCGAGGTCGGAGCTTGTTTACTCACGCAATGCAGAAACTTTGGGCGTACGCCCGCTGGGCTCGCTTGGCAGACGGCCCTGATGCTGCCCATAGACACCAGGTTGGCAGGGAAGAGTTGAAGAAAGGAAAAGAGCTCACCGAGAGACATCAGAGGTATAATGACAGAGAGAAGGAGCTGGCTGCGCAGCACGGCATAAAGCTGGTGCTTATGCCAGAGGACACACTGTAAATTATTTACCCCGCATAGTTTCGCCAGCATGTTGAAGTTGTTCAAGAGATCCTTGATTCGTTTTGCCAAACATAACAACGGCCAGGGATGCTTCGCTTCGTCCACTGAACCATGCTGATTAGATGTACCTTAGGGTTATGGTCCCAGGGTTACATGTGACCTTGTCCCCCCAGCCTCCCTGTGGCTGACGGAAGCTGACCTTGAACGGCCAAGCAACCTGCAGCCCATCATCATTGCCCACAGACAGTCATTCGACAGTGCGATCAAGACCTTGGAGACCCGGAATGTTCCTCTCATAAAGCACGTCGCTTGAACTACTTCCAACTGGATTGTTACTGTCATGGGCAAGACCACATCAGGAACACCCGTTGAGTCGCACCGCCACCACCGCCACACAGCATCGCAGCAAGCTTCAGGATTTCGCCTCGGCCGCTTCACTTCATCCGTCTCCGTTATCATCTCGCTTCTGGTTCTGCTCATCGGCTTCCTGGCAATTCGTCATCCCGGGACGCTTCATCTCGCTCACTCGTCCAGTCCTTCGTCTCACACAACCCATCATACAGAAGCGTCGATTCCCCCAACCGACAAAGGGCAATCCGTCACATCGCCAACGATGGCTTCCATTCGGCGCACTAGCCCAATCGTGTTCCCGGCCGTTGGCCGCCACACCGCTACCGTCATCTTCGCGCATGGTCTCGGTGACTCGGGTCACGGCTGGGCTTCCGCGGTTGAGCTCTGGAGACGGCGCCAGAGGCTCGATGAGGTCAAGTTCATCCTGCCTCATGCGCCAGCCATTCCCATCACCGTGGTAAGTATGACATCGATATCGAGTGACGACGGGTTGCTGAGTTAGTCTTTCAGAACGGCGGCTTCCAGATGCCTGGATGGTTCGACATTGTAAGTACCAGCTAGCAGAAATCCCTCGAGTAAGTGTCAAGGTAGCTAATACGTGATAGATCACTCTGGGCGGATCCGTTGAGGAGTTGCGCCAGAAGGCTGCCTCCGAAGATGGTCCAGGTATCTTGCTGTCTAGAGAATACTTCAACTCCCTCGTACAAGCAGAGATCTCTGCAGGCATCCCGTCAGAACGCATTGTTCTTGGTGGGTTCTCACAGGGTGGCGCCATGAGCATCCTCACCGGTGTCACTTCGCCTGTCAAGCTCGGTGGCATCATCGGCCTGTCGTCCTGGCTTCTTCTTAGCCAAAGCATCAAGGACCATATCCCGAAAGAGAATCTCAACAAGGACACACCTATCTTCATGGGTCACGGAGACCAGGACCCTGTCGTTCGATACGAACTTGCCGTTGAGAGCCAGCGTATCCTGAAGGATCTAGGCTACAATGCCCAACTTGAGACATATAGGTAAGGCTGCAATGCAAATATCACCCCTATGGCGGATGTTGCTAATCGGATGGACTAGGGGAATGGCTCACTCAGCTTGTCAAGAGGAGCTCGACGAGGTTGAGAAGTACCTTGTCGAGCGTCTGCCTAAGAAGGACAGCAACTGAGCATGCGCATCTGATTCTTAGTTCTAATAGACCTCTTATGTTCCGCAGAACCTCTCGCTTGGTTGATCTGTTCCAGATATTTACATACTCTCAGAATGTAAAAGATTGCTCGGCCCTGATGCTTTTACTCTGCCCCTCCGGAGAGGGGAGAATGACATCGGCACGATCCTTGTGCCACCCCTTCGCCTCCTTCGAGTCAATAAACACACCACTTTTCTCCGGCATGCAGAGGGCATGAAGGCTCTTTTCTGTCGCCCAAACTTCGTACCCAGCCTCGGCACCTTGAGGACCACGCGCCGCCATGCCGCCGGCGAACCCGGCAAGTGTTCCTGCCCGACGCTCAGGTGGCATCGCAAAGGGTCAGATGACGATGCACTGTCTTGCATTGAAGGCCTCGGCTTCATCGGTGGCCGAACCTCCACCGCACATATACAGGAAGTCGGCTCCGTCTGCTGTTGTATCAGACTTGGCAATCTTGGCTATACCCAGAGTCTCAGGCACCTTTGCGACGGCGGTGGTGAGCATATCCATGCTTAACAATATCCTGATACTGGAAGTCCAGCCATCTTAGTTTTGGCAACGTTCTAGCAGTGGAGGTTACTAGCTGTCAGATACGCTGCCCCAGCAGGATCCTCAACCCGTGAGTGATTCTCAGATGCGCTGGCGGAAAGAAAATGCATGTTCGAGGGCTGCAGGCATGTGACCAACTCTTTGGCAACCGGGTTGATACCGTTGCATCAAGCCGTCATTGCAACCCCGCTACAGTGCACTGCAGCCTGGCCACCATCGCTCGCCGCCGAACGAATCGCAATCATCATATTGCCGTTCTCTTGACGCCGGAAGTGTGGTAATACCCTCTACGCAGCCAATCTCCCGCGGTTTGCGTTACTGTATCGGGTCAGGGCACGCTGACCAGGTACGGCAATCAGCCTCCCTATCTGTGAAAAGAACAATCTCTATTCACTTCTCCCTATACATTGTGGCTGATGAGACATGGAAGACAGACCATACCATTGCCCTAGGTCTGTCTAATCATCATTTCTATATCTTCCCAGAGGTTACGTTACTAGACTTGCCAAAGCTCCAGGCTACTGATCTTTTGCCTGGGTCAGCCACACCGGCAAGGCAAAGAGCTCCAAGTTGCTCAAAGTGCCTGGACTCTCGGATGAATCTGAGATCCGATTGTGGCTTGAACGCCATTTCGCCTTCCAGAGTAGCAACACGCGACAACGAACCTAACTTGCAGCCCTCACGTTTCCTTGGATTGGCCACCTCCTGAGATTGATGACGTTTTCTGTCGATGGACACGTTATTCAGTCAAAGGTTGCAAGTCCACTCAATCAATCGACTCCTGCAATCGCCCCAACGTGGCCCCGAGTCAAGTTCAACTTGCGACCAATTCCGACAGGAGTACCTTGTTCACACCCTCCCAGGGCCTGGACACCATGAGATGGTTCATCGTGAACAAATCATCAGTTATATCCGGTCCACGTATGAAACAATGCGCCCGCGTGCCACTGCATCGGGAAGGACTCGGCACCACAGCCGGGATGCATCGCCGGCGATGCCCCACGTGAAGCCCGCATAAAGGTGCCGCAAGCCACGGGCTGGAGTGTTGTGGCCATTCACAGGCCGGTACGTAGATTATTCATGCTCGCAACGTCATTCATCCCCCATGCCACGTATCAGGGGGGAGAGGTTCTGATTCGTCGCATTCAGTTGCCCTTCTGACAACGAAAGAGGAGACTCGTTCCAAAGGTACTATATGCTTATTGGTATTTGCTCACCAGCTGCCAGCTCACAAACTTAAGGATCGCCGAGACGCTTGAAACAAGCTTGCATTCTCAAAACAGACTAAATGTACGTGGCTATCCCCTCTGATGTACGATATGTACAATATCCACCACACTCGTGTCTAATTCCCGGTCTCAGCCCATGCGATCGTCGCCCCGAGCCGATCACCCGACTCGAAAAACAGGTAGCTGTGACTGCCGACCGTCTTGATCTGTGGCGCCGCAGCTCTCCCGCCCACAGTAGGCTTGTACAGCAGGATGGGTGTCTCTCCAACCTTGCGAAGCGTCTTGTCGATGGTCCTGGCATAGCAGTTCCCGCTCGAACCGTGATAGATGATGTAACGTTTGCCGTTCCAATTCCACAGGTCAGGACCAGATACATTCTGACCCTCCTCTGCGCCGGGGTAGACGGTGTATCCGGATGCAACATCCCATGTCTTGCCATCGGCTGACTCGGCCATGCGGATCTTGCGGCGGTTATCCTTCTCATTTGACATGAAGAACATGCCGTATCTGTAAGACGAGTCCTGGTCGGGATGCTTGAACACACGAGCATAACTGGTCTCGGTCGCCTGAGTCGATACCATGGCATTGTTCACGGCGACACCACCGTATTTGAAGGCAGTGCCCTGGCCGCTGATGTCTTGTGCCCATCGTGTCTCCGTGTTGTCACCGTGGAAGTACAGGAAGATTGACTTTGTCTCGAAATTCCAAGCGGCGTCTGGGCTGGAAACGTGAGGAACCGAATAGTTCGGAGTCTGGTTCTTGATGATGGGATTTTTGGCATACTCAGTCCAAGGCCCATTCAGGTCGTCGGCATAGAGTAGTGAGATGCCGCCAGGGTTCTCATGTGGTGCGTAGTAGAGATACCACTCCCCCAGGGGATTGTCCAAGTGTTGACCAGCGTGAAGAACAGAGGGGAAGATGAACTCGTTCGTGGGATTGTACTTGAGGGTATCTTTGTCGGTAACGACGCCTTTGTAAGTGAACTGTGGCCACCCGCTAGGAGGACTGAGTGTTTGGGCGCTTGCGACTGTGGCCGCCGTAAGCATCATGACTAGTAGGAAGCGCCACATGTTGCAGTCCATGCACCCAAGAAGAATAGAGTGCAGAGAAAAAGAGACAATGACCCAACGACAAAGAGGGTCTGAACTATCAAGAAATAGTGCCTTATAAGCATTTGGTGATCTCTTGTAGTCCCTGGAGAGATGTCCTGGGCAACTTATACTTCCCAGGGGCGGGTTCCTCCTCCTCATCTCAAAGTCTCACCACGACCGAAACTCCCCGACCTTGGCACATGCAGCCACCATGACCCCTTGAGAGCTAAGGCCTGATAATTCTCCCAGGACCGAGGCGTGTGATGGATGAGACTGTTCCTACCCCGAGCACCATTATGCGCAGCCATGGCAACAACCTTGTCAAGCTTGGGATCTGGTCGTGTGATTCGTTCGCGCCCGACAATCCGCGATGGAGGGGCACGAGCCCCGGAGTCCCAACTCCATCACCCCGTGGCTTCTGCTGTGGCTTTTTGTCGTGGCCCATGGATCTTGGGGTAGGCTAAACTGTTGAGGCCTAGGGGGAAAAGGCTAAGAATCTAAGAGTCTTTGGCACTGCCGTTGATTTGACCATGTAGACCCTTAGCGAGATGCCAAGGTTTGGAACGATGACTTGATCACGACCTGCGCGACGGTGCTGACTTGGGCGGAGCAGCGGCAAACTTTCCACGTGTAAGCGAGCGTAGTCCAAATCGCAACCTGGTGAGAAGCACAGGATCTCCCTCAAATACATGTATTCTATCTAGAATCAGGAGAATGTGCCAGATAACGCATTGTTCAGCCAAGTGATTAATGACGGCGTCGCCATCTCGGAAGTCTCACATGCGGCTTGGTAAATAAGACCTGTAGCAAGCCAGCCACGCGAGATCACTTCAGCTCACATTTGAACTATTCTGCATGCATCATGTTCCTTTCGTTTCTCAGCCTCACAAGGACTGAGTTTCATCGTAGTGGAAGCCTGCAATACAGCAAAGCCTCGCTCAAGATGGAGTCACAACTGACTACGCTCTAAGCTGCTCTCGCGGGTCCAGAATAGCGGCTTTACAGCGCACACCACGTTATCGCGGCAGCGAGCACGTTTTCTTCGCGAGGACGAATTCACAACTTCGGATGATCGCTAAACGCTGAAGATATGAAGGTCATTCTTAGGCGCAAAAGAGTATAGTGTTATTGGTTTCGCCATGTCTCGAGCTTTGGGAAGTGAAAGCAACTTCAACACACCCGAGAGCCAATTCACCCCTGCGAGCTGGCTTCCTCAGTGATTCATGCCCAATGACACTAACATTCTGTAACCCAGTCTGGCGCCAACTCACGTCGCCTTTTTTTCGCAATTCCTTTGAGGTTTCTGCAAATTGAGTTGTCCAGCATGATGAAGCTCGTCCGTAATCTGAATTCCTCACAAGTCTTCAGTCAGGCGGGCCCCAGACTGGAGGGCAAGCCGTATCCAGCCCATTGCCCAATATTTTAAGACATGGAGCCCCAGCTGTCAAATAACCGATCGTCAGTTTCCTAAAAAACTTCGCAGCCTGTGCGCTTCTGATATAGTGGTTTTGGTGAGGCTCAAGACCTTTGGTTCTGGTTCATACTACCTAGAGAGGTGATCAGCCACCGCACCAAATGAAAGAGAAGGGTCCCTCAAATACAAAAGGTCCTGAATAGGGTGCGATATTGGACGCGGACAGATCATTATACATAAGCGGTGGTCACTTAAATCACAACCCTAGTAAACGAGGTTTCGATATGTTTAAGTATTCGTCTGCATGTCTTGGGGGTCAAATTCGATGGGGGTTCAGTCGAGGTTGGAAGACCAATCTGCGTGGCTTGTCTACGTTGTTGCATATCCTGATGTCAGGCTCACGCAATCTAGAGAACAATACAGGGGACCGAAGTGCTTATTTTAAGCATTATCAATCACCAGGCATACGCATAAATAGTGTCATCTTCTGCATCTGGCGCTTCATTGTATCTATTTTAAGGATACTATTCAGGTGTGCAGCGAAACTATAGCAGTTATCTACATGTTGGCTCATCCAAGTCGGAAAGACGCTAGATTTGAACAGGATGCCAGTCTCTTGTTGGTCTACAGACCTCCGGACTTTGGTGCGCATTACCTCCGGCCCATCACCCGGATCTGAGATCTTGCCACCACCAATGAGTACGACTTGAAGCCTATGGAATACCAGCTTGTTTGAATGAGTTGATTACTCATGTGCAGTTAAGAGTAGGTGATTAATGGAGAGTCCACGGTAAACTGAAGCCTTGAAATATCGATTTCCAGATCCGGCAGTCACTCTCGCGTCTATGTCTGTTGCTTGTCGCGATGGCTCAGTCGCCAACATAGGACTTCTCGTTCTGACCAAGCTGGCTCCGGCATCAGAGCGGGTTTTAGCAAAGGCCGAGAAGTAGCTGGATATGCTATTTGTTCGTGCTTCAAATCTGGCTTCAACGACATGAAGTCATTGTGTATATATAGATCATGAGAGTCCCAGTCGGGAACTACGATTCCTCTCATCACCGCAGCATCAGCAGCTCAGCTTTCACCTGCAGTCTCTCTTACTCAGTATCCCCCCAACCAATCCTATGGCTCAACTGCCTGTAAAAATGACTTCTTCATACACCCAAATAACAGATTTACCGATGGCCATGACACCAGAGCTTGCTGCGGGCAAGACTTACATTGTCACCGGCAGCAATGGAGGACTAGGCTTTGAAGCAGTCAAGCATCTTGTGTCAATGGGTGCCGCAACGGTCGTCATGGGTGTCCGCGACTTGAGCAAGGGCGAGACGGCGAAGGCGGAGATCGAAGCAGAAACAGGCCGTCAGAACGTCATCCAGGTCTGGTACCTTGACAAAACAAGTTTCCCTTCCGTCAAGGCTTTCGCGGAGCGAACAATTGAGGACCTCGACCATGTCGATGCACTGATTGACAACGCCGGTGTCGCACAGTCGTCACCCGCGATGCCAGAGGGCCACCGCGAGAATATGACTGTAAATGTTTACAGCTCCCTCCTCCTTGCGGTATTGCTCATGCCGAGTATGAGCGACTTCGCAAAAAGGAGCGGCACTACTCCTCACATCGTTCTCCTCACCTCCGGCGCTAGTTTCGGAATGGGCGACAGCTGGGATAAGGTCAAGAATGACAACCCATTACCCAAGATGGATGATCCGAATGTGTTCAACTCTCTTCAAACGTAAGCTTTAGCCACATTCTGGCTTGGCCGAACAGCTGATTGACCCCCTCCACAGCTACCCCATTTCAAAGGCAGTACAGATCATGGCCACCAAGGAACTCGCTCGCCTTGTTCCTATGTCCTGGAGCGGCGTTGTTCTGAATCTCGTCGATCCTGGAATCTGCAAGACAAATCTAAGCCGCAACGCGCCCGAGGGCTTCCGCAAGGGGCTCGCTGAGCTGCACGAGACCATTGGGCGAACGGCTGAAGAAGGAAGCCGCACGCTACTTCATGGCGCTGTGGCCGGTGAAGAGAGTCATGGCCTTGTTCTTGGCTCATGCGAGCTCACCGAGTGAGTAATCACCCGTTGCCTTTCTTTTGACCCAGGACTAATTGAGCCGACAGAGAACAAGTTCCCGCCTGGATCAATGGCAAGGAGGCCGTGCAATACCAGAAAGTCCTGTGGGAGGGCATCGCGAAGGAGTTGGAGAGGGTTTCCCCAGGTTGTGTTAAAGCAATCTTGTAAGAGGCGTGTTTCTGGAGTCGCGAGTAGGGCGGAGCATGTTACAATTCCAGGATCCAATAGTAGGCAATTTCGCATAGGGGCCGGACCTCTTTTACCTTAGAGGTACAACGAATTGAGTCCTGCTCATTGTTGACGCAGGTAACAGCATGAGTGCATCCCACAAGATCTTTCCGGTGTCGCCATGCAAGGCGTCAGACCAGGGGTAGTTGTCCAATGTTCGCAAAGCGTCTTGCCAAGATGTGAGTTCCAAATTGCCCATGCACAGCCTGGCACGCTGCATCATAACTGGCCAAAGGTCATCGTCAAAGATTTGAACGATATGGCCAATGAATATTGTCCACAAAATGAGCTCCTCTGACCATCGCCCACGGGGACGCACACTGTGGATAATCCTGTAGATTGCTGTTCCGAGGGGAGAGGACTGGATAATTTTCGAGTCAAAGCTGCGGAAGAAGCTCAAGCAAAATGTAACGAGGCCAAGGCGTGCCAGTAAGTCAACATCACTGTTTTCATTTGGAGTTCCTTGTGGTGCGCCGACGATTTGATAGCCGATATACAGCGTTGCTTGATGCAAGGTACTGATAGTGAGCCACTCCCGCTTTCCCTTGTGCGCGTCATCAAGAACATGTGTCAGCCGTGTCGCATCGAGGAAGATATTCAGGTGTGTTGAGCTTAAAGCTTGGATCAGATCCGGCCGAACATACCCGAGGGTGATGTCCCTCTGGGCCTTGGATAGGATACCACCCGGGCCTACGGTTGCCATCGAAAATTGTTCAACCTCATCCATAGAAAATCGCGGAGGAGCACTCAAGTGGTAAGCGCACCCCAGGTCGGTTCTACATGCAACCATAAGTGACAATTCTACAATCTAGAGTTCAAAGTTGAACTTACCTGAAGATCTTTTCTGCAATCTCAGGCCTTATAGCGTTGATACCGCCCTTTAATTGCACCATTCGTTCAAGGCCATCGAGATGAATTCTGCATTCGTCCATGTGACCAGACATTCGAGTGTACTGCGTCATAACTACTACTACGGCGATGTTGAAGTCCGAGATACTCTCCGTCGTGGCGAAGTGTGAGTTGATGAGTTGCAGCGCCCGGGCCATATGCTGTATTGCAAGCATCGACGGCAGTCCTCCCGCTTCAGGTCTTGTACTCAACGCACGCAGTGACAGTGCGATGGTGCTGTGGAAGTCTGCACTCTTGAGCGTCCAATCGTCGACGTACAGCTTCTGGATTACTTACAGGCCTCGTCGTGGAACATGAAGCGAGAAAACACAGGGACTTTGCCTGTGTGAACAGCCTTCCCGATCCCATGATCCTGTGAGCGGGCTGCTTGCAGGATAAATGAGATAGCTGCTCAAACCAAGGTAAGCTACATGCACTCGTCTCTACGCATGCATCGGCGTACCGTTCATGACAAGTCCATCAGGACCAATTTTCCGGAACCGCAGCTGGGTCAAAGTATTGCCAAGTTGATAATCAGGCCTCGGAAGCCTCACGACCTGCTCCTCATCTGGGCGGCTTCCCTGCTGGGCTTCCTCATGTCCAACAGTCGAGGCTTGTGTCGGTGCAACAGCTTGTGGGCGGGATGCTGCTTGCTTCCGAGAAGGGCGGTTTAGCTTCCTGCCAAGGTTCTTCCCAAGCGCAGCTTGACGACGGATTCGCTGCCGTGAGGCTGGATCGACAGGCCCATTACTATCGATGAACTCAAACCCCATCGGATGCTATCCAGGTTGATGAAGGATGGATAGTGGCTTGCGGAGCATGTTGGGTCGGGTCAGGGGAGGAGAACAGGGCAGGTGCTCCAATAACGAATGCAAGGTACCTGAGATACCTGAAGCCTCAGGCGTGACCCGGGGTGGGGGTCGAGCATGACGTGAAACGACAGGGCTAAGGCCAACCAGCATTCAAACCGAAGACTTTCTTCCTTGACCCGACCAAGCTGATCAGCGTCACGCTGGAAACGCTGATGACTTCCATGCCAGAACAAGATTACTGTCGACGAGTGTAAGAAGGCTTTCTCGGCTGTGTCTTGGAACAGCTCTCCTTCTTCAGCTCCATCGCCAGTCAGTCAATGGAAGTGAGACCCAGAGTCATACAAGAGCTACCTGGAGGCAGCAAGGGCGCCTACAGCGTCTGGAACACCGGGATTGAAGTCAACTTGAAGTACGAGGCTGGTGACAACGGAGAGGTTGCATCATTAAGGAAGGCAGCTCATGGAGGGCGATGGCATGGGGTCATGTCAATGGAGCATTGACCTCAAGCAACGGCGCTACATCTTTTGTTCTCTCGAACATTTGTGAAGTACCTGATTGCCATTCGGTAACATATGAGCCGTTGAAGGACGCTGACTCGCGCTGGAAATCTTGAAAGGCAGATGATCCTGCCGCAGTGTAAGACAAATGAGACATCATTCGACCAAACTACCTCCTTGCCCCTAAGGCATTCTTGGCAGCCTTGCCCATGGCGCGGTGTGTACCCAGTGCCGTCTCGAAGGTTGCATAATCGGCCGTCTGACTCTCAGCAAAGGCAGCATAAGCCCTAGCGATGCTCTGTTCCATGCCCTCAATGCCGGCAACACTCGCTGCATCCTCGCTCTCCCATTCGATGACCTGATCATTCTGCTCATTCCGCTTCCTCAGTGCCACAGCAGCCCCGATATGACCTACCTGGCAGAAGCCAGGCTTGGTGACGACTTCGATCTCTGCCAATGTTCCAGAAATCAGCCAGTGGAAGCCAACATCGCCGATCGGGGTTGCGCTAGTTCGGATGTTGATGGAGGCAGTCACCCCAGACTTGAGCACGCCCTGGATGAGCATGTCGTCGGGGGCAGTAACGGGGTGGTTGAGCTTAGAAGGTTGATATGAGGCATCGAGAAGCGTCGTGGTTCCGGTCTGAGTTTTGTAGACTGACTGCAGGTCGTCAAAGTTACCAACAACGCTACTGAAGCCTCCAAGAACTACAACGTGTTAGTACACTAACTTCGAAGTCTGCCTGTGGCATTCCACTTCAGATTTACTGACCAAGTCCGAGTACAATCGCAATGCGGCTGACTTGAGACTCGAGCTCGAGGAAGCCGCTGGCATTCTCAGGCCAGCCGATGCTGACATCCAACGGAGTCGTTCCAGTCAACTCTGTGCTTATAACGTCGCCGACCTCAGGGAGTATTTCCCTGAGCTTCGTCATGATGGGATCCGAGAAAGACTGAGTTCCGACTGTGGCCTTGACGCCCTTCCTCTAAGCAAGGGTAGACAGCTCTTCGCATTCTGCAACAGTCGGGGCGACGGGAAACTCGACGTAGACATCCTTGCCGGCATTAATCGCAGGCTTCGCCAATAGCATGTGGTATTTGGCGCTGACTACAACAACGACATGGTCGACGTCGGGGTCCAAAGCGATATCTTCGGCCGAGCCGTACGCCTTGACAGTACTTGGGTCGAACTTGTGAAACTCAATAGATCTTGCGGAAGATTCGACGGAGGTATTGCAAATGTCAATAATCTCGTATGCGGAACTCATCGCTTTGAGAGACTTGAAGTGCTTAACACCCCATTCACCAACTACGAATTGGGGTGAGTCTTTCGCAGCGAGACCGATGATGCCGACACGGATGGGAGCCATTTCATTTTGATGTGTGTTTTGAGGGTGTGAAATCGCGATGCTGGTAGATGAAGTAAGTCATTGATTTCTTATGCTGTGGTCTATCTCCATCTCTTATATATGCTTCAATGAAGGAAGCTGTTTTTAGTGTACTTTCCATCATTCACTCGTGTGCATTCAGACGCAACTCCTACGAAGCGGGGTATTCTTGACTCCATTTCACCTCCGAATCTATTGTCCACTGCTTCTGCATCATGCCTCTGTCCCGTAAGAAATCCTGCGTGCGCTGCAGACGAGCCAAGGCTCGAGGCGATCTTGCCGCCCCGGCGTGCTCAAGATGTCGCCTCCGCAACCATGACTGTGCCTACGAGGGCGAGAGCTGGGTGCCGCCTCTCCTCGGGTCTTCAAGCATTGCAGCAGATAACCAGAGAGGACAACTCTTTGACGATTGTGACTTGTTCAGACACCGGCCTCTCATCCACCATCATCATGCTCGATGCCCCTAATGATCGAGATTGGCTACGTGAGGATATTGGTTTCGCGCAGACCATGAAGCTATTCACGCCCCAGGCATTGGCAACGCCTCTTGACCAAATGAATGCAGATTCATTCACGACATTGAACGCAGATCAGATCCTTGCAGGGCCCCAAGCAGCAGCCAATGTCCCCAACGCTATGGACGTGACAATTGCCGAAACTGCGCATGTTCAAAGCCTTCACCCAACGCCCAGAGGAGCCCTTCAACGCCGCCAGATAACCAAATACTGCGTACTGTCCTTGTGCTACTTGCCTGGTATCGGCACTCCATGGGAGCCACAGCAAGCATGGCCAAGCCAAGCGGCAGCTGATCGAAGGGGATTTTTGTTGCATACTCGCGGCCAGTACGGGCTAGATTTGAAGCCCGGTACCTATTGTGTGGCAAAAAGAAATTAGGGTTGCTACCGCAGCTCTTCACGAGATGAGACCTCTTCTGGCAAAGTGAAATCGGACAGCCGCATAATATGGCTGGTTGATCCATTCGCCCTTGTCAATTCAGCAGCTCAAATCAGGAGAACGGGAAACTCAATTTTGGGAACTTTTCTTTGAAAATGGCTATCGCAACATCAGCACAGTATGCGACGCTCTGCGTCTGCATTCGCGCTCTGTCCTGAACCCACGCCTCAGCGATTGGCGAGAGCCTTTGGGGTTCGTGGGAAAGATGGGAAACGCGCCAGCTGTCAAACTTCGGAGGGAGCCAACAGTCGAGAAAAATACTGGAAGGAGGACTGAACAAAACATTCTCTGGTGGGAGGGACCGATTCTAGACTACTAGGTACCTCTACAGTCTATTTACGGGTGCAGAAACTGAAACCGCAAAGAGCAGAAGCCGCAAAGTCTCAATCCCCCTCCCCTTCTCGAGTCATTTTCCGACGCGCAAAAAGACAGGAGTCAATCACGCCGATTCCTCGCCCACCAAGAATAGATATGGTTTAAGCGTGGTTAAGCATAGTTAAGCATACTGTCTAACTTTGCGCCATGGCGTGGACCACCCCCTTCGACGAAGAAGGGTGATGGAGGCTCTCCCCCTGTCTACCACCGACTAAGGTATTTTCGGGTAGGTTTACTGTTTCATCGTATTACCCCGGACTAGTTGAACAAGCTCATCAACACCCCGGCTGGCAATCCGAAAAAGCCCAGCCCTTGGCATCTTGAAACGCAATCAACGTCTCATCGCAAGCGAACCCTTGCCAAGGGGGGTGGGTAGGTCTGTGTGTACAGTACATACCTAGGCTGGGAGATCTATATATACGCTTTTTAGCCTTGTATCGTCGTTGGTCAACAGCCCCCCCTTGGGATACCACCATAGGTAGGGAAAAGGGCCTGGGATGTAGCGAATGGCCGGGAAGCTACGTAAATACTTCAAACGCCAAGCTCTTGGTGTTGCGACGATGTTAGCCTGCTGGTGATGGCTGGCCAAGACCTGTCGTCGTTTATTCGCTAGTCAGGCATGTTCGGATAGGCGCGATGGCCTGCTCGTCACCTCCTGGGCCCACTGCTCGACGTTTCGTACATCGTGAATACTATCAATGGAAACATGGAAGGGATGAACTTGGCGAGGCAGGAAAGACAGATTCTGGAGTGTACGTTGGTCTATACTGTTCTATATAAGCCCGAGGCTGTTCTCACGATGGGAACGGTTTTTCTCTATCCTCAACAACATCAGCATTTCCTTCTCTGTATCTACATCCCTTTTCATATTTCCTTTCTGTCTCCTTTCTTGTTCACTTCTTCGTGGCTGGTTCACCCCTTTCCAACACTACTTGACTGTGTCAAATTTCGTCTTCTTCCATTGATTACCAAATCTCCATCAACCCTCTCTCGCAAACATGAAGTTCTCAACGCTCGCCGCTGTCTGCCTCCAGCTCTCTGCTGGCTTGGCTGCTCCCCTTGTCAGCCGCGATGTCGGCGACATTCAACTCCGCCACGATGGTGGTCGGGAAGGCGCTCGCAGTGCTGGTGCTCGCGCCGGTGCTGAGGCTGGTGGTCCAGCCGGTGGTCCAGCCGGTGGTGCCGCCGGAGGTAAAGCGGGAGGTAAAGCCGGTGCTGAGGCTGGAGGCAAAGCCGGAGCTGGAGCTGGAGGCAAGGCCGGTGCTGAGGCTGGTGGCGCTGCTGGAGGTGAAGGCGAAGGCGAAGCCAAAGAGAATGAGCTTGAAATCCAGGGCGCATTCGGCGAGGCTGTTACCCTCCAAGGCGGTAACATTAAGCAGGATGCCCTTTATCCCCCGGGTGTAAGTTGACCTCCGTCATCCCCCACCAGTTCATCACTTGATACTGACAATCAAACAGACGAATGGTGGATTCGAAGTGGAGTTTCAAAATGCCGCTGGCAACATCTTGACCGTCACTGAGAACGCAGCCCCTGCACCTCCGCCGGCAGGTTTCTCAGCTCTCGAGCCCGTGAGCTACGTCGTTCAGCTCGCAGATGCCCCCGCGAATGCCACCCTTCAGAAGATCGACTATATCCTCACTGCCGGTAGTACGTGACCCCTTCTCTTCATCTTTTATTGCATGTCTTGCTAACAACCTTGCTTAGACGCTCTCGACATCAGCAAAGGCAAGGTCGGCAAGCTCGATGCGGCAACCAACACTTTCGTCATCGATGAGACCATTGGCGAGCTCGAGTTCGAGGCCGAGGAGAACGAGCTGACTCTCACAGTCGCTGACCTGAACGGCGAGTGGAGCGTCTTCGTCCCTGCTGCCGCTGCTGGCGGTGGTGCGGGTGGCAATGTTGGCGGAGAAGCTGGTGCCGAGGCTGGCGGTGCTGCACCTACGACTGGCAACAGCATTCTTGACTCTGTTCTCAAGCTTATTGGCGAGGGTGCTGCTACAGCTGATAAGGCTGCTGCCGCTGATAAGGCTGCTGCCGCTGGGAAGGCTGCTGCTTAAAAGGCCCCTTGGCTTCGAGAGCCCCTGGCCGTTCAATGTCCTTTGGCAGTTGAAGAGTCATATCTCCACATCCCCGTTTCTTTCGTCCTGTAGAGTACTTCATGTTCCTCAGAGTAGCTGAGATGCTTTGGTATACATATAAACATTAAAACTCGTTGAGGCACCCAGCTTTCCTAGAGATTGTGATTGGTCCACTGTGTCCCCTTCTTGTCCAGCAAGTCCTGTCCCTGCTTGTTCTTTGTACTGGTAGAAGCTGAGTAGCAGAGTAAGTTTGTCGGTCATGGTCTTGCCCTGAGAAAGCAGTATAACTGGAGGTCTCTTTCTCTGGCACTCCAAAGTCGTGGGGTGGTCTTATTGCTGCACCTGGCAGCATCCAACACACAATCGGCCGAAGGGTCAACACTCAGTGCGCATTAGTAGGCGTCCTTGAGGATCCTGAAAAGCGCGAATTACGTGTCATGGATTGGGCTTTTTGCTCAGTCATAATTCATTCAGGCTTGACAGAACTTCATCGTCTTGTCATCATACCAATAGCCCCTCCCGGGTGGTTCTTTGCAAATACGCCCTTGACGCCATCTTGGCCATGGATCTCTCTTGCTGTCGCCATCGCCAATGCGTCACCGACGGCCAGCGCCACAGTAGTCGAGGTGGTGGGTGCAGCTACTCCAAACGCTGCTACCTCGGTGTGCTCTTTCTTGACTGGCGCAGGCAGCAGAATCGCCTCTGGTCTGTGCTGTTCCTCGAGGAAGAGGCAGCTGTCAGGCCTTGTATGTGACGTGAGTAGGATCGTCGGCAAGCTGGGATCGAGGTAAGACACGAGTGTCAAGAGTTCAGGAGTGCGACCGGAGTAGGTGATGAAGAGGAGAGTGTCGTTGGGGGTGATGACGCCCATGTCGCCGTGAAGCGCCTCGGTAGGATGAAGGAAGAGGGCTGGGATCCCCACGCTCTGGAGGGTATGGGACAACTTCTTGCCGATGTGACCGGATTTACCGACACCGATCACGACGACCTTGCCGCCTCTAGCATGACTTGCCGCAATCGTCTGGACGGATCTCTCGAATCCATTTTGCGCGATATCGTCTGTCGCGTAAACCTCTGCCAGGTAGCTCAACGCCGCAGCTTCGGTATTGAGCACATGCAAACCGTGCAGCATGGGGTTGCTTGTCGTCCTGGGCACAGCACCTGAGAGGCTGTCTGCTTCGTCGCTGTCGTCGGATAGCGAAGTGGACGTGTCGAGGCTCTCGCAAGACACGCTCTCAGCAGGCGAGACTGACAATGCGGAAGAGGCAGGCGAGGGCAACGTGTCGATGGCCATGGCGTTGGTGGTCGTCGGCCCGGGATACTTTGACCGAGCCTCGTAGGTATTGGCCGCAGTCTCCATGAGACCCTCCCATTGTGACCGGTGCAAATGCTCCATTCTTCTTCTTTAGTGACGTGAGATGCTCAAAGTCGACGCAGCCTGGCAATACGAAGGAGTTCGAAAAACAAAAAGGTGCACAGCTTCAGATATGGAGGAGGTAGGCCATTTCCTTTAATTAGCTCGCTTCCCGAGACTCGGCGATAGCTCACAACGATAAGTTATAATTGCGCAAGCGACCGCCGTCGGCAGCTGAGGAGGGGACCCGCGGCGCCAACCCCTCCATGACGCGTTTATTGAAGGGAAAATAGGGCGAGGGAAGTCTACCGTCCCAAAAGTCCATTTTCCTTGGTGTCGAGCTTCCCTTCCCTACTAGTGCAGCCGTCTGTGTCAGACATGGCAGCGAGATTGCGCTTGGACCTTGACTAAACCGAGAGCGTACAAGCGAGTGGCGCCCCTATCCGTAGTCGATGATTCTTCGATGGCGGCCTTAACGGGCACGTCGAGCTGAGCAGGTGTCAGATCAGACCGATTCGGGGCGGGAGTCCAGCATTCGGGATCGGGGGCCTGACCACTGTGGGATGCGTGTCATATCGGTGGGCATGCGCTATTGTTGGTTGAAGCTGCCTGCACTCTTGTCTGCGTCGCCCATTCATGCATGACATGACACTTTCTAGATCCAGGCTGCATCCTGTCTACCGTGATCCCACACGTACCAGGTAGCTGTGCCATCGCATTTCAGTTGGTCCCAAAGTCAAAAATACGGCCATGGCCCGATGACTCCTCTCTCTTATTTGTAATGCATCAAGTACCCTCTCCTCCATGTGCACAGTGCATACTAATCAGCCTCTAGTAAGGTACCTTTAGGCATCAGACAAGTACGACGCACCTCAGCATCACCTCGGTTCCCTCCACTCACCACGCCTACATTCTCCGGTCGCTTCGATCCAGTCGTTGATGCCTTGCACAAACCATCCGCTGGTTCGTCTGTTCTCCGGGATCTCTTCTTTGATAGGTGCTCCCAGTCGGAAGCTTCCTGCAGTACAGCATATTCCGTTGCCGAAAGTCCACTGGAAGCACTTCCTCTCCTTGTGCCACTGCTTGTTCTCCGCCGACTTCTCCACATACCTCGACTTGAGGAGGTCCCCGTTCTGACCGCTTGTTCCCAGCGATGCATACTCCTCCTCAGAAAGGGCCAACCCCTCAGCTTCGCACACCCGCGAACAGGCATTCACGTTCTCATGCGCGTGTCGCTCCACCGGACTTTTCCTGTCTTCTGGTACTTGCATCCTGCGCTCGTCTTCGGTGGCCTTCTCCTGGCTGTTATCGTCGGGTGCGATGTAGCATCTGTCGCCGGATAGGTTGGCCCAGTCCTCCCGAACTGGGACCAAGTTCGGTGCAAAGAACGTGTGATACATGTCCTTGATCATGATATGATCCTGCCCATCCATCAGCATACTTCAACAGATCGATACAGACAAGCGCCCACTACTAACCTCTTGCTTCCGAGTTTGTTCGAATTGCCAGACCTTCGAGATCTCTTCGGCGTTCATATGATGCATCGTCAGCAATGGTTCGCACCATTGTGAAGGTCCGTATGCCAGAGTACTGGGTTTCTCTCCATTGAACATTGGCCACACATCGCCCAAAGTCGATCCCACTTCTTGTGCCGCCAGTGCAATCAGGTAGTCACCACAGCATGCGCCTGGAGCCAAACCGTCATACTTGTGGGCAACATCGGGGATCTCGGTGACGATTTTCCTCAGCAAACTCCCAGACATGACAAAGCCGGAGCCGCCATGAGCGAAAGTGAAGCCATTGAACTCCGCTTTGCTGCCCAGGTACTGAAGGCTATCCTTGGGCACGATGTTATGGAGCCAATGCGCGAGGTTCGACCACACAATGTAGCTGTCGGCCTCGGCGAAGACATACCAGTCCATATTTGGACGCATCTCCCACGTCTTGACAGCCATCCAGAGGAACTTGTACTTGTCGAGAACCCACGTCCAACCACCATCGAAGCTCTTGATGCAGTCGGCTTGGCTGACCGGGCAGTCCTGAATGGCCTTGTACACACTGAACTCGTATTGGGTCTCGCGGATGGTTTGGTTGACTCTATCGAGAGCATCGTATACGTGGTACTTTCCGATTTGCTGCTCCTGCTTCGACTTTAGCCTCGAGACTTACTGGACAACCTGAACCTCATGCACGGGATTCTGCAGAGTTGCCCATCGGTGCTCAGGCAAAACTGCTGCACTCCAAAGATAGTACTTACCAGGTCCGAGAACAGTAAAAGGTCAGGGAGACACTGCAAGTCTGTGACCAGGTGTGTGGGAAGTTTCGCATGGGCTTCCGTCGCGCCAGTCTTCATCACCAACAGGATGCCCCGGGTATCCGGGAAGTTCTCACATGGTGAGCTGAAGTTGAAGGACTTGTGCACGGCATCCTTGGTGTCCTCGTTGTGAAGTGTGTTCTCGTAAGCCCACCGACCGGCTTCCAGGTACTTCGATATATGGCTCTGGAGATACTGCTTGTAGATTGTTGGCTCGGTCGTGTGCAGGCGCCAGAGGGTCGTCAAGATGAGAAATGTGAGTAAGACTAGAAAGCCAGTGCGCCATCTGAACAGAGTCGTGAGCCTAGGCATGATGAATTTCGCGATCTCTCCTGGCTTCCTCATTCCAATGGCTCGAGAGTCGCCGTCCCTGAAGAAGCTGGGCAAAAGATGGGCATGGTCATGCAGTGTGAGGAGTGTTGATGTAAGGACGGGCACAACTCTCTGCCCATAACGTGAAACAGCTTGACTTTCGAGGTGGGAAAACACAGTATGGGACAAAACTCTTGTAGTTGAGATTCAAAGGGGGCCCCAAGTTGCAGCTCGGTACTAAGTTATCAGAATGTCATAAGGGAGTGGGGGGGGAACCTTCGAAGTTGGGTACGCGCCTGGGTCGATATTGTGATCAACCAGGTCAACCAGGGCCATGACCGTCAGGAACAGAAAAAGCCACGGGATAGTAATCAACTGAAGTATTCTCACTACGCGCGGACGACAGCATAGCCCCGTTTGATCGCGCGACTCTTTTGTGGGTTGTGGCCTACGATCTGCAATCATCCGGTTTGAAGTGCTACTGTAGACAACTGACTGATGAAGCAGCGCAATGAGACGCGTGGACAGAGATGGGCCAGGTATCCATTCAACCATTCAAATGGAGGACTCCTGTCCACTTTGACGAACCTAGCCACCAAACCCCTGATTATCAAACATCGGTGCCGGATCCGGTCGGCATGTAGTCTAGGTTCTGATGAAGTGTGGGAATGACGTTGCAGGACAAACTCAACTTTGCACGTCTGTACGGGATGCCCAGCACAACCCTCCGCTTACCTACCGAAACCTCCGCTCCAAAAGACCATTCGGGGCGATCTTGCCGTTTCATTTGCGAATCGTCGGCTTCTTTTTATTCCACCACAGTCCATCCGGCCGAGTTTGAGTCCGCTGTAGGCTTTGCGTTGCCCTTGTTGCATTTAGCGATATGTTGTCGCATCGGGCCGTGCGTTGCCGTCGGCCCGTAACGTGGCAGATACCCTCAGCAGCAAGAGAGGAGCTGCTCATGCGAGGAAGCCTGAACAGCCCGATGTGACACTATGCGTGTGCTACGATTCAGGCCGCGAGGGTCTCCCACAATGCCCATACACTGATGGTCACTCCTGCAGGCTGCATAACCATTAATGGAGGTACATAAAGTCGTCAGGATCCCAGTGATGGCAACCTTGCCGTGTGCAAGCCAGGACAGGCATGGCGAAGCGCAAGTACCAAGGAAACATCCACACCGCAACGTTCACGTTGAAAGATAGATTTGTTCAAACTCTCGCTCATATATGCGCGATTCCCTCGAAACAGCTCA